>CM041536.1:3782326-4382326 GCA_023238725.1 Scortum barcoo | reverse complement strand
AACAACTAAGCACTCATAGACCGTCATAGTTATTGTACAAATCCAAGATAACATTGAAAGCAATTCATTTTAAAAGGGTGAAAAAAGAATAATAACAGAACCGGAGTAACATTATATAAACATGTAACATATTAAAGGAATAAATACAGTCATAATGATATAATAATACACTATTAAATAAAAGACATTAAAATGACATGAGTGCATGAAGATGGTGACACAAGAAGGCTTCGAAGGGAGAGAGAAGAGAAAGAAAAAAGCTTGACGAATGAGAATCGGATGCATTCATGGGAGAAACCAGATTAACCCTACATCATGTATCTCACCATACCATGATGTTGAGTGAAGTCAAATGTTAACACAGCTGCTTTTCAGATTCAGATTCAGATTTCCTTTATTAGTCCCACAGCGGGGAAATTCACAGCGCGTAACAGCAGCGAGACACACAGTGGAAAATAAATAGTGACATAGAAGAAGATAAAAAAGTACGAAAATTGGACATTTAGCATAAAAATCGAATGTGCCTGAGAATATACATACAAGAAAATATATAATATCTCAAGTAGAAAAAGTTGAGAGCTTATCCACGCACATTTACAAGGGAGTGATAACAAAATCGCCAGGTTCGGTCTTGTACCTGTTAACGGTCAGCGTACAAAATCAGGACGAAAGGGAGACAGATGACTCAGGATGTCCATGATAAAGTCAAGATAACTTTATCCTAGGCTTTATTCTAGATACAAATGGAATCCGTGCTCATCTGGCATCTGCTTCCAGCCTCTAAATTTCTGTAAAAAAGTTAGAGCTCACGTCGAGTTTGGAATGTGCACATACAATAACTATAGATTGTGACCTCTGAATACCTCGATTTTTTTCACCCACAATTGTCAGATTGAGACTCACCACTAGTAGTAATATGTTAGTGCATTTGTGCAAAAATGGAGAATTAATCAATCATTAATTCAGTCAAATTGTTGTGCTTTCGTCCAAACAAAGAGTTCTCCCACAGGATTCCTAGCGAGTAGCTTTATCTAATAACCACTGGCTCCAGAGAACGGCAATGCCTATAATATTTTACCTGCCAGTTTCCTTCTAAATCACATGCTGATGTGTCTGGCAGATTGACGACAAGACATCAGATATGGACGCCGTTCCAGGAAGTTTTCTGAATGATTTATTTTCGCTGTGGATTCCTTGACTATCAGGACAACCAGCCAGTGTCTCCGCTCGCTCATTTTTTTCCCCCCTCTGCTTTCACTTTTGACTTTCACTATGTCGAGTGAACCCATTAAACTCACTTTAAAATGATAATCTGTACAACATTTCTATCGCATCAAATCCAATTGGTAATATTTACGGCTGGCTTTGACTCCAAAATCAAATCCACGAAATATGTTGACACTGATTATCTTCCTCTTAATATAAAGCTATTTGTTTTGTCAGTGGCGGTGTATATAAATGGTGCGCACACACACACACACACTCAAGGGATTCATAGAAAACATGCATTACATGAGCTACTGCAGACAGACGTTGCTCGCAATTCAGTTTACAGTCAGATAAGCGACAACGCTGACATCCACAGAAAGTGTGATTGCAGTTTTGTCAGGGTTGATATCTGATGGAGTAATTCTGGCGTTGGCAGCAAGATTTCACCTGCCCGATTGAGTTACACTATCCCAGCAGCTGTCCGTGGGGGGCAGTGTCAGACTTCTATAGCAGTGATGGCCTGTGATTGGTATATACTTAAGATGCATCCAAATTTGACTTTTGAATCCTCTTTGTTGATGACTTACAACTGTGCAATTACAGTGCCCAATATAAAGTAACTTCCTGGTCAAATAATATTTGGGCACATTGATGGATCAAAATGGGATACGTCAAATATAAGTACCCTTGTTATTTAACAAAAAATACTCATGACAAAACTCTGTACAAACTCACAAACTTAAATATAACTGTTTGGTGGTATTTACTCTGATAATGGAAGCAGGAACTGTATCAAGAATTTAATCAAGTTACTGATAAGCTCTTGCACATTTTCGGTTATTTTATAATCAGCAGGTCAGGGAGGATTTTTTTTTTTTTTAGGTCACATCACATTTGTTGCACATTTGCTTCTTTTATATTGACACTGCATTGCATGTTTTCTTATTGTACAAATAAACCTTTCTCAAAGCTTTCTCATTTATTAGTTAACATTTCTCGTTGCAAGCCTGTTTTTCAAAATTTTAACAAATTATTGCTTTTAAAAAATATTGCTGATAAAATCGGGCATTTCCAAAAATTTCCAGCCTCCCCGGTGTTAAATGCCACCTGTGGGATCATCTAAAGGGGCTGGCTTGTGTGCGACTGACACACACACACACACACAAATCTCTATAGAGCTGCCTCCCTGAACTGCAGCATGCTTTCCTTTTCTCACTTATTTTGGGTATGTGTTTATTAAAAAAGTATGTCTAAATACATGTATTAAATCTGTGGGAGTGCGTGAAATAATTTCACGCTGTAGCAAATGTTAAATTGAGCGCTGGTTATTCTCATCATTGCTACTATATTGAGTTTTGTGGTGTTTTAACAATTCATGCTCCTGGACAGCTGAACGGTCCAAACTTGTTCCAAGAGCTACTGAGTTATATTGTCTCCTAAGAATGTGTTTTTGTTTGCTCAGGGTTACCACCAACTTGCCTCTACTAGTTGCGATGAGCTCAACACGAGTGTGCGCGCTTGTAATTTGATGCTGAATTGATTCTCAATCAACTGTTTCATCTCTCTGAATGACTGTAAACTGAGCCCACATTTATAAATCAAGAGGTGTGATGTTTCCCACTACATGTACAGAAAGAGGGTAAAAGATGCATAAATATGAATGTTTTATATATTCATTTTGTTTATTTTTTCTGTAAATTCTGTAAAAGATAAGTCAAATCTTAAGGTGAACAGCTAAAGAGAGTGACTGCATTAAAGCTGTTTTGTCATCACAACCTTTTTTTTCAGTTTCACAAATATTTCAATATATATATTTTTTTTATATATATATATTTTTTTTATCACTACTGAACTCTAATGGTTGATATTCATTATCAATGTCATGTTGAGGTTGGGACAGATGAGGCCGGTGGTTCTTGTTTTTGCTTGGTAATATTACTCAATAAAAGCCTCAGCAACTATGATCGATATTAAATTACTGCAATGTCGTATTTCATTTCAACAAAAACAGAGTAAATGAGACTGTAGATGTTAAGCTTCAAGCTAACCTGACGATTAGACTGACAAATATTAACATAATCTGCTAAATATAAACATGAAGACTGAAATACACTTTTTTTCTCCCATTTCAATTTGTTTTCCCTTATTCAGTCTGATTTTCCTCTTTACGTGACTTATTTCTTTTATTTCACCCTCTCTTGTCGGCACTTTAACAGTCACTTTTCTTTTGCAGTTTTTCTGACTCTTGCACAAAGTTGCAAGTAAACATGCAGTTAAACCAGTAAATTAACTACAAATATGCAGTAAATTTCTGATAGTTCAACTAATTTTAGATTTACATGGTGATAGTAGTACTTTTTGTACTTTTTTTAGCTGAATATATTATGTCTAGTCATTGATTATTGCTGTTACCTTGCTAATATCCTACAGTTTTAGTATTGGTAGCATTATTTTATTTTTGGGCAGTGAGCACCTTTCGCAGTAACAGTTCCGTCCTCTAACAAAATGTCGAGATGAAATCGCTTGCTGAACAAATATTGTTAATATCATCCCTCAAAAACACATTTTGAATGAATTTGAAGTCACAACTAAAGTGCTCAGTTCTGTGCTTAACTTTTTTTTTTTCCCAATAGTACTTAAGGTTTTAGAGACATAAAGGTGTCAGTAATCCCTCTATTGTGACACTATTGTGAAATTTTTCTCATAATTGGCATTTGTGGTTACACTTGAATTTCATTGAATGCAGTGCCAGGAACTGTTTGTGTATTTTTGATTCATCCAGCATGGCTCAGTACCACTCCGGTATCACCCACAGTATTACACGCAACAAATTTGACATAACATCTTGCACAACCTGCTGTAATTTAAGAAGAGCATTTTCTTGAGAATATCAATCAGTCCTCCTTCCTGTACTCGTTACACAACAGCATCAACGCGCAGTTTCTCACGCATGTTGTATCTTCTGCTTTTATGAAGGTGGATGTTTTCAATGATGACAGTTTTTTTTGTGTTAAAAGAGTGGTGAGAAATAAAAAAATGATCTGCTCAGGTTTCCAGTAAAGTTGAACCGCTATAAGTGGTGTTCACCCACAACTAAATACCACTGTAATAAATACCACTATAATGCTGTAATTGTTTTTTATTTGGAGTCACGTCTCCTTCCTCTTCATACTGTAAGTGTGACGTAACTTCACAGCAGCTCCACCAGCTCGCTTGCTAATTTCGTGTTTGACATTTTGTGCCATGCAGGCAGCGTACAGCAGGTTTATCAGCGCTCGTATGTTTAACACAGCTGCATGTTTTTGCTGTTGTCAAGAAAGTGGTCGAACTGCAAAATTAAACAATATGCAATGAGCGCAGAAAAGGCTCTAACAGACAAGAGGCTCTAACAGACAAGATGAGCCCACAGTCACTGCGAGGGACCACTTTACCACACCTCGTCATTTGATTCCTTGTTAATGTCAAAAATATTATTTAGTAAGAACTTTAAGGTCGTAAGAACATTGTTGTTACAGTAAGTATGGCATGGCTGGGGTATGGTTAAGGTCAGGAAAGTAAAACAGTACAGAGTATCAAAAGGTTGCTACTGACTTGAAGCATCCCGACCTCTCCCAGTGACCTGCACGATATTCCTGTGGTGGAATAAAACCAGTGAATATAACTCAAGCCGCATCACATTTCCTCCCAAACATGTTAAACGAGCAACTCAGTGAACTATAAACGTAATGAATGCAATTTGTGGTCAGGGCTGTAAAGCAGTAACATATACTGTGAGTTGTACATTGAGGCTTTTCTTGAACAGCAGAGTGGCATTTAGATAAACAAATTTATGTTGAAAACAGCAGCAGACAGTATCGTACAAGGACGGTATGTGACTCACATTTCACTCGTTATAGCACAAACTGTTACGCTTGCTCGCTCGAACGTGTAGACGTAAAATAGATCTGACATTGAGGAAACGCGGCCCTTTCCGCGGTACTGCCTTTGTCAAACATGATACAATGTTTTACCCTTGATTACTGCTGTTGTTGTATTTCATTTCAACAAAAACAGAGGAAATGTGATGCAAAGACTGTGGATGTGAAGTTTTAGGCTAATCTGACAATTAGACTGAAGAATATGAATATAATCTGCCAAATATAAACATGAAGACTGAAATATGCTTTATTTTCTCTCCCATTTCAATTTGTTTTCCCTTACTCTGGTTTTCTCCTTCACGTGAGTTATTTCTGTAATTCGACTTACAACAACCTGCCCAGCTCTGCCATCATCACTTTAACAGTCACTTTTCTTTTGCGGTTTTTCCGACTTTTGCACAAAGTTGCAAGTAAACATGCATTTAAGCCAGTAAATTAACTACAAATATGCAGTAAATTTCTGATAGTTCAACTAATTTCAGATTTGCATGGTGATTCAAGTAGTTAAATTACTCAATACAATTTTGTGTCATAACAAGTGAGGATTTATTTAACTATTTCTTTTGTGTTCACCAGACGGGACTGTCTTGTTCAGGACAGGTTCAGCTATCAACAATATCTTTTTGATACTGATCGACTTTCCAGTGTTATCACGGAGTAACGAAGGCTGATAAATAACATCTTCCAGCCTTCTGGGCCCTGTTGACTAATTCAACATGATGTACTTTGGAGTAAATCTTTATAAAGTAGCTTAGGCAAGAAGAAACAATCCTGCACCATCGTTTGCTCTAATCCCCAATCTGCTGGTCCTGGCTGATATTTGGAGATGACTTCTTCACACTTTTTTTTCTTACATATAGTTTCGACTTTCATTTTTCTACTTCCTATTTGTTCTTTTGATGAGTAATCCTTAAATTAAAATTAGTTCTTGTCATGGGTAGTATCCATCACACTGAATATTTGTGAGATTTTACAGTGCATCCGGAAAGTATTCACAACACACGCTTTTTCCACATTTTGTTATGTTACAGCCTTTATTCCAAAATGGATTAAATTCATTTTCTTCCTCAAACTTCTGCACACAACACCACATAATGACAACGTGAAACGTTTTTTTTTTTTTTGAGATTTTTGTTGTGAATACTTCCCTCCGGATGCACTGTATGCGTGGAGTTGCCAGGCTTGCTTGAGTGCTCGCCACCTTTAGCTTCTGCATGCAGGAATCCGATACCTTCAGCTCAGAGATGGCAGGCATCCAGGACGAGTCACGTTTGCGGTGGATGATTAAACCCGCGGCAGGTAATACCCTGAAAGACTTTATTTAATACCTCACGTTCGGGAACACTGTGGCAAAAGGTCCCTCTTCACTTAATGAACAGTCACATCTGTCGATACAACTCAATCCTGATTAGGGTTCGCTAATCCTGTTAGATACATGCCAACGAAGGTGCAAGGCCAAACAACCATCTTAAATTTATATCTGTGCAAATGGCCTGTTTTTTGACCCGGTGATGGTCTTGGTTCTCGTCCCGGCCACATGGCTTTCACATATGTTCACATACTCGCTGTGTGTGGCCTCGTTTTAACTGTATGTCACAAGAGCAACAACGATAAACACTTCAATGTACATATCGTATTGTGAGTGGACTTAACAACCAGATGCACATGTTGGCAGCAAGCTCTGTAATATCTAATTCAGGATGTAAGTGACACTTATTAACATGAGGCCTTTTTATTTTGAGTGCTTGGAGATAGCAGCAGTGTTTCCTTTTTATTTACTATAAAATTGAGAAATATTTAGCTGAAAGACATGTCTTTCTAGAGTTATTTATACTTTACAAGGAGACAGGTGAGAGGGTGTTAATCTAAGACACATTGCCATGGTGTGGAGTTATCTCACTTCTGCATGTTTTTTATATCAGGTATTATACAACCTGATAATTATATATATTATAATTATAATTACTGGTTTTGAGATGTTTAGTAGAGAAAATGTCAAGTCAATCACTGAAAACTTTTGCCTCATGCTGCTTCTTATAATTGCTTTTTTCACACAGATTACTAAAAAATGGATACAGCTGTCTCAATCATGAAAGACTTGTGCTGCTGATTAAAATGCTGATAATTATCAATATCAAATGTCATTCCAGCGTATGAACTTTCCTTTAATAAAAAGTCACACACCTTTAAATCACAAATGTGTATCACTTGAGCTGACGCTATGATTTGCCTAATTGTAGAGGCGAGCATTTGATACCAAAAAGAAAGATTTGTGGGTTAAATCAATGCGTAGAATTTATAACTAACTTTTTTTTTCTTATTTCATAGAAACATCAGCTCACCCTCAGTACCTACATTATTTTGAAAGTGTGCACACTGTGCGTGGCGTCCGTTTGATCCTGAGTGGACCGGGTCTGGACATATAAATATTTTGCATAGTTCTTCCCTCCAGTGTTTGTCTTCATACTATAAAGGCATATAGAACTTACAGATAGACAGGAAATACCACAGCAGATTAAACCTCTTGCAAGTCGTCTTAATCACCCATATTTCTTAAACTATCTGAGAAGAGGCACCAGAGAGGCTAATCTGTACTGTCGGATATACTATGGCACCTAATCCCAAGAAAGGAGGAGATTTTCAAGATTTGCATTATCAGTGAGAAGTAAAGACAGAGACAAAACATCAGACAAATGTGAACTTCAAAGCGTCTGGAAATCCTAAAACACATGGACGTACTCATGCATCAGTGTGTTGACACACACACATATAAACAACTTACTACTATACCTGTGAGTATCTGTTAGCTTTATCACCTAAACCTCACTTTAAACGTTATACTCTAAGCCTAGGCTTTCTGTTAACCCAATTAACCTTCACTTTAGGCATTATCAGAACTGTAAAACAAAATAAGATGCTGTATACCTGGAAGCTAGCACTAATAAACAAATCTCAGTGTGGTGTACCTGTCGCACGCACCTTCATGTCGATCTTTAAAAGAAATTTTATAATGACTGAATCCACCATAATGACAGTGGAGTTGTACCGACTGTAAAAAAATGCCCTCGGACTGATCGATATCAACTCGACACAGAAGGATTACATGACACGTATTTCTCTTTGCACACTTTTGATCCTCAGCATTTATCATTGTACAACGATTGTTGTATCAGATCAAGCAAAATGTAATCATGATCGGGAAATAATGATGACATAATTAGTGCAGTTTATTCCTCTTAAAGGCCGATGCTGCAGGCTGTAAATGTAATTCCACAGAAACAAAAAAAAAAAACTTGCGTCCCAGTAAGTTTTATTATTCTGCGTGATGTTAAACCAAAGCCCAGCAAACCCAAGTTCACAGTGTCTGATGTGAAAGGACTCAGTTGTGACAAATATACAACGCTTTTTTGATGTCATGGATAAATAAAACTGAACCTAACTAACCTGTTCTTGATTTCACTGCTCTTGTGACTTGCTTGCTTTGATTCTCAAATGAAAGCGTGAATGCGCACACACGGAGTATTCACGCAAAAGTATTTAAAAACCTGCAGCAGTAAACGCCAACAAAACTCGACCGAAATCTCATCTAATATCTCACACTGAAAGATGATGAAAGTCTTTATTAACCTCAGAATTAATTTCACAGCAATCCTTTACTGTCACAGTTATAAGTTAAATAAATCATGGAACAAAAATTAGTAAAATTACATATATTCAATGTAAAAGCATCATTTAAAAAAAAAAAAAAAAAACTTCTATACAGTGATGAAACACCAAAAGAAATGTATAAAGTAGTAACCTTAATAACGTTAATGAAAACAGCTCTTTTAAAGACATTACATAATGTATATATTTGTTCAATTTAAATTTCTGTCAGTGACTTGTTTCTGTAAGTTTCTGTTCTTGATGAGGTAGTAATGACGCTACTGAAAACGTGTGGGTTGCAACACATCCGGCTTCTGTAGCTTCATGACACATTACCTGAATGCTGACTCTGTGCACTGGACCAGTTCATTAGTTTATTGAGTAAAAGTTAATTAATTTCTACATGAAAGCCACTTGAACTGTTCAGAAAAAGATTAAAAAAAAATCTGACTGTTCAACGTTGAGGATTATTATATTTTCTATTTCCTCAGAGTCGTATGTTACTCAAAGCAAAGAGGGTCAGTCTGGTCCTGCATAAGTACGTCGGCAGTCTGAATGGCGGCTTCAGATGCACGCTGGAAGATTAAGGCCACAGTTGGTCGAGCCCAGGCTGCATAAAGATACTGTGGACACTGTCCCATAAAGGCAAACAGTAGCTAGTTATACAGTATTTGTCTCCTGCTGGGTGGTCCTATAAGAAGGGAGGAAGGGCAGGTACTGAAAACATCGAAATCGCATCAAAATGCTGTTGCAGAAAGGCAAATTATAGCACGAATCGTCACACATGGATTTGTTTCCCTCTTGCACTTTGTCCCGCCAACTCTTGATGCCTCGTTCTTTGTCGGTGCCTGGGAAAGAAAAATGCACGGTTAGGTGATGATGTTATGGCTGGTTTGGTGAAAAGCTTGATAAAAATAAGTGTTTTTTTTGTATCATACCTGGTATGGTGTTGTCCAGGATGAACCCAAAGAATCCTCCGATGAACATGTGTGTGGTGAAGAGCACGACGATCACTTGGTCGAGCTCTTTTATTCCTTCAAACAGAGAGGAGAGTAAATCATTTGTCGTCATTTGTGACCCCTCGGTAGCTCGTGAAATAACTGTAAATCGTGTAGGGGAGATATTCTTCGCCCTTCCCTCCTCCTCACAGAGGTCAGAGGTCAGGTTTAAGTTCTCCCTATTAAAATGGGAAAGAGATACAACCTCCCCCAAACTAAAACCAACAGTAAATAGGATTTAAAGAGAGTACGAGGACCAATCCACACACGGTCTGGCTCCGAAGCAACTCCGATCTAGCTTTCTGGCTTCCCTGGCCAGACAAACCACATCTCTGTGTATTGAACCCTCCACATGTCCAAAAACATTATTGTTATCATTAGACTTATATTGGAGGACACAATACTTTGTTGGATAACTGAAGTAATCAAAATTTATGCAGCTTTACTTCACATTCATTCATTACGCAAACATTGATTTCAATACTAAGGTTGCAAGGAGGAGGAGAATAACATTTCTCTAAATCCCCATAATATGTTCAAGTGTCACTTTCTAGAATATGCATGGTTAAGGCTTGGGAAAGATCATGGTTATTGCACATGAACAAAGGCATGAGCAAAAGTGTTTAGAGTTAATAAAAAGTTACAAAAAAAAAGTTAATTGCAGGTCTGTAAGAGGACACAGCTTCCTAACATGCCCATCCACAGTACACCCTTATAGAGGCGGCAAACCTACTGACTGTAACTCTGCAAGAAAAAAATGCTCAGCTTCCTCGTGGGTTGTCTGACAAAAAAGTTGAACACAACTCAACTTTTGCCACACTTCAGTGCAGTGGCACGTCGGCCAATCAAGTTCATGCATGTGCTTGTAGATGACATTATTATTACGCCTTGTTTTTTTTACCTTTTGACCTTGCAGTTACCGCAAAGGAAGATAAAGTGACAACTTTGAAGAGGAAAAAAAGCTCAGAGCTCAGTGTTTTGGCACTTAATGAGCCTCGTGGATTTTACTCATTTGGACTTCCTGGATCATGTTTCATTGCCTCACCGGTAACCAAAGCAACAATCCCTCCAATGTTTTTACTCTGGTTAATCCACAGATTTCACTGTGAACACTTTATGTTTGAGCTGATTTTTTTTTTATTATTATTCTGTATTTGGGCGGCGGCATAAATCTCAGAGATGGATCTCTCAAACCCAGCCAAGAAAAATTCAAACAATCTGCATGGCTGAATATCACTTGGGGTATGAAAAAAATGTCAAAATCTTAATGTGCCGCTTGCATAAGTTGACTTTAAGTTAAGTATATGCTAAAATACCCTCTTACCCTGTTAACTTCTTAATCCACCTTTGTATACTTTAGTTTAAGTATTTACAACATGTTTGAAGTGAATGTTGAGAAACAGAGGATACTATTATACAAAATAAAGGCTGAGAGACTGAGAGATTTGTGATGATGGGAAGCATTGCCAGCAGAGAGTCCTGTGAAAGTCCTCAGGTCCGCAGACATTCAGATATTTGGGATGTCTGCAGACCTGGGATGTGATTATGAAGGTCGCTTGGTGGCCCTCCAACTTCCTGAGTCAGAGTTGGCCTTTCGGGTGGCATGTGCTACCACTAGCACATGGGTGAACACAGAGCGCCATTGAAGACGTGGATGCCCGCATGTCCAGCACTTGCTTTCATAATGCCCCTCAGGCAATAAACTGCCTAATGAAGTTGTATCAAACAGCGCTGACGTAGTTTGACTCAAAACACACTCTTGTTCAAAGAGCCCATCCCAGCGCACACACGCCAGCGCGCACAAACACACACACACACAATCCCTGCCCAAAGAAAGATGGAGCAGTCAAAAGTTCAAGGCGCCCGCTGAGTTGATTTTAAGTCCCAGAGAATGTAAATCTAAAGACGCCTGTGTGAGCAACAGTTTGTTTACAAAGAGCACTGACAGGCGTCCTCTTGAGTGTTGAGTCTCGGGGGAAAAACTTTGGGGTCAAGAGTGCTTTATCTGAGCTGGGCGGCTTATAGCCAGCAACAAGGCATCTTGCCAAGAGGATTGGGAGGTAAGCAGCCTAGACCTGAGAAAACCAGACAAGCCCTCATGCCCAGTGTTGAACTCTGGATTAGCACTTTCCTGGGAGACACTCGCATCACATGACTCATGGGATCAAGGTCTTATGTCTGCAGAGACGAACTGTTTAATCTTGAGGATTGCTCTTTTGATGGCACCTCATGGGGGGCAGTCACAAAGACGCTCAAATCAATGCTCCATCAAAAGCGGGGAGTCATCAGCTGATAGTCTGCGATTGATTTCTGAGCAGCTCAAAGATCTCTGATTGAGCAGACTCGTAAAGGGTTCATACGGTCTGATTTCATCTGCTGGATTATCAGAGTTAGGCTCTATCTGTTACGTCTGTGTCTGTGTGTGTGTGAGTGCATGTGTGTGTCATGGTTACGTAATGTACCATGGAAAGTTTTCTTCATCAACATTTTTTATTTTTTCCTCTTTTTTTCCTCTACAGTTTTGTTTTCCCAACCAGTGGTAGAAAAGACATAATCCACTGGATTTTCACTTGCAATCTCTGACATTTGTAAACGCTGCTGAATACAACTGACCAAGAGGTACCACTAAACCCAGATTAAACCCAGAGTTAACTCAGGTTAAACCCAGGAGGTAATGTGTGAGAAATTTGCACTCTGTCACCTGTGTACCCTAATTCTCTCCTGTGAACCCTTTTCAAGAGCTGCCAGATTTCACAAATAAATTAACAAATAATTATCATGTGTTGTCACAACTTATGTGACACAGCAGGTGATATTACCATATTACAGCTGTTCAAACAGTGGCAGAGCAGATGTCAGTCAAAATGTTTCTATGCTCAAAAATAAAGAATTATTTCAAAAATAGACCTTATTAAAGAATTCATGATTGTTCAGAAATCAGTAAATGAAAGTAAAAGGAGAACAAAGGGAAATTGAAATCAGTGGGTTATTAAAATCTATAAAAAGTGATCATTCTTTTGTGTTTTCAGTGTGTCTGTGGTTGTTTTTCCAGAATTACCCCCCCCCTTTTTTGGACAATCAGCAACCAACAATCTGCAAGCAGCTACTGTCATCTAAAATCAGTTAATGTAAGCCACTCTTGGAGTCAGACTGTCAAAATCACATTATTACACTTTACATAAAAATCACACCCTCGGCCTGAGCAAAAAGTGCCTTGTGAATGTGTAAGGAGTCAAGACCAAGACAGTAAAAGCTCCATCAGTGCCCCTTACAGGCTGAATGGCCTCTTACACCCAACCGGACCCACATGGTTTGGTCTTGGTAAAACTAACGAAACAAAACAAATTCAGACTTCAGAATCAGCCGAGACTAATCAAACAGCTCTCTTTGCTTCTTTAAAATCTAGGCTAAACACTAAAGGTAACCAAGTGTTTGCCATCTGGGCCTGTCGGATTTGGGAACACCTTGGCCTCAGGAGCTTAGGCTGGCAGAACCGCTGCCATCTTCTTGAGGATAATCTGTAAGTGAAGCAGTGGGAGCCTCCCACTTACTGTCCGAGCCACTGCTTACTCTCCTTCCAAGCACAAACAAGGCGAAAGATACATATCTCAGTATATTTTTCAGTCAATTGTTTTGCACAAACGTGTGTGAATACGTTTTTGTGTGGGGTACTCACAAATCACAAATGTGACTGTCGGGCCCGTTGTGAATATTATAAGCTGTTTCAGTCTGGACCTTTTAGTATTGGTGGTCAGCCAGATAAAATCATACAGCGTGTAATGCTGAGGGTCCAAAGAAAAACTCACACCTGGTGCAGGTTCAGATGAAGTATTGATAGCTGGTATGTGCTTATCTGGGAGGCAAATGTGATAAAGTTTTCAAGACTAAATATCTTTGTTCATGTTGGTGGAAGTAGTCATTGTGTGTGTTGTTGCCAATTCAAGGGACTGTGCCGGTAAAGAAGCGTGTACTTTAAGTGTGTGTGTGTGTGTGTGTGTGTGTGTATGTGCAGTGTATAAATCACCTGTGTCAATGATGCCAGGATTGGAGTGAAACCAGGTTGGTAAAACAAGACCGCTGAAGGTAGAGAAGCCGAGGATGAGGAGGTTACGGGATGAGTTAAGGTCCACGTACTGAGGAAAGAGAGACAGACTCTGTTGTGTTGTTCTGCTTTAGCTGGCTCCCATCTCTGTTTTGGAATCTCGCTAAAATCCTATTAGAAATAATGTCGAACCTCAAAAAAGACCTTATTTCTATTTTTGGTCCAGGATTCACATTTGTGTGGTCATGCCAGGTCAGCACAGACCAGCCCAGAACAACCGTGTCTATAAATGTGCTCTGAGTGGTAAATTAAATTGAAAAGAGGCATTTCGGGTGCCATTTCACAACATGGCAAGAGAGAAACTGAGATATTTGTTCACCAGTGAGGATTGCTTTTACTCATATTTCTGGGAGTTTTTTGAATATATTGTAAACTAAATCTGAGCAACTTGCCATAAATTTTATTTGTATACATGTACATGTACAATACTGTGGCTCTCACATTTTGACACCTTTGACTATGTCTCTAATATAATCTTTCATCTTCTTACAAAGACTTGCGAAAAAGATTTCTGTAGTCTGAGTTTAATTTTCTGGCAACTACTCCCAGCTGCCTGGAATAAAAAGAACAAAAAAAAAAAAACCCACAAAGTTTTTAGCGCTCATTAAAAGAGCAGTTTGAGACACTTAAAAAAAAAGGCCAATAGTTACAGTTTAAAGCCAAATAAAAGAGCTGAAATACTGCGTATGATTTAGCATTATAATATTTTATGTTTTTATGAAACGTTTCTGACAAATTGTTGAAAAAAATAAATAAAAAAAAACATGGGGGTGATGCTGTGCTTTTATCTCCATATGCATGCAAAGTTTTTAATTTAATATCTGAAATAAACTGTACATTTCTTTAAGGAAAAGCTGAATTATCACATTTTATCACCTTTTAGATTGTGATTTTACTGTTTTGTTTTCTTACTTTTTACATTAAATCTAATCATTGGTTTTTCCGTTTTATTTGACTTTAATTTATATGTCTGCAACCTTTGAATCGTTCTTGAACCTTTGTTTATTTGGTTGGTATTATTTTTAGTTACCTGAATAAAGTTATTTTCCTTAATTGAGCTCTGAGGGGATCTTGTATTTCAGGTCACAGGTTCAGTACCAGGGCAGTCCTGGAGCCAGCTAGACTCACTGTCTACTTCAAGGACCCCTGAACAGGATGGCATGTAAGACTGTTGTACTGTTTTATTTTAAACCATTATTTTTTTTGTGTCTTAGGATTTTGTTTTTCTCAGGAGGTGGACGTTTTAACACTACTGTTATAATGCAGTGTGTTTAAATGTTTTACCTGGAGGTTAGATATCCCCACTGCTGCAATCATTCCAAACATAACGAGAAACATTCCCCCAATGACCGGGTCTGGGATGGTGATAAAAACTGCTCCGAATTTCCCAAAGATCCCCAGGACGATCATTAGGATTCCCGTCGTCTGGAGGACCAGTCTGCTGCCAACCTGGAATAAAATGAGCGCGGAGACTTGTTATCTAGTGTCACCATGCCAGCTTTATTTTTACCAGGGCACTGTGTTGGGGGGAAAACCTCTGAGAGCTTCCTTATTAAAACTTAGAGAAACTTTGAGTTGGATGTTGGATAAACACAGAAAGTGGCTTTGGAATAATAATGCTCAGCTCAAGCCCGCAGCGCCTATAAAACATGGTTTCATGGGTTTTTATCGGCAGGCGAGGGTGCTGCTAAGTTATTTTAGACAGGCTTGAGTACATTAAAGTGACACCGTGGCTCTGTGATATATTTTTTACATACTGTTCTGCTGAAACGCTCCGTGAAAATGCAAATAATTACATGTGAAGTCTCTCGCTTCTTTGCCAAGGACGGTTCAGAAAGGCATCAAGGACATTACCAGCTGTGCGATGATAACAGCTGCCTGTGTTATACAGCCTCACTGAGTCTTCTGTAGACACTTTTGTTGTCCGGTATTATACAAAGAGACAGTGAGGTATGAGGACACACAGTATGTACCTAAAGGTAACTTTTTACGAATCTAATTTATTGGCATCCACATTGGCATAAAAATCTTCATCCATCCAACCATTATATTCACCACCTACCCTCACATATAAGGTCCAGTCAGTTACAGGGCCAACATAAATAGAGACAGACAACTCACACTAATAGGCAATTTTAGAGTTATTAATACACTGCATGTCTTTTGGATTGTGGAAAGAACCCAGAGGACCCTGAGAAAACCCACAAAGGCACAATTAAGGAAAATAACAGAAGGGCCCCTGACAAAATTCACTAAAATTGAACTTCAGCTCGAACAGAAAAAGGCCTGCAAGGAAAATGAAACTGAAACCGTGACTCCTTTTGGTACAGTATATATGACTATGATTTAAACTTTCAGTCTGGTCAGTGCTTAGACAGACTCATAAAGTCCATAATTAAAAGATCAAAATCATACCAGATGCCTCTTACCTTGCTCACTATCTTCCCTTAAGCCATAACACTGAGCTTTGAAGGAGGTTTAATCCATGATATGCTCATGTACTCTGTTTATATATTTCTTACCACTTGTGTTTGACTGTTACGTAACCAGGAGAATATGTTGAGATATTGGCAGCACAACTGTTACACAAACGCTCCTTCACTGAGGAAAGAGGAGTAAGTAGAAAACAACAAAAAAGCAAAAGGCAGAAAATGAACAATTTCCTACAAAAAAGCTTCACACTGATCAATAACAATTTCCCATTTCAGTTTATGTCTAGAAGTACTTTTTATTGTGGGATAGTGACCAATCCCAGTCACATGACCATTAAACTAAAGGCAATGCACATCATCCCTTTTTTAGTTTTTAGTTTTAGCACTTTAACACTGCAATTCTGAAGAGCTTAATTGACCTAAAATGCTGCTCACACACTGTAATAAATGATTCTGTGGTCATACAGATTTTAAATAATATATTTGGTAAAAACATATTCAAAATATTTGTGTCCTTGAATAAAAAAATAAATATAACATGAAAATGTTTGGAATAAAACCCACTTATTATAGTTAAATAAAACACAAACATTATGTTCAAGTAATTCCAAATAGAGAGAATATACAGTGAATCCAGCCTCATGTAATTAGGCAGTTTTTAATCGAAAAGCACTTCCTGTCTAAGCCTGCCTTTTTGGATGCAGGGGGCTGTCATCTGGCCAGAGGTCATTTGAAGAGACTGAAAATCCCGTGCCCCTTTTCTTATATGTTTGCAAATGTTGGAAACTTGCAAACCTGGAAACTCCTTCCTTGAAGTACACATTTTATTGTTTCCCTCTGGGCTTTTATTGTCGTTTATGGACGGCTGAAAATATATCTTTCATAAATATGTGGTGTAGTACTGTGGTACTGTTGCGTTATATTAACAAGATGTTGTACAATTTGGAACGGCTTTACATGGATCAAAGCGCAGACTTTTATTTTGAAGGATTCGGGTTAGAAATTCCGATAAAATGTATATTGGGTTTCATGGTATGGTTAGAGACCTTTCCACAAAGGGGATTATCACGGGCGATATAGCGAACGTATTATTTTACGAACTGCACTTGCCACACTTCCGTTGACTTTACTTCCTGTTTGTGTCGGGACTGGCTCTGTAAGGTATGCATGCCCTCTGCACTTGGTTGTTTTTGTCGTTAATGTGAAGCTAAGTTGCTTAAAGACACGTGTACATTTCACAAAGAAACTGACCCACTGAGTTCTGTGAAATAAATCAACAATCACATCAACATTATTTCAAGTATGTCACGAGAAAATGCCTGGGCTATACAAGTGACGCGTCTTTGCTGAATAGTTCATTGCTCAAAATTTCTTCAGTCTTTGCGTTTGAGACGTTTGAGGTTGGAAATTCAGTACGTTGAAGTTGAAGTTTCAGGCCAAGTTCCTAAAGAGTAAATTTCCTGCTTGATGTACGACAATGGACATAATCCACAGTTCCAGTTGTTTTTTAAAACTCAAGCAACTTGATTGATGTACAAGTTTAGACACAATATTACATTTCAACTTCTGTTTTGGCGCCATCCTGTATTGCTTGCTCATGTCTTAATTGAGTGGCATTATATATTCAGTTCTTCCATTGTTTAATGTTACCATGTAATTTTATTTTGCCATTTTTATTTTTCATTCAAGCACTCAGGGTTTTAACATCTTGTCTTATAATTATAATTTGTCATTATAAGTGTTTACAGTATTCACATGTTGAAAAGTCAGAATACATTTTGTTTGACTTGTCTGAAGTGCACATGAAGTTTAAGATCATTTAAGCTATATTTTAAATAAAGTGAAGAACACTTGAGTTTGTTATTCCTTGGAAAAAAAGATTATTTAGATTTAATTGACTGCACTGATTAAATTCAGATCAATGCACTGATTAATGTAGTTGAGTATTACTGAATTATATATCATTGATATGTGTAATTAAACACATTTTTTTTACAAAAAATGACTACTACTTACAAATGTAGAAGTTTCTGTTTTTCTAATCCACTCATTCTTTATGTTTTGATTTTAGTTAATTATATTTTATATTATATATTTATTATTATATTTATATTCTGTTTGAATCTACTCATACTAAACAACTGTACAACTGCTTGTAAAACTCTCAGCCAAACAGACATTAATTCCCCATAACTCGACATTATTTGTGCTGTTATGTTTAATCTGGGTTTAGTGGTGTTATGACAAACAGCTACAAACGGGGAGAAACTGCGAATAATTTGGGATGATTGAATGTTTCACAGACAATGAGGGATTAAATGTTACTACTATCTAAACCCTTGGCGATGGGCGAACCTTGAGTGACTCTCACGCAGCATGTTCACGTGACAGTATGAAAATTAGCATGTGATTGTTTCAGGCTTTAAATCATTATTATGTCCTACGATTTTGTTTGTAAAAAAATATGTAGAGCACTGATATTATATTTTTTCATTGTCGAGTGTTTTAACAGTGACTCAAATACCTGTGAGTCATGTGAAAAGGCATCAGTCATAAGGACAAACCATATAATCAGAAGATTTGTGATCTTTTCACTTGCTGTTTTGGGTTTAGGAAACATTTACTTTGTGGTTTGCCCTCAGAGATCTTATTAACCTCATTTCCATCTGCAGCAGGCAGCTGTTTTAACCTACCTGCTGTTTTAATCTACCTGCTCAGCATCAAACAGCAGGAAAAGTGAGTAACTAACTGGTAAAGGAATTAGGATATCTCCGAGTTCAAGAGCCAAATAGGAATATTTGACATACATTCATCAGGCCAGCAGAACCACTATACCCAAATGTTAGCTAGGAACTTAGAAGAGTTGTCAGGACTGCTCTTAATGTATCGGCTCAAGTGTCCACAAAGATCGATCATTGTCGTCTATTGCGACACGTACCTTGGTGATGCCAAGTGCGGCGATGTTCTGGCTGTAGGAGGTGGTGCCGTTTCCAGTTCCCCACACTGCAGCCAGCATGCAGCCGATGCCCTCCATGGCGATGCCTCGGTTGATGGCATGAGTCGGCGGAGGAGGGGCGCCGGACAAGCGAGCACAAGCATAGTAGTCACCTATTGATTCCATGGTAGATGCCAGGATGCCTGCCATCATACCCAACACTGAGGACACGCTCACTGTGGGCACACCCCATTGACCTATGTGAACACAGTAGGTTTACTTTAGTTTCCACACATACAGCTACAGACCGATAGCTTTTTTACTTTAAGAGTCTGAAATGTTGGCACGAAATCCAGTCAGACCTTTTGCGAGGTTTGTTCCAGCTCTGCACTTCATCATATTAGAATGTTGCACATTTTATTTTGGCGGATTGAAAAGCTAGGACACTACTACCAGATGACCCGAGAGGCCAGAAGCATTCATACCAGCGGGGGATTTATAGACAAGCAGAAGTGCACAACATCTGCCACGCCAAAGGATTACATGAAGCAATGGCAACTTTACTGGAACTGTTTCACAAACATCTGGACAGACCTGGATCTTATTTCTTAAAGATTTTAATATAGTGAACTCATCCCAGAAGTCCCAGCAGACAAATAAATTCTGGATTACAGAATCCCTGATAAATAACTCAACACTGAGTGGTGAATGGGGTAGAAATGGCCCTGCACGAGGCTGCTCTTTTTTTCCTTTTTGTCATTTCTTCTTTATGAATGATAGACCAGCTAGAAAGAGAAAGGAAAGACAGAGGAGGGCTGAAATCGAACCGACACTGATGAAAGGACTCGGGCTTGATGTGTAGGGTGAGCAACCAGGGTGCCGTGGCTGCCCTTTTCATAATGCTGTTATTCTTACAACCCAATGACTATGTAACCGAATTTGATTAAAAAATTTGATTATTATCAGTTCTTGCTAACATGGTGTAAGACTCACACATGATCCTGTGCATGCATCCTGCACAAACTAAAGAAATGCATTTTCAATTTAGAAGAAATTGTCACTTCCCAAGAATAAGTTATACTTAATTAACCTGATGGGCTCAAATGTCTTGGATTTTTTTTTCTGTTGGTTTGCTTTTTAGAAAAAAAGCTTATTTAACAAAAGTCTGGCACATAGCAAGCTCAAACCCAAATTTATATCCCTGGATATTGCTCAAAGAAACCCAAAGTACATGGGTGGGAAGCCAGTCGGGGATTGTTTCCCTGCTGTTGCACGAATGATACATAAAACATGGTGGAAAGGCTTTGATAGTCTGAGCCATATATACTGCTTAATGACACTTACAAAATCCTGACACAGACAAACGAGGCTCCTCATGTTCCCATCTCCCACAGGTTCTTTCATGATTATATCTTCACATCTTCACCTCCTAAAGAATCTGTTGTCCCAACTCCAATATCAGTCATAAATGCTCCTCCATGCCCCTCTCATGTCTATGTGTAAATGCTATGCAGCCATACAAGCGTATGATCACCTACATGTGTCAGATTGGAAAGAACCCAGTTGACATGTGTTTTATCCATGCACTTCGCTCTGAATGTTGCATGCTGTGGTGTTATATCTTATCACATATCTGAGTTTGAGATGTGCTGAAGGATGGGTATTGTGTAATACTGATGTGATTTTGTTTTTCCTCATTTATTTTTATGCATGTCACTGCAGAAACAATTTCCTCTCGGAAAATAAAGAGTTATTCTTATCTAACCTTGAGTATGGTTGACAATTACATTATCTAAACTGGCATCAACAGGTGAAGTTGTCAAACGTTAACAAAAGATAACATTCAGGATGACAGTATCCTGAATGAATCATATATCAAAATCTTTGGTAGGTGATGCAGATACTTTTTTTTGTACTCACACAGAAATTCAACAAGACACAACTAAATAAAACGGCATGGTTTTATACTCATACAATCCTAATTAAAACATTACAATTTTGTATTTTCAAACAGACAAAATATTTGTCACGAATGAAAGAAAAGCTGTGGGTTCATATTAGGATAGCGGAGTGAAACCAGCAGATATTTTCTTAAATATTTTACTGTGTTGTTTTGTATATATCCTTAATGAATGTATGCACAATCAATAATATCAAATCCTGCCAAGAACAGGGAAGTTAATAGGGAACGTGTTGAGCCTTTTCCTGTTGTTGTTGCTTTCTGCACAGTTGTTATCACTAGAGGTTGTTTACTGGCTCAAATCTAGATTACAGGGTCTGAGTGAAAGTACCATCTGCAAACAGCAGGTGCCATGTGCAAATAATCAAAAAGTCATTCAACTCACTTTGCCATTCACGTTTAGAAAAAGCATCAACCATGCACGTGAGTTTTCTGAAGTCCACAAACCCATAGATCGTTTTTGACAGACATATGCATTCAATATTTGGTGGAATAAAGCCATTTCTTAAGGTATATCTATGTCACATTTAGAGGATTAAAACCATGACCTGCTGAAATTACTGTAATGTATGGTGTTGAAACTCAGCCCAAAGGTTGTAAAATTTTCATATGAAAAAAGCAGCATATGTTCCTTGAAAGTGAGGAAAGTCATGTTCCTGCCAGTTTAACTTTAAGACGCGTTCTCAGGGGGTTTCTTGTCCTAACACAATTATAAAAAACAATCTGTCATGTCATATTTCTATCATCATCCCCTTTTAGACACGATGATATCAGGAGTAAATCTGATTATTTCCAACTTTTTGGCAGAACATTACATAGCAGTTGTGCAACCCTCAGCTTCACAGAACGTCCTCTTTTGGATGTTTGTCAAAGATAAAAATTTATGGAGAGGCCAGCAGACAAGGTGAACAAATTGTATGAACCATGGTACTCAGCAGTTTCAAGCCTTTTGACAGTTAGAATAATTGTCACATTTATTGCATATGGCAGTAACTGACATATTGTTATTAGCACTAAACAGCTACTATAGGCAGCAATGATGCACCATCTTCCTTGCATCCTTTAGACAAATATACACACATCTAAAATTATTTTGGTGTTGCAACTACTAAACACTTTGTAAAATATATCCATACAGTTTAAATGTGACCAGATTTAATTTAATCAAGTATAGTATGTATGTCAAAAGCATGTGTTTAAGTCTATTATTTATGCACTAACCTGGGTAAGGCACATGGAACCAAGGCGAGTTTGTCACAGCATCAAGGCTGATGTCGGTTCTGGCCGAGAAGCCGTACTCATTGGACTTTGTAGGAAGGACGTCAAAGATGGTCAGTAAAAAGCAGACCAGCCAGGCTCCACACATCCCGAACAAAGCCTGCAATTTGTCATCAGATACAGAAAGTCTCAGTACATTCAAGTTCACCCAGTACAGGATATACATAGGTGAAATTCTTGAGGCCTGGTGAGGGGGCGTTCACTGCATGTTTTGAAGACTAAAAACTGCCTGAGAAAACTAAAATATTACACTCACCTACATATATAGCCTCACGTAGCCCACACACAACATTACCATCCGAGTTTTATCAAAAAGCAGTGAAAGTTCAGTTCATCTTCTAGCCAATAAATCAGTCCACAGAAAAACACAGCTGTTTGGTAAGAATCTTCTGGACCATAGCTTTCTGCAAAGGATCTCTGTTATTGCATAATTTGACTAGTTTGATGCTTCCACAGCCATATTAGATGCTGGATTGTGAGCACAATGTAATTTAATGCTGAATTTCGTCACCGTATTGTTCACAACGTGAGTCCGATTTGATCCAGCATGCTCTCCATACAAAAACACCAGTGTGCACTTCTGACTGCATTTATACAGGGATTTTGTGTGAACAAAGAGCAGTGCATAATAATCCCTTTATTATATGCAGGGCTGAGAAGAGTTTGAGAAGAGTCAAACAGTACCCCAAGGGCAGAAAAACATGCCAATTTCTGCCTGGATGTCATCTTGACACCTTTAATTTATCTTTAGGGGAAGATAAATTAAGATAAAAAGAGTCACATTCAAACTACAAAAACAGTAAAGTGCCAGAATGTTCCATGATTTGAATGGCCACCTGATGACAAATGGGACTTGGCATGTGTACCGTTGGGAGTTAGCTAACCCCATACAGTAGGTGGGCTGTTTCTATGCTGCGAAATACTGCTTGGCTTCATTCTTTCACGCTAAAAAGCACAGCATTTTATGCTTTGTATGGCTCATGTTGTTGATGGACTATAAATACAGATTAATAGCTATAAACTTAACCTTTTGTACTGAAGGATCAAGGGACCTTTATGTTTTTTTTTCTTTTTTGATTATTTTAAAGGCCATTTGGCCAAAATCTATAGAACTGCACTAGATCTTAAAGCCAAACTGACTCGGAGGTCTTAAGGTCTCTGGGGGAGCCTTGACCTTCAGATATATTCAGTTTTGTGATTCTTTCAAACTTCTGTTTATTGAGTCAGCATTTTATTGGCATGCTCCTTTTAAACATTCAAGGAGTTATACAAATTCACACTCAGGAGCTTCAAAGCAATTCTGAGAAATCTCCACCCGCTGCCACCACGTATTTATTTTAACCATTGCTGAATATAAAGACATACAGTAACTTCTGTTTGTTGATGAAAAAAGATTATGCAGCTGTGGCTTGTACATGAAGGAGGATGGATGTTAAAAAGAGCATGTGAGCTTAATTTAAACCCATCCTCCTCCCCACAGGTGATCTCCACCTGACAGTTGATAACTAAAATCACAACATCGTCACAGATTAAAGGCTCAGAAATTAGGCTCCCGTCATCCTGCAAAAGACTTTGACCGGGGATGTTCAAGTAGGTGTTAATCAGTTTGTTTATCTGCCTTAAGTAAATGTCACAATGCCCTTTTCTTGTTTTTTTATCTCTGATTTTGTCATTCTGAACTGCACACAAAAAGAAGAAGAAAAGAAAAAAAACGTGGTAGTGATCCACATCACCACTGCAAAATTCTATCTTTAAGTTTTGCACACTGGATTTATGAACTTTGACTTGATGCTGGATACTGAATATTTAACATATTTTTATGAAGCAATGCAAGGGCACTATAAAGAGTTTCTATGGGCCATGAATCCTGAAATAAACACTTGTTTTCCTCCATGATACAGGACCAAGAACAACAACACATGTTGGCAACTCACAGAGAAGAGCTTGAAGAGCGGATACTGGAAAACCTTCCACTTCTTATCTTTGTATGTGATCATTGGAACATCAACTTTGCTGAGATACTGAGAGAACAGGAGGATCAGACAGACCGTGCTGTGGGAAAAACAGAAAACAGGGCAGTGTCACTCAGTCAGTCCACGAAGGCTTGGCCTCACTCGCAGCTATTAGTGTAACTGTGCTTAAGCATGGTATGCGTCCATACATCCCAGTTAGAGGGGGGTCAGTGTAAGTGAAAACATGTCAGCAGGCAACCCTACACGATACTTGTCGTTGTGGGTTTTGGATGAGTAACAGTGCAAGTGTGGCCCGCAGTCATCTGCCCATTGCAAAATGCTTTAGTCAGGTCTCTGCCTTTGAATGGCATTTCGTGCAGCGCGTGAAGCACTTCACGCTGTGCATGAAAACACTGCACACTGGGCATGAAATGCTGTTCAGGGCCAATGTCACTGTCATGGAGCATGCTATTTCAGTGTGAAAGTCTGCAGCTGGGTGAACACTTAGAAAGGTCAGCCAGAGTAAATCACTCCATTTCCAGGTTGTAGCTGATATAGATTAAACTTCAGCAGCAGGAAAAAGTGTAGTCGGACATACAGAATGAAAAAAAAAGTACCCAATTCGAAGAAATCTTGATCTTAAATTGTTTTTTTCAGGCTGTGGGAGATGCTGGAGATGATGTTATATCAGGGAGAGACATCAGCAGGCTCCCAGTCCTCTCTCGAGGACTCGAGCCCTCTCCCAGCCCTGCTGAGCTCTGCTGCAGAGTTATATTTACTGTTTATGTATATTTCAATGTAAATGATTTACATAGACTGTAAAAAAAAGAATATGACAGACTTTCAGCTTTTAACAAAGACAGTCTGACATGCAATTACTTTACTTTTCTATTAGTAAAGGATATCAGTAAAACATTGTTTTGCAGATTATATTGATCGTGTTTTCTCCTTTAGCCCTGCACTGTATCTTATGATAAACTGGCAGAGTCTCTCTATTTGTTTGCGTGGAGGGTTGAATTACCACCACAAGATGTGTGTGTGTGTGTGTGTGTCTGTGCTCCTGTAAGCTGCTGGATATCCTGTACAGAGACTAGTTGGGGGGGAGGGAGGAAGGATGCAAGGCACTGGGGCTAAGAAGGATATGACTGATTAACATCCATATATGGCACCGGGAGGTGGATGTGCTGAACCTTTTAAAACCCACAAGGATCACTCTATGTAATGACTTTAGTCTGCATTATCTGGAGATGGTGGCAGTAAATGAAGACAGATGTCATGGGGTTGGACGGGTCTGGAGCAAAGGTAAATGAAAGGTGATGAATGGAGGGTTGCAGTAGCCGTAGGTGAGGCATTCGGGAGAATTTAATTGGTTGACGTAACTGTTTCGGTAAAGAGACAAAGGGGGTGTGATGCATGCATATAAATACTGAATGAATAAAGACATTTGGTCGCACAGAAACACAATTAGATTTTGTCAGAGTGCGTCAACAGAACTTATGAAATATATAGCATTTAATTTTTGGGAATATTTTGTGTTTCTCATGTGCTCCTATATCTTATCTTACTATATTTATAAAGCACAGACCATGGGGCTAATTCAGCTGCTCTAAAAACATTATAACGTTAATGAAGATAGGATTTATATATAGAGAGGTGACAAATTATGAGAAAGAAACGACATAAAGTGCCTAACACGTCAGTCTAAAACGTCCCATAGGTGTATATATAATATACATATGTTACACTGACTACGACCTAAAACAGCCTCCACTCACAGAGCAGCTATCCCCCAGTGACCCCCGGACTTCTTTCCAGCTTCGATGAACAGGGACAGGCCGATGAGGTTGATGGTGGGAGCGATGGCCAGGGGGCCGATGTATTTCAGCACCAGGCCCACCAGCCCAGAAAAGCCCAGAAAAATCTGCAGCAGAGAGGCCACCAGGATTGCTCCCTGGATCTGTGGATGATGAAGAAAGAGGGACACAAGTGAGATACAAATGCCAGGTTTTTGCATCTTTGGCACTTTTGTATATTGAAGTGTGGCAAAACACGTCATTGTGGTAACCCTTTATCCACATTTTCTTTGAGCTTCTCAAACAAAGGCTCAGACCTCCTAAATTTGAGGTAATCTGTTAAATTAAATGATAGGATTAATGTTGGAGTTTGGCTAAAAGTTCAAAAGTCCTGCACTCACTGTCAACAGTGATGAGCAAAATTAGTTTATAGCTGTTAAAGGTCGAAGTTATCCAGAAAAGAGTGAGTGTGTTATGAGGTACTGCACTTTACCAGAAGATATCAAATGACCTTTTTTAATGGTAGCTTAAAACAACGTTCATGCTCATTTCATGACAAAAACTGTCTGTCTCTATAAATCGGCCCTGTGACTGACTAGCGATCTGTCCAAGATGTCCCCCACGTCTTCCCAAATGTCTGCCAGGATTGGCTCCAGCTGTCCAGCCCCCTACCATCTAAGGATAAGCAGTATAGATAAAGGATGGACAGTTGTAATGTGAAATACTATAGTGGGCATAAATTATAGCCTTAGTAAATTTTATTTTTATTATTATTTTTTTATTATTTTATTATTTTTTTATAGTCCATGGCATGTTTACCAAGACAGCATAGGCCTGGTGAAAAAAAAGAGAAAAAAAAAGGAAATTAACTCAAACTAATAAAGCTGACATGATAAAAAACTCCACTCCACAACAGAAGAAGAAATGAAGTGGGACTAGAAAAACATAACTCTTTTCCCGATTAACTTCCCGAGCGTTAACAGAAATGGGTGGGCATTTTGTTTCATTTTTGGTTTGGTACTTGAATTTGCAGAGCTCCAAACAAAGACAAACTTTATATTTGATACTTTGAACTTTGATATTATATCTTATATCATCATAATGCACATCAAAGTTGGACAGTAGAGGGTGATTTCATAAAGTTTCTTAGAGAAGTTAAGAGTTATGTGAACTTTTTATTTCCTCTAAATACCTTTTACTAATGTACAATGGATTTATGATTCTCAGTAATACTCCCTCCACTGTTGTAAGTCTTCTCAAGCTGATTTTTATTTGAAATTGCCTGAAGGAGCTTTAACACTTAATTAATCTCATATCCACACTGAAAGCTTTGAAAAGCTGTCCTAACTGTCACTCTCCCTTTTGAATTATACATCTGCGCTGACTGATGTGTTGCCACAGGGAATGATAGCTTGTGCAAAACCCTGCTGACAAAGATGAGATATATGAGGGTACAAAAATACAAAAAAGCTGATCTAAACTCTATACTTACTGCATTTGAAAACACTTTTAGATTATGTTTTACCATTTTTTTGGGCTTTTATGTTCTGTGCTTTTTTACACACTTTTTGGGCCTTGTTTTGGTATCTTTTACATTAAATGCAAATACCACTGTATACTTTATTAAACTTTCCATCTTTTTATTAGAGGCTTTGGGTCTTGGTTGACCTAAATGTTTTTTTTTTGTTGTTGCTTTTTTTTATCTAAATATCAGCGTGTCAAAATCTCAAAATGACAATTTGAGGGAACAGTTTCACCCAATACACTTTAACTTGCAATAAACTACAAAAAGTTTTCAGCAACACTTTCTATGACGTGCTACAGAGATTAAATTCTGAACTTATAATAAGTGCACCACTTATAATACTTTAACTTGTGGTCATGCATGATTATAAAACACTCTAAAGAATTATAAAGCCTACTACTCTCGTATGTTTGCTTATAATGAATTATAGACATGAGCTGCATAGAAAGTGTTTCCACATTTTCTTGTCAAGGCTCATAGTTTATGATAAGAGAACAACTTTTTTTTTCTTAATTCAGTCAAGATCTTGCCTAGTTTAGCATGCAAACCTATTAAACTGGTACATTTTGTTTGAGCTAACTGGATGCAGACAGGCTGAGTGTTATGAATGACGTGACTGTCTTTCAGCATACAAACATTAAGGTGTGACACAATGATACGGTGTCTTCATCGTTCCACGTAAATCCATTACGACTGCTAAGGTGACCGATTGGATTCCCTGTTGGAGCTGGGTAAGGTGCTGAGAATCGGCCTCTGGCTCGATGAATACTTTACATACCTCACGCATTCGTGACATCCAGACCTCATCAGAATTTTCCATTTGCAGTGGACTTGTTCCGTTCTGAAGCTGCATGGACATCATCACAGGGTTGGACACTGGACACTGCCACTTTGGCAGAGCGAGAATAGCCAGGGTCGGAGTGATGAAGCTGAAGGTCCCACCCTGGAGGATTGGTAACCTGCAAGTCAGTAAGGTGACAGGATTAAAGGACCAAGGTCACTGGACCATATGATGTCAGGTCTCTTCGGACGAGGAGGACCTGGATCTCCTCAAAGTGAGTCCAAATGGAGAGCTGAGAGTTTTAATGAGCAAGTTGTTTTTCTCAGGAGTCTGGTCAGTCCAGTCAGGGACCAAAACATTAAAATATCAGTGTAAATACTTGACAGGTGGACGACAATAAATCTACTCTTAAAGAATTTCTTTACTCAACTCAACAAGGATTATCTTAATGATGTTCCAGAAAGTACCCAAGTATCCCACACAGTAGAAGAATTTCATTATATAATAGTTAAGGAACAGTGTCAGATCATGCAAAGATTTAGCTTCAGTCAGTTGTTCCCAACCTTTTGGGCTTGCGACCCCTTAAAACAGCGATGTCTAAATCCAAATTTGCAAGATAACATCCCCAGATTTTAATTTCAATAGCTACTTATTTTAAAATGCAAAATTGAATATAAGGTGCTGTGCATTTTTTTTTATTGTTTAAAGTTTTTAAAAACTTCAAACTATTAAAAATGGAAACACCTGTTTCCACAGTGTCTGTGCATGTATGTATATTTATTTTCTTTGCCGTTGTTGTGTTGCGGCGTATGTATTTCTGTGCACTTTTGTTATTACGTGTGTGTTTTTGTCTTTATATTCTCTTGTTTCACAAAGTCCTTCAAGTCGCAGTTTTGAAAGGAGCAGTAAAATTAAAGATTAACTTACTTATTATTCAATGTCAAAGTGTTTGCTGGGATCCCATTTTTGCCCCTTTGAGCTTTTGCCAGACTATGTAGGTGGAGGACTAAAACAAAACTATTTGCTCAGGCTTCCTGTTACAGCAGCTCTGAGGGGGCAGGGCAGTGTATGTGGAGCCCTGCACTGTATTGTACTGTCCTGTATGTGTGGAAGGCAGCTGAGTGGTAAAGCACTGAGATTGATGCATTGGTTTCAGAAGGATTTTCCTATCAAGGGTCCTAAACAGCTACCAGGATTACTTGTCTATTAATTTACAGGAAAGCCACAAATGAAGCTGCATGAACTTTGGAGATCATAAGGCTTTAAGGAAAATTCTCTCAGAACATCACGTGAAGGGTAAATGTCATTTCCACTCTTAGTGTCACTCAATGCCGCGCTGGCTTGGTATGAAAATTGTAAAGCCCTGACAGGACCACTGCAAGGAGGCAGCGTATGTGGGGCAGGCGTTGGAGGACAGAGGTTTACTGGATAAGTATGTAATGTAATCCTCAATAAATTAGGTTTTAAATACTTCCTCTTCCTTGTCCAGAGGTGTAAAACATTCAGGGCAAAGGTGCGTGCAAAGGGTAACTGGAGTTTCCTCTGTCGTGGGAACATTCCTAAACCAGGGCATTTTCTGTGTTTGTTCCTGCTGTAAATCTTAAACCTGTCTAACAGCACTACTTCAAATGTGAGCGGAACAATAAACACCATCCCTCAGAGGATTAGAGGACCTAAAAAGCTCAGACACAAGCAGGAATAGTCAGATCTCACTCTAATATGGGGGGGGGGGATATCTCTGTTTGGGCTAGAGCTCACTGGTGTTGTGAGACGATAAGCTGGGCGTTACCTGATGCCGAAAACTGTCTGCAGCAGTGTACATAATCCGGACACAAAGAACATGGTGGAGATGAGCTGGCTCTTGGCGACATTGTTGTCCTTTATGCAGAGGGGCTCGGCCAGGATCAGCGGGACCGCGATGATGCCACCGAACGCGAGGATGTAATGCTGCATGGGCAGATGAAAGTGGAAATCTTCATTTTTACATTTGAATATGAAGACATTTATGTTTCTCAAAGTTAAGACATTTATCTTGATTGCTTTCTGCTGTAAAGTGGTTTCAAAGTCACACACTGGAGGAGGGATGGAAAAATAAATTACCTTCGATAGCTGATTTCAATCTTGGGTATTTTCCACTGAAAGTATTCTCAATTAAAACAAAATAGATGACATTTTTTTTTTGTAAGGTTTTATTTTATTTTCATACTATACTTTTATAGGAGTGGCAGCAGAGATAAAGAGGAAACATGGGAAGATGACATGTAGGCATTAAACTGACACAAGCCTAAACCACGAAGCAACCGGATGCCCCTATATCAACTTGTTTTTAGTTCAGATATGAGGAACTATGATAATATTGTACCTGGCACATCAGATCATGCCATCACAGTAGCTCAGTGTGTGTGTGTGTGTGTGTGTACGCTTGGATGTCTTACTCTGCAATCTGAGTTATGTGCCATTATAAATCTGGACACACTCTGTCCTGTTCATACACCAACATGTTCTCTGACCTGAAAGGCCGTTTGTCACTAATCTGTGTGGTCTGATTGAGCACCACATCACTGCTACGGTTTGTCAGTGCCTTTCAGAACTGAAGCCATTCAAAATTACAAAAACCATATTTATGAACGTCTGTCACCTCTGTGGTTAAGGTTTCGCTCAGTGTAGGGTACCGACTTTGTTTTTTTTGTTATTGTCAATTAAACGTTTTCACAGTGTTTGAACTAGTAATCAATGTTGAGACCAAAAAAAAAAAAAACTGAGTGAAACATCTGTAAAAAATCACAACAGTAAATGTTCACAAAACCAACAAAGAAGGCCAATGCATCAAAAGTGGCGCACATCTTAACGAAACACAAAAAGCCATTCACTGATGGCGGGATGGTGAAGGACGCCATGACCGCGGTGGCTGAAAAGTTGTTCAGGGACCATAAAAGTAAGACAGAGATTTTGTCTGCGATGACCGATGTTCAATTTGGTGCTAATACTGTGGCAAGGAGAGTGTCCGCACTTTCTGGAGATGCGGAGAAACAAGAATTAGACATGAACAGGTGCAAATGGTTTTCCATCCAGTGTGATGAGTCTGTCGACCCCAGTGATACTGCGCAGCTGGCTGTTTTTGCGTGTATGGTCTTGCGTGGAGTGACTTTACTTCCACTGAAAACTACAACCAAGAGGATTGATATTTATAATGCTGTGAAGGACTACTTTGTGCAGAAATGGATTCCTGTTGAAAAGCTGGTGTCAATAACAACCGATGGAGCACCGGCTATGATGGGACGTCACTCTGGATTTATTGCGCACTGCAAAGCAGACCTGGACTTTCCTAACTTTCTAAACTATCATTGTATCATATACCAACAGGCTATTTGTGCCAAGGTTTTGGGATTTGATCACGCTATGGCACCTATTGTTAAGATAATCAATTCCATTCGAGCAAGGGCAAAGCAACACAGGAGCTTCAAGTTGTTCCTGGAGGAATGTTCTGCACAGTATGAGGATCTCCTCCTCCACACCGACATCAGATAGCTCAGTCGTGGTAAGATACTGCAGCGCTTCCTTTCTTTGCTAGGTGAAATCAAGGCATTTCTGGAAACGAAGGCGGAGCATACCACCCTATTATCTGATGCAGAGTAACTACTCGATCTTGCTTTCCTGGTAGATGTAACTGAGAAAATGAAATACCTGAACCTACAGTTACAAGGAAAAGATAAAAACATAACTGATATGATCAGTGCAGTTAAGGCGTTCAGTGCAAAAATGTCATTGTACATTCAACAAGTGAAAAACAAAATGTTTCAGCATTTCCACCAGTGTTTTAAATGTGAACAGGTTTTGTGACCTCTTGTCCAGGCTTGGACAGGAATTTGCAGACAGATTCAGTGACTTTGAAAAACTTGAGCCTTGTGTGACATTTATTGCCAACCCCTTTATGGATGTTGACATAAGTGAGATTTTAGGAAAGGTGACTGAACCTTTCTGTGTTGATCCTGCAGAAATGGAAATGGAGGTCATAGAGCTGCAAAATAATGTCCAGTTAAAATCTCAACAGCATTCACTGCATTTCTGGTGTTTAGTAGAGCCAGAAAACTACAGGAATGTTCACACAGCAGCTCTGAAAATGTCTGCATTGTTTGGCTCCATATACCTTTGTGAGGCTGTCTTTTCTGACATGAATGTCTTGAAGTTCAGAACAAGACTGACAGATGAACATTTAAATGAATCCATGAGAGTAAAACTGAGTGGATACACTCCAGCATACATCTCTCTTGTTCTCCACTCCATGCAGTGCCAGTCATCTCACTGATTAATGATGTGATGTTAGTGATGTTTAGACACCAAATGTAAATTACAAAATGTGACGTATTTACATCATTATAAGCTTTTTCAGCTGGTTTATGGAAATAAGATATGCAAATAAATGTTACAGTGCAAAAGTAGCTCTCGGCAAATTTCATTTTGTAAATGTAGCTCCCAGAGGAAAAAAGGTTGGAGACCCCTGGTATAAACACTTGGACCAGTCTCAACAAAACTGAACATTTTAAGCCTCCAAAAGGTTGTATTATTTTATTATCGTATGTCACTGAAACCGTTGCTTCGTTTTTACAGCTACTTCAAAATATGAGGATACAGACGGTATAAAACAAGGTTCTTTCAGCATTTTGTCATTACTGCTTCACGTGTGTGTGTGTGTGTGTGTGTGTGTGTGTGTGTGTGTGTGAGAGAGAGATGGTTTAAAGCTACTTGAGGCTACTTTGACGCTGCAGACTAAATGATAAGGCATATCGAAACAAGCACAACATTCACACAGGAGAGAGAGAAAGAGACAGAATTAGAGGCTGAATTTCCTGGAGGAGAGGCCTTTCCAAATTATTCGGAAAGGTGCAGGGGGGACGTCACAGGATGGCCAAAAGTTCAGCACAGAGAAGTCTAGGTGAAAGAGCAGTCATATGGGCGCCAGTTGTTCATTGCTTTTTTTCTCACGTGGACTTTAAGTGTCCGGCTGTAGGTCTCTCCTGTTGAAGCTTTCTAGTCAAACATTCCTGCCAATCGACCTCTTACGAGACCTCAGAAGCTGCCAAAACAGCTGGAGAAAGTTGAGAGAGCTGACTCCGAAATGAGCATGAGCAGGATCGGGAGAGCACGCTCAAATATGATCCTGCTCTTACAAATCTGTGCCTGCTCCCAAATGTTGACATGCATAATGAGTAGTGCTCTGAATTTATCCAAAAAAAAAAAAAGTGTTTTTGTTAAAATCCTTCAATCGTCCTGCACACTGTACACGTGTTTGTTTGTGTGAAGTTGAGGGGTTGGAGGTGGGGGGTTGGTGGGGATTGCCATTGATTCCAAAATTTGGAGGTAGGGAAAATAATTGAAGACAGATGTTAATAGGCCTCACCAGATTTATGGGGGTATTTTCACCATCCCCCACCACCCCAATAAATCTGATCATCCCGTAAACCCATAATACAACTCCCATCAGTCAAAGGGACTTGCCTGACATCTGTTTCATGAAAGAGGTAACTGGGAGGAGGATTCCTTCAGGAATTAGGCCACTTACAAGGGCTAATTTCGTGTCTGGTCAATTTTCAGAGACGCTCTTCTCTACAGCTGTGTAAACCTCAACATGTTTACTGTGACACTCATACAGTACGAGACCACAAGGTCATTGCCCTGGAAAGATCTTGGTGTGGGATGCCAGATGTGACCTCCCATCAGCAGAGTACATTACATACATAAATAATAACCAAAACTTAAAACCACAAAACTGCCTCTGATCTTTTCTTAGTGGCTGTAAAAGGTGAGCAGTTTCTCCTCCCTCTGAATGTTATCCATTTGTAAATAATCATTCAATAATAAAATAATTTGTAAATAGTAATTCAATATGCTTGAAATTATCATGATGATGTTGTTGTTTACGTGCTCTGAAGAACATTGCCGATATGAATAACACCTGCAATGATCCGGGCGCTTGGCACAAGAGAACTACAATAAGTGAATTGGTTTATTAATTTAATTTGTACTGAGGGAACATCAAGAAAGATGAACCCCTGGGCGAAAGTGCTCCACATCCTACAAACAATAAGAGACAGACTGGCCTTTTTCCCAAGAGAACATATGTATTAGATGTAGAGAATAAAGCTAGTGATATTTTATATATTTCTTATTGTCCACAAATCCCATGAAAATCTCAACATCTAGCAAGGCTAGTTGGTGTACCGCTGTAGCTGCTGAGCTAACTGTTAAGTCAACAACCAATTGGCTAGTCTAGAAAAATAAAAGTAATTTGATAAAAGCAAATGGTGCAGTGCAACTATTGTACTATAATAGCTTCATCTATTTTGGATCCTCCAGTTCAAGCAACTCCATTGAAACTTCATTAAAATGAACTGAAATTGCAAGACTCCACCATCCTTTAACTCAACCATTTGCAGAAAGTGTGGAGATATTCTGAACTTTGATTATTATAATCAAAGCTTAAATGAACCCTTTTGAATGGGAAGATGTTTTTCCAAATGAGACTGAGAGAGAACATCGTTATCTGGATTTCAGTACAAGTAAAATAACTTTAAAGAGACTGAAGAACTGACCGATTAATGCAGGAAATGAGGGAGAAGTCTGCAGCAAGTGTGTGTATGAGATGCTGTAGTCAGAGGTTAAAGGGTGGTCAGAGGTAACTCCTGAGCCTTCCTGGAAGAATCATTCATCATTTAATACATGGTCTAAATTAAATTAAAATGCAGGGGGCAGGCGAAGTGATAACCCTTGTCACATGCATTTGTCTCTTCCAGGCTGGATTATTGTAATTCAAACTTTTATCAGGCTGCTGCCTGAACAACAAGTCGTTAAAGACTCTACAGCTGGTCCAGAATGCCGCTGCTCGGGTGCTGACTAGAACCAGGAAAAGAGACCATATTACTCCAGTACTGGCTTCTCTGCATTGGCTCCCTGTAAAATTTAGAGTGGATTTTAAAATCCTACTCCTCACATATAAGGCTCTACATGGTCTGGCACCGTCATATCTTAATGAATTGATAACTCCTTATCATCCAACTAGAGTGCTGCGCTCCCAAAACGCAGGCTTACTTGTAGTTCCCAGGGTTTCCAGAAGTAGTCTAGGGGGCAGAGCCTTCAGCTATCAGGCCCCTGTTCTTAGGAACCAGCAGCTTCTCTGCTTCCTCTACTCTTATTTCAAAGCCTAAGTCAAAGTCTGCATTTTTGTCAATTTGGCAGCATGTGCAGGACATGCTGAGGATTGAAAGTATGTTTCTCTCAAACCCCTGGTGCAAACAACAAAAATTAAGCTAAATACAACAAAATTAGCTTATTGATTACAACCAAACAAAGACATGGCATGGCAATAAAACAAAGACATGGCAAAATCACAGACAGTGCAAATTGATATGGTAGTAGTGCAAACTGGAGTCAGCTTATAAACTGGTAAAAGTGGCTAAAGTGGTTAAACTTGGTTAAAGTGGTTAATGTGAATACTCTTATGTCCTGTAAAGTGCATGTTACTGCCGGAGCCCCGGTCCTCTTTGTTCTCTCCAGTCTTGCAGGTTCCTCACTGATTCTGGTTGTGGTCCATCTGTCTGAGGTTCACTGGCCTGGTGGGGACATGATCTGTGGTCTGTGTTGTGGAGAGAAGGTCGAGTGGCCCAGAGCTCCATATGAGGACATCTAGAGATGCACCTGGACTCACAGACTCATTTCCATTAGCCTGTGATACCTTCACACATGGACTAAACCCATGAACTCAGTTTATCTACAGTTTATTACGACCCATGTTTAACTCTATATATGACTGATGATGATGTTCTCTGTACATGTGGCATCTATTGCACATCGTCTGTCTGTCCTATCCCAGGGAGAGGGATCCCTCATCTGTGGCTCTTCCTCAGGTTTCTTCTTTTTCCCATCAAGGTTTTTTGAAGTTTTTCCTGACCCGGTTCGAGGGTCTAAGGACAGAGGGGTGTCACAACTGTACAGATTGTAAAGTCCTCTGAAACAAACGATGTTTGTGATTTTGGGCTTTAAATAAATAAATTTGACATTTGATTTGACATGTCCGACGCCAATCCAGCGAAGCGGCGAGTGATTTGCGCAGCTTGTCCAACAATGCTGCAGTATTAACGCATACTATTATATGCTGATGATATAGCGTGCAAAGTTTGTAATCTAAAATGCATGTCAAGTCAAATGTCCTGGCTTTCTGCTGTGACCCCGAGGTGACCCAGACTGCACATATTGGTGTGGTGGTGGTATTATGACCTCACTCCTGTCATCCAGCTGATAATTTACAGCTCCTGGACTCCTCCTCTTGTGTTTTTCCTGCTCAGAAGAGAGTCTTTAAAGTGCCAGGTGACCTTTGTCAATGGACCCGAGAATGGTAATTGCATTCATCTATCTGGTTTTCCTGTTTTAAGTCACTTTTTCTCTCTTCAACAACAATACAAATACTTATAATTAAGACAAGACATGACACTAGCAAGAAAAACAACTAAACACTGACTGTTTGATGTTATACTTTGAGTCTGATAACTCTGATAGTGGATCAGTCCCTGCAATATTAATCTAGTGTCATGTCAGTGTGTGGCGAAATAAAATTAAACTTGTAACTAATTATTATTTTGATCATCAACTTTCAGGTTTCTCAGTTTGGTTTGGACTGCAAAATGTCAGACAGTGAAAAATGCCCATCACAGCCCAGTGTGCTGTATTCAAAAAATGTCTTATTTTGCTTGACCAAAGAGAGTTGACTGCTATTAGAAAACGGCCGCAGCCAGCTTTAAGGTCACTGAGGTCCAGACCTCTGGATTATTTCCTAGAGAAATTATATATAAATATCAAGAATCAAGAATCTTTATCTCTATAAGAAGATTGCCAACACCCTGAAACTGAGCTGTAGCACGCACGGTGGCCAAGACCATACAGCGGTTTAACAGGGAGTGTCATGGTTTGGGGCTGCATGAGTGCTGCTGGCATTGGGGAGCTACAGTTCATTGAGGGAACCATGAATGCCAACATGTACTGTGACATACTGAAGCAGAGCACAATCCCCTCCCTTCGGAAACTGGGCCGCAGGGCAGTATTCCAACATGATAACGACCCCCAAACACACCTCCAAGACAACCACTGCCTTGCTAAAGAAACTGAAGGTAAAGGTGCTGGACTGGCCAAGCATGTCTCCAGACCTAAACCCTATAGAGCATTTGTGGGGCATCCTGGTAAAGCAGGTGAGCTGTGTTCATGGACCAGGTCAGGTCAGATGTGATGTGGATGCCCAGGAACTTGATATTGTTGACACGCTCAACTGCTTCCCCGTGGATGAGGAGAGGAGCGTGCTCTGTCCTCCTGGACCTCCTGTAGTCCACTATGACCTCCTTGGTTTTGCTGGTGTGCAGAACAAGGTTGTTGTTTGAGCACCATTGAGTAAGGTGCTGGATCTCCTCTCTGTACCACTACGGTGGTGTCGTCTGCAAACTTTGTGATGGTGTTTGTGGAGTGGATAGCAGAACAATCCATGGTGAAGAGAGTGAAGAGGGCTGGGCTGAGCACGCAGCCCTGTGGTGTGCCTGTGCTCAGGACCAGTGTAGAGGATGTGTTGTTCCCCTGGTCCTGAGCAGGGAGCAGCAAATATGCATATGTATGCACAAAAACGGATTTTTTGTTATATAATGGTGTAATCTGGAGTTAAAATTTGTCTGGTCCATAGTCGCTCTGACTTCCAGAAGCAACAGCGGCCAATGCAACAAAAAATATACACATTTTTAAATAACCAGACCCCACTTAAATAAAAATAACCACCTGCTATGTGGCAGACTGTCCTGAAGGCAAGTATTTATGTATTTGAACATAGATAATAGGTTTGTGTGGAGTGAGTAACTCAGGTTGTGTTTGTTGGTGTCATTTTAAAATTAATTTAAAATTAAGCTCGTCCAGAAATACAGAGAAACCTCACTGATTTCTAAACCTTGACTGACGGCCTGTTGACAGATTCTCTCCTCTAATCTTTTCTTCTTCTTTTCTTTATGCTCTGGACATGACTTATGCTGGGCTTCACATGGCCAGGTGTCATACCTGTGGAGGTAACTGCGCATGGAAATTATTCAACAATGAATAACATGCAAAAAAATGTATTATATCACTGCAAATAACCCCCTCAGGGGCATCAGGCTGCAGTTTTTACCTTTGATGTGTTGCAAAATCTATGATGACTGAATGTTTTCCTCAGAAAAATGCACATATATAATAACAAAAAACAGGAGAAAACAGGAAACTAAGCAGCCAAGAATTTGAATCATCACAGCGGTCTTTCAACAGACCTCATTCTTCAAGGTCGTTCTTGCTTTTTCTTTGACCGTGGTTCAGCCTTTGCCTTTACCGCACAAGAAAACTGAAAGCATCACATCTAAACCGTTGATTCATGACTGAGCTTTCTGATTTTATACTGTTTCCAGGGCATCCTTGTAACTCATTTTACAGCATGATTCAAATGTCACGGCTCTGAAATCATACTCGTGACCCTCTGATCTTCTAACCGCCTCTGTACTTTTTTATCGTCACTTTTCTTGTGCCTTCCCTTCTTCACTCAATGTACACCTATAATAAACCAAATAAAGTACTCTGAAGTTTTTCTCCACCAACATGACATCTGGAAGTCTAATTTAGGGTGAAGTGAGCTGTCGGATCAGAGGATGTCAGGTTTAATGTCAAAATCAAATTCCTGTGGATTACCGACTTAATGTAAGTGACAGCTGCTTAAAAAGAGTTGCAGCATTTTCAATGTCAAGAGCTTTAAATTACATAAAGTACTACTTGTTTTAAGCAGTGGATAGAAACCTTAAAAAAACATGCTTACATTTTATATAAATGATTAAAATGAATGTCATCACATGAGAGTAACTGCTGTGGGGTGAACCTTTGCTTCAGCACCCCTTCAAAATAAGATGGGAGTGCTGTTCTTCTGGAAAAAAAAAAGCTAAAAGGTTAAGGAAGCTTCTTAAAAAAACACACACACACACGATAAAAGGACCAACCAGTATCTTATCTTTGTCAGAGAAGGACCACCCTCCATGCTGGGAAACAGCTCGGTTAATAAAATAGTGTTTGAAGTTTGAAAAGTGCCACAGCAGCACTGCTGAGCTTTTTGCCCTCCTTTAGCTAATTTAACTCATTGTTTTGGCTTTATGGAAGATTTACTGTATATTCACTCTCCTCTTATCAACTTTGTTTACTGATTTGATTGATTTGATTTGACTGACCTGCAGATGTTTTTTTTGTAAGAGTTGTTGGAGCTAAAAGGAGAGTGATTATTGGGCTTCAGACATGCTTTTTGTCTGTCAATTTGTTTTGGCATCCTTAAAAATTAAATAATGCAGATTTAAAGAAGGTTTTCTGTAGTATTATTAAGTTTGTGAGGGACTTTAAGAGGACTTCTGCAATGCAAACTGTCCCACTGGACCAAGCACAGGTTAAGTCACCTGAAAGCCGAGCAGGATGCAGAGGTACCACGGCGGCCTGTCGTTGAGGGAGTAAACCAAATCTACGCCGCTGTCCACCGTCTCCTCCAGAGCCTCTGTGTGTGGCTCCCCGATGTCCACTGCCAGCTGTGGCTGTTCATCACTGTCTTTGCCCTTGGAAAGAAACACAGCAAAGGCAAACAAGACATCAGTCTGGCTGTTTTGTTCGCTCGAGCACCATCAAATAAAACATTTCGTATGAATTCTGGTTTAATTAGATCAAAATTTTCAAACAACACGAGCACACCTCAAGCTGCGAGCATACCAGAGGCTCTCGCAGAGCCGAAGGTTTCCTGAAGGTTTTGTTTTTTCTTTGTTCTCCTAATTTGACTTATGGCACGTCCACAAGGGCAGGTGGAGCGAACAACATACTGGAAATCCCATCAAGGTGCTCCTGATGAAGGTGCTTAAAGATGAGCCGCTCTGGGGGTCCTCCCATTCGGCATCTTTGACCTTTTACAGGTTTTTAAAGATGTTTTTCCATGTATTCCTCAAAAAAACAGTGACTCATGTTGCTCGTTGACATTTCCCTCAACTCTGTCACTTTCAGAAATCACAACATCCTTGTTATTGTGTTAAATTAAGACAAGAAGGCAGTTTACTGAGAGTCGTTGGGTTTGCAGCAAAAGCTATATGTAAAAAACATAAAGAGAGGCTGTTTGAAAAGTATATGAGCCTGATTTTGCTGCTACTGAGACATGAAAGTAGATATTTCTGCACTCTATTCATTACACAATTAGTTTGGTATGTGTGCGTGCAGGTATGTGTTTGCCATATGTGTCATGACAATAATTGAGGAGCACAGGCCATTTTAAATATGCATGAAAATGACTGTTAAATATTTGCATTAATTTCATTCAGGTCAGTGTAATGCTTGTAAGGTAATGGTTTACAGACAGTGCCCCATATAAAAAACACACTGCAGTGTAAAAAACTAAAGCCACAGCTTCCAAGCAAGTCTAATTCCACCATTTTTATGTGGCTGTGGTGTCTTTCAGATGATTTTTGCTGTTGAACCTTTTATCATGAAAATGTAATGTTATTAAGGGACGTTTCTGTATTCTCGAATCCTACAATCAGTGCTTTTAAAAAGTGACTAATGGACAGTAATTACAGCCACCAAACGAAGCTGGTGCAGCTGAAAAGGTTACAGCCACCTTATTTCTGTCGTTCTCACTCCTCTCACATCAGTCACGCTTTCCACTCCTGTGACTGGACCGTGCAGAAGCTGCGATGACTGTGACTTCGCCAACCACTTCTTTCAAACAAGAAGGCCTCCTGTATTTCTCTAAAAGTTTAGATATTAACAACAAATGTAATTTTTGCACTAATAAACAAAAATATTTTATTTATTTATTTCACCACTGTATGTATTCACTTCAAAATTGTGCAAAGCTAATCAAGATATCACATTTGTGCAGTGTAAAAATGTAATTATATGGTATTATCTATATGGTATTATTATTATAAGTAGCAGTAGCAGTACCATTATTATTTTTATTTGTGCTGCTTCTATAATGATGAGTGTGTTTGGACTGTGTGTATATTTGATTATTTTCTCAATAAAGGCTGAAAAAACAAACAAACAACAACAAACAAGACAGTCCACATCCTGCTGCCGTGGCCTCTCCTCATCACCTGCCTCGTCTACCGTTGGTAATACATGGCGTCAGTTTCATTATTTCATAAGACGCCTCTAAAAATGATCATTGGTGCAGCTGTGATTTAAAATGTGCCATCAGCCTCGGTGCCCGTCGTTGAAGGTCGTTAAGACTCACGCTGAGAGTCTAAAGCATATAGCGAAGCCAAATTATGCGAAAACGACTGTCCATAAATGAGCTGTATTATTTACCTGTAAGTAGTTGGGTTGGTTGCAGTCTTCTATATTTTACGGTCATTGTGGGAAAACTGACTTCTACAGATTGATAAAACACATAAACACCTAACAACTTCCCAAACCTTATGCGGCTACCAGAGTGTTTGTATCTGCTCAGCTGTTTTCAGGTTTAACAAGCAGGGAAATTTTATTGAGGTTCAGACCTCTGTGCCCTTATCTTTCTGGCTCTGACTGCTTCTCCAGCGTCTGGAAGGTGACACCATCAGCGCCAGGGGTTTTGTTCCCATCAGAGCGACATAAAGGTGTGCTGTGGTATAAAATATTTTACATCAAAGAGTCTACTAAATAATACACGTTATGTAAAATGCAACTCTCTCACCACGTGTGTTTTCCAAAGGTAAAGTCATTAACCTTTTGCCGGATTCTCCTCAGTCTACTCTTACAAATACCAACCGAGCTTTGAAACAATGCAAAGACATCTGATTTATATATATTTTTTTACTTTTACTCGAAAGGGTCTTGTTCCAGGAAAGACCTGCTTTTTTCAGCGATCTAAATCATTCTGATGACATCGAGCACAAGACGAATCACAGAGAGGTGAAAAAGAAGTGTGGTCCTCTGGTCTTCAGGTCAAGCTCTGACTTTCTTCAAACTATGAAAGATAGCATGGGTCAGCTGGTGAGGTATGGTGGGAAATAAGTCTCAATTAGAGCAACAAAATGTGATACACAAATAAAATCCAGCTTTAGAATAGACAATTAGGGTGACCAATAAAAAGTGGTTAATAAGGAATGTGTATGTACGTGCAGACATTAGGATGATGACAAAAACAGTATAGTCAAGGAAGCTGTCAAAATAAAAGCCACAACACTTTACTATTTGATGTAATTGACAAAGACTTATAAATGACCTTAGACTTATTACATTATACAACTATACAAAACAGGAATATCTTCCTTTTTTACCAAAATGGCACACACACAATAAACACAGTATGTATTTGTAGATTTGTGGATCATTAATGTCTCTAAATTCTGCACATAAATGTTTGTAAATCCGCACTCGGGCTCACAGATTCAAGCAATGCAAAATAAAAGACTGGATTGATGAAATTTAAGTTCAAAATAACAGTAAAATACTGTGTTGTTTGTTTTTTGGCATCTGTGAGTGGATGGTGAAATATATCTATGAAAAAAAAATCTTGTTTTGATTTCTGTATAATTAAACTCACATCTGCTGCTAATACTGACACTTATTTCTTCGCACAGAGGTTAGATTTGGTGGTTGGTGTGAAGGTGTTTACAACGTGTCATCCCTTTAACGGACGGGCAGCCTGCCCTGTTCGGTTTTTATGGGGCTTCCATCCGACAGGTGATGACGGCGAAAGTGAGTGTGACTCATATTAACGACTATTAAGACCGAGTGATCCTTAAGGGCCGCCTGATATGTGAGACCTTGGGGATTTTTCCTTCTTTTTTTTTTCAAATGCAAAGAGGCCAACTCCCTCTTAAAATGAGCCACATGGGACCGATCAGTTTCCTGTGGGTTTGTACAAAAACTTTTGAGGATGTGCCCATTTGAAGTATGTCTGCTTTGGCGGCTACATATGCGTTTATGTTGTAAAATGACAAAAGAACACATGTAGATATGTAGCAAAAAAAAACAAAACATAAATCCTTACAATATATTTGCTACCATAAAAGGTCTGACTTCTGTGTTCGGGATTATTTATCGTCATCACATTTACGTGTACAGTATCATATGGGATGAAAACCATGAGCCATCTTCAAATGAAAAGAGTTCTGGTCCCTCTTAATACAGTCCACATGGGTCAGATCAGTTTAGACTCCTCTTAGGAAAGTGTGTGTTTGAAGTGTAAGCAAGTAGGTGGCACCACTGTTAGTCATGTGTTCAAGAGGGGGGCTCGCTCTCGTCTGCTTTGTACTGCAACTGCTGCACAACAAATTCCATACGTGAGTCCAATCTTACCTTATCATATCTTCAGTTTAAAGGTGGAAGGGGTAGTGATATAAGATAAGACACTGCAAGGGCTAAGTGGAACTAATTCTGAAAATGTGATGAGTAAACGAAAATGAGTCTCAAAATGAGCCCCCTAACAATGAGGATCTTCGATCTGTGCTTCAAGTATCAGCCAGGTTGCAGACATCTTCAAATGCTTATCGGCCGGAGACGTCTGTGCCCGTGTTAGTCGAGGCTCCGCTGCGACAGGAAGCCTCAGCCCTGTTAAGTTGTTTTCTTAGACGTTTGCAGAGAAGAATGGGAAATGGGAATGGGAAAGTTTTAATCTCTCTCTGCTCCACACCCCTCACCCCGCCCTCAATTTAAGCCCTTGATGACATATAGAAATGTGCTGGTTGTGTTTGTGCCCTGTGTACTGTATATCTCTGGGGCCAATTGAGGGTTTATTAGGTTTACTCCAATAATAACGGTACAAAAGCTTAAAAAAGACAGCACCATGGGATGGGGTGAGCTTCCTATTGTAGTTGCCTGTTTTTTTAAATGAACAACTAGAAAAATGAATAATGTGAGCAGTGGGATGATGTTGTGAAAGCAGAGGAGAAGAGTTTATTTATTTATTTGGGCTTTTGAAGTGAAATTGTGAAACTGAAAGCAGGTAGCAAACATTTCTAGTCAAAGAACCAATACATTACTTAAATCAGAAATGTTCTTGGTCATGTAATTGAAAATCATCGAAAATAATAGATTTTATGATGTATTACTTTTTCAAAAGTTTTAAAATCATAAACAATCAACAATTGTATTATATTTTTATAAATATTCAATGAATCTCTCTGCATTTTGTTCCTGGTAAAAGTTTACCAGATGCAGTTATATTTTCAGCACAGTACAGAGCAAAAAGCAAAGAGGAAAGACCAGAACAAAAGGAACAAGGATCATTATTTTATTCATTGATGTAATCCTGCTGAAGACTCTGAGTGCTATAAACTCATCATTTTAAAATGATGATCAACACATTAAACCATCCATCTTTCTCCTTCTCAGAGTTCTGTATCAGCAATGGTTACCAGTGTCTGGATTATTGCACCATCCTTCTCACCGGATGCCTGAGATATTACGCACACGGGATTACATCCAGACTCCAGTACATTTAAAGGTATTTCACCAAAGCACCACAACCAGGACAAAGCCACATCCCGCAGCCTTGGCTTTGAAACCTGCTGTGTGTCAGAGGGCAAGTCTGGCATTGGGTCAACACTTCAAACGAAAGAAAACACTGTGTTGTGCGGGTCCCACCGTTGCATCTTTTCTCACACATGAGTCACATGACGGACGCAGACCATGCAAAAGTGAGCCGATCTGCACCACATTTCCCCTCTGTTTTTAATTTACTCACACACAAAGGTCTTAGCAGATATTCAACACAGACGTTTGCCTCGGGGGGGTTCCATGGCCATTTGCTTCCATCTAGTGGTTACCTACCTGCACTCCAGTAACCACAGGAAGGTGGAGGGGGGATGCAAGAGGATGGATTCAAAGCAGATCCATGACCAGTTATGAGAATACCGTCTCTACTTTTTCTAATATAAAAAGATTTTGTTCACCTAAATTACAAATGTTCTTGCTGACTTTTTGACTTTTGCTGATAATAACTTTTTGCAGTTATCTGGTTCTGCAAAATCCTTGTTCTACACTCATCTGTGCAATTAGCAGCATTTATATTTATCTTTATTCTATTTGTTGTATATATTCTCCACTGTACATATTCTGCTTTATTGTATTTTTATTTCTATTGTGTTTTCTGTATCAGAGTAACTGGAACACTGAGCTTCCCACTGGGATAAATAAAGAATTCTGATTGATTGATTATAACATCCTGGATGGTTGCCTCATGGTATTAGCTGTCCACATTTTGAAATATTGCTTTTAATAGTTCTTACTTACTTAAGTGATTACTTAAAAAAGTAAAGAAAATCAGTAGCTTGTTTTTTCAGAAACAGTGTCCCTGTTACTCTGGAGAGTGCACAGATTTCTTTATGAACAGTTTTAACTAGAACTACTTGCTATCATATTAACAGGCCCTATGCAAACTTTGGACAGTATTTTTCTGTGAATTATCCAGAGTAAGACTCACACTGTTTGTGAATTTATTTTTAAAGCAATTTTTTTAAAATGCCATTTTTAGTACCGCAGACTTCGACCACCTTTTTATTTGGATGGCAGCCAAGAAATGTGTACCTCAATAGCTTAGGGGTGCAAGACAATGTAAGTGTAATTATAATTTCCCTGCTTTGATTATAGCTGGAGACATTTGTTGCATGTCAAACCCGCCCCCCCTTTCTCTCTCCTCGTGTCTGGTTATAATTTAACTGCACTATTATAAAGTCAGTTATAAAGGTTTGAAGGTTTGAGTTAACTATATGCTAAAGGTATCATTGACAACATGTTGAATAGACTTTAAATATTAAACAGTCCTAGGAAGATGGCCATATTGGATGGTCAGTGTACAAAGTGCAGCATAAAGACTTTGAAAGCGAGAACTGGAGTTCACATCCCGAGTCCTCTTTGTGGATAGTTTTAGACAGCAAAAGCTCTTAAGTGAACTTGTGCTTCAGGACACTGGTGGCTTTTTCAACATTAAATCACAAGACCACAGTCCTTTCCTGACCTTAAACTTAAGCACTCTTCCTGCCTGAACAGAACTACAACAACAAGTAAACTGACAGGGATTTAGTTGCTATAATAGTGTAAAAAGAATAATTGTTTATTACTTCTTTTGCTCATTAACAAAGTAGTCACCACAGCTGTCAAATAACAATACTGGAGTAAAATGCAGGTTCCATTTATTTTCATAGTAGTCAGTAGTAGCAGTCATCCAAAAAGAGTGTTGAGTGTTATACAAGTACAGACAGACAGACAGATGTGATTATGAATCCACAGCATCACGTGCTGAGATGTGTGCCTGCCATGTTACAGCTGTGGTGATATGGATGGATGCATCTGGGCATGGGAAAATCAATTAGTCTGCTGCTGCGTGGGTGATCTTCAAGAGGCTCTTAACTGTAAAGCACACTTGAGAAAACTAAAGAGCTGCTTCAGTGATGCAGCAGGGTGACTAGTGTCTTACTTTGTCCTGCTGATTCAAATAGAGAATACTGTTTAATCTAATGCCATGATATTTGAAAGCTTTAACCACCTCACTCCTCCCTTTCTCATATATAGTTGTTTTAGGATGTTATAGTGAAGCATGTTATTGTCAGTGTATAAAATAGGAAGTGTTGATAGAGTATGATGTATAAAAAAATTGGCAAAGCAATACAAAGGTGTCATCTGCATATATGGAATAGATATTTATGAAAAGGGGGAAATTGTACTAAGTTTCCTTATATGTTTTTACTTCTTAATCTAGAGGCCAAGAAGTTTGGTTCATTCACACCACCGGGGTGTTATCTTGGCTTTCCTCTTTCACCTTTAAGTTGATATTTTCATAGGTTCACAGCTTGATTAATGATCAATGTGGCAAATAGCCTGGTATTAGCCATCTTGCAAGGAAGAGCAAAAGGGCGGGTACTGTTTGTCTGGGAATTCCTTCTCAAACAACAAGTTCACACCCGAACACTCATCCCTCAACTTGCCATCACACCATCAAATCTGACACCCAGTTCAAGCCTGGTTAGCCAATGTTAAACCTGATTCTGATAAAGCCAACAGATCTAACGTCGACACACCATTTTTGACCATTTTATCTTTGCCAGTGTGTTGTTGTTTGTGTTTGTTTATTTATTTCCACACTGTCATACAAACATGCATGAACACACATACAATACCTGTCCTACTTAACAACACCACATGTTGTGCCACTCATATCCAGAATCATTTACAGTGAGTAAAAATTGGAATGACGGTCAAAATGCATTACTCGAGCCAATATTAAAAACACCCACCAGTGAGGAGATCAGGGGTCAGAGTTACTATACCAGTACAGTGCTCCAGTATCTAAAGTCCACTAAAATCACTGAGAAATGCAACCCATGTAGATAATGATAAGTTTTGTCTTAAAGCCGGCCTTTGTTTTTAGAGTTTAGCCTCTGTCCTCTGTTGATACCTGAAACCTTAAATGGACTTCCTCTGTACTCAAAGCTGCACCACAAACAAAAGCTTACTTGTATTAACTGCAAGAAAAATGCCAAAAACACAGGTGTTTTCCCAGTTAATTGCTTTTTACTGATGAGTTCTAAATGTGACTCAAGTAGATCTGTATATCAGGTGTGCTGGGTATAAAAACCTTGGATGCATTTGTAGTCACAAAATAACATCCCAGCAGGAAGACAAGAAGGGATTCATGACCAGATAGAGATAGAAGAAATCAACCTTAGTTATGAAATGATTAAATAATAGTATCTATGAAAAAACATTGCTGCACATGGGAAAAATGTGTGACTGCTAAAAATGTGTATCTTTATCTGCTTGCATTCTTTATGGTTTGAATCAGTTATCTAGTATTATTAGTCTAAAGAAGTGACTGCTGGGATTTCTCACGCACCACACATTTGATGTTTTTAGCTCTCTGCACTGTAGAAAAGGCATTAGATGAGAGCATATTCCATAGTGTAAAAGTATCTGCCTGTGGGATAATGATGCATCTTGGATTTGTCTAAATTTTGTCTTCTTAAGAAGTGACCTATCTTAAACCTTACTTTATTTTTTTTTAACAAACACAACTGTTACAATTAAAGACAATATACTGTACATTTTTGCAATTCAGGGTGAGTTTGTCCTAAAAAGACCCAACACACTCCAAGAAACACAGTTTGTTTTCGATACATCTTATCGACAAAATACTGAGAAGTAAGTCTGACTGGTTTAAAGGAAAATAAAACAGAAACAAAAGTTCTAAAAAGGTTCATGTGAAACATTTATGTAATCTACGCTTAAAAAAATGAATTATGAAAAGTTAATCTGGCTGCCAAAGTTAAGAGGCTTGATTGATTTATTAAATATATAAACCCTAATTCAACATCTTTGAATCCATTGTGCGGTACAAAATCTCCTGTCGGGCCTTTTGTATAGGAGTGTCAAGTAGTATACAATACGAGGATAATAATAATAAATGAGGCGCCGTGCCTTTGCATGTATTATTTTGCAGAAGTTGACGACAGATGTGTTTACCCATCTGCAGGCCAAGCTGTGCTATATGTTTGGTGTTTTACTAAATTCTTAAATTAATTGAGACAGGGGAGAAAAAAAAGAGGAAAACATCAACCACCAGGCCCAGCTGTGTACACCCACACACCCCATGCAGCCCACCATCGTCGCACACATACCACACATCACCGCTCCATCTTTAATTTTATACCACATTCGAGACTGAACTTTGCCGCATGCAAGCGTACAATCGATTCCACTGAAATATCCCTTCGTTTGTGAAACACATTCATGCTTTCACATTTCACATTCCACAGTGGCTTACATTTAGCTCTTACTGCTGCAGAGTAAGAAAACAGCTCTGTGCTTCTCTTTCTCTTAGCCTAAGTAAAAGAAAATAATGTTTCATCTTATAATTAGTCATATTGACACGATTTGCACGTGGCTGTTCTATCTCACATCCTCACCCAGTGTTTGATTCTGTTGACGTCACAAAGCCAAAATGAAGAATTAAAAGAGAGAACAGATGATGGCTCTACACTTACCCCAAATGCAGGATTGACTGTCCCCTGCTCCTTCAGTCCCAGCTCTATTTTCTCCTCCGTGGTGAGACGCATTCTACTAAAATGAAGGTGGTGTAAAGTTGCTTCTGAGGATCGAAGTATGCTCTGCGCAGATGAAACAGACTCACCCAGAGGGGAGTCACACTCTGACTTAAGGGGACGACGGGAACGACCGCCTCACTTCACCGAAGGAAAAAACGAGTGCCAGAGTCAGATAGAGAGTGGCTCAGTTAATTTGTAATCCCCTCAGACTCTGAAACATTTCTGGTCTGCTGCTGAGCGAATGTGCTGTAAGCTTTAGTTACTGTGACTTACGGTCATGTGCCTACTGTTGTGTGACGATGGATCCTATGAGAGGAGACAAGCACGTCTGTCACATGAATCTTTAATTTGTCATACTGATTAAGATGCCCTGCCCTTGTCAAAAAGGTTTGGAGTTGAAACATTTGGGGAGTAAGTGTCATTGTGCTGGATCAACCTGCCATCTTTGATTTCATGCTTGGCTCTTTCAGCTGCCGTTTGAGATATTTTCATCCACCTGTGTGGACCTATGTTTTCATATGTTACATAATGGTTGACATATAGGTGGGATGAAATTGTCATTAGCGTCATTAGTTGCAGTAATGCTGCATTCACTTCCTTCGCCTCCAGTCTGCTGTATGTTCCTCAGTGTGCACCTCTGTTGACTCAGTTTCAAACTGTTGTTCCTCGACCTTAAGCGTTGAGACTACCAGTAAACATCACACTAAACATACGAACAGTTCAGAATCAGTATCTTGTGACTCGACAGATAAATTCATGAACAATATTGGGATGTGAATATAAAAACAGAACCCAGGCAGCATTACATTTATCTCAAGATATCTTTGGAGTTGCAGTGTTGTTTTTTCATTGGCTGTGAAGTACATCATACTGTATTTGCATTGAATATATATAAAAAAACAAAATATTTTAGTCACTTAAAACTGCAAACTTAAAGGCTCATTATAAAGTAAGACCCTTTATTAATGACTTATTCATGATTTATTAACATTTATAACTGCAGATACAATGTCTATTAAAAAGTGACAATATGTTGAACCACAGACATTATTTATACGTTATTTATGCTTTTAACTAATCATTAAATCACAGGTAAATAATTTATCAACCAACAATAATGTTAATTTATTTAAGAGTAGTGTTCTCGGTGATATAGCATTTTTATTGTTTCACTAACTATCTAAAGTAATGTCACTGATGTCAAGAGAGTTGCTTCAGTGTTTGTGGGATAACACTGTATTAGAAACAAAAATCTGTACTGCTTATCTCAATTATATAACTTAATAATTTAATTTTAAAAAGAAAGAAAATGTTTCTGTAGATGAAATCAAACCTTTTGGTGCCACTTTTTCATATTAAAATGTGATAATCTACTGAAAGATGTTTCAATTGTCCATCAGCAGTCTAATATGCGTAGTAGGATTTTTATTTTTTGGGTGTCCTCCTTCAAATTGTGTTTTTGTTGTTATATTGGTGTCTCAGATGGTTCTAAATACTACAGTACCCATGGGCATCAGCTGCCAATGCTGTGGAGTTTTTATGTGCACAGTATTGTACTTTTGACTATTTATCATAGAACAAGGTGCTTTTTAATGCAGTTGCTGGTCTTTTTCACCAATGATGTCCGTCCAAATGCCAGCCTAACACCGACCCCACTTCACAACTCTTCAGTCCTGCTTATGTTGGTCTCTTTACTGGAAATCTCCTTATATGCACTTTTACTTTTGCACACACAAACACAGACAGACACATCGCAGTTTGGAAACACGCATTACTTGAAAATTTTACATTGCAGATTTTCTGATCAGTTAAAATAATGCGTTACACTTGGATGGAAACTTCAGAATGGAGTAGTCTCTTCTGCTCGGGAGATGAGCTTCATTTGAAGTACATATGGTGCACACATCGTAAAGCACCTTGGGGTGACTTGTGATAAATAAAAACATGACTTGACTTGGCTTTTTCAGTCTGTCCCCATTCTTACATTCACACATACACATACTATTTGAATTTTCTCACTACAAAACCAGGTGCTTTGTCTTGAATAAAGAGTTATTACTGACACAGTAATAATAAGAAAACTATGATAAATGATTACCTTTTAAAAAAATCAACTGTTTGAAGATGTGCCAATAATGAAATCCAAAAACTTACACCAAAAAATATCTTTAAATATCATGTATTCTTTCTCTCCAGGTGATCTGAAGTTTTGAGGGGTAGAAAAGGCTTGCAGGGCTCTGATGTTACACTTTCTTCCCTCTTTGAAATGTGTGATGTGTCACAACTGATACTTCATCTGACCTAAAAGCTCTTACCTTATCCACAGCCCTGTTCTTATCTTTATGCGTGCTGAAGAATTGGACAAGCCCCGGCTATGTAAAAACACACGAGTACGTTTAATGTCACAGCCCCGCATGCCAAAGGTGGAACCAATTTTCTTGCCGAGGGAACGAGTAATCAATTTACCCCCGTGTCACGGCGTATCTGGGAGGCTCGTTAGAGTGGCAGTCACTGCAACGAGGTTCTGCCAGGAGGAGCCTTTTCCAAGCTTGGTAGTTGGAAAATGTAAATTTGATGTAGGGAATCAGAAGCTCACGTGTCACAGGAGGGAGGAATCTGAACTAACTAAATTGCATAGTAGACCGGATCATGAGGGAGAAAATGATGAACTAGTTATGTAACAAGTCCAGGGTTAGGGTCATGGAGGTATTTTGTTATTTTTACAGTTATTTTAAGTATGTTTGCAGAAAATGGGAGCTGAAGTCGCTCAAAGTAAGTTTTATGTTATATATCTAAGTTTGAGGCAAAATTTGTGCAGTTCTGACTTGTATCATTTTGTACTAATCACAAAGAAAATAACAAACTCCAAAGCTCCTTGGCTAATCTGTTCTCATCCTCACAGTTTAATATGGATGCATTGATTTAAAGGGGCTGTATGGAACAATTTATTTCTGTCAATAGTTTTTAAAGGGTTATTTAATCACTTTTTTGTTGCTTATGTGTAAACAGACTGTAAGATAACTCAAAAAATGAGACCTGTACTGACTGTCTCGGTTGCCTGTAATCAGCCTGCAGACTGATTTTTATGTAAAGGAGTCAAAACAACTTGTCACATGTGGACGATCGGTCAGGACTCGTTTGTGTCATTTTTTTTAACGCACTTGTCATGGTGTCATTTTCCAACATGCAGCGTTGTCCAGTTGTCTGAGAGTTACATACAGAACATTTAAAGTATCTTAATATGCAAATTTTCACCATCTTTAATGTTAAAAGTGGTGCTAACTCTGATAAGGGCAACAGTGTCGTATTTTGAAAGGTTTTATTGCCATTTTGCAAAATTACTTTTAAATCGTAGGTCATGGTAAGTGCATGTATGTCGAAACTTTAATTCATCATTACATTGAATAAATATCCTAATACAAATGTGTGCAAAATGTTAGAGAATGCTTATCTTGTCACTCCATCACTTTAAATGTTACACAATATTAGACAAGAACTATTTTATTTTTCAGCTTTTAATGTTGAAATATATGGGGTTTTTTGTCTCTCCTTCTTACAGAGAGCTGAGAGAAGTTTGGACTCGCATCATAAGGAAGAAGAGAGCAGCTGTTTCAACTGAGGCACAATCGAGTGTACATTGTGTGTCATTGCACCGTGAGGAGCCGAGGACATTCCGCAGTTTGTTAGCTTTAAAAACGCCGCCCGGTGTGAGGACGAATCTCCGAGCCAACTTGGCGAACATCAAAACATCAAAGACGTTCCACATTCAGCCACCCTTTGATTTTCTTATTTATCACTCCCCTCATGCACCTAAACATCATCGCCACAAAGAAGCCCATCGGTCATGGTCTGTATTTCCAGAGATCTTTGAAACTGCAGCTTTTTATCTTTCCTGTTCACGTGAAATCATCAGTCATGTCCGTTTTCAAAAGACACCGCAGTAACATCGGCAGTCACAGATTCTGTAAGAATTCCACTTACACGTCTCAATAGTCAGGTCATTTTCTCTCCTTTGGTGACCCATTTGCCATGGTGCTGCTCGCCCTGAAAAGGTCCTTTTTGCGCTTCGGTTTCTTGCATCTCGTGATACGACCAAAGAGGTGGAAAGACTTCCATCCTGGGAAACTTCACCTTGACTTCATTTTGTGGCTTCATTAACTGAAACAGCAGTGAGTCAAAATGAAGATACTGTACATCGAGTATATTTAACAACATCTTTAACATATCGTCCTGTTTAGAGGAGCTACGGTGTGACATGTTTCCAATCAGTTCTAACAGACAGATCTGGTAGACAGTGACTAATGAAGCTTGTGATCAGAGCTTTGTTTCCAGGCCTCGATTAGCCACAGACCCTTGTGACACTGTGACCCTCTGAACAAATGAGTTCAAGCAGCACTGTGAGTCTCAAACAGGGTTTAATAACATCAGACTTTAAGGTCAGAGAATGATTGTGTTTTTTGTCAGATATCGAAAAGTAAAGTTAATAATTTTTTAAATATTGAAGTGCAAATGAAATACATTGTCAGTAAGGATTTTGCAGACATGTCCAGTATGATCATTTTGCACTTTCGCAGATTAATTCATTCAAAATATTTTTATATGATGTTGTAGATGTTCTGGGCTGCTTTATGTTTCATATGTATTTTTTTAGGAGGCAGTGTTGTTTCTGAGCAGAGCTTCAATTTGGTTGTTTTTTCCTGTTAATGAAAATATTGGTTGCTGTGTTATCTGCAGGAAGGCTGATTTTACTGATCAGTGCTTTTTTTATCATCTTGTTTGGCATTTTATCTTAAAGCTGTATGAAAATGAGAGAGGAAATAGAGACACTTTTTATCTGATGTATGATGTTATCCCTACCTCTGTCCTGACTCAAACTCTTTCAGCTGACTGTGGCCGTTTCGCTCTTTGGGTTTAACCAACCACATTTTGCCACGATCTCTCTGAGCCAATCGTATCTTTACCGTTAAACTTAAAAACAGTTTTCCTTCCTCTGACTGTCGGCTGTTTTTTCAGAGTAAAATCGACTCCTTCCACCGAGCTCATCTCCACCCTGCATCACATCCAGCTCAGATCTTCAGCTTTTCTCTTCTTCTCTTCATCCGACCACCAGTTGTAGCATGATGGTGTCACACTGGGGTCTAATCGCCAAAGACTCTCCACATATCTTATTTTATAGTACACCAATAAATGTATTTGTTCACTCTTAACTACGCCTGTCTTGATTAAACTGGAGTGAACACACAGTATTTTATTGAGTGCTCCAGTTGCACTTACATTAGTGATGGTGAGAGCAAAACTCTAGTATTTATTCATTGTGTTTGAGGTTTAATCGAGAAGATAAACTCTGATGTGCAATAATATTTAAGTATTATGTGTTTGGTAAAGTAGCTGCCTTCATGTTGAGGGAAATCCAGAAAAAAATAGTTTTATAAGCTAAACCTGTGGGAGGAAAATGAATGATCGACAGGTGGCAGGTGTTATTACTCTTATTCTTAATCTACATACATAAACAGTGTAAAGTCCTCTATCATTGGATTTTTTTTTAATAATCCAATATCTCCTGTTGCTATGAGAAATTCTGAGTAACCTGTCTTGAAAACAAAACAACGAATCATGACATTTTAAGTTTTCCACAAAGTTACCACCTGTTTTTTTATTGTCATCACTGAAATGGTTTGCATTAAGTGTGTGGCTAATTTAAGGCCTGCTGGTTTACTGATGTCTGCAGGAGGAAGACAGGAAGTTTGTTGTTGTTCCTCGACACAGAACGCCGTGCTCTGTTCCCCTTTTTGACATCTCAAGATAAAAACTACAGAGAAAAGACATCAAAAACAAAAGGCAAAGGCTTGCCCAGCTGCTAATAATGGCATTGATTCAATCTTACTTCAGAGTAAAAAGTTAAAATGCTTCAGAAATAATATTAAGAGCATGACAGCATGACCAACTGATTTACTTTCTGTTTGGCTGGAGATGACATTGACTGTCTTTTACCCCAAATTAAAAAAAAGTCATGGTGCATGGCTTTACTTCTCATCCAAAACATCTTAATTTCTTCCAGATTCTTTTCTCCACCGCTGTTTTACATCAAACATCTTCAACTGGCTAGAACAAAATTCAGTCTGCAAGACCACAGAGCAGCATATGTTGTGTCTTCAGCGCATCATTTTGAAGACTTAAAGACACAACATTTGTTCAGACCGCATGTTGTAAAACAGTTAAACAAACTACACCTGCAAACCCGGGCAGGAGCTTTTCATTTAAAAGCCGATAAAAATCCCCAGATCTTTAGCCTTATAGCATAATTGCCTAAGTCATATTTTAAGGTTTTGAGAAAACAAGAAAAAACTAATGTTTTGGCAACGCATAAGATTTTTTCATTTATACTGTAACAGTAAGCTTGATCAGATGTGTGCACAAGGTTTCTTAAAAAGGAAAGACACAATAAGGACTTACATAACAAATAAAAGTGACTTAGGCAAATTTTGCAGGAGATATGCCATGACTTAGGCATTTTTACTGTTACATACATCTACATTACATTACTCACATTTTGCCTTACATTTCTCCTGCCAACCTTAACCAGTCCCACTCAGGTGCTGTGTGCATTTTCACAATGTCTATTGATGAGGGAGGTGGTCATAGTACTAGTGGGCCACTCTTGATAGTACCAGCTTCAGTGCTGGTCAATGAATTTCCTGACCTAAATTAGTAACTCCCAGTCAGACTAAAAACTTATACCGAATTCTACCATCTGCCAAGTACTGGAGAGCCCGAAGGTCATGGACTGTGGGGTCACCAACTTTTCTACCTTGTCAAATGTTGGTGACATCGGCCCCTGATAACATGAAATCGTTGTGGTATACCTGGGTGACTTTGTATGGTGATGGATGCAAACATGCAGTCTCATGACAATGTAATCATGTGAATATGTTAATATCTGTCATGGTACGCTGTTCGATGAGGCTATGCATGGCGTCACACTTCATTTGGGTCTGCAACCAGAGTTTTTTGTTCTATGGTGACACCTTTATGGCCAGATCTAGGTATGCGATTGTAATGTTACAAGAGATAGCTGCAGCCATCACTCCAGACCATGACTTTTTCGACATTTTGGTTGGCCTCTAGGAGCGACTCAAAGTGTTTGAAGCAAGTAAAGTTGTGCATCTGTAATTTAGTTTTATAATACATCATGCTCGCTTTGGTCTTGGGGAACAGAAGAACGCATTCATTCGTCTCCTGACTCTGACTGAGGCAGAAGAAAAGAAAGTGCTGCTGAGTGTTTTAACACAGTAAACCATGTTAAATGAACAGATTAGCTATTTATATTAGAAACACCACTTCAACATACTTTGTTATGTTTGTTTCTTTGTTACCTTGTTTAAGCACACATTACACAATTCCTTTGATTGACTGAAAGTAAATTTACTGTATATATAAAATTGAAGAAATCTGAACTAGGTTACCAGATGAATCAAAGAATCAAAGTCAGCCTTAGTCCTCTTTTTCTCAGGGGCTGACATCTTGTAATTAGTGTCAAAAATGCCGAAGTCAAATAGATGACTGGCAGATAGTGATTATGGAATGTAACAAGCACTCTGATTGGCTGAGGATATAGCCAGTAAGGCACAGTGAATAATCAGCATCAGGAGAGTAGAGTTAGGCAGATATCACAGTTTGGCCAAAATATGACTTTTGCTATGAGGCTAACGATATGCTCTTTCATGGGGATGATAAATACTCAGCTTTTTGTGATTGCATCACACTTAAATCAGCAGGATATCATTTAAAGATTATACTATGATATAATTGAGGCAAAGGAAGCAGAAGAAGTCATTGCATTCACCCTCAGAATCAATCTATAAGCCGTGTTGTACAGATAGTTGTGTGATTTCAATCTTATCTCTCAAAACTGAAATAAAACTAAGAATAAACTCTTAACAGTGCAATGTCGAATTGAATGGATTAACCGAATTAATTGATTATCTCTGAAATAGTTCTTCACTGTGAGGTAGATGTGCTCTACCTCACAGTCAGAGATAATTACACACAATTGCAGAAAGTAGAAAATACTCTTTTGTCCACAAGATGGCAGTACATCCTAAGCCAGGAAAGATGCGACACTCTGTTAAACGCTGGCTGAATTGAAACACAGAAACTCTGCTGAATAAAAAACAGCAGTTCAGCATCACATTTGCACAATTGTACTGGAACTGAATAAGAACTGAGTGCTTATTTTCTGCATATGGAGCCAATAAGGTGAAAACAAACTATGATTATAACAAAGTTCACTTTTCTTGTTTACTTTTTTTTTTTTATTTCAGGTTTCCTCTTCATCTCCTCCTTCTGAGTTCTTCATGAAAGCAAATCAGTACTGCAGACTTCAATAAAATGGAAAGTAATGTGGTGGTTATGAATACTGTGCATTGGAAATATAACACTTTATCAGTTTATCAGGTAAACATAATGCTGAATTACCTTGAACGTCAGACTTTGGCTGCTGTGAGTCTGTATTTTTTAGCTTTTTCAGGCACTTTTGTATTATCATGATGTAAAGCAGATATCACAGCTGTCAGAACAATGAGTGGATGTTCATGCTGATGCTTTTTACAAGTCAGAAACCAGCAAATAAGGCAACTCTGATGACATGAACTTGGTATCAGTTTGCAAGTAATTGATGTACTTTACTTTTATTTTCTTGCCATTATCTGCATTTTTTGACTTACATTCATCTACACTTCATATTGTCACTTTTCCACTGAGAATACACACAATACACAATACACATTTTAAATTTGACAACACAAATCTGTGTTTTATCACATGGAGTTTGGTGAAATAATTATCTGTGTACCTTCTCTAAGCGTCAACACGAGGAGATATCTAGTTAGTACTGGGCCTTCACCCCTCCAACAAACACACTGCTCCAATGAAATCCATGCTCACATCAGCAAAAATCACTTACCTACTTCTCTGGTAATTCTTAAAAAGATTGGGTATTACAGTGGAAACAAACTCCCTGTTTGTTAAGTTCTTGATAATCCCTTTCGTTGAGTACATACAACCCATTAATGCATATGGTCAAGGTTGACAAAGGTGCATTCACAGGATAATGGTAAATCCTAATCTGTAGCCCCTTGAGATCATTAACTATCACTGCAGTGCAAGATTATCTAGAGGTAATCCCACACAGAGAAGTTCTTACGTGTATTGGCTGCACTGGCCCAAATGACTAGAGAAAGTTCAAGAGACAAGAGAGGCCAGAAAAAAAACTGTTTATTTGGCAATGAGTAGACTATAAATCCTATTTAACCCTGTTACCTGGCCAATGGCATTCATTTGTCTTTCTTTATTCTTTTTTTTTTTGGTCAGTTTTTCAATTTCTTTTTGAGAAACTGGACAGTCGCATGATGTCTTTTTTTGTGTGTGTTTTTATTTACATGCACAAGCAAAGGTTTGAGCATGCTTCATTGTTTGTGTTTCCATCTACTTACTGACTTACTGGGAAACCACAACGCACATCACAAAAGATGAACAGAGAATGACAGGAAATACAAATGCTGCTCGCTATATTAGCTATACGATGATATGAGCTGCACTATGAATCTGTAATTGTAACCAACACTTTCATATCACAGTAGGACTTCTGTTTACTGATGTTCATCAATGCACTGATGTTTACTTAATGTCCTAGCTATGCGCTTTATGGTCTTTTCATTCCACTCATTTATTTATGCTGTGAAATCGTATCTGTGCAATAACAATATCAGCATCTGTGCAGCAATACTTAAATCCATAGTCACCTGTGCATTAACACCTCACCACTGCACATCTAACTGTTTTTGTGTTTATATTGTCTCTATTATTTAATCTCTATCTTTAATTGTTGTTTTTGAGCTGCTGTAACAGTGAAATTTCCCCACTGTGGGATCAATAAAAGATTATCTTACTTTATCTTATCTTATAGAACTGTGGGCTAACCAAAGCAGCATAGCTCAGCTAACAAACGATGCAAAAGCCATCCAGGTGGGAGTCACACTAGAGAATATATGCTCAGCAAGTGCTTTGATACAGACCGCAAACCTTATGGTCCATTCAGTGTTAGTTATATGTTTCACAGGGTGCACTAAACCAACAAACGTCACAAACCAAACATCCTATATAGTACAATTGGAGATAAATACTACTGTTACACCTCCAGTATATGTGCTCAGTCCATTGCACAAGTCTGAATACTTTGTGCGCTATTTTTATGTTAAAAACACTTTTTGAGTATATTGAGGGACTGAGCATAGCTAGAAATCATTGTACAATGGGTGAGTGTGTGCTACACTGCTCAATTTCAGTGACACATAACTGCTGCAAACAACTGCTTACCTCTAAAATCTAAATTGCTCTCTCTTTGTGTCAGCGACTCAGCTCTCACAGCACAACAATGAATACTCCCCTACAGGCAAAAAAAAAATTACCACTGGGCAAATTCAAATGGGGTTGCAAGATTCAAGAATTTATTGTCATTACACAACAATTACATCAGCAATCATTGGTAATGAAATTCTTAAATCCCAGGCTCTCCTAACAATGCTAAAAAGAATATTAACAGCAATTGAGGCTGTCAACAAGAAAAGTAAAAAAAAAGATAATTTAGAAAATAAAATAACAAATAAAATAAAATTAACATAAATAATTAAACTAGAGTAATAAAATAAGTATAATAAGTAAAGACCTTAAAATAAGTAAAGACCTTAAAATAAGTAATTTATTTAGGGTGTGCATATATTTAAGTAGTAGATGTGAAAAGAAAATGGGTTAACTTTTATTTCCTTTTCAGTCAGGTGAATGTAAGGATGCCGAGATGAGGTGCTGCCCATTAACATTTTAGGCAGGATGAGTCCTCTAATGGCTCAGCATTTACGTAAGTTCACAGGAAATGCGCAAAAGCCCAGAGGCAGAGGCGAGTGGCTAATTAGTGCCTCATGGCTAACAGGGGTCAGCCAACGACGCGAATGCAAGTGTGTTTGTGTGTTGGTATTTTAGTGAGCGCGAGAGAGAAAACAAGCAGACCTCATATCTATATCTGTGTTGATGCGTATCGCTTTGGGTGTGGAGAAACGAGGGCACGTACGTGTGACTGTGTGTGTTTGTGTCTGTGAACTGTGCTCTTATTTTCCACTGTCACAGGAAGTGCATCAGGTGATAGTGGCCCTGTGGGTTTGAGTGTGTGTGTGTGTGTGTGTTTGCTTGTGTGTGACTATTGGTATTGAGGATGTGCTTGCATGCATGTGTGTGTGTGTGTTGCCTTTTGTCACTGGCTTTCCATTAGTCCACATACACAGACATATACAACACAAACACTCAATCGCATCGGCAGCGGTGTTCAAAGTGCTAATGGAAACTGAGCTGAGAGGCTAAAATCTCACCAAAAAAACACACAAACACTAACAAAACAGTTAATGCTCCTGACATGTTACCCCCATCCTGAATAAATCAGGTCGCTCTGCTTTCTGTTACCTCTCACTGCTTTGCAAATTTCTGCTGTTTTTTTTTTTTTTTATTTCTTTATTTTTTGGTGATGTTTAAGCACATCACAAAACCCTCCTGCATCTCTGTCTAACCCACAAACTCAACCAGAAACTCGACCCCGGGGAACAATCAATTTAACCCCCGCACACACGCACTTCCTGACCTACGCTTGTGCGCTGGAGATAACTCTGACAGATAACTCTGTGTGTGTGTGTGTGTGTGTGTGTGATAGCCTCAGGCCTCACTGAGTTTGACTGACCCAGTTTACATTGATGTTGTAGGCATTAACCAAACATTATCTCACTCTGGACATCATTAAAGGAGCAGTTAAGGCTAAATTTCAACTCACTCGACCGTCAACATTGGAAGCGGATCTACTTTTACAAGCATGATGAGAAAACAAACTGCATAAAGGACGACTGCTGCTGACTGCTGCTCGCTCCATCTGTCTGTCTTTTACCTCCATTTCCACTCACTGCATTCATGAAACTGGGAATCCACCATTCTGTTAAGCTCATGTAAAGCTGGCTGTTTCCATAAACCCACCTTTGTATCCTCCCCTCCATCTCCCTTTTTCTCTCATTCTCTCTCTCTGTCGAAGCCTGTTTTTTTCTGAATGATATTCCCTCTGATGACGGCATGCTTTCCCCTCCCGCTCCGGCTCTCTAGTCGTCTCTCTCTCTCTCTCTCCCTCCCCTTCCCTCTTTCATCCAGCTGCTGTTTTCCTGAATGAGCTCTGCAACCATCCCATGACCTCACCACTGGCTCAGCTGTGCTCCCCTCCCCCCTTCACTCTCCCACCCATCCCTCCACTAAACTCAAAAGATGGAGAGATGATGATAATGCTGATGATGATGATGATGGGAAAGGGGGTGGTGGGGGATGAAGCAGCCGTGTCATGAGGCAACCAGAAACATCCGGTCCTCTGCAGACAAGCCACGCGCGTGCTCACATGCACGCGCCGCCTCCCTGCGCTTCAGGATTACAGCACTTAATCTGCACAGCAACAGCCCCCATGCTGCTGTAAAATGCTGAGCTGGTGGGTGAGGGAGAGGGGGGCAAAGGAGGAGAAGAAAAAAAAAAGGAAACACCAGAGGATGAAAAAAGAGGAATTGCCAGAGAGTGCAAGAAAGAAAAAAAAAGCTAAAAATGTCCCAGGGAGACACACAAAAAGCTGGAGAGAGATGCAGAGACGGAGGATGCAAAGGCAGCAGGGAGGGAGAGGATGAGAGAGAGAGAGGGACGAGATTAAGAATGGCTGCTTATTCATTCATAATTTCCTCTTCATTCAGCCTGCCCGTCGGTCCAGTGGACAGCTGTGATCGCCCCGTTACGTAAGCCAGGGAGAGGGGATGAAGGAGTGGGGGAGGGGAGGAGCGGGAGGTGAGGTCAGGTGAAGGAGGGCAGAAGAGATGGAGATTTTTAAAAAAACGACAAAGAAATATGTGAGCGAGCAGCACACAGCACACCGACGGCCTCAGCATCACTGTCAGTATGTGATTTATGTAGTTGGGATGATAACGGTGATTGGTGATGTCACCGCGGTTTGCGGAGCTGCAGGGGGGCGGGGGATGCATACAGCAAAAAGGATGTCATAGTAATGGTGGTGCACTGCGCTCCACCAAAAAAAAAAACTTCCATTTTGACAGAAATAGAGAACTGTAGGATGTGTCAAGTACTTTACACATACTTTACACACACACACACACACAATTATTAATGAATAATAATGAGCATTTATTCATTATTACCCTTATTGGAGAAAAAAGCTAAATCTCTGATGCTGTGAAGTGCATGAAGGCACAGCAGCACAGCTCGTACTCAGGTGACAGGAAGGTGGTGAGGATGATCACGAGACGGCGACTGAAACTAAAGGGAGGCGTGAAGAGAGTGTGAGAACGGCATTCAGACAGAGAGAGACGACTAAAACAAAGACACACCGCGCGGCGTTCTGCAGTCTCCTCCTTTTAAAAGGTTATACAGGGCAGCAAAAAACTCTATATGATGTTCACCACCTGAAAAGGATGATTTAAAATGTTCTAAATGAGGAGGTTTGAAATACATTGTGTTGCTACAAGCTGTGGTTCAAAGCTTTTTTACCTGATAATCAGATAATTCAGTTTCATCACCACACCATCAGGCCCGACAAAGGCCGACCTAAATATTTCATGGTTAACTCGTCCATCTTAAATGCTTTCAGACAGAACACTGAGCAAATTTCAGAGGTGGCCCGATTGTATGCGAAGCCTGAAAGTCTTGAGCGGACTCAAAGCGAACATGCATCTGTGTGCAGGAACTGTGCAGATCTTAAGGCTGTTTGACTCTGGATCATGAATGTAAAAAGGGGAAAATAAGTTAAGGGAATAGCATGAAGTTGAGTTTCTTTCACAGTTTTCATCCGTGTGAATCTCAGCTCTCTCACAAAAACACACACAGGTAAATTCAGCCTACAAATACACTGTATGTGTGTTTGGCTGAGAAAACTGTCCTGCAGGAGAATAGTGTGAATACAGAGAGGAAAAAGTTGCTTGTGCTCAGTGTGAGAAAAAGTTAAAGCTAGTAAGTTACTGTTACTGTACACAGAGTTCATTAACTATAATAAGAGATTCAACTGTAGTGATGTCACTGTTTTTAGTTAGTCCCAACTACACTGATTGGCTCTGTTTTTTCCAACCAGGGAAAACAGACATTCATAAGAGCAACACAAGACCTTTTTGAATCATTGACAAAATGTGGGTGGCAATTCAAAGGTCTGGAACCAGGCAACTGACAGGTATAAGGTCGTAGCAATGGAGAATGTTAAATATTAAATATGATGTAAGAAGAACAGCATTTTCTTTGTTTTTTACTATTGTTATATGCCATATCCATACGACTTAGGCCCCCTCTGTAATAATAATTGTAATGTAATATGTAACAAGCTAATGGCATCCTTCAAATCAAACTGGACTGGAGTCTTGCTCGTCTCTTTCAAAATTTTTTCCACCTACAGTAAAAAAATAAAAAGAGGCCAGTGTCTCATTCCCCATCACCTTCTGCCCTCCCCCACTGAAAAAAGAAACGCAAAAAAGTAAAGGAGTTTAAGAGCGGAGAGGGGGAGAGATAAATAAATGAGAGAATAAAAGAGACAGAGAAAATGAATCATGTCATGATGACTAACGTCTTGCATAACCCAGTCTGAGAATCGTTCCTATTCCTTGTCAGCGTGCGCCCACAGAAACGTTTTGTAAGCCTCCCACTGCGCCCTCCTCAAAATCCAGTCCCGCAGACACACTAACACCATTTGTTAGTGAGTGTAAAGCCAAACTGGAGACACGGATTCAGTTGGATGTAGGTGACGGGGTTTTGTAACTCACGTTGGGTCACACTGCACCTGAGGGTACTGGCGTGTTTCGGAGCCAACGTCCCCGTTCACATTAAAGGCCACAGGGCCGCTTTAAACGTACATACAATCTAATAGTTTTCTGGGGGTGAGGTGTTTGAAAGAGGTTTAACATAACTCCTCATTTCTGTTTGAGTTTAGCAACTTGAGGTTGTGTTAGCCACTGTTAGCACAACACACCTGAAATCATGGGTGATGTAGGTGCCCAGTTTTGACAAGAAAGCAGACCCTTCCTTTAAAATGAATATTTTGCATGCAAATTGAATGCAATTTCTTCCATGCCTTTTAATTAAAATACATTCTAATAATGCCTTTGACACAGGAGAGACTTAAAGTGCTTCACAAAGAAACAAAATCAATTAAATGGAAACACGATAGAGGAAGTGTGTGTGTCCAGAGATTATGTGTGCAACAAACTGTGTCCCTGAGTTCAAGCGAGTTCAGTCCCTGTCCCACATGTACAGGAAGTACAGTGTAAGACCCATCACACGCGGACACATGACTGCGGGGGAGTGTTATGAAGGAAACCGGCAAATGTAGAAAAAAAAGTGTGTGAGTGTGCATGTGTGTGTGACACATTTTTAAACAATTTTATTTTAATCTCTGCAGGCAGAAACAGTAAAAAAGAATGAAATAAACACACGTAACTAAGTCTAAATGTGATAGTGTGCCTATAAACAGTTTTATTTATCAATTAGAGTTACTGAGTTACTGAGAAGAGAACGCGTTACTGTACATGTGAGTGCATCCATTGGGATAAGCAAAAATGAGGTTTATTTATGTTGTGTGAGCTGTAGGTAATTCTTGTTTTTTGTGTTTTTTTGTGCTGTATTGTATCTTTCGGATTCCCTTATTTCAAGGCGATGGCCTATCAGTGTTTACGACTCCCCCTCCATCACCCTCCCAAACGCAGACATCCTTTTTACGTCATCCAAACTTCTCTCGTGGATTTCGCTCTTCTATCTAACCAACATAAACAGCCTATGGGAGTCGATGAATCAGACCCCCCCCCCCCCCAACATCACTTATATTATAATGTTTTCTGAAGGGTGCCTCTTTGCACACTGGTCACTTAAAAATTCATAAAACCAGCTTGAACTTCAGTTCGTACTGTTTTCAGTTTCCTCGGAAATCACTTCAAGATGAAGACTTCATTCATTAGATAATAAGAATTGAAACTCAGTTAAATAACTAGAATCTCAAATGTTTTGCCTCTTACATTATAGCCTGTCATTTCTTTTGGGATCAAGGTTTTTCCACTAACCAAGACTATACTCAAGAAACATTTCATGTCCTAAAGCTGAAAAACCTGTTCATATGTGCAAAACAGTATTCAATATTATCTCTGCACTTGAAGTCTGAAAAGATGTGAACCTAACACTGCCTCAGTTATACAGCTTGACTTGATGTTCAACCCTTTCTCAGAAAAATGTAGTTTAGTTATTTGTTCATAATAAAGTAAAGGTCTATGCTTTTTCTTTTTCTTCAGGGAAATCTACATCCAATAATCAGACCTGAACCTAAACCAAGCTGAACTCAACAAAATCAAGATCAAGATCAAGAATCAAGAATCTTTATTGTCATCCATGTTTTCACATAAATGAAATTAAGATTGGTGACTTCCAGCTTTAAACATAAATATATGTAAAAATATGTAATATGTACATAAATATCTAAAGATTTAAAGTTGTAGCAGCAATGTACAATGGGGGGTTGGGGAGGGGGGGTAGTTGTTTAATGAAGTCAGTGCATGGCTCAAGTTAATCTGATCGAAAAGATTATGCTTTGAAAAGATTTGAAAACTTTTTACGTTTCTAAAAGTCTTCTGAAACTGTAACTTGTGTTACTTGTAAAAATTCAATATCATATGTGCCAGTTCGCAGACGTAGATCAAAAGAAAAAAAGCAGCAGAAGCTGACTTCAGCAGATGTGCTGTGGGAGAAACTTTGATCAGACTGATAGGGCCACCATGTTTGTTCACCTCATCAAATGTCCCACACTTCTGATACCTTCATGGTTCTGACGCTCAAAGAGAAACGGCTCCTTTAGACGTGCTTTCATCAGTTTTGATGTTGAAGTGTCATAATTTCACTTAAGCATGTCAGACTGGATGTGCTTGTAACCGCAGCTGATGAAGCAGAGTCGCACAGTGTCAGCCGGGCCAACGTGGCAGGCAGGTGTGTGTTCACACACACGATGCACAGCACTGGTCCTGTTTACCAGCATGAGGAAGCCGAGCGGGCTGCAGAGCGCCTCTGATGTGGCGTCTCGCCTCTCGTCTTTAGACCTCATGTGCTACTGGCACAGCCGCGAGGCCTTCCAGTAAATCTAAAGGAAATTTGTTTTTTTTTCCTCTACTGCTTCTTCTTTCTGGGTACCCAGAGAGATAACACTGAACACTGAATAGTGTAATGTTGTTTGAGACTGTAATGTGATTTCATATACTATTCTGCCTTTCAGCTCTCAAGTTTTTTTCCCTTTATTAGTACTGTATTATTTTAATCCACTCAATGTGTATCCAGTATGTGTGTGTGTGTATGTGAAGTTAATTCAAGTTAAAGGCGCAGGCTGTCCAGTAAAACCGACCTGTTAGGAGTAATTTGCAGGTAAAAAAAAATGCAACTTAAAAATGGAAAAATCCCTGAAAAATGATCAAAGAATTAAAGTTTGTATTTTAATAATGATTAATAGTTAAAGGTACTTTCTTTCAAATAGCTTAATATTGGAATTTAATCTCTACAATGCTGCTTAAACTAAATTTAACTCAGCTTGACGCTTTAATAAATTTACTCAGGTTTACCTAATCCAGAGGCTGTACGTTTCTTAAACTGTATTAATACTTCTTCATTAACGCTCCATATCAACATGTGCATATCAGGGCTGTGACAGCTACGCAGACAGATGCATGCAGAGATTGTTGAGCATGAATACAATAAGTAAGCTGAGAAAAAGGCTTAGATGTATTCTTACCTTTGGCAACACATACCTGGGAGAGCAACAGTCTCATATTCAGTGATGAAAACATGGTGACTATTTAAAGTCACTCCTGAAATATGGGAAATGAAGGAATCAAAACACAGTCCGAATCACATACAATAAATCTTCATCCAGTGTAAATCCAAAGCTGAACTGTAAAAATGTAAATGAGCCAGGTATTACCGGTAGAACTCTTACTGTGTTAAGCCTGAATCCAGCTATTCAGCTCAATGCAAAACTAAGCTTGCTAACATGCTCACAAAACTAACATAGGCATGGGGATGTTTAGCAGGTAAATGTTTTTCATCTTCGTCATCTTAGCTTCGCATGCTGGTGTGTTAGCATGCTAATATTAGCTAATTAGGAATAAAAATAATAAGAATAAGAACAACTTTATTTGTCCTGAAGGAAATTGTTTTGCCAGAGTACAGTGTACAAATACAAAGGTTAGTAGTTAAATAATAATAATTATAATAATAATAATAATGTGTCTAAAAAGTAAAAATGAGAAAATACAAATATAAAGTGTGTAAAGTAACAAGATGAACAAGATAAAGTCGTGCACAGTGTACACAACTGGAATCATTAGTTTTGCAGGTATTTGGTCAAAAACCAAAGTATCTAACACATTTTGACCTGGTGATGAAACCAAATGAGACTTCAGAGGACCACCGAGTCAAGTAATTCATCATCTTGGGATCTTGAAGGTCCATAAAATTTTGTGGCGATAAGTACGGTAGTTGTTGAGATAGTTCAGTCCAGACCAAAGTGGTGGACCAACCAAAGGACAACATTAATTTTCCTGGAAACACGCCACTAGCAAGTGATTTATAAAAAGCAGTCAGTGTCTGATTTCAGCTCATGTTGTGGATCTTAGATTTAAAGGTTTAGGTTTGACTTTGGTTTAGATTGAACTCTAAGTGCTAATCCAGCGAAAATATTAAAGTACTTCCAAATACAAGAAAACAGCCTTCAAACATCCCTTCTTACATCATAATAAAGTTCGTTTCCCATTCTCATTCCCATCTCTCATCTTTGCACATCCCATGATGGGCCCGGTCTAATTTACGGCTGACCACAGTGATACACACAAACTCGAGCGGCGACACTTACACCTTATCCGCCTACTCGATTTCATAACCTTTCACTAGAAATCACATGGACGGGCGAAGTGACAGACGGGGTGAGAGGAGTTCACGTCTCTCTCACACACACAGCGTTTACTGAACATGTTGGACTGATGTCTGCCTCTCGCTTATGTCTCCAGACTTTTCATGAGCCTCCTGTCTTCAGTATATTTTCCCCCTCACCTCATCAGTTTGTTATCATTTCCTTCCCTGTTTCTGTCTTCACGTGCGCAAATAGATTAGCAGCTTTAACTAAAGCAGAGACAAGATTTTGATGTCTGAATCAACATGTGAAATATTATCTGAAGAGCATCACCTCCCGAGTAACTGAGATACCGCAGATTCATCCTGTTTTTTGGAGAGTCAAGGTTAGGTCTCTTTGTTCCTTGTCGGCTGAGTGATGAATCTAAAAGTGGGAATATGACATATAACGCTGTTTCCCAAGCAGCAGTGAATGTGAGAGTCAGACTCCCCGAGGACGGCTGAGCTCCTCCATCGCCTCCACCCCCTCCGAACACCGAGGCCCCATTTACACTTCTCATTTTGAGCGCCACATACCTGGTTGAAATACTAATGGGATTTAATAGACGTGTTTACACTTAACCACACACGTATCTCTGTTTGTCATTTCACAAAAAAATGTGTGTCCAGATTTTAATCTCTGCTGATGCTTTTTGGTTGTTTTAATATCAGATATCTATATCATCTGCCTGTTATGCACAAATTGTCTATGTAACCCGTCTGTGATCTCATTTCACACTTTTTCTGGGTAATACAGTTGCCTCATTGGTTGTTTAGCATCAGTATGTGTAAAACTGGGCTTCGAACAAACACTTAAACCAACAGGAAGTAACTTTTCAAAGTTGTAGTTTTGAATTGAGGAAATGCTATGGCTTTTTTGGTTCATTTTTACCTTTGTTGGGATCAATTCACATGTTTTCACACAGGCGTAGAACATCATGCCTTCATCATATTGCTGCAAATACACTTAAAAACCAAAATGTCATCACATTTTGCATCATTGCCTTTCTTACAAACTGGCTCCTGTTGCAAATGTACAATGCATTCAACACATTTATTGCAGTCCTTACCTACAATAATTTGATTTCTGTTGGAGTGCACAGTACATCAAAACACAAATGGCCAATTTTGTTGGCACATCCAAAATTTATTCTCTCTTTTTTGTATGAAATTTGTTGCAGGGCCTTTGAAAAAAATGTTTAAAAAGCATAAATGTAGGCATGAGGACTTGAGGTAGATTTGAATCCTGAACTAAGACATACAGGAAATACAAAAGCATAAAAACATTTTGCTGCTACACCTGAATGTTGAACTTAATCAGATCTCTATAAGACATTTTTGATGATATTTGGGATCAGTTACGTCTAATTATATTACTGTGTGTATGTTTGAGTAATAAATACCCATTTTTTTGTGCGTTCTCATATTTTATACTCTATGCACACTTTTATAAATAAGTGAGTGCTTTGTGTGAGCTCAGTGTCTAACCCTCCACCAACTTACTCACAATGGGCGGTAGAAGAATAAAAAAACTGCACATTATTCATGCTCTTTCCTGAGTCTGCACTCAGATGTTAAATGCTGCTGTGATACATTGGTCAATAAGTTGACATCCTGATAAGAAGTACAAGCATGCAAAACCCATAGACACATACATACTGAAGCCTCAGACTTCTTGAAACCTTTAAGGTATTCATGAGAGAATGAGTAGATAAATATTGAAAGCAAACGTTAAGCACACCCAGAACAACAAACCGAGACAACCTCATGTATAATTCTTCACTTTGCTCACTCATTCTTAAATCTTACACAAAAGTTTATGAAGTCATGACTGCATATTTAGAGCCATTACGCAGTCATTCATCCTGAAGTCACAGCTTGGGGTAGACAGTGGACAGAAAATATGAATTCTTCATGAGTGCGCTGGGAACAAATGTTCTGAGACTGTCAGCGTTTCAAAAAGTACAAATGAGGATCACTTTCTTTTCCGCAGATGTTTACGCTGTTTCAGTTGTTCTAAACTTTTTTCAGAGTTCTGACATGCTTTGGATATTTTGGAGATACCAATAAGCATGTTGAAATTTTGTCCATTGTGGTGTTTTTGTTTCAAATTATAATTCAGCACTTCACTATGATATCAAATCTATTGCAGGGAAAACAAGAACACATAGTCGTACATTAGAAAGATCCACCGTTAATAAAAAATGTCTTTGTTTAACTTGTAAAATTAAAATTATTGGGGGATTTAATCCCTTGAAGTGCTTGAAATTGCAAAAAATAAACGTTCAGTATAGTTGCATGGGAATGAAATACAATTTACTTTAACATAATTAACATATATGCACCACTTATAAAAGCAATATTTCCTTTTTATGAACGTTACCCTACATAAATCTCCTCACATTTTCTCATGTGAACCTGAACCACACTGTTTGCCTGGAGAACCACAGCCGAAAAGCTCTGAGCCTCCATCAATCTGAACTGACAAACGATGACACAGGCAGGAGTTTGCCTTTGACGGTGAGCTCTCACAGGCTCTGGCGTCTTTCCCATGGGCTTTGATGTGGTACGGAGAAAAGGCGTTTCCTGAAAAACCTCCACCCACTTGCGCATTAAGTCCCACGCCACACCAAAGGCCAAAGACATCTGGTGTCTCTCTAATGAGGAGCTCAAAGGCCCGCAGCTTCCCATCAGCTGTCCAAACCGTGTGATTTATTGTCATGATTCAGCTCAAAAGCTATGACAAAGAGAAACACAGGGCTGAATGGGAAAATCAGTTACTGAACATGTTTGTCTATATTCTAAACATGAAATTATTAAAATATTGCTGTTGGGCGTCTGTTCAATGTTCAAGTACAATGTTAGCTCAAAGGCTTCCATTAACGACAATATACTGCAATTTGTGTTAGTTTAAAAAAATCTCAAGTTAGCATTGACTGAAATTAGAATTAGTAACTAAAACCTCTCAAACTTAGATGCTGATACCTTTTGTGATGCGAAACACAAAATTGCTGGATGCGTTTGAAGCTGCGTTTCCACCGAATGGTACAGTTTGACTGGACTCATTTTGGTACCAGCTACTTTTCTCACTTTTCCCCTGCAGATAGTATTCATAGGGTTAGGGTTATTTAACAAATATAAAAAATTGCATGCAGCACAACAAAAGCATTAACTAATATTATCTGCTTTTGTGTGGGATTATTGGCTAGCTAGTTTGCTCATCAGGGCTCCAAAAAGTAGTCATTGTCGACGTGTGGATTTTGCACAAGTTCAATCAAACTCTAGTGATGAGAAGAGTCTCTGATCAGTCAGTGGTCTGAAGTGTTTCTTCAACTTTTACTATCGGCTGAGTTTGCTTGGAGGTGATACCAAAAAAAGTATCAGGTACAAGGTACTACTCAAAATGGTAAACGAAAAAAAGTCCAGTTCCAAGTGAGTTGAGCCGTTCTGTGAAATGAAAACGCAGCACTAGTTGATGCTAGATTCAAATGAATTTGCACCATTTGATGAGTGTCAAGACAACAAAACCAATGTACACTCAGTAAACTGGGGGCTTTAGGAGCCAGGTTTTGCCAAGATGGTAATCCAGTCAAGGTGTAAATCAGATTGTCTTAATTATTTTATACTAATGTATGTAAATTTTGCTGACTGTCCTTTCCACTCATCCCTGCTTCCCAACGTTAATGGTGAAGAGTTTGTGTCTGCTTTGTATTTACTTCAGTTTAATCTTTCAGATATCTTATAACTTCTCAGTTGGGTTATGTTAGGAGTATAAATTTGTGTAGTTGGTGATTTGTTTGCCTTTTGTCCATTGGGTTATAATATGTTGAAAGAGGTTCACCCTGGTGTGTCTGTGATTTGGGTTTGTTGTTTTACCTGGAGGTAGATCAGCTGCTCAATCAGTGATAGTGAGGTTTGTCTCATTAGAACAGGTTTGTCTCATTAGATCCTCTTGCGGGGGTGGGGAGGTGGGTGAGATGATAAAAGCCCCATCATCAAAGGAAGAAAGGAGAGGAGATGGCAGCTTTTCATTTGTTTGTTCTTTTGCTTCAGTTTAATTTAGTTTTTTATCATTATTATATCCTGGGTTCAACTTTTGCCTTTGTTTAGTAACCTTAAGTATATTTGAGTTTTTCTGCAGCGGTGGCAGTACACGGCCATTTAACAAAACAAAACAATATACATGAATGTACTGGATTCATTAAATGAAACACTGGTGGTTTCTTGCACTTAAACTGCTTTATGGGGTCACTTCTAACCACACTAAATTCAGCTTTAACACTGAACTCTGGTTGGCATTATTTGCCTGAAACTGAATAACTTAAGAGTGCATTTGGATTTTACTGACACAACACATTTCTCCTTTGCTCAGCGTATTACAGATTGGTCCAAAGGGTGACTGCGGTGTTGCAGACCTACATTAATCGGGTCACATTATTCTTGGTCTGCACGGTCATTCCAGCCTCCGTCATGTGCTGAAAACCCCTCTCATCTCTCCAGAATTACTCATGTCGGCCTCATACCACTGAGTCACCTCTTTCTCATGTGCTCAATTTGCTCTAATTTCCTTTTATCCCGTTCTGCCCCTTGCTCAACACGGCTCTTTTCAAGGGTTCAAGGTTTGGTTTATTCAACACTGTACAAGACAGGGTTGTATAATGAAATGCAAGCTGTAGTCCCCAAACAAATAAATGAAATGATTAATTATGGAGGTTGCAGAGGATAATTTGAAAAGTTTCTAAAGAGTCTAATGGTACGGTGGCAGATAATTCTGCATTGCTTGCGAGATGGATTATTTTTTCAACAGATACATCACTGTTTGGTATAATAAGGTTCATTGACATATTGATAAGCTAAGGAAAAGGCTAATTGTGTCACTGCAGTGATTGTCTTTCTATAAATACTGCATTAAGTCCATTTTTTGTTGAAGCATTTTTATCTGCTTCTGTATCTTTGCCATCCATGTTACGGTGATACTGAAACAAGGTGATTTCACTTGTGATAATATGTGCACTGCAGAGACTAAAACACCTTGGGCTGACTTAACTTTTACAGGCCTGACAACTTCAGGTGAGAGAAATCACCTGCTCCAAAGGGTGTTATGTGGTTTTCCCTGCCACTGTTCCCATTTAACCTTACGTGAGGTTTGTTTTAAAGGTGGGTTAACATCAGGTGGTTTCAGGTGATTAAAGTGATCATTTACTCATCCTTTGAATTAAAAAAGGTAGATTTTGCAGAATCCACTCATGATTATCAAAGAAATAACCCTTTGTGTCTATCCGGATGCTGGAAAATTACAGGCTCTTAAAGAGTGTGTGCTCATATTATCCGACAAAAGAAGGTAGCAGGAAGTCTGAGGCCCTTAATTGGTGTTTAGTTGCTCCACAAAGACCACATGATGACAGCAGGAAACACCCAGCATCTGACTCAGACACGCACACACAAACACAGCGAGCCGATTACTGAGTCTGACCTTAGATTAGTACGAGTGCGCAGAGGCAAAAAACAAGTTAATTTCATAGTCTTACGGTTGCTTTTAGATGCGTCAAGGAAGTTGGGGAGTTCTCAGTCGTAAACACACACACACTCTGCAGCTCGGCAGTGAAAAGGCAGCTCAGCATGTTACCTCAGCACCTTGGCTCTCACCAAAGCACCAAATCATTAAAAACCCATGAGCTTTGTTTTTTATTCTTTTTTCTTTTTTACAATTAGTTGTTAGAGCAGAGCGCCGCAGACCTGACCTCACTGTGAGCCAAGAGACTGAATTATGTATGGGCACCTTGAGATGACATCATTAAAGAGGGTCCTCCGGAGTGAGTCCACGTCACCGGTGTTTCCAGCTCCGCGCTAAGGCCGTGAGTTTGTCATGAAAACACTGGTACGCTGTGTGAATGTGATTCCTCTCAAACAGCGACATTAGACAAACATTTATAATAAGCCTTTATGAGTACAATGATTTAAAATGTACCTGAGATGCCCGACCCAACATGAAAAGTCCCTTCAAATTGTCAGGTTTGTGGTTGGGTAACTTACTTTACTGAACAGCATCCATGCCTGTCAGATTTTACAAGCAGACACACAGCCCAGTGGAAAGTGTGAAAGACAGCTTATAGATGGAAAAGGATAAAATAAAGTTTATCACGAAGCTGTACTAAACAACGTCACTGCTAACGTGCTGATGTTCTGCAGGTATAATGTTCACTATTTTCAGCATATTCTTTTAATTTACTGGCATGCTGACAATTGCTAATTAGCACTGAATACAGAATATGGCTGAGTTTGATGGGGGTGTGATTAGTTTTGTTTTGCAGATGCTTTGTGATAATAAGACTAATTTAAATTTTGATCTGATGTCGCTTGCAAGAGTCAAAGAGTCAAAGCTTTTTTTGTCAGGTCCTGCCAGGCTCTTGTACTTTATCTTTCTCGGTGCATTTCTGTCTGATTTACACATCTAGAGGATTGTTGGTAAAGATACAGTTACTGTCATGTGTACAGGAGGGACGGTGTCTGTTCAATTGCTTGTGGATGTATGTATTCTGTGGTTCAAATATGCTAAATTTTGTACCTCCGTATCCTGATCTGACAGCATGCTTTTACCTCAGCTAAATGTTTAGAGGGGCTGTTCAGCATAACTGGCCATAGAAAATGAGTAGCACTGCGTTCCCGCTCACGTGGCTGCTGTGTGGATCTTACTTTAAATAGACCTTTGCCGATTGTAACTACAGAAGGGATGTGAGGTGATCATTTCGCTGGAAATCCTGTCACATTACTCCAATCAATGTCTCCGTGGTGTCTGCGGCCCTGCGAGGCATGTAATTAAATCTTTCTGGAGTTTGTCCATAAAAACCTGTACACCTCTCCACAGACTCCCCAGAGATCGTGTGCAGCTTCAAATCCTCCCTGCGATAGTTTTTTTTCCAGTTGTGTGAAAAAGGAAACCTGCATTCCCTTTATAGTTTATTGATTCTACTGTAAGGTGGAGGGATTTTTGTCTCTCATGCGTATATCATGCATCTCCATGTACAGTAATTCATTCTGAGGGGAAGACACATTTATGCATTTACATTTTGAATACTTTGCAACTAAGATCCATCATAATTGTGTTGCAAACATGTGGATGTGAAGTCATAATGTTTTTATTTTTAGCAGTTGTTGAAAAATGCTCTATTATACAACTAATTTTCCAGCTAATACCCGACTTTGTTTGGTGCTGGGCAGGTAGGTACATTGGATGTGTCAGAACATTTTTATCGATTGTTTCCAGCTGCAGCAGACACCTTTTCTTTTAGCTTTGGGTCTGAAACATACAGTAAATGTGTTGTAAAACCAAAACAAAGAGCTAAAAGACACTAAAATGTTTTCAAGGTTTTAATTATTAAGGCTCTTTTACACCAAATAAATGCCTCGCAGTGTGTTCCCTCTCTTGCTGTTAGAGAGCAGAGAGCAAGTATTTTTTTGGAAGAAGTAACAATAGTGACTCATAACATTGTAGAGTTTTTCTAGCGGCGTTGGCTGGTGTAACTTCTCCACGATGACTCACCCTCATTGAGCAATGTTACGACCTGGCGGTCACAGAAGGTGTTTGCACAGAATAACTTTATAATGATGGTGATTGTTGGTACATTATAAAGGAAATGACTCACCTGACATGTTTACAGCTGTGCGTGCGGTGATTCAGTCTTTCCATCTTGAAATAGTTGTTTTTCCATCATGCTCCTTCAGAATCCAATATGATTCATTGTTCCCAAGCTCCCCAAGATCACAGTCAAATCCTCATTTACATACACTATAATTAGATGAGTGCAGGAGACCGCTGGGTGCAGTGGGTGGACTCTGTTGTGAAGCTTTCACACCCATGCCAGCCTGTTGTACAGTGGGTTTGTTGTTGTGGTGTGTACTGCGCGACTCAACACGTTTCAGCTCAGTGTCATTCAGATGTGGTCCAACAAAAATAAAATATATGATGGAAAAGGCATGACAGTCTATCAAGGCCAAAACTGCGTGGTTCGGTTTTCAGGGGAAGGCTTGTGGGCTTGCAAGACTGAACGGATCACAAACAGTATGTGCACATCTCCAACACTCAGCCAGCGGTACGTCTCACCACCACGGCTTCTGGTTACATCCGATCACACTAACAACCTGCATCATACGCTACAGGTTACTGCTCTCAAACTCTAATCACTTCAACTTAAAATAAAGAACGATATGACACAATTAATATATCCACTTTATTGAACTCATATGTTATTTATGGTGCAGGCTATACCCTAAGACTATTCTTGTTAATTGCTGCTGGTGAAGAGGTGTGGGCTACAGTGCAAGGACCTTGGATACCAGTGAAATTACAGAAGCTCCAGTATTGTTGTATTTAGTGTTTAGTTGGTGTGGTTGAAGCAGAAAAAAAGTTTCACCATCATCAGCTGAGAGGAGCCGCCGCCTCTCATTTCCTGGGGCTGCTGTCTACCTTGTCTGAATTTATATCACAAACCTGCACGCTGTTATAGAGTATTTTAAAAGCTTTAAGCACAACACACCTTGGACGCATCACATGAAGTTGCACCATTTGACAAGTGAAGCACACACTGAACACACCGTCCGAACAGAAGACATCGTCAAGGTGCAGTAATATCCTAACACACTGATGACTGTCAACTTGTGATAACCCACATTACAGTATGCTGTCTTATACTATACTCACTAAAAATACTATGCACTAAAATATTACATCATGTGTTTGTTATATACAGCACATTACATACAGGTATTTTCATGATATGGTAATATGTCATATAAGCACCGTACAAAGCACAATATAAATTGGAAGGAGTATAAAAGTATGTATAAAAGTACAATAGTGTCACATAAAAACATGCCATAAAGTCTGATTATATGATCTGTGTGCAAAAAAAACAGCAGGTCAGGAGCAACATGTATGACAGCTGATGCTGCTGCATTACTTATGAGATGAGTCATGGTGCAACTGTGTGGAAGCCGCGTGAGAGGCACTGCAGGGACCCTAAACATGAGATCTGCAGGCTTTCATGTGCATGCATTGCATGAAGACTTCCTCTGGCATCACGCACACATGTTCTGCACACACAAAACATGAGACTTTTTCCGCCATATCTCATTCAGCTTCTTGCGCTGCAGCTTTGCAACCACTTCCCGAATGTACACCAACAACACATATCTAACTGTACACACGCAGAAAACACACCGTTCTCATTAACTCCGAAGACACTCTGAGTCATTCAGTGCATTACGCAACTTTCCATGAGCCCATGATCATCTAGAAGGCCTTAAGTTTAATCTTACTCCGATCACTCTGTGAAGGGACCTGTTTGTTTCCATTCACATATTTCTAGACAACAAAAAAAAACATGCTTTGAATTTCAAACACTTCTTAAAAGCCGGAGAGGTGCAGGCTCTGAATGAGAAACACCTGTAAAACAGTTGCATGCTGCAGCCACATGGTGTCATGAGTTGAGTAGCCAACATGCTAACATGCTGGTTTTGCTCAGCTTCAACCTCATGCTCAGTCTAACACTTGCTTTACCAGACTCAAGGTGAGCGGGGCTCTTATGAAATAGGGTTCTATATCATATATTTTTTTTCTTCATAAGTCCTCAAACACCATCATCCTCCTCCTGTCTTTAAATAACTTTTCATTTCTACACATATTCTGGTAAGAAAAGGTTTCCTATTTAAAACGGAAGATGTGCAACTATGATTTCACCACAATGTTAAGATAAGATAAGACAGACTTTATTAGCCCAGTGAAACCTGCCATGGACATCATGGTGTCTCTTCTACTTAATGCAAAATGTTGTAGCAGTGCATCATTTTAGCAAAGGTATTGTTGCCTTTTTCTTTGACATAAACACATGACTTTGCACTGTTGAGTTGAGTGCTGTGAAAAGAAAGGAAAACTTTATTAAGTCAATAAATTGTAGTAAAACTGAAGATTTTTTTGTTTGTTCTTGCAGCTCATCCAACAAGGAACTTAAATCATTGACTCTATGTGAGATGAAATCATGACAGTACAGCTCACCTAGTTATTATCTAACTTCTTCCAAAACCAGAATACTGATTTTTTTTCTTCTAAAACGCCAACAAACTACGTAGCTGCAGTATAGAAAATGCATCATCTCCCTGGTCTGTAGCCGAGCCCAGGAAAATCTGGGAACTCACGCCTCCTTTCACAGCATCAATATTTTAGTCCCGCAGCCCTCTGCTTCCGCTCTACAGTGATGCCATGTTGAGTCAGATGTTTGACTTTAGCAGGCTTAGATCATTTCGCAAGGGCTGGGAGAAGGGTTAAAAAAGGTCAGTGAAGACACACAGAAACATTTTATACCTCCGTTGAAAAAAACAGTGTCTTTTGTAAAATGAAAATATGTGACTGCAAAAGTTCGGTGGAGATGGAAGGTCAAAACCGTTTTCAGATTTCGTCACCCAAGTGATAAAATCCTTATTGTGATTTATGAAGGTTCTATTTAAAGGCACCAGGAAGCTGGAGTTTAACATTACGGCCTTGAAGGACAGTTTTTCCACTGTCGAGTGAGGATTCATCCCACAGGTGTTGACAGTGAAGTTTTATGACCCTGTTGGTGACCATATTCGTTGGCGTGGCAGCCATTTTCCTCTGCCTGCATGTGATAAAGCAGCAGTTTACCAAGCATTAAAAAGTCTTGATCATTTGTATGCATGAATTCATAATTTATACCCTGTAATTCCATAATATGATTAATTAAATGACTCACATTATTAATTTAAGGGAATTAATTACCAAGTTGTTCACATGACTTATTGTGTATTTTCATCGTAACATCACTGTCATTCTTTTGTCGCTCTGTGGTCGCTGGTAAGCCTCAAAAGAGTTCAAAGGTCACTGAGGCCTTCCCTGAGGGATGAGCCTGTAATCTGTTCCTTATCAGGTGTGTGTGGAAAGGCTCCACCCTGATCCACGGTGACCTTTTCAACTTCCTGTTAGGACCGGGTCAAACTCCTCAGTGTTGACCAGGATACACAGGAATTTTTACAACAGAGGTCTGCTGGGAATGCCACAAGTGGCCCACTTCAAATGAGGGCTACTCTGCCTGTCAGGGGCCAAGCATGTGACCCCTGACTCGCAGGTCAAGTAAATAAAGCTTTTAAAGCACTTTGTGCACCGCAGTCCTGCAGACGGCTTTTACAGACTTTGTTTCCGTGTTATTTTGTTTTATTTGCTCACTTTGTTCTTTGGTGGACATTCGGCAAGGCAACGGTTTCTCTGCTGTTTTTTTAGCTTTCATTCATATTGTTTGTGGAGCAATCCAGGAAGTGAATATCAGTCATGTTTAAGAATATCATATCACATCATATTTCAGTTTTTCTGGTGCTTTTTATTTCCCATGTGTGCCAATACCAAATTTAAACTTTTAACTTCAACTCAAATCACACTCTGTTGGATAAAACGAGTGTCCAACAAATATTGATGACATGTGTGAGGTCTGTCCTGACATCACCTGACTTCCTCCGCTGCTGAAACGAATGAGTTTTTCTGTTTTCCTTCAGAGATTATCTCCGTTGCGACTTGCTGTTCTGAGAGTTAACTGCTAACCAAATTCACCACATAATCAATCAACAGTCATGGATACACACCTTGTTTTTCACATGCCTCTGTACATAATAGTCCTGTCTGTTCTTTACCTTTGCGTGTTCAGCTTTGTTGTATAGCTTTCCTGTATATTTCTGTGTGAGTACATTGAGACCAATGTATAGTCAAATTGTACAGTCAATGTAGTAAACCTCCTTGTATATGAACAATACTTTAGAAAAATCTGCTGTTATCTTTTGTGACTTTTATGATACATTATACAGTCATTCATAATTTAACCCAGTGACAAAGAGGTACTGATTCAACTTTAGGTATTCTCAGAGCTCATAATTCTTGATGATGAGAAAACTGCATTATAGTGTGAGGTGTTGCCATTATAAACTCCTCACTGAGTAGTTATTTATTTTTAGTTATTTGCCTTTTTTTCCACTATTGTCATCCTCCATAAAGGTCAAATGTTGTGTTTAAAATGCAGTATCACATGTCAGATTTTTACTTTCTAAAATACGTCATTTGAAGTTTGTGTGTGAGTCTGTTTCAGCGGGGTAAAAATATCCATTTCCTGGTTGAATTACTTTTTAGAAATTTGCTGATGGGTAAGTGTTAGACAGAACTTACATGAACAGTGGAAATAGCTTCGTTTTAGAGATACTCCTTCCTGAATGGCAGCGTTTGTTTGGCGGTCATGTGAACTGTAGTGGTTAAATTTGGCTTCCTCTCTGCATCCCGTGACATCCCTTTGAGGGCATGCAGTTTGGGCTGGGAGGGAGAAGCTGAGTTCAGCCGTGGACATAAAAAAAAAAAGACAAACAGCAACGACAACAGTGTCTCAAGTTAGTGCTAGGATCAGATATCTGGAGCGGGGTGGATCCGTATATTGACACTCATCAGTGTCAGGATGTGACAGCCGCCTGCTCGCTAACCTCTGAGTCAACGTACAAACGCTGAGCTCTGTTGACACGACGCATTCAGAGAGAGCCAATGTGTCCGTGATGCTTGTGGCACTCACTCACACACCGCTTTTAACACATATGTAGGCAAAAATACAGTATATCCAATAAGAATTACTAATATAATCAGTGTCTTTGCCAAGAGCATTGACATTTATAAAATTCGCATATCACAAAGACCTTTACATTTCACAAATTAACATGTTGTGTCCTGCTGGCTTAATATGTACAGTTTTTAGGTTACCTCTATAGGTCTATAAGCAGCATCTGTGCAGCATCTCCAGCTCTAATATGACAACTAGATGAGCGCATTTACATGAACAATCAATGCTTTAAAATGTCTCCTTGAGGTGTGTGTTTATCAGCTGGCAGTCTTCTTCTTTCTTGCCTTTGTTGGTACATTTGTTGGTGCATTACCGGCACTAAACTGTAGATCCGTGGAACAGCATCAAACAGCAGGAATGCGTAACGGCTCTCATGTGTGCACAACACAAACCAAACAGGGTCCCGCAAGTAAAACATCGTGGTCCACCACTAGTGGCCAAAGACTCTTTCTCATTTTCCTGCTATTTGTTTGATGGACTGAGATTTTTTTTTGCATGAGCTAAATGTGATGTGATTGATTGCTGTCAGATTAATTCAAAGTATATTTGTTGCCAGAAAAATGTAGAGCTGATTCACTGGACATGTATATGAGGCTATGATCTTATTTCAAATCAAAGGTGTAAAGTCTAAATGAAGTCACTGATGTTGGCCAAGTTGCAGCAAGTCTAAAGTCTTGACATTTATGAGACCTTGCTGTAAATAGTGCTCTTTGGTATCACTTCTGGAGGTTCAGGTTAGAAAAAAGCTTCAATGAAAAACTGAATTTGTGTCAGGAACATAACTTCTGACAAATGCTGTTCTCACAACATGATGGTCTCCTCGTGAAAGCCTCCTTCCAGAAAATCAAGACAATCCACCACACAAGTATTTTAGGCTACTTATAATGTAGTGTTTTGAAGAGAGTGTGGACTAACAGGCTTTAAAAACAGTTTTGGGGGGTCAGGACTGGGCTTCACCACCTATTGTCCTTTTCTGAAAGCATGTAATCCCTCTCCACAGCTCTGTTCACTGAGTGGGGGAACCACCAACTATCCATTCACACACTCCCTCCTTTCAGTTTTCTCAGCTTCCTGATCACTAATCACGGTAGAGAAAATTTCAAACGCTCCATTGTTGCCACCGTCAGCGTCGGGTCCCGGTGGGTTACGTAAACCTGTGCGGGCCCGACTCGGCCCGCCTGGCGTGAACGGATGTGGCGGCTCCTCTCAGCCGGGCCTTGGCATTCTCCGGTTACTGAGTGTGCGGGCGGACAGGTCCTTGTGTGTATCCCTTACACTTGCTCAGGCAGGCAGGAAGTTCCTGTTGACATGAATGAACTGGCCTTTCAATAATGCAGGAGGAGCTCAGGGGAGGACGGCTGCCTCTCCCCGAGGACCATTACCTCAGCAACGGTCCTGCTTAGGCTGGCCTGGAGGCTGTGTGTGTGTGTGTCAGGAAAAGAGAGAAAGAAGAGGAGGAAGCAGAGTGTTTGTTTTATGTTAAGTGGATGCATTAGAGTGTGTGTGCTGCACTTGTTGTGTTGGTGTAAATGTAGTGTGTGTGTGTGTGTGTGTGTGTTCCTTCCAACTCAGTATTTTTTATGTGTAACACATAAAAAAAATAAGAATAATCTGCTGCTTCTCCAAGGTAATATTTCAGGTTGGCTCTCAAGTTAAAAATGAAAATTATGCAACTTGATTGATGAGTATGAGTTCATGTTAGAGCCAGATATTTTTCTCAAGAGTTGGTGGGAAGCAAAAAAAAAAAAAAAAAACAGAGCCAAAGGGAGAGTAAACACTGGACTCGCATCCACCAGGCCTATCGAGTCCAAGAAAAAATGCTAATGTTGCTCCGTATCTGCTGGAAGTGAAAATAGTAAACTGTTTGGAAGGTGATACGTCAGTGTGTCTTTACAGCTGCTGCGCTCGCCTCCCCCAAGTGTCCAAATAAAATCTATTATTGCACGTTTAGCGCTCCATTCATATTTAATCAGAGCTGCTTAATGTGACAGTGCTGGTTTATTTGCTCCGGGTTTTATTGTTAACACTTGTCATAGTTTGGCGAGTGAAGCCTGCGCGGCATTATTGGTCAGTCATCCATATTCCACAGTACCCTGACTCACCTGAAGTAGACGATAAAGTCTCATAAATTAAGGATTAAAGTAAAAGCTTTGTGATGAAATGTGCTCTTTGTAGCTTGCTAGTATTGTCAGTAGGTTTGACCAGCTGTGCCACACTTACGACTGGTTGTTAGGTTATAGTTTGTGCAGTGTAACCTATTGGTAAAGTGAGGCCAAGTTTGAGTGTGCAAACAGCCGGAGCCGAGTTTTAAGTTTTGTCAGCATCTGGCAGGCAGGGTCAAGGTGCTTTTGCTTTGGGGAATGAATAAAAGGAAGTATATGAAGATAAATGTGTGCACTTAATGCTCAGATGCTATTGGTTTGAGTCTGAGCGACTCAAACCAACAGCATGCATGTTTTCTCCTCTTAAAATATGAAACCTGCTCACGTTTTCTGCACCGCACCGCACATCAAACAGACCTCGTCCCGATGGGGCCATTGTAAATGCTCCTTGTTATCTGACCAGACTAAACAAGCCAGACTGCACAAACATTCTTGTTTGGCCATAAAAGCCCCGAGCGCAGCCTCTCCCCTCCTCTCAGCGCTGCCTCCACGCCACACTACTCCACGCTCCTCAGCAGCCCTTTTGAAGTCGTCCCCCGCAGCTCTCCACCATTAGCCAGCCTCCCATCTGCTGTGCCAGAGCTACTTCATTACCAGCCTACCGTCGCTGCCATAATCGGAAAGAGAACAGCAGGCTAACACAGCCGCGGTGCTTCCTGAACCGAACACCCCCCCACACACACACACACTCACTCCCATTCCAGCTCCTTTAATTAGCTGTCGGCTGTTGGCTTTTATTGACCTAAAACATGCTAAAACTTGTTCCTCCACAGCCCTTGCTTGCTCATTAGGCCTCGCAAGAGGAACAATAAAAGCACATGGTCTCCAAATAACACATCTCCATATATAAAGTGCAGTCAGGTGACGGCTTGGAGAGAAAGAAATGTGATAGAAGCAAACAGTTTTTTGATCACTTCAAGTAAAACCTTCAAACATGTCATGTGAATGAATTGCCCCTTGTGTCGTTCTTGTGGATTTCTCTCTTTCCCCTGATCTTGGGCAAATGATTTGAACATTTTTTATTATTTATGACTTAGTCCAAACTTAGTCAGTCTCTGTGTATCAGTCATTGACCTCTTGTACAGCTCTGCAAAATCTGACCTTTAATGCTTGAAAAAAAAATTTTTGTTTAACAAAAATCTGCAAAATAATCAGACAATGCACAACAGACTGGTGATTTCCTCCAGCAGGAGGAAGCTTGTGTTTGAGACAGTCCTCTGACCTTTGGAGAAAAACTGATTGATTGTTTGTTCACACAGCTGTTTAATGCAGAATCAGAAAGTAGTGTGAAGGTCTTCAGGTGTACGAAGGATCACAGGTTGTGCCTCATGTCCTACCACCAGATCTTTCCCTTTACTTTACCTTTACTGAGTACTTTTAGTTGCGTAAAGGTGTAAGCGTACCTATTACAACCACCTGAAACCATTAATGTGATCCTGTGGTGCTGAATTTGATTAGTTAGATTCAGCTGCGTTCAGCTCTCCAGCAAACACACCAAGATGGACAAAAAAATTACATTAAACCAGATGAACCTGTGGATTCGTCTGTTACAGTTTGAAATGTAAGCAGCATGGTGATTCAGTCAGCCCAATTAAACCAGTATGCATCTTGAAGTTTGTTTTACACGCAGCATGCCCACAGTCGAGCTCAAAATGATCACTTTTTGACAAGGAAATAAAGCAAGTTTACACAAGAGATGTATTTAGTCATTTATGTTGGAGAGTTTATGGAGAGAAGGTGTCGTGTGTGCAGCTTATAAAGAGGAACACGGGTGATGCTTGCACTTGCATACCTGCACCTTTCTGAATCAGATAAGTTTGTTGTCCCGTCATGGAGCCGTAACACAACATGTCCCATTAAATGAAGTTCTGAGTTGTGCCGTCACCACTAAACACACAGCGCAGGATGCACGAGCTGCACAGGAGGGACATCTGTTCCCAGATCAGAAAGCATTAGCCTACCACTCAGCTATCTCACATCCAATATACTGTTCCTGACTTTCTTGTTTTTATATGAGGGGCTGTAAACAGACAGATTGCCTCTGGCTTTACTGCTCTCCTCCCTCCGCCTCATTTAGTGACTTCCTCTCAGGGTGGCAGTAAAAAGGAGCTTTATTCCTCATTATTGCTCCGGTTTGTTGTAGCTCCAGACAGCAGGATCAAGTTGAGGTCAGCCAGGTCCTTGTTTACATGCGAGGGGGGGGGTCAGTGTGAGCCGCCCCTGCCGCCACCGCCGCTCCGGACCTCTTCATGTAGATTTTACACAGATATTGCCTGATTAGAGAGATCACACGCTGAGCCGCTTTGGTGTCGGTTTCAAAGGTGAAAAGTACAGAACGTTTTACACTGTGAAACAAAAGGGAACTGCTGTTTTATGAAGCGATAAGCTGAGACGTCAGACGGAGTTTATGTCAGTGAGGTCAGTAAAATGCTGCTGGGAATCAGGGATAAGATAAGTAAATCCACATGTACCTGTACGTGTCAGAGTTTAAAGGTGCATCAAACTGAAACCAACAACAATAAAACATTGAGCAGCTATAGGAAAAAGCTCAGGTGCATTATTAGGAAATGACATTAGGAAATTTTGAAAAGGACGATTAAATGACAGCCGACAGCAAAAATAAATGAAATGCATCCAAATAAGGAGGGAGGCTGATGCAAAAAAGAAGGGTTTTAACACACACAAGCACACACTGTTCCTCATCCATCACCCAAGCGCACCACATCGCACCTCAGTGTGAGCTTGTGGTTTATTTTATGACGCCGTTTGTCACATGGTCGCACACCGCTTCCTCTCCAGCGGGGCCGTCGCAGCGCAGGAAAGTCAAAGCTGCGGCGGTTGTTGTTGTTGTTGTTGTTGTTTTTGTATCTGTTGAGCACAGGTGACGCCGCTGTCTGACTCCCTCTCTCTGCCAACCTGAATCATCAGCGCGCTACTCGAACCTGCTCGAGCACTCTCCACGCGTCCACATTTAGACACAAGTATTTTATGCTCCATTTGCTCACTTAAGTGCAGTCTGTAAGTATGAATAATGACAGCACTCTGCCTGTATGTAATTGAATCACAAGCAAAACATGTTCCACAAATAATTCAAGCACTTTTAAGCATCTAGTTTTAATTTTAGGCTCCCTGACAGTCCACTCAGGTGCATATGTTTTTTATATAATTTATATAATTTTATGCAATACAATCTGCAGAGGGAAAAAAACAGAATCGGACTTGGCTAAACGTCAGCTGACAGCGCGCTCATCCCAAAGACGAGAACACTCTGTTGACACCTTTAGTCGAATTCTCGTTTTGTTCTTGTGAAAGAAGCGTCCAGACCGAAAGACGAGCGGAGGCAGAAACATGACGACGTGGGAGCGCACACAAAAGGAGCCAGACCCTTAAACTTTGGCTGCTTTCCAGAGATCTTCAGTATCCTGTTGCACAGCATGTGACTGTGTGTGTGTGATTGCCACTTGTTTGTGTGTTTATCTTCACGTGTCTTTTTTTTACGTGTATGCGTGTCGGTAAGGTGCCAACAGGCTTTATGAACCAGGCTCGGGAGCGTTGTTTTCATTTATTATTTTCACTTTGTTTCACAGTGTGGGTTTTCTGGAGCCATTTTGGAGTGGATGGAGCTCTGATGAAGAGCTGCTTGACTTGCACCTTTTCATGTGTGTGGGTGTTTTTTTTTTTTGTTGTTGTTTTTTTGCAAACGGGAATGTGAACAAAAGAACATGTTCCTGCAAAAAAAAAAAAAAAAAAAAGGAGCTCTGCTTTTTGAGTTTACAGGAACAGGAGGTGCGATAGAGGAGGAAGCGTCGTTCCTGTAAGTCTGTATGAGAATGAAAGAGAGAGTGCAACAGTGGGGGTTAAGAATATGTTATTATCCACTTTTTGGATGTGAAAAAAAGTCTATGTGGAGTTAATGAAGGGCTAAGACAGAGGGGGGAAAGGCTTCTTCAGATTTAGCCTGCTTAGTGTGGAGATGAGGGAGCAGCAGTGTGCGCTGAACTCATCAACACCTCTCCCCTCTGCCCGCTCTGTGAACTTCAGATCTGCGTAACACGGCAGCTGGCAGGCCTCGTCACCACGTCATCAACCTGCACACCTGCACTCCACACATTCCTCCACCCAGAACCACCTCCTCTTCTTCTTCTTCTGCTTCCTCAACACAACCTGTTTGTGCAGAGTGGAAAAAAAACAATGACCGTGACCGCTGACCTCAGCCGTACATGTATCACCGACCGCGGGGGTTTTTCTGACAGGTAGCACTTTGGTAGTTGTTGAAATTCTTCTTTCGGCTCACCTGCTCAGTGATCAGTCATTAGTGACGGCAGCTGAAACAGTTTTTTTTTACGCCAAAAGATCCCTACTCAAACTCTGACACACAGCTACAAAAAAAAAAAATCTGTTTATTGGTACCACCTAGAAGTTTAACTATCATTTGAAATCAATATTCAAGGTATATTAAGCTATGTGTAACCATAGCAACAACACTCATAATTCATGATACAACATCTTCACTGGTAAAATGAATCACAATGATTGATTCATTGTTAAGTAGGCATGGCGTGAATGTGATAATGCATATGAAATGTTTCCAGATGAAGAGATTAAGACTCTAAGGAAACCTCACCCATTATTATATTATATCACAACAGCTTGTGTTACATGATTTCTCACTTGCTCACGGTAAGAAACTATTTGTTTTTACTTTCTTTTTGTACTTCTCTGAGGAAAATATGGTGTTATATTAGTTCAGTTTTGTATTACGAGCCTAGATATATAAATTATTGATGGTTTGGAGCCATTTCAAACTGTAATGCAAGATTATATAACAAGCAAGATTCATACTTTCAGTCTTTTAATGTCTACACAGAAAATAAGGTCTGCAAAAGTTCTCAGTAATGGACAACAGTTTTTCAGCATCATTGTCAGTAATAATAGTTGTCATTATCAGTCTTTCATACTTATAGAAGAAGTGGTGGAAGAATCGAAGAACTAAGTGTAACGGGGTTGTGTTTTGCGCTCAAGAGAATGAAAAATAAATCTAGTACATCCTTGTGCTCTATTTACAGCAGCCAGTTGTCTATTTTGACATACTTTCGCAACATTAATCTTACTCCTTTGTGTGTTACATAATGGGGAGGCCACGACCTGCAGCTAATCTGCGTAAGGGCGCAGACGGGTGATGTACTAACAACAGAAATGTACTCGCCGTCATGATATCCAATCCGTGAACATGAGCAGAGGTTCAGTGGAGTTTATTCAGTCACTGCAGCGTTCAGGCGTGGTGGTTCAACCGAACCAGTGACATTACCGGGTGTGGCCAGGTACGAGTGATTCATTCGCACGTCACACAAGATCGAAAGGACAGATTAAGAGTCCTGCTGTGGAGAGGTCCTCTTTGAGTCAGAAAATAACCTCTAATGTACATCATTTTTTACATTTTCTACTATTTCTGCACTTCTTATTCAAACAAAAGCTACATGTTTGATGGAGGATAGTGAACAAATGTTCTGGTTAATGCACTCAAGAGACCAAAATTTGTGATTTACACATTATGCTTAAATGACGATGGGCTGACTGGTAGAAGTGTATTCCTACAACATCACTGCAGTGTTTTTATTTACTATGGTAGGCTGCATACATTAATTATTTGCTGTCTTTAATCACTGTTCATGCAAAAAGTTTATTTAACAGCCTAATCTCTGAAAAATGTGTCTTTAATATATGATTATTTTATGAATGGTAATTGTAATGATGATGATAATGATGATAATGATAATGGGTTTTATGCTAATCTTCTCCTTTTAATATCAAAGCCTTGCAAATCTGAAGTGTGTTTACCCGCTTACAGCTGAAATCAAATCTGGATTGGAACAAGAACATCAAAAATGTGATTGAAATGTAAAGATATATTATAAAAAAAACAACACTTAATTTGGGGATTCAATAGTTAGCCTCAGGACATGGTTAGCCTTGCTCAGCCCAAAGGAGCAGGAGAAAACTGAGAGTAAAGTGACCTATCGAGGGTCCTTCCCACACCCACGCCTCAGCTTTCATATTTGCTCACTTTTGCTTAGATTGGAACAAAACCCAGATGATTGGTGCGCAGATGACGAGCTGGCTATAGCTAACAAGATGTAAATGAGATATTTCACCTCTTTGATGGAGGCTAGCTGTCTCCACCCCCAACTGAACCGACTGAACCAAAATACTTCTTAACATAAACTTTGAGTTTGAGTCTGAGTTCACAGAATTAAAAAAAAACAAAAAACACCATGCATACTGCATACATACGTACATGTCCCAGTTAGATGCTATTTATTTAAATCCTTTATAACCCTGTCACATAAACTAAAAGAGATCAGACTCTTTTCATCTCCTCTCAGATCAGCCACCACCTTTCTCTGTCTCATTCTTTCTTTTTGTCGACACCAAAGGCGACCTCTTAACCCCACAGTGACCCCCGCCGCCCCCCCACCAGTGGCAGGCTGAATGTACCAGCATGCAGGAAGCCCCTGACCCTTGACCCCACCACCTCCTTTTTTAGTTTTTCTTGGGGGGTTTTCCTGCTGGGGAGGTGATGCTTTCCACACCATTTGAGCCGGGACTCTAATCAGCACTCCTGCATCACCTCTCGCTTTAGCGACCATTCACAAGTCAGCGCTCTGCCTGTTTCATCAGGGTTTAACTCGCCATATTTTTTCCAAATATTCCTTGATTGTGAATAGCTTTGTCACATATTGGATGCAAGACTACATGTGCAAGTTTACAAGCGTACAGTTGATAAGCATGTGATTTTAGATCTGCAGATCTGACTGATGTGGTTGATTACACTCGAGTGTTTGCTGTACAGTTCCCTCTGCGGTCATTCTTGATGCTGCAACCTTTTGACCACCATAGGCCACCTAAACTAACCAGCCCACTGCGTTTATCCCACTGTGAATACTCTAAAAAAGAATTGCAGCTGGCTCTCTGAAGTTTTTGCTTTGATTTGGTCTGATGTTGTCTGCAGTCTTTTGATTGTGGAGGCTGAAAAGAAGAAACCACAGTCAACGGGTGAAACTGTGCATTTGGTAGACTAAACAAGGGGTCTTTCTCTTTTTTTCTCAAAGACCGTCTCTGCTGCTGATTTGTCATGCCTGAATGTTTTAACGGACGCTTGCGAGGGTCGGCCAGCACCAGCAGACGACAAAAACTACAGGCGCGGGTCAAAGACTGTCAAAGGCAGTCGACGATCGGCGGTTGCCTTGAGTCGTCAGGACCATAATGTCTAAGCATCTTGTTATCTTTTCATTCACAAATGCCCCCGTACTCTCTGATAACCTCCTTCAGTCTAAGTCTCTCTTTGTGATTTAACTTTCTCTCATAGTTTTGAATGCAAAAAAAAAAAAATAACTGCAGAAAGAAAAGGGCCCTCGCCTCGCCGGGGAGCAGGGAAGGAGAGGGAGGAAGGAATGGAAAAACAGGGATTACTGCCCCGCTTTGTCCCGCCGCTAATCCCTACTCTGCTTCACACAAAAAACATTTGACACCTTTCAGAGCCGCAGCCCAACACTTCCAGTCACTCCCACACACTCAGGGTTACACAAACTCGCACAACGAGGAGGCACACATTCACACGCTCGCAGATTCAAAGTGTTTCCTCCCTCCATCCACTCCGCTTGTCAGACAGCATGAAATCTGCCCTTCACTGGAGGCCATGGCTCTCCTCTGTTACGCCCTCCCGCTTCTCCTTCCTCCTTGCTTTCATCCATTCTCCATGGCTCCGCCCTTCTTTGGGGGCTCCACAAGGCCTTTATGCAGATCGATGGCCTGTGGCTAGCCTGGAAGTAGGGTTATACAGAGTGCACCGTGCTCGCCGCTGCAGGATTTCATGAAGGGGAATATTCAAATCTTGTGTTGGAGTGTGGCGTATGACCCATAACCCTCAAATCATCTCTAATTTAAAACCACATAATTCCAGTCATTGATGAAATATCCAGATCTTTTACTTCAGTACAATGGAAAAGATTAGCATGTTGAGATAGATAGATGTACAGACACATTAGCATTTACACATTTATAACAAGAAATCAAACTATTTAAGTTTTTGAAAGAGAGCATCAACAGAAATGCTTAAGAAAAAGGAATCTGCTGTATTTCACATACATGTGACTCTACTCTAACGTTGTTAAGATGTTTTTTGTCTTAGGTAAATGTGAAATGTTTTGACAAAGCACTCTGAAGTTCCTGCCCGTTCCTCACACTCTTTAATTAACGTTATCTTTCTTTTCTCACGTCTCTCTCATTGGGTGGGGTGACTTTGCAGGTGAGGTGTGATCCCGGCGACCTTTTGACTCACGCTTCACCCTCCTTCTCATTTGGAAAGAATTTATTTTCAGTTCCTTATTTCCTTTTCATTGCCCCTTTTTCCAGCGGTCCCGCCCCCTCGATGCCCCCTCCTGGGGCAGTTAAATTGCAGCTGTCGCTCTCAGCTCTCTATTATCCAGCCCGCTGGGCAGAGGAGGAGAGGGGTGGAAAAAAAGAAAGGAAAGTATGGGATGGTATTTTAGCTTTTCTGGGAAGTCGTGGGTGCAGCCGTGGATTACTTGAACAGGTGTTACTCCAGTTTCTTTTCTGCCCTGCTCTCCTCCACTTCCTTTAAACAAAAAGAGCTATGTGCCAGAGAGGAGTTCTGCACATTTACTGTGAAAACCAAAGAATCAGCCATTGTGTAAAAAATACCCACATAGCAAACTTTAACACAATAACGTAGTTTTACAGTGAATTATCAATGTGTGGTTGGTAGCAGGTTCAATCATGTGTTTTGTTAAAGTTTAGAAAGTTTGTCATATATCTATCCAGAGGTGGAAGTTTAAATGTCTTTTCTCTGAACTTTTCAACTTTTCTCTGAAAAATATCTTCCTCAGCAGTGACTTTATGCTGCACTAGAGGATGTAAAGTTGAACCAAAAAAAAACCTTCAAGATGAATCCCTCACTGTCAAGGGTCCCACTCCAATGAGTCTCTATAGAAATTATGTTATGGATGTATTTTCCTTTTTTACCAAGAAACTTACTGGTCTATATTGGGATCTGTTGGTAACTGATTAATTCAAGTAAATCAAAACAGACATCCAGATGAGAAAAATGAAGTGGGGTTAAATCGAACACACCATACGAAAGACCAGACAGTCTCATGGAAAACTCTCCCTAAACTTTTCACAGCCACCTGTGTTTGGGCGGAAAATCACTTAAAAGCTCAAACGACTTCACGTTCCAGTCCTTTATTTCCTGTGTTATAAAACAAAGGCGGTGACAGCAGGCTAACGCGGCCGATTTCCCCTCCGCTAACCAGCTACTTTACCTTGACCAGGAGCAAACCACCATGTTAACTGATCTCCGCCTTCACTGCCCCACCCCCACCACCACCGCCAGTCTGTCGGCTCGCCCGCCATCCTATCCATCTCAGCTCCTCTGGATCAATTTGGTCGGGTTGAACGAGGGGTCAAGGCAATTTAACACTCCTCCTGCATTGTAAAACAGGAGAGGAAGGGTCAGGGCCAGGCAGGTGGCAGTCAACTTTGCAAGGACTCTTTGCATTCCTGTGTGTGTGTGTGTGTTGAGGTTTGCAGGAGGGAGGTGTGGTTGACAGGAAACAGAAAACACTGCCGCTGGTAAACATCATCATAAAGTGGATTGTTTTGTTTGGGTTTTTGTGTGCGAGTGTCCTTTTACTTCTATCTTATGAGCACTGAGGTTCAGGCTTCAAGATTGAGGACATTTTGTGCATTTTTAATTTCTTCAAAAATCTGAATGCTCTGTTGTCTGGATGCATTTTGGAAATTTAAAACACATCAATGAACTGGCTGACATGTTGCTTGCTGCCATGAGTAAGAGCAGTGTGGTTTATTTAAAAGTCGATCCCACATGCACCTTCCTACTGCCGGAAACACTCACCGGAGCACCAAATATGTACTGATCCACATCACAAAAGCACCATTTACATCTGTTTGAATAATGCTTGTTAAAAAAGTACTTTTTACAGAAATTGCAAAGACTTTAAAATAAATAAAGCAACTGATTCGACACATTTTGGTCTTCATTTGGAGCAAATGGGCTCGGAAGAGCCACGGACAGGATGAGAGATGAACTCACACATTGTTGTTTTTTGTGTCTCCATGAGATTTAACAGCAAATACAATACTAAAGAATAAGAGCAGCCTTATCTTATACAACTTGGTTTAACTGCAATCACTCATTTTTCATTCGGATGTACTCGTGCATTTGTTCAAAAGGTGTTCCTCCAGTGTGAACTTTGGTGTGTGCGTGCCTGTCTCCTTGATTATGCGTGCACAATTTGCGTGTGTACATAAGTGTGTGTATATATGTGTGTGTAATTTAGTTAGTAAATGTTAGTCATTAGCTCATTGGTTTCCAAGAACAGGGAAGGAAGGAAGTAATGCAACAACCATCCTTCTAGGGTTTCGTGGTAATCACCGGGGCAATTATGAGCATGTACGAACACACAATTTAACACACACACTCACACACACACACATGCACACCCTGCCAGTATCAAGCTGGGCTATGGTTTATATCACCGTCTGTTGTCATTACAGTGGCTTTCCTTCTGTGTTTGCAATTTTCCTCCCACGATGTCGCCAGATGATGATGATGATGATGTGTTTAATTGAGAAAACTACAGACAGAAACTACCTGTGGGTGGAGGTAAGGATGGGTGGAGGGGGATGAGGAGCTCACTTTCACCAGTCAGTCGACTTGATCAGCAGCTGCAAACGTTGCAGACAAACACATCACGTCGGAGCCGGCACACTTTACTAGTGTAACAGATGGCTCGGCCCACTTCCTTCCCTTTTTACTGGATATTTATCATATTGTCAAATAGCCGCTGAGACGGCATCTGATTCATTTGTTTCCCATTAACCAGATGTTTGTCAGATATTGTAACTGGATAAAGACCCATAAAGGATGTGTTTGTGGTGTCTTATGGCTTTATTGGTGCTTTAAAACATTTATAAATAGCTTAAAAGTCATGTTGGTTCAGTGGTGGAGCAATTAATAAAGCCAGTTTCAACATTTCAATTCCAACCATCCGTTTAGAAGTGGTGCTTTTCACTTAAATGGAAAAACAGAAAAGTACCTTGCGTCTTGATGAAATGATTCCTTTCTTTTCTTCTTTGGATGCAGTACTGATAAGTTGTACTAAGCGTGAACTATCAGTGCAAACAAACTGAGCTGTCCTGTGTCACCTGGACTCAGATATTTAGCGCGCTCACCTCCCTTAACGTGTTTCTTCGTGGATTTTTTTTTTTTCGTCGTTTCTCGAGGACTCGTGTTACCAGAAGCTTCTTTCCGTCAGCACAATATTGCAGCAGTTTGCTAAATCTGCTTAAATCCTCCTTCGCTCGGAGGTTTAACGTGTCTGGATTCCGACGGAAGACTCGAGCCGTCGACACAAAGAGGATATTGATTTCAGGACGTTTCCTCTTCTTACCTTTCACCTAAGTGTCAGCCCAGACAGACGGAGGCCCCGGAGGCTTGGTGTTGGAGCTCGGTGTCAGACTTCACCCCGGCTATGAGGAAAAAATGGTGGGTCAGAGGTTGTTGAGTTTCTTTCAGCCAGCGTGTCTGGCTGATGTAGGTTCAGCAGAGGAATGACATTAAGAAGATCTCTTTGGAGTTTTGAAGTATTTTGAAGTCAGCATTGTTTATTAGTTTGCAGTCTTCTTCCTTAACTTTGCTTAAGCAAATGGAACAGTCTGACACCATTGGTTAAGTAAGTCCTGGAGTTTTCCCATCTGATGTTGAGTTTAGGAGAGTCTCTGTTCCACAATATAAGTTCATCCATGATTAAATTCATCATTTAACATCTGTCAGAAATATGTGCTCTGTAAAGGTGTTTTTTTCCTCAAGTAATAATTCACACCTCAGTTACCTGTTTCCTGTAAGAAGTGTCAAATCTTTCAACAACACATGAATGTTTAGCAACTAATTCAAGTGAGAAACTGACTTGTGAAATTGCAGCACTAAAGTAAATATATTTATGTCACATTTCACACTTTGATGTTTGATTCAAGGTCCTTTGCTGAGGTTCATCTGCTGGTCATGTGAACATGTGATGACAAAGAAAAGTCTTTTTATTTCCTGAACATAAACTTTCTTACTTCCATTTACAGGGGATGCTTTCATTTAAAGTACTCACTTGCTGTGTCCTCGTCTTAAGCGGTTCACAAGAAGATGAGGTCAGTGCCGAGATGGAAATGGAGGCGTGATGAAGGGAGGTGGAGAACATCCTTCAGCTGGTGTTTAAAGTCCAGTCGTAGTGACTGTTGAATGTGTTCTCCAGTGATCCTCCTGTCAGTGCTAATGCTCTCATATGCCGTCCCATGAAGTAATTACACACTTTAAAAAGGTCATTTCTTTTCCCTAAACTTTAAACAATATGAAAGGCAAATGCCCGAGCTACTAAGTGCAGCAGTTTAATTCTTTAGGGGTTTAAATATTTATACTCAGACTCAGACAATATTGCTAAATGTGACATACAGGTGGGTGCTTGTCAAATATATCAGAAGGTAAAACCATCGACCTGGTTCTGCACCCTCCAACACCCTCCTCAATTTTTTTGCCTCCACATCATTCATTACAATTGAAAAAACTTGGATGGTATTATGCTGCTTATCCTGTGGCCACTTACCAACAAATGCTATAAGTAACTAAAATGATTAGTCTAATGCATATGTTGACTATAACACATTTTTATCTTATTTCTTATCTCTTCACTTGTTTGTTAATGTAATGCAGTACTTCTGCATCAGATGCTCGCTCTGCTACACACACATTTTTTTTTATTTGGTTATTTAACAGTATTCAAAAGTAGCAGCATGCACTAATTTAGATCTGTGAACAAACACTGGCGTCAGAAGTGTCTGGTATCTCGGAGCCAATCAGAATAAAGAGCTCTCAGTTACCATGGTAAAAATCCAAAATAAGTGTTGTTGCATGAATCGTTGTAATTATACAAAAAGTGATTTATTTGGCGATCTGCTCCATCTTAAAGGTTGCAATAAACAGCAAATACTGAGGAAAAGTTTGCATTCAGTAAAAGTGGGCTTAACTTTTATTTAATAGGTTTAACTACATGGCTGATAAGACCTATTGTCCACTTGATCCTGACCTCTGACCTTTCTCCCACAGGAATCGATAATCAGACATTATAAAATGAGATGAGGGGTAAAGTTAAGTGTTGAGCGACCAGAGAAAACATTACATTAGACACACTAAAATATTTACAAGCCTCCGTCGGCTCCTGAGCCTCCGGCCTTCATCGAGTGCCAGGACTCTGCCGCCGTCTGTGGCCCCCTCGCTGTTCATTAATGGACTTCCTCTCCTACTCTAACATAAGGATGGCTGCTGTGTTTACGCGCCTGGGGCTTTTTTTTTAAGACGGAGTATATAACAGGTTAGAGGTGTATCACTGAAGGCCGGTTTAGCAATAAGATGGCTGTTTGATTCGTTATATTGCAGTCTTTGTTGTGCTCTGTGAACGTTGATTGGGGTTGATTGCACTGACTGGAGGAAAGAGTCTGCACGGTGAAGACAATAAAGGAGACTGCAGAGATAGACTAATCATAGATGAAATTAATAAATGCACATTTATTTCTACAGTTTGACGAAAGTGTATAATGTGGGTTACCGCCAAACATAGACAGACATAAACTGCATCAGTGGCTGTGAACACACCAAGTTTTTCTCAAGGTGTGAAGATCTGAGGATCTCTTTTTTTTCTTAACTATTTTAAGAGTTTTTAGGTACAAGTCAAGTCAGTCTGACAGAGCCCAGAAATGCACATTTATCTCAGAAGACTTTATAATCTGCACAACATACAGCATCTTCAATCCTTGATCCTTATCCATCATAATCACAGAAAAACGTTTATTCTGAAAATACCATTACTGTTTATCATTTTAATTTTATTGAGTTTGATTTGTGGTTGCAATTGTTAGGGTTTGCATGTTCTCTGTCCTGCACTTCCTGTTTTATTTTGTAGTCTCGTCTCTCCTCACTTGCTTCGTCATGCTTTACTTCCTGTCCTTTCGTGTTTCACTCCCATTTTGATTGCCTGCTCCGCCCCAATTGGTTTCACCTGTCCCCATTAGTCTCCTCACCTGTTTCCACTTCCCTGTTCCTCCAGTGTATTTAAGCCAGTCCTTCTCATTTGTTCTTTGTCGTGTCGTCTGTGCTGTGCTGTGCTGTCCTTTGCTTCGCTTCCTGTTCGCTTCCTGTTCGGTTCTTGCCTTCCTGCCTTCCTGCCTTCCTGTTCGGTTCCTGCCTTGTCCCTGTGTTCCCGTGTTTGCCCTCAATAAAAAGTCAAACGTCTACTCAGCCTCCTGCCTCGTCTGCATCCTGGGTCCAACTCCGCCTCACCTAGCACCTACCCTAACAGCAATGTATTTATATTACTGGGAATCCAACGAGATCACCGGGTTCCCCTCATGAGCTCACTGATCATATTTTAGTTAAAGAATGTGAGATAAGTTGCAGATATTTTTAATGAACAACACAACAAAACAGTTGGAAAATGGAGGCACTGCTGTGACGGAGGCAGTTTAGCCAAACATACTTGAAAAATGTATATTTTTATGGAGTCTGTTTCTCGTTTATTTGAAATGTCTTCCAGAGGAGAGGGAATGAGCATCTCAGCACAGCAAATACACAATAAAAACCTGAACACCAGTGACCTATATACAGCTCAAAAAAATGTCTGTGAATATGAGAAGCTACTAACAGCTTCCATTCACCCCATTCCTCCCATTCACAGGCAGCGGCTGCGGGTTCATTTAGACCAAGGACAGGCTCTATGTTTGTCTGTACCCTGCTGTATTTTTCTTTTCCATTTTAAACCTCTGCTGGCTAATGGTCGAATATGATGTGTATTTATTTATCTCTCCCTCGTTGGCCTGACAACAGAGATGCACAGTGATTCAAAGAGTACACAGAAAAAAGAGACACACAAGGATGTCTATATTTGCCTTTTTTTCCGAGAAAGAGGATAATATTAAACATGAGGGACATGAACGAGGCGGAGGGTGTAAATAGAAAAAGGTTGAGCAGAAGTTCAAGAGTAGATGTGTCACTGCGTCCCAGTGACACATCTACTCTTGAACGCGTCCCATCGATAGACAAACTGGGAGAATGTTGATGGAAATATTAAATATGCCATTTCTACACAGAAGTCAAAATGTTGTGTAACAGAATGACACATACATTTATATAGAGATGTGTCTGTCTGCCTTTTCTACAACTAATTTGTTCTATATCACTGCTGCTTTTGCATTTGAAAAGCTTGACCTCCTGTATGCTGTAAAAAGTAAAGCATTGTCGTATCATCTCCATTTGCTAAAATAGCCACAGCAACAATAAAATAACATGCAACCAAAGAACAATTTGGACCAGAAATCGCATTTAAATCCTCAAATTTTAAAGTCCTCAGGAATGTGAGCTATCAAAGTTCATCATCTGCCAACATATGATTATCACTGCATGATAGTACAAATAAATCTTGGACTGATCTGTATTCCTGAGCTGTGAAATTTTGGCAAATTTGTATAGAGACGATTTGTTGTTTAGCAACCAATTCCTAAGTCTCAAATGTTGGAGCTCCCTACAGGCACCTAAAAACACAATCTGCACTTTTAGCTGCAATAATAACACAAGATTTGCAAAGGAAAGACACATGAAAGCTCCCTAAATGTGTGAAGAATTACAAATCATGAGCACATTTCAAATCAGATTTAGGTTAAAACAGAAGTAAGTAACTTATCTAACAGGAACTTTTCGACATATTTGCTAAAACTCTCCTGATAGTATTACACGAGACATGATAAAAAAAAAAGTCTTCATACGTTGCTGTAATGAACCAGAAATATCCAGTCCAGTTGCCACAGCATCCTGACTACATGCACGGTAGTATCATGCATGAGTTACATACTGAGTCTATTTTGGTCGATGTCAACAGTCCTGTGAGCTCTTCTGTTTGGGATGCTGAGGTGATGAAGTGCTATTTCCTCCCACTTATTAGCTCTCTTTCCCCCCTGTTCTGTCGCTGAAGTGGCACAGTTGTGTCAGCAGTATTACTCATACCTGGGCTGGAGAAGTTGGGCGGGCGGGCGGGCCTGGATCTGCCTTAATCACCCACTTCCACTTCCTGTTCTCCGACGTTCCAACAAGCTGCCGTGGGCGGACACTGATGACGGGAAGCGGCGCAGCCAAACCGGCGAGAAACGGGAGGGAACACTTGACTAGGATATTATTATAGTTTCACTAATACAGGGGCGGCCGACTGGGAAGAAAAGTGCGGATGTCTGAAGTCGCCACACCGTAGGAACACACACACTCACACACACTTTAAGAGGAATGCAGGTTTACTGATTCACATCGTGTTCCTTTGCACTGTTAAAGGACAAGAAAGGATCGTTCACAGCCCATAACTAGAATTTCTTATTAAAGAAGAAGCGACATTTTGATCTGTCCAGGGTCGTCCCGACATCTCTACATGAAAAAATAGTTTGTCACTGCAAGAAAATTCATCAATCGGTTGATCATTTTGAATATTCAGAAACAGAAATATCATCATACGACAACAGCAAATCACTGAAACAAACAAAAATGACCCTAACGTATTATGTTTTATTACAAATACAGGTGTTAAATAATGGAGTATTCAATAAGAGTGCAATCTATGACACAGGAGAGATCTGGCTTAAGGTGATGAATCTTAAAAGAACAGTTTGACATAATACGCTATAATTCATTTGCTTTATTGCAGAGAGTTAGCTGGGAAGATTGATACCACTCTCATGTCTGCTCACTAAATATGAAAGATTATATATATATATATATATATATGAAAGATATATGAAAGAGCACATTATTGCTCCTTTGTTTTATCTATCTGTACAAAAACAATGTGGAAAAAACTATAAATTGTAGTTTATTGTTTATTGTACCGCTCCTGGCCGATCATTTGGTGATCATTTCTCAAAATTGCTGATTTTATGTTCACTACTTTGTAATATAAGACGTTTTAAGTGCCCATAAAACAAAACCTGAAGAAAGTCAGAGACAACTTTAACGGGTAAACTGTTTACACGTAAAAAAACTGTCTTGTAGATATTTTTCATCCTTTCAGAATATCATGTCATCAAAAACATTAAGACCATTCAAAAGAGGCCGCGTGAAAGCAGAGAACAAAGCATTTAAAAATCTCCTCTTGATCACTGATTTGTCGACAACAACATGAAGGTTTGTTGATTTGTGGCTTCATCGCAGTCAGACTGACACCAGACAGGTGGTGGACACAACTGACACTATGCTGAAAGTGTAAATGAGAAACCAAGAGACTCCACAGAAATAAATAAATAAAAGATTCAATCAGTTAAGTGGGCCCGATACCAGTTCTGTCTGTGTGGGCGAGACGTGATGTTTGTTCGCCTTGTTTCTCTCATTTTGTCATTTAAAAAAAAAAAAAGGAGAAAAAAAAGGCTTTAAAATGATAATGACTATTTATACTCCTCTTGAGTTGGCTGCGTGGGCTCGATGGAGACAGCGTCGATGATTCACAGCCATTAGAGATCGCCTTTTGTCAACCGCCGTTCCTCTTCTCCTGCGGCTCTCCTTCGCTTTCAGTTTATCTCTGCTCTTAATATCTCACTCCTCCTCCATATCTTTTATTCAGCGGAGCAATAATAGAAAGATTGCTGTAGTCACTTCAGGTGGAGGCTGTGTGGGCGGAAGGACATGTAGACTCAAGGTTTATAAAGGAGCCAAAGATAGGTTTTTTTTTTTTTTTTGATGGAAAAGGTTTCATAAGCCTCCCGTCTGACTCACGATTGGATTTAAAAGAAACACTGAAAGTTGCAGCACTGACCTGGCTGACGAGGTCACCGTGCTCCTGGAGTTTAGATTTCTTAACCGAGTGACACAAATGGCTGATGAAAGACTAAACATTGTACAATAAATTGACCCCTTCTTTAGCAAGTTTCTCATTATTCAAAATACCTTTTAATATAATGACAACGTGCCTTGTGGCGTCCCACGTGCAGCACCACATGTGTATGTTTAGTTCCTGGGAGACTTTTGTGAAAACGTTCCTGCTAAATCGACATCGCAGAGATTAAAAAGAGGCGTAAGGCAACGAATCCGCAAGAGAACTGTTAGTGTGACAGCCAAGCCGTCGAAAGCAACTTCACTTACTCAGCCACTGCAGCAGAAGTGAACTAAACATGGCATTTTAACAGCTATTGTGCATTGACGGTGCACAAATTATTAAGACTCATGGGATATGTCGTTGTTGGATGTTGGCAAATAGGTGTCTTGCAAGTCCAGCAGATACGGGGTAACTTTGGTGTGCATGTGGACTTGCTCTCACTTTTAGCTGTGCAACGTGCAACGGGCAGGTTTATCAGAGCTCGTTTGCTGGAAATAGATCTGTTGCCCAGAGTAGCTAATGCCCCTTTTCCACTAGTACCTACTCGGCTCGACTCGACTCGCTTCGGTTTGTACGCGTTTCCATTACGTGTTAGTACCTACCTGGTACCAGGTACTTTCGTAGTACCTAATTTACTCGGCCGGGGTTCCAAGCGAGCTGAGTCGAGCCGAAAATGTGACGTCCGGCAGACGGCAGGCCACTGATTGGCCAGGGCCTGACGTCACTAGATGCATCGGGAGAGCGACTCGTTCATAAGAGTCAACCGCGCCATTTTTAAAATGCAATAACAACAACGAACACGATCACGATCTGCATGAGCGAACGCGTAACGACGGAGGTGCAGACATTTCTTTGTCTGGTGGCCTCCATTGCTCCGTAGTCGTTTCGTGTTTGTGTCGCATAACAAATGACGTTGTTGGAGTTTCGGCCCGTTGCCACATGACGACCCTTAATTCCCACCCACGTGAGGTGGTACTCTATTGTAATGGAAAACGACCGAAACTGAGTCGAGTCGAGTCGAGCAAGCGAGCCGAGCAGTAGGTACTAGTGGAAAAACTAGTAAAGCAAACAGTAAAGCTGAAACAAAGCAGCTTAAAGAAGCTCAAAAGTTCTGTCAAAGCTTCTATTCAATATAATAAGGTCATATTCAGTAGATGTAGACTGTGGCTGCCATGGTTTACCAATCTGTGATGATATAGTATGACTTCTTTTGCATAAGGAATAATTTCTGAATCCGAAATCACTTCAAGTGTGTGCCTCAGCAATCTAGTTCTGCTGGACATCTGAGCTTGCTTAATCGACAGGCTGGTCCTCTTGATTTGAATGTGACAATACAGCAGGTTGTTGCTGAAAGAGCGCTTATGTCTTCTGGATTTACTGTACTGGAACCAGCAATTTTCCAATCAAGTGCCCGCTTCTCCAACCAGCCGAGTCGGTTCTGCCCGGATGGCTATAATGGTGAAAGCCTATTATGGTATAAACCATAAAAATCGGATGTTTCCCCATCGCTTTGCCCGAATCTGGGACAGCTCACAGCGGCACGTGCGGCACTTGACAGCCAGCTACATCAGCATGCTGCAAATCCATCAGATTCGCACATGGATCACAGTGGGAGATGGGAGGTGGGGGGGGTGCTGTGAAGACACGCAAGCATATCCACCAAGTTATAAAGAGGCAATTCAAGGAATGAGAGCGGTCGAATGTTTTTTGTCACAAACCTCTTCGCATGGGTTTGATGGGGTAGCTGCGAAAACTGAGGGCACATCTGCAATTCTGTTAGAGAAAAAAAAAAAACAGCAATCTGAACACCGGGACTATTTTTGTCTCAAGCTTCACAGCTTGTCAGAAGAAGGTTTTGATTTCTACCTTTTTTCTCTCTGGCCTGGCTTAAATGTGAAATCTGTCACCTCAGAAGTCATTTAACCATTGAAGTCTAATTCTAAATGAGTTAACTTTACTTTTCGGGTTTGTGGTTTATTATATCTGGTTTAAAGGTACGGATCATCTCTACCAAAGAGATTTTTTAGATAATCCACGTGTCACAGATACAGCTTTACCTTGAGCGAAAATGTTTTGAATTCAAAATGGAGAGGTTTGTTTGTGTCTGTGCTAAACTTCGACCACTGTAAAGGTTGAATATTCTGTCAGACTGTTGCAGAGCGCAGTCTTGGCAGGGTTGTGATCACACTGGGGGAAAAACAAAAAACGCCTCACTGTGGAAAGTGCGTGGGCTGAACGGCCGTGACAGAGAACATTATATTATAGGCTACTGTATACAGAGAGAGAGATGGTGGGGAGCAAAACACTGAATCCCAACACAAAGCTCTTCATTCTGACTTTCCCCCTACTCCAGACATTCCTCCCCAGCATTCCTGAGAGTGTGGGTGGGGTCGGAGGTCACAACGACACAAGTGATGATTTTAACAGCGGAGAGACGTGTTAATGAAACCTACCACATGTTTGTGCTCTACACTTGTGAGGACCTTCAGTGACATGACACATTCCCTTCCCCCTGACCTTCACCTCACAGCGCCAGTCGATGAGATTAAGAGAATCTCTTATGTGCTCTTATTTTGAAAATCAATTTCAGCTCCGTGCTCTTCTTATTACAGTGTACCAGCTCGGCTCCAAAGCCCCTCCCTGCAGCATATATATATATATATATTACTCTTTTTTTCTTTACTGCTTTTCTTCTGTTTTTTTCTATATCTTTCATGTAAACTGTTTTTTCTCGTTGCCTGGTTGTTCTGTTGTCGTGTTTTGACCCGGACGTGGTGGATTCTTGTCAAATGGCCTCACATACTGCTCTCAGGACAAAGTGAAAGTTTTAGCAAATATGACCAAAAGTCATTTGAAAATAAGTTACCTATTTCTTATTTAAATCTGATTCAAAACTTTACCTAATTTTAACTTTTTAAGCTGGGCGTTTGAAAAATGTCCTCACTCTCATTGCCAGAATTTAAACTGGTACCGACAAAGATTGTTGCACAAGCCAGACTCTTACAGTATTTTCAGGCCGAAAGCAAAAGGAAATATAGAAGCAGTGCATGTAATTGTCTACACTGTCTAGTCAATGTAAATAGAGGTGAAAACATAACAGTGCGACTTGAAAATGTTTTCGCTTGGGTGAGAAATTCACGCCTTTCCCAGTAACTCCTCCTCGTGAACATATGGAGACGAGAAGAAAAAGGAGATAGATCAGAGGAAAGTGACAAAGAGTTCAACCAGAGTTGAGCTGTCACACAAACGCACACACTGTCTCACTCCACACATTGCCGCCGCCACGGCTAATGGAGCTAATGGCTGTTTGGTGCAGATAAGCTAGGAGCACAAAAGTAATGCAGCGGGCAGATTTGCACAAATACGCACAATAACAAGCTGAAATTTTGCATCATATTCTATCTGAACTGATTCAGACAGGATGCATTTTCTTTATCATCCTAAAAAACACAATTTTTTAAGCCAACATGGATGAGAAGTCTTTTGAAGATCTGCAATTCCATGGCAACTGGGATATCTCCATCTGCTGATGACGTCGCTGTTAATTATAGAAAAATCCCACCTTAAATAGCTGTAAAATATGTAAAAAAAATTTAAAGCCTAAAGTTGACTGTCAATAGGTTTAAACAAATCCTGACAAAACAATGTTAATAAGATCTATATATCTATATTTAACATCAGTATTGCTGCTGCTGGTGTGCTTTGCATTGATTTGAAATTGTATATATATAGTTTCATATATAATTATATATAGTTTTCTCTTTCAACTTTCTTATAAAAGCCCAGTTTGCAGTCAAAGGTCACATGGGACACACAGGGGGGGACGTCACCTGTCAGTGATTAAAGAGGCTGTAGAAGAAGGTCCGTCTATGTGGGAGGTTTACAGTTAAAGAGAGGTGACGATAACCGAGGGTGACAACAGTCCTGATGCAGCGACGCACTCGACTTGCCGACGCCACGAGAGGAAGTGTGCATTTATGAGTGCCAAGTGTCTCCTGCTATCTCATCGCTGACCTGTGGACCTCCATCTGGCGTTAAGAATCGTTAAACAGACACACAGCTTGCAGTGAGCACACAGAGCTGCTCAGGCAAATGTCTTCAGCTAATACATGATTCACTTAGATTTCAACTTTCGGATTTGTTAAGTCCAGGATAACAAAAAGCTGGGCCCAAGTAGTGATCAAAGAACAGATGAGGCAATTTAAGCGAACAAATTTGGCAAGAAAGAGCATGGCATACGCACCATGGCACCAGGTAAACAGTTGTCAGTCAGGAAACATCTGATATTCTGTGATCATGAATGCAGAACAGGCTGAAACGCTGCTGCACAAAAGCAACATGGAGGATCTGGCAGAGCGGGAACTGAGGTCTTATACACTGAGCAGGTTGATTGAAACAGGTGAGACAGGCTGCTGGAGAGATCAGGTGACCTGCATGAGGGGGGGCATGACGAGATCTGGAACCAGAGTTAGTCCAATCAAGTGTGTTAGTCCGTTTATAATTAGCTATATTTCAGTTTTACAGTAATAAGAATCTGCCTTCCCAAACGAGGTGATTCATTTATTATTATTTCATTTAAAGCAGCCTATGGGTGACTTGGAAGGTTTGAGCCCAATTATTAAAAATCCGTTTGTAAAAATGGATTTCTGCATATTATGTATAATTTAGAAATATTAAAGTATTTTCTCTTCCAGGCAGCCTTCAAGTTCATACAATAATTGGCACATATTCAATACTACTACTACTACTACTACTAATACTAATAATAATAATAATAATAATAAATTGTATTAGTACAGTACTTTTCAAAACAGACTTACAAAGTGCTTTACATGGTTGAGACTTGGAGGATTAAAACATTACTCAGGAAAATTAAATCACACACTTTAAGAAAACACAAGAAAATAAAAAGGAATAAAATGCAAAACAACAAAGATAAGAACACCAACAATAATAAAATAGAGATGTGGTAGCATTAATTAAAGGCTTTTTTAAAAAGCTCAGTCTTAAGAAATTATTTAAAAGATGTTTTTGCAAAGGGGATATATTTCACTGGGTATTCATTTATTCATCGCAGCAGTTGGCATGACTGAACACGTAATATATGGAGAGACTGTGATGATTCTAAGAGAGGTTTTGCACCATGACATGAAAATTTGTTTCTATAAACCGATCTGATATGAGATTATATATGTTAAAGCATTTTTTTTTTCGTTTCACTGTATTTAATTGATTTTGTGTATAAGACAATAATCATGCCTTTACATGACTCTGATGGCATTTTATTCAGATTTCAGACTCCAACCTAGTAAGACTGCCATCATGACATTCATGTAAAAGTCACCGGAGCACTTATTCAGACCTGAAACGAGGCAGAGAAGTTAAATTGCCATCAGATTAATGTAAAGGGATCCATCTCTTACATAAGGGGCTTAATAAGATTCTCTAAACTGATTATATGAGAACTTTAAATGATGACGCAACACATTTTAATGAAGGAAAAACACAGATTTCCTACTGTCAATCTTACATATTTAATACATGCAGTTATTTGCAGTCGTTGATCGACTTTAGCCATTGATACACGTGGATTAAAAAGATATACTCATGTAAATTCTTAACAGATTAAATGCAATGTTGGATAAACCCATGAATTAATAAATGCAGGAATGGATACCACACACACACACACACACACTGCTCTCAGCTGTGGAAAGAAGCTCTAATACGAGTTTTAATTAGCAGACTGCCTGCTGCCCAATTAGAAGAAAATTTACAACCTAACCTGCCAGCTCACAGATCTTTCTGTCAGACACACACACACAACGCCACACCTCTCCCATGCTCTCTCACACAAGCACAGAGGCACAGACACTTTAACACATGATTCTGACTGCACCAAAGTCCTCTCACACACTAACACACTAAAAAAAAGTGTTTGTTGGAGGAGGTGGTGTCACACACTTACACACACACACATTTTTTCATCTTAATCTCAATAACCCCTTTATCATGGCCATTCATGAGAGGTGGTATGGGCTGATGTGTGTGTGTGTGTGTGTGTGTGTGCAAATCCACCAACAGGAAGTGTTTTGGGTTTTTTTTGTTGTTTTTTTTGTGAGCCGCTCCATCTGTTGCTTCCGATGAGGTTTTGGTCACAGCCCGTTCCCTGAGCCGGATTAATAATCTGGTCAGAGAGAGTGTGTGTGTTTAGGTGTGTGTGTGTGTGTGTGTGTGTGTGAGTGTGTGTGTGTGAGAGAGAGAGAGAGAGAGAGAGAGGGAGAGTTGGAAAGTGTGATGGTGTAAGCAATGAGATTGTGAGGATTGGCAGTGAAAATGATAGCATCACTGGCATGCAAGAGTGTGTGTGTGTGTGTGTGTGTGATAGAGAGTGTGTGTTTGCACCCTTCTCTGTCTATGTGTGTTGAGAATGAGCTTGTATGCAGTGTGTGTGTGTGTGTGTGTGTGTGCCTTTGCAATTTTGGAACTTGTAACACGATCTGCGAGGGCAACAGGAAATTGCTGGAGTGGATGAGGGGAAGCAATGTGACATGAGACAGGTGGGTGGGGGGGGTGCTGATGGAGGGACGGGTGGAGGAGGGAGAGATGAAGGGGGCGGAGGCTGCTGTCAACACGCTGTCCCTCGAGGGTAAGAGGGACAGGAACCGTTAGCAGAGGATTAGCAGGCGCGCCAAGTTTAGCCGCACCACCCCTCCTCGCCTTTATTTTCACAGGTCCAAAAAGCCAGTGGGAACTGGGGCAGCCGCGCTCCACGGCAATGCCCACAGCTGGATGTCATGTTCGTGCTCAATGTGGCATTTTCAGCACTTCAGGACATAACTTTGCAAGAGACACAAGCATGAGTTTTTTTTTAATGCTCTTCTGTAGCACAAACTAACAGAAGTCTGATCGATCGGGCCTTCGATCGGTGCCAGCAACAAAACAATTTTCTTGTCCAGGTGCTGATTTCAGACTTTCAGAAGTTACTTTTTGGCCTGTGCTCTGTTTTGGAACAAGACCGCCCCACGCGCTGGCAACTCTTCTGCTCCAAGTGGAGGACGGTGTTATTAGCAAGCACCTGGAGTCGTGAGCCGTTTCTGCTGCAAGAACTGAACAATCTCGCTCTCCAGCCAAAATAGCAGTCGAGCTGTTATTATTCCAGTAATCCTGCGTGATCATATCTGGATCCCACTTGTAATTGGCTGTTAATTCTGCTGTACTGCGAAAAAAATATGCGTGTAGGAGGGAGAAAGTTTTATCGATGTTGCTGCGAGTCCTGATGGTGACGATAGAGGCAGAAGTCGAGTTTATGTCGACGATGCAGCATTGTGTTTTTGGCATAACTTTTGTAACTAACCGCAGAAGTAAAGCATTGCCTGTTAATCATTTCAGATATAAAGCACATATTTTGCTCACCAGTCTGCTGGAGCTGTAATTAGTTGCGTTGCATGTTTTTTTTTCCTCCAATATGTCTTTTCTTAGCTTTAAAAGTCAGGTCTAGACGGCTCTCTCATATGAATCATTCTAAGAGCCAAGCAGCACTGACGTTCAGGGTTCACGACTTCCTTTGTGTGCAGCCGTCTGTGACTGCAGTGCTTTATCAAACATCCACCTTGGTGTTAGTTAAATACATTTTTGACATTTAGCTGAAAGCGCAATTCACAGATCTTATACAGCCAAAGTGCTTTTTTTTATTGCACTGTATTACAGCCCACTCACACAATGATCTGTTGCATAAGGAGAAATGCTTTTGATTTTCATGTATTTCTTTTTTATTATTAGGACAGGCTAGCTGTATCCCCTTGTTTACAGCCATTATGCTAAGCTAAGCTAATCTACTCCTAGCTCTGGCTCTGGACGTGACAGTGTTATCCCTTCATGGTACTAAAGTGAATAAGCATATATCCAAAAAAAATTAAAATTCAAAAATAAATGAATGGATGCCAGGAAAGTATCTATATTTCTAACTATTCTCCCATATTATGACACTCCTGGCATTTTAAATGCACTTTGCATATCTCTGTCTGAACACACATTGTGGTGAGAAATTGGGCCTCCACATTCATTTCAATGAGACCAGAGTTCCGGCAAAATATTGCAGGATCATCCAGCAAAGACGATGAAGGTTTAAACATTTAAAGGTGAATTAAGTAGGATTAAGAAGAGAGAGGACTTAGCTTGAAATTTTGAAGGGTACAACTTCCAAGTCCGCCTCTCTCCACTGTGTTCCAGCTCCCTGCAAAGTCATTCAGTCTAATTCTTCCTTTATAGTTCACTTTTTTTCATGGGTCTTCTTCTCTTTACTTGTCTTTGTTGTGTAAACTGTTGCTGGCAAAGTGGGGATGGGCAGTTTTCTCATTGCTTGGTTGTTCAGTGATTGTTGTTGTGTCCACCATTGTGAAGATACCTAGCTTGACAGAGCTTACTAAGTTCTGCTGTTAACCTCACTGTAATCAAGAGAAAGGATAAAACAATTACGGCTATGATGATCCCAGAGGTCTCATCAGTCTCATGATATTATAATACAAGTTCTGGCACCTGACAAGCCTTAAAACTGGACATTTGCATTTAATCTCCTTACTTGTAGCAACCCACCAATGCAGACCCTTACATTTTTTAATCCAGTGCTATTTGTAGCCTGAACTCCTGCTCATCTCATTGCTACTGTACATTTAACTCTGTGCCCATCAGTCATCTGACCACATGTCCACATGCCGACCACCTGACAGCCCTCGCCGTGACCCAGCCATACGTGTTTCCAGATCCCTGTATGGCCAGCCCTGTCAGCCGCCGTGCCGATGTGATGAAGGTGCTGATGGGGGTCTGCCAAGCCCATCTACATGCCTGTCTAAAATTAGCCCCGGTAGTTTCCTGTGCCCTTTAATCCTGGGCTTTAAAACCAGGAAAGGCCAAACCGCAGACAGGAAGAACGGCCACGAAAGCCCCCCGGGGCGCTTGGCATGCCGCGCATACCCCTGACCCCATCTGTCAATCCCAGTCCTGCCATGACATCACGGCGGTCCGTTCTGAGAATAAGAGCTTCCTCGGCTCAGCTATAGTTGGGTTGGAGTTTTGATGGATGATATCCGGGCGGCTGTGGAGGCCTGTCCCTTCACCCGCAGGTTCACAGGTTTGATCCCCTGCATCAGCTAGTGGGTCCATATCTGTCACAGCGTCCTTGAGCAAGAAATTGAATTTCATGCCGTTCAGAGGACGCTTGAACTCGTGCGCTTTTACCTCTTAAATAAGCAGTTTGAGTCTGAGAACATTGGTTTAGTCTCAGTACTTGTTGGCCTTTCAGTAGGGAGTCTGCATGTTTATTCAGAGTCGAATAAAGCTTCACTCTACAGAGTACATGAATTGGATACTGGATTAGATGGGTGGTGGTGGGTGGGAATGTTATCACTCATTGCCTGTACAGTACATCTGCATTAATCCTGTGATAAACTGGTGACTCCGTCTGCCATTCAAGCAGACCCCATGACCCTAAATACTATCAAACGGTGAGAGAAAAAAATGGATGAATGGAGGATAAATCCACTAAATATCAGTAAACAGTTGCAGGGAAAATTTCCTGCAGAAGTATTTGGCATGAATGAGTACAATGATTGCCACTGTGTGCAGCACAAATCACACATGTACCGTGCTGTGTACATGAATAGGGATTTCTACCAAGACTACTACTGTTTGTTTCCTGCTTTTTTGCCCTTAGTTAAACAAATTCCTGTGGGTAACTTTGCAAATTCAGAACTCTCCAAAACTTTGCTCATTAGTGTGTGCACTTTTCCGTTCCAGTCGGGTTGGAGGAGTGATTTTTATTATGAAATGATTAGCCAGGAAATGGAAAAATATCACCTGAATTGGAAAGTGGGCAAAGGGGAGAGCGCTGGCACCAGCTGAAATGTGGGCTTGTCTTTTTATAAATCATTTACGTCAGGACATGAGTGTGCAGGTTTAGCTCTTTGTTACATAGCCAATGATTCACTCGCTTTGTTCAGCTGCATGCCAGATTGTATTTCCAGCATAAACCTGAAAAGACACACATCAGAGAGCCCTTTTATTCCATTTATTTTTTCATTAATTGCCTATCTATTGTGTATTATTGTCAAATAGTGCAGTTTATTTTTTTCTCTTTGAATTAAGAGGCTACTTTTTTTTTAGAAGACTTGGGCTTCCTACCTCTACTGCATGTTATCTCTCTTCAGATGTACATGCTTTTTAATTTTCTGTATGTGCATATTAAGGAAAAAATGAAAAAACATACTGTCCAGTGACTATATTTGACATTTTTGAGGTGAGGTATTGTTGGCCCTATATTTCTCATGTTAGTCAACACTAACTCTAAACTTGTTATCTGTGTTGCCGACATATTCACTGTACTTGAAGATTAAACCCTCAGCAGTTAACCACATTGAGGCTGCTGTTTGTGTTGACTCACAGTCACCCTTAGCTTTAGTTCGAGGACTTTACTCCATGACAAGCGCATAAATGCTGCACACATCAAGGGCTTAGCAGACAAAAAGAGCTGCATGTGAGTCAGTCTTTGGAAATCCCCCATTCTGATCCATTGACGCCAATTTGTCTATTAACTTAGATGCACGCAGATCAATGCTTTGCTGCCCCTTTACCCCCCCTCACTTCAGCGAATCAACACACACAAACACACAATCTCTGCTGCTGGAGTTTATCAGCGTGTGTGGGAATGCTGGTGCAGAGCAGGCAGATCTCCGCTGAGCTGTGGAACAAGTTGCTGCTCGCACAAAAACCAAACACTCCTCCCTTTCCTGCGCTGCAAGCATCATCTTCTCCTGCAGGTCTTTACGGGTGCACACCGCCGCGCTCGCTATCCAATAACACCATATCTTAGGTGCTTTCAGCTCCCTTTGATGGTTCAATGCAGCGGCCCCGCCTTTAGGAAGCACCAGAGGGGAGTGTTTGTGTGAACCCGAAGACCTCGTCGCTGAGCAGCACCTGGAAAAACCAGTCGGGCCATTTACAGCGTGACTGGAATCACTTTGTACCCGTTGGGTAGCATTTCATCGTGCGTGAATGATTGTCGGAAAACAGTGTGTGCGTGGCGCTTAGTTACACAAGCATCATGTGACAGGACACGGTAAATTCTGAACGAGAAGTTTAAGTGGGAGACGTGTCGAGGGCCGCGGCTTAATGAATAGCGAGGGCTTTGTGAACAGGAACATGATTCACGGCGAGTGTTTTTGTTGTCGTGACTCGGCCTGCTGGTCAACACTCAACTGCAGCGCGGGTGAGGAGACACTTACATAAACGTGTTACTGCGGACACAGACCAAACAGCAACAAGCATGTCGGTGGAAAAACAGGCACGGGAAAGCAGAACTTGTAGACAAAATAGCAATTTATTAATAACTTATCATTTCTTTACATTCGTAAGAGAGGAGTGTGAAGGGGTTGGCAGGGGTCGCCGAGATGGCTTCCCCTGGAAAGAGGCCTTCTCTGTAGAGGGGGCAACACAACACTTTTCTCTCGTCTTGACAATTAAAAACTGCATTTCACAGAGTTTTCCCTGAAGAGGCGAGGTGAGCAAAGCTTCCTACTTTGTCCACGTCAGAGACTTTTAACCCTTGTGCACAGACCAACATTACTCACATTAACCTTCAGAGATCCAGACAACACATCATTCGGACTCAAAACCTGCATCTTTAAGGTGAAGCCAAATTCAAAACTGCTATGAAGAGTGTGTGTGTGTGTGTGCTGCTGAGTTTGCTGCAGAGTAGAGAAAACTGGTGAGTTGCTCTGAAGGCTAATGCGCGATAACAACCTTCTGGGTGCAAAAGTAAGGCAAATTACCAAGGTGACTTTGATTTGTGAGAGGGTGGGTGCAAAAACAAGGCCCGTCGGCTGAATTCACACATAAAGCGATTATCAAATATATTACACATGTACACATTTTTGCACAATTCTTAGAAAGCCTACTTGATTTTTGGCATAATCAACTTAAACATACTGATCAATATGCAGTTTGTTTGCTTACATAAAAGTAGAATATGAAACAAAGAGAATCTTCAGTACCCACTTGTTGCAAAGGGTATATACTAGAGCAAGGATTTTACTGTATTGTCTTTTATATTAAGATATATACACAATGTATAAATGTTTGAAAAGACTCCCCAAATGTAAAATCGAGTTCAGTATATAGTGTGCCATTTAAAGCTGGGGTGCTTCTACCCCACATGGGCATGTCTTCACAGAAGATGAGGGAGGCGACACGCCTCAGCGTCTTGGGGGGGAAACCGGTGCTTGACCCCCAAAACAAACATACAAAAGAGTTTTGATTTTTAAATCTGTCCAGTTTGAACAATCACATCTCTTTGGCACACCAGCCCAGGAGCTTTGAAGCATAAAACTGTCCCGACAATTCACTGGAACTTTCCTCCGACACAATGACAAAAAGAGATAAAAGACCTCAGGAGTCCAACAGTGATATAATATTGAAGAAGGTATCTGCGCTCTTTAAATTACTCTCATCCTCTTTTCTGTCTCTTTTACTGTCTCTCTTTGTTTAGTCGACAGCAGCTGTGTCTTAGCCAGACAGCTTTGGCCCTCCGGTAACCACGCTCAGTGGCAGTCGCCTCAAACCAGCTGTATCAATAACGTCAAGAGCCCGGTCCCTCGGCAGACGACGGAAAAAAGAGAAACTTTTGCAGCTTTTTTCAACAGGAGGCCCACAAAACCTCCGGCGAGGAGAGGGTGGCGGGGGCGGACCTCACGTGGACTCCAAGGGGTCCAGCTGGAAGACGTTGTGGTTTGTTGGCGTGGTGAAGTAGAGCTGCTGGCCTGGCGGCGCGATGCGGTTGTCGCACGGGCTCTTCAGGCCCAGCGTGCGCTCAAAGTCCAGGAGCTGGCCCATGAAGTTGAAGTTGGGCGAGATGTTGGACTTCTTCATCTTGACGATGTCGTAGGCGTCGTTCATGGACAGGTTGAGCTTCTGCATCAGGTAGGCCACCGTCACCGTCACGGAGCGACTGATGCCGGCCAGGCAGTGGACCAGGACGCCACACTTCTGACCTCGAGCTTCATCTGGTAGGAAAAGAGAAGGAGGATATGTTATAGACCTCCGTTAGACGCACACAATAGATCTAGAGAAAACTGCATTTTTATGGCTGCAACCAGTGAGTTTTCATTCCAGGTCTTTTGTCTAGTCAACAGTCCTACAAGCTAAAAATCTTCATTTCACAATGATATAAAAACAAGAAAATCGTCACATTTAAGAAGCTCTTGAGATTTTTTGCTTAAGCTAATTGACTCTGAAAAAGATTACAGATTCTTCGGGAGGCATTATTTGCACATATGTCCCGTCTGCCAGTGATGAACCCCCCCCTTTCAACATGGCCAGAACAAAAACTTGCGATAAACATCTGTGACATTTAAGTCAAGCTGTGCTGGAAATTGGAGCCGGTCCAGGGAAGGGAGAGCAGCGGAAGTTATTATGCCGGCTATCTCCCAGGCATGTCAGTCAACAAACGGGCCGCGGTGGTTCTGCACATAAACAGAGCCCACATTCTTTCGTTTTTCTAGCCTAGAGTAGCCGGCTGGGAAATTGACTATTACGGTCTATTAAACCATTCTTCCGCTCGCTGGGGTTACTCCGACAATGGTGCCATTTGGGCGTGTAAACGTAGGAGTCATGAGGGCACCCTGTCAAGGCGAACAGGATGTCAGCAGGGCCTGTAAATGGCTCCTTTTGTAATGTGGAGGGAGGAAGGGGGGGGGGCAATGCCATGTCCTAGATTACTTTCAATGCCACTTCCTTCCTGTTGCGCTCGAATTACCGCCCTCCCCCTTGTTCACTCTCCCCACTCTCCTGTTTCAACGTCGCCCTTTGTGCTGCAATTACACAAGCCCGGGGACAAGAGATAGGCCAGGATGTCTCCCATTGAAGTCAGATCATTTGTACACAGTGCATTTTGGTCTGTGTGCCGTTAGAGGCAGACTTGTGCCCCCCCCCCCCCCCCCCTTTTTATCTCGACACAATGGCCTTAATCTTGCCCGTTCTGCACGTCCCTGCCTGGCTGACTGATAAAATCGCAGCCAGGGACACCTCATCTAATCTCAATTGCACAATAAGAACATAAGAACTTCCTGGCAGTGATAAGACATATCGCATTAATAAGATTATGCTCCTCCCCCCCAAACACATTCACTATCTTGCTGAACCCCTTCACTTCGTCTGCATTTGTTGGAAAAACAATCAAGTGTGGAGTGAAGCTGCTTCTCAAATGTGACTTTATATGTAAGTTTTTGGACTGTGGGTCAGACCAAACATAAGATATTTATCACAATTTTCTACATAAACTCGTAAAATGAGAGCTTGCACTTGTAAAAACTCATCATTGCAGCCTTTAAAAGTGAATGCAAACAAACCCAGAGGCCTGAGGTTAGCAGATTGCAGCAGGAGAAGCTGCAGAGTGTGTGTGTGTGTGTGTGTCCCAGCTCTGCAGGATGACTTACCAATGAAGCTGATGGCCTCCGGGAAGAACTGGGAGAGATTCTGGCTCCAGTGATCCGAGATGGGGATCTGCTTGTACTTGAACTCCCCGGCGTTCTCGAAGAGGTTGGGCAGGTTGGGGGTCACGTTGAGGATGTACTTGATGCCGTACTCCTCCAGCACGTCCAGGTTGGTGGAGTCCTTGGCGCAGCCCAGGTACAGGTGCGGCAGGATCTCCACGGGGAAGGAGGGCTGCGGGTTGGACAGCGGGCTGCCGTCCGAGTCCGTGGCGCTGCTCGGGTCCCGGTCGATGTCCGACTCGATGTCCGAGGAGTCGGAGCTGATGCGCAGCCCCCCCAGGCCCAGCACCTGGGCGGTGGGGGAGCTGCTGTTGGAGGAGCCGTCCAGGTTGGTCTCGCACATGCCCGGATACTCGGCCTGGAATTTACTGAAGCCACCTGGAGAGGGAAACAGACATGCAATGAATACGAGCTGCATGCAAAACACATTTATCCAAAAAAGCTGCATTTTTTGTTGCAAAATGAGCCACATGGTTTGATTATTATTGCTTTATATGCAGCAGCAAATAGAAACAGAATAATAAAATAATCCACCATCTGTTAAATGTTATAGCCTTTATTCTAAGCTGTAAACATGTGACTGATTTCACACCAAAGCGCCTCCTCCGGTCTTTGCGCACCGATCCGCGGGGTGTGAATGAACCAAAAAAATGTGAATGAAGCGCACTCACCCTCCAGATAGTAGGCCTTGTAGCCCTCGTCCTTCATCCTCCTGAGCAGCAGACCCAGCACCGAGCCCCCGTCCACGTTCTCGTTCCACTCCCGGCTGTACTCGTCGTACAGCACGATGGTGTCCGTCTTGCAGCGGCGCACGAACTTCTCCCGGTCCTCCCCGTCGGAGAGCAGCGAGCGCACCGGCAGGTTGCCCTTCTTGAGGCGGCGGAGCATGAGGCTCGGGATGGCCACGTTGATGGCCGTGTCGACGTGCGACGACTCGTAGAGCTCCTGGGCCCGGCAGTCCATCACCAGCAGGCCGTCCCTGCGCGTCTCCAGCTGCTCCCGGAGCCAGCCCACCGTCTTGCTGATCGCCATTACCGAGTCGAGCTGGACGACGGGCTTGAGCTTGTCAAGCATTTATAAGCAGTGTGATGAGAGGGGGGAGAAAAAATTGGGGTGGGGGGTTTAAAGAAGAAAAGGTAGAGAGCTGGAGGTTTCCTGAAAATGTTTTTTTTCTATCCGCTGTTTGCAGGGCCCTCCGCCACACTGCGTGCAGAATAATAAAAAAAATGCAAAATCAGATGATAAATTCTCCCTTTAAATGTCCCTCTTGCTGCCGCGGGTGAATCAGACTCTCCCTCACTGGTCTCCGGGCTGCGGGCTGCTCGCGGCGGCGCTCATTCATGCGTCTGTCCGGCGCGCCGCGGTATTTCTCAATGAGTCACCGCGGCTCTGCGACGCTTCCTCCGCTCTTATGTAACTCCACGGCTCCGAGCGCGGCTGCTGCTCCTGCACCTCTCTCTCTTTCTCTCTCTCTCTCTCCTTTATGGAGCCTTTGCGCTCTCCGGGTGGGGGGGGGATTACGCGCGGCTCAGCTGTCAGACTCCGCCTGGTCGGCCGCTCCGGTCTGCGCCGTGTCTCTTTGCGGGTCTCCGGCTCTCTGTGCGCTCTCTGCGGCGCCACGCTGCTGAATGGCCACAAACGGGAGGCGCCTCATTGGATACGTGAGGCCACGGCCGACCAATCGGAGCGGGCCCGGCGGCGGTCGCCTTGGAAACAGGGGGCCGGATGGAGCGGCCCGTGTTGATGAATTGTTAATGAGTTTGTCATTCACAAAAACGGAGAGAGGAATTTCCGCTCCGGATCAAGTGAGTGCAAACAAACAGAAGAACTGCAGGGAGAAGGAAGAGAGGGAGGGAGGGAGGGAGGGAGAGTGGCCTTTACTCAGACTGAGAGAGAGAGAGAGGAAAGAGTGTGAAATAAGAATGTGAGACTTGTGCGCTTTACATTAATCAATATGTCTGAACTTTCAGAAAGTTTAAGTTGAGACCTTTTGGTAACACTTTGATATCACAATATTTCACCACAGACAATAAAATGTCAGATCTATAAGTTTAATTTTAGTGCAATTTAATCTGTATATATGGAGGATGTTTATATTTATTTATGTTTATAGCATATTTATCTCATTCTTATTTTATAATTTTATATCTGTTTTGTTCTTTTGCTATTTTTGTTGTTTGTTGTTGTAACAAGTAAATTTCCTCGATGTGGGATTAATAAAGTCGATTTTATCTCATTTTATCTTATTCTGTACTTTTTTAAACTTTCCTTTCTTTTATGAGCCACATCAAGAGTAAAAATGATCACCTCTGCACAACAATAAAAAACCTGATTAAACATTAACTTTAACATAAAAAAGTAAAGACAAGTGCTGCTTTGTGTAGGTGTGACTGATTTCTTGCTAAAATAAAATACAAAAAAAAAAACATGCAAAGATGAGACCAACTTTTATAAAGACATTTAAAAGCTGCAGATATGTTTCTTATAGCATAACTTATTACCATTTGTCATTAATACCCTGCTAATGAAGAAGCTCTCTTTTCTACATCCCGGTAGGCCAAAGGTCAACCAAACGATCATCTCCAACCAATGGAACATCCCTCTTCTAACATCATCTGTCTTTAAGTTAGTATTGTGTCGTCTTGTCTTCTTTTCCTATAACTTTATCTCTTTATAGACTTAGATAACATACTTTCGCAGACAGTTCTATAAGAGGACTCATTTTTTACTCGCTTGTGCGCATTTACGCACGAGAATTACGCACATTCGGACCAAAAAGCAACACTCCTGCTCATTTTGAAATCACAAACACTGCGAGACCAAAGAGAAAAAAAACTAAAAACCCAACAAACTTCATTTGTGTACAAAAATAAATCCACCAGTGTCCAGAGGAACATCGCGGTGAAACAATTAACGCCACAAATACATCATCGGGGTTTATTATTCCCTCTGAACAAATGCTTTCAAGTATCTTCTCTGTGCGCCTTTTATTTTATTTTAATGGAAATCGTGTGAAATAAACACGGCTGAATAACGCTGCTCGGTGACATTGTGAGCAGACAGCAGCGCCGGAGCTATTTCTGTCTGCGCAGCCTTCACCGGACCGAGCAGGGTCGTCTGTGTGGGAGGTGGTGATGGTGATGGTGCTGTATGAATATGTCACTCTCTCTCTTTTTTCTCTCCCTGTCTCCTTCTCGCACTAACTAGACTCACCACAATCCCTTTTGATATTCCTGTAATGCTCCTGAATACTGTCCAGGTCATATTTAACCAAGTGGAAATAGACTTTTAATAATAATAATAATAATAATAATGAAAATACAGGATTTCATCATGTTTTTCCATCATGGATCAGCACGTTCGTCCTGTGCCGGATCACTTCTCATCCATCAGCCGGATCTCCACGTCCTTTAACGCCTCTTGGATTCATGCGGAGCCATCAGGGGCGCTGATTGCTTCCCATCGCCCCCCCTTAATGCCCCCCCAACACCCCAAACTGAATGCATTTGCGCTTTAAACAAAAGGAGCTCTTTTTATCACCTGTCGACTGTAAAAAGGCGCACAAAGACTTTTTAATTAATGAGCTGCTGATTTAATAGTACCTGTGGAGTCGAGCTTCGGACTGTGAAGGAAAAACTACAGAAACACCTTCATGAGATTAGAGGAGATGAAGCTGTGATGATCCTCATGCAGGAAGTTGGATCACAGGTGTGACATTATGTAAAACACTATGATGAAGCTACAAATTCACATAAATGTGAGTTAATGAGTTTACTGGGCCTGTTTGTTTTCCTTGCAACATCTTAATCTGAAAAAATGAATAAGAAGACCTTAAATAACCCTGATAGATAGAAGTAAAAATTACTAAAAATAAGTATCAGTAACACACATTACAGTACATTGTTTGACAAACAGATGTAAAAGTGATGAATATTTACTTTTAATCTCGTTTTCCATAATGAAGTATTACTGTGAGCATTATATAAGAAAAACTAAAGAGAGTACATTAAGGTAAACACACTTTCTAGGTGCATTTGCAAAGCAGATTAGAAAATATGACACCAATTGATAAGAAGAGATGAGAAAATAACAAAAAATAATGGCCTCTTGTGACGGTTTCTGTCCAAACACAGAGATGCTTCGACAGCAGCCTCCCTCCTCTGCTGTCTGTCTCACACCATCGGACTCCAGCGGCTCTGAAACCAGATAGCATCGGTGTGCCAGAGTTTATCAGTCCGCTGACAGCATCCTCTGAAACACGCTGAGCAGATTCATCATTAAAGGCCTTAATCGTACAGTAGTGAGGGGCGTAAGGGCAAAGGGTACCGACTTATAGGGTCTAAAAGGGTGGGGGGGTGGAAATTGCTTGTAATAATCATAATTTGCCCACATACATGATTTATTCCATCGACACAAATAGATAGATAGATAGATAGATAGATAGATAGATAGATAGATAGATAGATAGATAGATAGATAGATAGATAGATAGATAGATAGATAGATAGATAGATAGATAGAGTGAAAATTAAGTGGTCAAAGCAGCCAGGTGCATTAAAATACAATAAAATTAAATAAAATACTGAGGTAGAACATAGAAAATGGACCAAGTAAAGAATATGAGATAAATAAATTAAATAAGACATCATAGATTATATCAATAGATGGCATGGCAATAAAAATTCACAGATTCAATTCAAATTCATTTTCAAGTTGGACAATAGCAGCAGATATTTTGCTGTTTTCGACTGACACAAATCGTTCGCCATAAAACTGTTGAGTTGTTGAAGAGCAGGTGTGTTTTTCTGTAGTTGTGATCAAGAAGGAACTCCTCATAATTGGTCCCATCTGGTTGTGATAAATGTTCAATGTCAACACAGATGTCAACCAAAGTTTTGGTTTAAAGCCTGTGAATGAAAAATCACTTGTTGGTGTGTTTAGATTTACACACACACACACACACACACACACACACACTACACACTAATGAGCAGACTCCCTCTCACTCAGCCCGTCTCCTCGCTCATTATCTGCATTATCTGTTTGCGTGTGTTGTGCTGCATCCCTGCCAGTGTCTCTGCGCCGTGTTAGCATATGAAGTGTGTTGCGGCCCTGGCGTTAACATTGGCCCTTTGGCCCCTGCAGCACGCCTTCCCACCTCCAACTCTCCCCGGCGTGACAGAAGTCCTCCTGAATGGAGCCAAGCTGTTTCTATTCACCTTCAAATGAATTCTGCTCTCTTTCACCAGCAAACACCCCCCCACCACCTCCCTCAGTCTGCCCCTCACTGCCTCCTCCTCCCTGCTGCTCGCCCTTTTCTTCTGCCTCTGCCTTTCTTCTTGCCCTTGCGCCCCCCCCTCCTTCCTTCCTTTTCCCTTCCCTTCCCCTCACACTTTCTATTTCATTTCTCTTTGTCATCAAATCTGTGATCCGTCTCTGTAAATGTACCAAACTAAACATGTCATGTCAAACATGTGGGGGGCACATTTTCAAACTTGCTCCCCGATCGAGGTGCAAAGTGTCGTAACGTGTCCACATAAATGTAAAAAAAAAAAAACGTGAGAACGACCTGCATCCTCTCCTGCATTTTCAGGTGATTTCCAGAGAGGCCATGAACAATGGAAATCTGTTCTTCATCTTTAGGTTGTCAAGTAACAAATCTGAGCAGCACCGTCAACATCTGGCTGAGATTTGACTGTGGCTAATGAATCCTGCTTCACAGAGACACACAATTTAATACTTATAACATGTTGGATGGGCTTTATTGGCCAAAATGAGGAATCACAGAGAGTTGGGGGAAAATATAATGATGATTCTTTGCTGGTTTTTAGATTTTTCCACTCAGAATCGCATGTTCAAGAAGTTTTTGGTGGGGGAAATCAGTTTAAAGAATATTTTCCAAATAGGGCCACTAAATCATTTGCTTCTTCATCTGTCTGCAACTTGAGAAACCTCATTAAACACAAAACAGAGAGGATGTGTTTTTCTCATAATTTACGAAAGGTTACACGTTACTACAAACTGAATATTTAATTAATTAGTCGAATATTTATTTCATCAGTTGACGAAATGACAGAAATGGAGAAAAAGGCTGTGGATGAGCTGTGTCATCGGACGTACAACACAGGTGATCACAGGCAGGGTCAGAGGTGACGTTCCTGCTCTGTAAAAGTGAGTCAGCCATCTTCGTGAGAGATTGATCATTTCAGCATTGTGGGAAATCATAACTGCATTTATCTAACAACTTTAAGTGGCTGTTGGGATAAACTGGGGATATGATGTAACCCGTCTCCACTCACACAAGTACATTTTCAGTCCGATCATCTGTTGACGTGTTTACTGCGTTTGTTACTGACTGTTCTTTGTATTCCACTCCTGTAAAACCCCTGACTTTCTTTCCCTCTTTGTTTATCTCCTTTCATTTCCTACAACCCTACAGATGCACAGGACTTTATATACAATTTGTTGTGCTGCTTGTCTTTATTCTCATTTTTGCTTTAATGCTCATAATGGTGTAATGTCCCAAACTCTCCTGAATATGTGACAGGTGTGTCAGAGGGAAGCACAATAAGTGATGTTTTTCCTCCTGTAAGGCCTCAGTTTTACCTTCTTTTACCTTCCATGTGTTTTCCCCGTCTCTCCATGCATTTACATCCCAATCGGTTCACATTTCCATACTGACTGACTTAATGATTGACTTAATGATTCAAGGTGAGTGAGAAGAATGAGCTTACCAGAGGACAAAAATCAGGGAGTTTAACACATCTCCGTTACCTTCAGTTAAGACCTGCTTGTTAATTATGACTGTGGCTTTATTGCGCCAAAAACAACAAATGTTTCAGTTTCTTGCTGTCTTTGCTCTTTTTTAAACTACACAGGTTCTTTATCATACACGTTTAAATGTGTAACACTTCATTCAATTTCTGACTATGACAGAAATGCTGCTGTTCCCCAAAAGTAATCAGCATCAGACTGTTAAAACTCAAATCAGAGGGAGGATTGTGAATCTTGGGCTGAGCAGATTCATACTCTTAACCTCCATCTTCCTCAATCTGTCCCCCACCGCACCATCCAACCCCACCTTCTCTTCTCTTTCAGCAGCTAATCTTGTCCTCCTCCTTGTTTCTTTGCCACCGGCTGCTCGTCTCAGACGGGGGAAATCCTTTGTCCTCAAACAAAAGGCTCACCACATGCGCTAATCAGTTCTGGAGCTAGACCTGTCTGCGTGCTTTTTTCTGTGCGTGTGATAGCACATGACACACATTCAGGAAGCGAGTCTGACTTATTGTGGAATTTATTGTGTGAGAAGGGCAGAGATATAGACGGAGGCAGACAATGAGAGAGCGTCTGTGTACATCGCTGCGTTGCAATATCCCAAAGTTAGCACATGATGCACAGGAAGTCTGTCTGTGTTTGTGCTTGAAAGAGGAACTGGGTATTTAGCATGAGCGGTGAGAGATACAATGACTAAGACTGCAAAAAGAAAAGCATAAACAAAAGCATAAGCTGGGTTGTTTAGAAGTATCTTGGTATAAGTGCACACAGACAGCATCCAAATGATCTAGTATTGAACCTCAGCCAGGCAAATATGACATCTGTACAGGTTGATCCCATTCTTAAGAAAAATCTGCCCAACAATTTAAAGGTCAGCTAACTCTGGTAGCTCTAAATGCCCCAAAAAAAACTACAGATGAGCCCTTTCTCCACAAGGCAAACACGAATAAGGTCTTTACACTGCCATCGCCTCCCTTATAAACCTGAGTTGCATAATTTTTTTTGGAAAGTCAGCCACCTTTGCCAATCGTATTTCATACATTTTGATCAAATCACAACGGTGGCAGAACAAAAGAACAGAGATGTTTATGATTATCAAACCCTGCTGTTACCCAGATAATAGATTCAGTTTATGAAAGACACACTTAAATAAGCAAATTTGTACCAAAAACATTTGCTATTGGAAAAAAGTATCTGATATCAACATGTATCAGTCTCAAAAATCCAGTGTCATTCAGGTTGTAATCCAGATATAGATCGAAGGTGTAAATGGGGTCTAAATGCATCGACACAGCAAGATTAGAGGAAGTTGCAGCTAGCTCTTCTGCTCCAACACACAGAGGTTTGTTTTGGTGCTTTTTCACAGCGCGTGAGAGCGAAACTGTGCGTCAGCAATCGCGAGGTCAAACCTCAGATGTTGATCTTCAGAGGCGTTCGCTGGTGTGTGTGACGCAACGCAGAAAGGCAAAGGCAGAAAGGCAAAACGATGCAATGTGAAAAAAACAAACAAGGTGAAGTCGAAGAGCAGAAAAGGCCGCATGCGGGCATGAGGACGAGGAGATGCCGGTGACAAAGGAGGATTCCTTGGAAGGCTCTCGGCTGCAGCGGGGTTTGAGGTTAGCAGAGACAAAACAGGAGGAGCTGCCGGGCTCCTGGTCGCAGATAACGAGCACATGCTTCCGTCTCTTATCACACTGATTCTATCTGCACAAGGGCAAGAAAGCTCACCAGAGCAGCACCCACACAAACACACAAGCACACACTCGCAGGTGAACAGCACGCCATGTCTTTGACGACTCATTCTGTACATGCTGTTCTCTTGGAAACAGTACTCTGGATTTTAGCGCCCCAGTGACGAAGGCTGACTCAGTTTCCGAACGCTGCAGAATTAAAGCTGCTTACAAATGATTGATGATGATGAATTTTTTTTACTGTGATGTACATCTTCATTCCAAAATATTTCACAAATTTGAAATAAACTCAGATTAAAAATAGCTGACTTTTTAACTTACTGTTGAGATACAGTTTGGTGTTTTAACAGAGATGTTGGGCCAAACAATCAGGAACTAAACCAAGTTCCTACAGTCAAAGTGCGGGTAAAATTCCTGAGTTCCTAAAAAGCTCCCTGTAAAGAAAATCCTGAATGCATGCAGACTGTCTAGAAGAGCATGATTGATTCATGATTGCCACATACATACAAAGCCGTTGCATTAGTAATTTCTTTTGTTTGGTTGCCAACATGTGTGAGGAAGAGGGGAAAAAAAGCACTTGACACAGATGTGATTTTCATTGCAGCTGACAAACCTTTAAAAAAAAAAAAAAAAAAAGACTGTAAAACCTTAATATGTAAACACATTATTCTCACGTGGATCTTCATCACCGAGGTGGAGATTCAGATCTTTCAGGGGGAGCCGTCTCCACCACCCATCCACAAACTATTTATATGTTAATCAAAGAGCCGTTTACACGACATCACCTGAGGGGGAGCAGACACAGGGTGACACACACACACATGCAGACATAAACACACGCTCGCAGAGACGCAGACAAGTAGGCGCACATTTCCTGCGTTGCACAAACTTGTCTCGTCCTTACAGACACACTCATGCATGCACACACGCATTACTGTACTTCCTGTGTTGTTCACGGCGGTCACTGTGCTCTAAATGGATTTTTATGGTGATGTTGAGTAGCCAAGTGTATGCTTTAAAACAAAAATAATGAACTATTATCATAAGAGAGTGGTGATTACTTACTATGTTGTAGATTCACACATGTTGCTTAAACGTGTTTTGGTTTTAATATCAATTTGTAATATCTGTATCATCTGTAAACAACATTGTCAGAGCTATATAGAAAGAAAAAAGCACACACACACAAACACACTTTGATTTGCAGGGAACTTCCCTCCAGCTGTTTCGTGACAGCCCCAGACACACACACAGACACACACCCTGGTCCGAGCTCTAGGAAGACAATGGCGGCTCCAGTGTTATCAGCAGCTCCATCACTCTGTCTCTGCATCGCCTCACTGCTGTCCTGTATCTGTGAGTGTGTGTGTGTTACAACAGACGTGAGGCCTGGGGATTGTGTAGAGGGCTTGGTCAGCTTCAATGACATCTTGTGTTGGTGTGTGTGACAGAGAGACCCATGGAGAGGATTTCCCCTTCGCTGGGTGTCCACTTCCCTCTGCCTTTGGCCCATTTCTGTCTGTCACTCGGCGTTCACACGTACAGATCCAAACAGGCCGGCTGCTGTTTTCTTCTCGCTCCGTAGCTTCTCGGGACTGTTTCGCACTCGTCATGTCATTTACATATCAGCTCAGACTGGACAGTTGTTTTCTGAAGCTGCCTCTATGAGGAAGTGAGAAGAGGCTTATCATACTGTTTACCGGCGTCTGAAAAATAAATTTTAATATATCATCACATTTTCATATTAAAATATTGTCACAGCTTTGTACGTTTCGTAGAGGAAGTCGTGAGGTTAGTCTAGAGCATACCTGGACACCATGAGGTCATCATTAGTGGTGTTGAGTTTTCTTTTTCACTCAGCTTTCAAACACGTTCACTGCTCTTTGTGCCAGTCAGGAATTTCTAAATTGATATGAAAAAAAAAACAAGAGCAGAAATTCAGAAAGAGAATATAAGCACATCATCTGCATACATGATGACTTACATTACCAAACAAATCTTAAAATGAATGTAGTCTCCAGTACACTGTAGATTTGATTAACCTGGACTTGCTTATATAGTTTTATGGAAATGCTGAAAAGTTTTCGGGTCAGAGTAACTGCCAACATTTGTTCAATGCATTTTTTGCATGTGTCAGTATCTCTGTTTACAATTAAAAATAGTGAAAGTGAAAAGAAAGTGACACATACAATCAGGAAATGATTGATAGTGTCCAATAAAGCAGATTATTCTTATTTAAAAAAGGAGGTGATTTTAGCAATTCCGCTCTATCTTCTAGATTTGGGGTCATTTTGATTTTACATTATTTTTTTATTTTTAAAGCTATGGAAATTAACTCTCCTATGAACACTGTCAATTCTTTGTTTATGCAGCATCTCTCAGCAATTAGACTCCAAAATACATTTTGAATTCATGTCTCACTTAAGGTATTTGTGTAGGTGATGTGAGATGTGAGAGAAGTGTGTTTATAACAGTATCACACATAGTCCAGTCCAGGTTAAAGCCAATTTCATCCCACAACACCGACCATTGTCCAAAAGTAAACAAGTCGACTGGCACCCACATCCATCTTATTTTGGTAACACAATCAGATCTTTTGCCGCGGTCAGAGAGGAACCTTTACAGTGTGAATACTGAATTACATAACTTCATCAGTGTGTTTGTAACCTTTTAAGGAGTGAAACTGTCCAAACATCCTAATTCTGTATCAGTATAAATAAACTGTTTTCTGCCAGTTGGACGGCTCAACAATACAAAAGTAATACATCCAAAGTATTTATAACTGACTCATTACTCCAAATTGAGAAAGTTTTTATACTGAATCACAGAGGCTCCATAAATCCTGATTGATTTTTTTCAGCTGCCATTTTTTTTTTCTGCCATGCAAATTCAGGCTAAAATGCATTTGCCCTGCCACAACTGCTAGGTATGCTCTAATTTCCGTAGCAGTGGGTAATAGAAAAGATGTTTTTGCTGCTGGTTCCAGCGGGCAGAAATTCCTGCTCCCCTGCACTTACGGGTGAGCAAAAACAGGAAGCATCGAACTGAAGGGCGTCCTTCGAGAGCGGGTCCGCAAACAAACAGGCCCACTGGAAACAGACGAGAACAAGTATGAGGAAAACAGGAAACCCTAATGGGGAGGGGGGGGGGCAGGGATGGAGAGAGTTTCACAACGTCGAGCTGTGAAAGTGAGCGTCTGTTGAGCTGTGTGCACACATGGCGGAGTTTCTGTCATTTCTGCGACTCTTGTAGGAGAAAGCTGGAATAAGAAAGACAGACAGAGGATGAGGTAGTGGGAGGAAAGGTCATCGGGGTTGCGAACGGTGATAAGAGAGGCAGGAACGGGAGAGAAACTATTGTGTGGAGTTGAGTAACAATTTGTCCAAAAAAGGCCATCTCTGTCGCATGGATCCGCTCTGTTTGTCTGAGCGAAACATCGCTGGTATTCCTCATCAGGCTACCGGGAAGGGAGTGGGCCTGCTTCATTTTCTAAACAGCTGTAAAGACATATATAGCAAACTCAATGTACAGGCAAACGTCAAAACAAGACATCGGACATGAACACATTCACTTAAGATTCCCCGACCACTTGAACTGACTCTGGTTTTGCTTTATATGTTTAAAAATTGAATGTCATGACTTGAATTAAGGGTCACGACCTTCTCAGATATTTAACTCACAAGCAGAGATAACAGGGCTCATATCAGAGAGAGGCTCTTATTCTAAATGATCACGCAGCATATTTTATCATATTTTTGTAAGCCAGTGTTTTCTGATCTGCTCCCGTTTTAATGAGCTGTTCATTTAAACTGGGCACATTCTCCTTTTGTCTCGATACTCTCAGGATAATTTACATTTCTGCAGCTTCATTTGCATCAGTGCAGCATTAGCACATCCTGCACACCAATCTGTTGCTCCGGGTTTCTGTTTTTATTTTAATTCCAGTACCGATGATTATTTCAGATTAAAAACCTTCCAGCAGCTCCGAGGGTAAAACGTCTCCCTTTACTGGGAGGTTTTTAATGTGAAACATCTGCTACAAGGAGTCAGTTCATATCTATTTTTCTACCATTATTTATATTTGGCTATTATTTGCATACCAGCTTTTATTTGAAGATTAATGGTCAATGCCATTAACATGAGTTTTAGTCAATAAGTAGGAGAAATTCTGTACTTATGTGGGAGTTTATCATGTACTTAAATTATCTTGCTTCTGCTAATATTTATCTGAAAGTGTCCTTCATTTCCTGCAATAATGCCGTAGCGTTTGCAGACTTTCTTTATGAATCAATCAGGCGTTCTGCAAATGAGTACACTGGGCTTTTCACAAATGAAGGAATCTGCACCGAATGAACAAATCCTGCTACTGAGACAACAAGTGGAAATTGTAGATTCGGTTGCATTACAGCCAAACAGCAGGGAAGTGTCCGCCCTTAAGTGCTCAGCCAACACAAAGGGTCATTGTGTCACCGCAATCCCAACTGCGGCATAAACAAGCCAGACAGATCAACACTCAGCGTCATCCGACCTCAACTGCAACGTGATGTAATTGAATTTGTCTCATCCCTTCCTGAAAAACATCCAGGAAAAATTAAACACAGGAACGCTGGAGTTAAATGGCACGTCGCCTGGGCAACGGCACATCCTCCCTGTGTCTTTTTAATTACACTCCAATGTCTTTTAGTGTTTTTATGACTTCCTGTTTATGTTTTATTGCTGTGTTTACGAGGAAAACAAATGTGAGTGCACTGTATTCCTCTTGTGGGAATATATAAAGGTAAAGTTAACCTTTATGTAAATGGAGCACCATTCAAACATTATGGGAGCTGCAGCTGTGTTGTTATGCTAACAAAATAATTTATCTTTACCTTTATTCAAATGAAGAGGTTTCTACAGTTCAAGTGTCAGAATGAAGAAAACCCAGGAACATGCATTAGCTTTTTTAACAAGACAGCAGAAAAACGAGAATATACTTCATGGAACAAAAGCTTGCAAGGCCGAAGCTAAACTGGAAGTGAGGCAGCTGCATTTTTTAAAACTAACTTTTTCACTGAACGCCATTTACCCTTCACTTCTAAACCAGCAACTTAGGTGGCAGTTCAGCTCGACCTGATGTTTATCTGTAACTCTATTGGCGCAAAGAGGTGCAGAACAAAACACAACAAACTCTGTGTGATTGCAGATGACGAGGTCTGAACTTGTTGCATACCGGCGCCGTGTGGCCTCCCCCAGCAACCCACCTCCACCTCCACCCCAAAAAAAAACAGCAACCACGCGTCAGGAAATGAGCCGAGCCGTACAAGTTCAGGCAAGACCCCTCGCTCCTCGACAGCTGTTCCCGTCCCACGCGCAGACACACTGATATGCTAGCACGGTCTGGAGCTTCCCATGCAAGCAAGGCTGAAGTATGGGAGGAATGCGGTAAACACTGAGAAAGGAAGGAGGCCCTAAAGCAGGGTGGGTAATGACCCCAGAGCTGGCGGATGATGGGATGGTGAGCAGGATGAGGGCCATTATGTGGTTGTTTGCTGCTGATTTGCCGGTTGTTGTGCGACCTTAAGTGGGGAGGCCCCTGTAATTAGGACGCCGCTGCAGTTATTACTATGAGCATCTGGTTGGTGGATGGAGGAAAACCTGCATGAGGACGGGTTGCAGTTGGAACAAGATATGTGTGTGTGCATATGAATTAGAAAGGAAATCAAAGTGTGCGGTGCAGTGCAGTGCTATGCTGCCCCCCAAATACGAAGATGAAAATCCTATTTTAATTATGTGTCTTAGTTTTACAAGACATTCAAAGCAAAGCAGATGTGTGGGGATACAGACACCCAAACAATTGATGCTCAGCTTGTTAAGGTGAACTTTGCAAATGCAGTACTTGGCCAAAATGAAGTGGACACCAAACCTGTCTACAGCAAACAGATCACATTCAAAAATTACATCCATAATTTAATACAAAATGGAAAGAAATGCAACGTAACAATGCATAAAGTAGGGTTAGTTTGGTGGAACAGACTAAAAAGTGTCAGAAAAAAATCACAGAGGGCAGATTTATGCAACAACTTACTACCAGACTGAAGCACACAGAGGGCTGAACTGATTGCAGTGTGTTTGTATCTCTGGATTCACACAGCTGATTGCAATTTGGTCCGACTACAGTCCAGTGGTGAAAGCATCTGTCTCACAAAATCCCAGAAGAGATGTGGTTGGATCATTTATGGCAGGTCAGGTGTCATAGTGAATGTACGATGGATAGTAAGGATGGTTCAAAATTAGCTCATTTACTTATTATGGAAAAAAACCCATAAAATTATACAATATATAAATGATTATACAATTACTATACTCATTGACTTGTTTGATTTCATGATTTAATGAGATCTCTGGTATAAACAGCCAGTCCAACTTATCTTTGGTCTATTTTTCCCCTCCTAACTCCAAGCCTTGTGTGCCTTTAACATCTCGTGTTCAACAAACTCCAAGGTGAATACTCAGTCAGTGTTTGCCCTTGACTCGACCCTCCGGAGAGTTTCTGGGCGCTCAGCGCCACATGTTAGCAAAATGTAGGGGGTCTGTTCTGCACAGCAAAAACAAGAAGTGACTCTGCTCGACTTGACCCCACCACCCCCAGTGTGGTGTAGCTGTGGGCCACCCAGGCTGTCACTCTCACACACACACACACACACACACACACACAGTGGGTCACCATTGTTCAGATGTCTGGAGTCGGTCCAGGAGAACAGGCCTCGCTCTGCTCCATCCCCACTGGAACAATTAGCACGAGGGGTGACCTTTGGTCGACTAAGCAGCGGGGAAGAAATGAGCTTTGAGGAACTCGAGAGGACACAAAGCCAGGAGTCTTACACGCTTCTGAAGATAAACAATAATCAGGGTTTTTGAAGAGAGTAGTTAATTTGCTTCAGCTTAGAGGACGTGGTCTCTGTTTAACTGCTCCAAAGTTGAGATCAAACACAAAGAGGTAATCCAACATTCGCCGTCAGAGCCGCCAAACTTTGGAACAACCCGCTTGAGGAAATCCTGTTACAAAAGATTGGAAGTCCTCCGAGCACTCATTTTTATAAGCTGTCACTTTAATCATAACCTGTTCCTTCATGTCATTTAATGATGGCTGTATTGTTTGGGAGTTCATTATTGTGTTTTTTTTAAGGTGTGCTGTTGCTGTATACTTGAGTTGACTGATGTTCGCAGTCTTCTGTATGGATTTGCACTTCACTCCTCACCAAGTAGCAACACTTAGAGTATGAACATTAAAACGTGGATCCTTGATAGTATATGAAGGTGGAAGTGACTTCATTTGGTCTGTTTTTGTATTAAATGATGTGATTCAACCTGCAATATAGAGAGTGCTCTTGTTTACATGTTCAATCTATCTAAATATTTATGTGAAAATGATTGGAAACTATCTTGATTTGAAATATGAAGTTGAAATGATTGTTGCTTTTCGCTGGAGTGACAAAGATTTTAAGCCTTACCCAAAACATTTCCTAGCCTGTTGGTGTTAATGTGGAATGGAATTACTTGGCCAGGATTGCCGGGCAGGATACTTCTTGCAACGAGAGATCTGCTTGTTACAGACAGTCTGAATTATCACAGAAATACTGGGATGTCCTGGTGGCTCAATTAGCTGTAACACATTAGAGATGCAGACCAATTTTATGGTGTGGTCGACTTTATTTAACATTTATGAAACTGATCTAAACTGATGTAAGCTGACACAAAGCTATATCAAACTGCGATGAAGTTCATTTAACAACCTTGCTTTGTGTCACTTTTATCAACAGGGACAGTCCATGTTACCCTGCAGAGCCCTGGTGTGTTTAAATCCACTGACAGCAGATTTTCTTTCAGCGCTCCAGCAGCTGTGACAGTGACACACAACGACAGCGAGCAGACGGCCGCTTTACGCTGAGAGTCGCCAGCCGTTAGCCAAGCGCCCGGGATGCAGCGATTACGACTGTCACTGCTCGGCAACCTGGGCCACCAACTGTCGCCGCGCTGTGCCACATCGCGCACGCACGTGGACACAAATGCAAATGCAAATAAAATAAACCCGCAGTCGCTGTCATCACGTACATTTAGCTCATAGCGCACTCAGGCGTTCATTCCAGTCCATAAACAGCCCCCTTAATAGTTCATACGTCATATTGTTCAATCCAAGGGAACACGTGCAGTCCCCTCCTAACACACACATATTTTCCAGTTCCCACTGTGCCTGAAATGCCTAATCCCAAGCGTTGGCACACCATGTCCACCCCCACCCCACCGGTTGTGTCAGGGGATTTGAACCTGGCCTGAGTTGGCAGTACTGGCATACCAAGTGTCAGCAGCCCCGCCCACTTCCTCGCCTCGCTCTCCCCTTCCCATATCCCCGTCCGACCCAACTCCCAGGGTAGCCAGCACCCCCTGGCTCCCTCAATCCCATCAGCCCCGCGCAGGGCCAGCCAGCTGCCCACAGGTCTCGTGCGTGGCTGCAGCGTCTTAAAGGATCTCCGTGGCGCTAATGCCACTTAAACGCAAAGCGCTTCAGCCGGGGAACGCTCAGCGCTGACCGTGCCTCTCCGAAGATCAAACGTCAGCGTCCCGCGGCCGGCTGCTCGCTGGCTGGCCCTTTGCCCGCTCAGCACACTACAGCAAACTGCCAAGACAGGAGGGGTTGGGGGGGTCACTGTACCACAGACGGAGATGGCTGTATAAGAGGCTGCCAGGAGGAAAAAGAGCAAAGCAAGGCCGAGAGGATGATGGGATGATCAGACTCCTGCTGTCCGTGTTTCTTTTTTTTTTCATTGTTTCTTTCTGGTCTGAACTTAGTTAGTTAAAGGTCAAAATATATTCATTATCAAATAACTATAAATTCCTTTTGACCTTTAACTGCTCACTGTTTTCTCGAAGGGAAACAGTGCGTATAAAAGGAGTTAATTGAATTTGAACATACTGAGGGAATGCATCCACAAATATACTGTACTTTAACATTTGTACAAACACAGATACAGATGTCTGGATGATTGTTTCAGCAGCATTCATGCATCTTTGGATACGAGCGTTCCTCTTTAAATGCCTTATTTATGATTGATCGATGTTAAAAATGGGCTGTTTTTGACAATGATTTTGATAATTGGTGATGCTCCTCAGTAACAATAACGCTTCCCCCGTGTGCTGCATCTGGCATCTTATTCTTTTTTGCTCACCAGCATTCACTTAAACACATGTCTCAGCAAGTGACGTAACTTTCGAGATAAAGTTTTTTGGCCTGGCTGGGTACTCACAGTGCCTCCAGCCCATCAGAACTGCTGTGTGGTCACTGCTGCGTGCTTATCATTATTATTCTGTGCGTTTCATTGCGAACAAACAGTTCTGTGCCTCGCTTAAAAGTGCAGAATCTGTAGTGTTTATGTGAAAAATTTGCTTCCTGCCTTCCTGGCGCCTGATCATGACTTAGCCACAACACACCCCCCCCCCCACACCCCCCCTCCCCCACACCCCCTCTCCCCGCTCAGGAAGACCGGCTGTGAGGTCGGGAGGTTACAGCCTGTTCAGCAAAGAGGGACAGTGTACAGTGAGGCACAGTGTGTGTGCGACGGGACCGGAGGCCCCGGATAGAAAATAACAAATAGGTCGGAAGGCTTTCATTAGATATTGGGAGGAAACTGGATCTGTACTAAAGGTTCTCCAGACTAATCCTCCTTGACATTTTACCTGGAGACACAACAACAATCTCTTCTTCAAGTCGTCTGTTGTTGCTTCTGCTTACATGACAACACTGATATGGATTGAAAATGTTTTGTTTGATGACAGGGACGAGGATGAATAAAATCTTATCACGTCAATGAAAACTTCCTGCGTCCTGCCCTCCCGTTGTCTCATTAACAACCATAGATAGAGATGTTATGCAACAAGCTACCGAAGACAAAACACATTTCTGGAAAAACCAGAACAATCTGAAAAAAATTATCATGAAGGATAAAACAACCAAGTGAAAGTAAGATATCCACGTGGATGACCAGTGAAAGCGGGAAAAGAATAGAGTTGGAGATCAGAGAGGAAGAGAGCTGATCAAATCAATCAGTTCGGTGAAGAAGGAGTCCCCCTCCTCTGGTCACGGTATTGATGGCTTTCCAAACGGGTGGAATCCGCTTTGTGCTATCAATCGCTGATTGATCTCTGGTCCGGCGGGACCTCTTTGATGTGTAGAACAAAGGCTTCCTATTGGGTTACACAGGTCAGGATTGATGATGCGTGAAATCAAGGCCTCCGAAGGGGAAACAAGGGAAGACACTTATCTTCCCATGGGAAGATCGCCATGTCTCCAAAACATACCTTTTACGCGTAGGTTCTTTGGAGAACCGTTTACAAAGGCTGGCAGAGCATCAGATAAAAGTGAACTTCAAAGCAGGACTGGAGGTGGAAGGTGTTCTGATGCTGGCAAACTAAGGGCTGAGGTGGTCGGGTCCTTCCCTGCCTTAAAGTCGCCCGACATGGGGCGTTCACTGCCTGAGCGAATAAAAATTCCTGATCATTATTTCGGGGGGAAGATAGGGGCTATTTTTTGACAGAGGGCCGTTTCATCTGAGGGCCTCTGGCTGCTCCTCTCGCTTTCTCTCGTCTGTCATCTCCTTCCTCTCCTCCCTCCCCTCCCCTCTCTCCAGTCTGGGGATAGACGCGCTGACAGATGGGCCGAGGACATCCGGACGCAGGAGCAGGGAGGGTGGAGGGACCACAGCAAAGAGGGAGAGGAGGGTGGACCTCAAAGGAAGGAAGCCAGAGGAGAGAGAACAACAACAGCGGCTGCCAGATACAAAAAGTGTTTCTCCTCGCAGGCGAAGGAGAGATGTCTGATTCCGGGAATGGAGGGGTGATGAAGTGGAGGGTCGAGAGGGTGGGGGGGGGGGTTAGTGTGTGGGCTCGAGTTCGCCAGCACCTGGTGGGGATTATAGGGAGCAGGATGGCCTGGAGTTGGGGGGTGGACTCTGTTGTGCTCTGGGGGAAAGACTTTTTTTGGCATGTCTCTAGATTAGAGGCTTGAAGTGGATGTTGAGGAAGTTGGGCTTTTTCAAAACAGTCGAGCAGACAAACACAAACATGAGGGTTATTAAAGGTGATTTAGTGCGTGGAAAGGTTATTGTTTTTAAGGATTTAACTGTAAGTGGTAATTAAAGGATAAGGCTGGCATTATTCTACATTTTTACTACACAAATCCCATGAAAAAGCCAAAAAACAACATGTTAGCACGTCTCTCAGTACTGTCTGACTTCCCTGTCTGTGGCAATAAACTTGGATTTACAAGAAATAAATCTTTAAAAACGGCTCCCAAATATGTATTTAAGTTTTAAAAATGTCAAGCAACTTCCAAAAACAGCTGGGAGACCAAAGTTTTTCAGCAAATGTTGAACAAATGTAAATGGTGCATTTGCTAGGGACTATTTTCAGCAGTGGTTTAATCCACGTTTGGTGTTCTCGTGAGTATTTTGGGCAGCAGGACGCTGCATGTGGGATTGAATTAAAATAAACCATAGTGTGTGTGATCATGCTAATGAAGGAAGATGTAGCCCTGCACATTAGTGTGGCTCACTGATGTCTTTTTTTATAGTTAGTTTCAACAACAATGGTGCTCAATGGTTTAGATACACACACACACACACAAACAATACTTGTTAAAGCCAGTTCATTGTTGGATTTGCTGTTTTCATGGGATTTGTTGACAACAAGAATATCAAATATTGCCAGTCATATACTTTGAAGGGTTGTTAAAGTTTGGGATTTTTAATAGATGATAGATGAATGTATTTTAAATAAGTATCTTCCTTAAATAAAACTTCTTAAGTTAGATTTGTGACAGTTTAAATTCACTCAAAGTATAACTATATAAAAACCTATAAAAAAAGTTTTTCAGTTTCCACATTGTTAAGGTTAGTTTTCAGTGTGGATATGGTGGTTGTTTTCAACAGGTGGCCATAAAAATCCTAATAAATGATGCACCAGCAAAGGCTGAGAAGAAATAAACATGGATGTAAACTATGATGGATATAAACTACTTGTGTATTTACCATCCTGAGTTAGTGGAGCAAATGATCACATGATGGTCATGTGTCCAATTTTAGGAGCAGGACAGGAGAAGACGAGCTTATTTAGGTGGGAGAGGAGACTTTCCAGGTTACAGCAGAAGATTGGGAGTGACTCCGCCGTCCTGACATTCAGCGGAAAGGTCAACAAACCATCAGGGAGACGGGAAGAAGCAAACTGAGGCTGTGACACCAAAAGACTCGCTTATTAAAATCTTTCCCTCGAGCACCAAACTCTGTCATTTTGCATCAAGCTAAACGAGAACACAGAGAGAGATTTTGGTGCGTTTGAGACTCACAGATCTGTTTTTTTTTTGTGTGTACGGTTTGTGTCACAAAAAGTGGTATTTTCCTGAGGCTTTTTTTAACGTTTTAGTGACCTGTTGTGTGCAGCGCTGTGGACAGAAAAGGCCAACGATTCAGAATTACATTTTTTTAACTTCGGCAAAAAGCCTACTTGGATCGAATCAGCAGCACATTACGTACAGTGCGCCCAATGTTTTATGTCTGTTTTATGATTTTAATTTGAGGATTCACATCCACATAGACCTCTCCAAAAACAATCTAATTGCACATGGGTAACGGCAGCTGTAGTCTCGGTTATGGCAGTGATGCACAGAGAGGATGTTGATGTATGTAAACCCACGGACAAACGACTTCACCTTTTTTTTTTTTTTTTTTTAGGTTAACCAAAATTTTGTGACTCTTAGCAAACTGATGTGAATGACACCAGCGCCTTCTCAAGAAAAAACAGCCGTATATTGTCAATTAAAAACTCCCTCTCTCAAATATGGAAAGAGAAGAAGACAACGAGAGGACAGAGAGGAGCGGAAACAACATCAGAGGAAACAGCAGGGGAGGACCGTAGTGAAAGCCGCTCACAAACAGCAGAATGAAAGCAGGCAGGTGTCCCATCAATCCAATCAGTGGAGGTAAAGAGGATGTAGGGATGAGGTGAGGGTGAAAGAAACGAGGGATCAGGGCAGTCTGATGGCATGAGACTTTACCGTCACGTACGAGGAAGTGGGCTACACCAACGGAGCGCTGTGAGCTGACCCAGAGGCCCGACGCTGCTGAATAGAGGACTTTGGCTTAGCTGGAAGAACTAGAATGGGAAAACTGAACCAAGCTTCCATTCACAATTATCACTAACACTGTGTATTTTATATATCTAAGTTGGATAGGGCAGGTATTTTTATAAATGATGAGAAAACAACCATATTAGTATTTAAACTTTGTCATATTTTTATTTTATTGTCTAAATAAAGTCTTTCTGTTGATTCAAACTTGCTTTTCTATTGTTTAGTATTTCAAAATAAATGTGTTTTATTGAAACTGTATCTAATTATTTGCAAAGTTATGATTTAAATGGGGTTTTCCTCACATTTGTACAATTTACTTAGGAAGTTTTCTCCTTGTTTTATTTTAACGTACATGCATGTATGCATGTTGGTCAGTGAAGAAAATAACTCACTGAAGGAAATGGACAAAAAAACTAAATGAACTGTGTTATTAGTGGAGAACAAAACAGAGTGTGAATACTGAACATAAATACATATGCTGTAAATCTATTCTGTTTATATTTTTGTCTTCAGTCATTTTGTAAGTTACTGTTGACTCTTTTTATTCTTATAAAATAATAACAGAATATTTGTACTTGTAATAATAACAGAGCACATCACAGCTACATGTCTTTTATTCACTTTGCGAAAAATGTTTACAGGTGTTTGAGTAAGAATACTGAAAAAATCTAAAATCTGGATTGGAGTGACAGCATCTCCTGGTCCTTTATTTTAACAAAAACAAAACTACTCCATTTAGGAAAGTTCAGATTGAATTTTTCTTCTTTAATATATGAATATATGAGTAGCTTTTTTCTTAAATATAGTGAAGCTTCATTTTAAAATTTTCGTTTCTTGTTTAATGCCTTTAGTTGCATCTTTGGCACTTTAAACCTTTAACATCATCTTGGATTGTGCGTGACGACCCATGAGGCCAAATTGCAAACACGGCTTATGTTCTGCACACCGGCTGCACTTTTGCACACACTGATTAAAGCTACTGTGATTCCTCGACATGCATATAAATCTGAGGAGTGCGAAAAACAAGGGCGAGCAGGCTTAGAGAAAAAGCATTAACCAGGAGAGGATCCTTGAGAGTGAAGCCAAACACATGACTGAGCAGACACATGGAGGTCTGGTGAGAGAGAGGGAGAGGACGGGAGAAAGCAAAGGCTCGACAGAGGGACGGAGATGATCCAAGTGACACACTTACTCACATGAAGAGGGGGAGAGTATCACGCTCCTGGGATCTGTCAGGCCGTCTGTCAATCACACAGCTACGAAGCGCGAGAGAGGTCTGCTGTTGACGCCCAGATACGAGCTCAGACAATCAGTTTACATCGGCCTAGTTCATCTTATCATCAGTTATGCTTCTTTTCAGGCTAGTAGAAGAAATCTGAATTATTATTCTCATTAACAGTTAATATCTATATGACCCTTTGTGGTTAGTTAAAATGTCAGGAAATGGCAAGGACAAGGAATCTGACTGCAGTTTTTACAGGACCCTCTCATACGTAAAAGGTCAAGAAAATAGAAATAAGTAAATAAACATAACATAGATAAAATAACATAAACATAACAAAAACATAACATAACTTAAAGTGAGACTATGGAGTGTGCATGTGTATAAAAGAGCAGCACATCTTCACATTTACAAAACTAGAATGAGAGAAAATCTGTATTTTTGTTCAATAAATAATCTTAACTATAACAATATTTACTACATCTCTAATTTAAATATCAATAAATTATTCTATAACGCTACAAAACATTAGTTTACACTGCAGACAACAGAAAATTAGGCGCTTATGCTGTATTTTTTATAGACAGTGATAAATGTGATTGGTGTGGATGGGTTAGAAATGGGAAGAAAGAGAAACTTACCTCAGCCAAACTCTTTATGCAGCTCCTCTGACATCCACTGACGTCAGAAGATTTAATCATGGTGGAAGTAAAGTGGCTCATTCGGCGACAGAGAACGCTGGTAGATATGATCGACATGTTATCCCGATGACTAACGCAGAGAAACGACACTGAAGTCTCCATTTAAGGCAAAATTGTGAGTCAAGACTTCAGCTAAAGGTTCTTTGGAGTCTTTTTTTTCCCTTTCTAACATCAGATTTTCTTAAAGTATGCGCAGTACTGGTGAAATATTGTGCATATAAATGTATAAAACTTACAGTCTGAGCCTACATAAGTTAAAATATTAAAGTAAAATAATAATAAGTACAGCTGCTAAAGTGAGACCATTCCTAACAAAGTGAAGAGTGAAAAGTGAAGGATTTTGCACATAAAGCAGCAGTAATAAGTATTATGTTGACCATGTGTGTGAATTAGGGACGGTGTGTGTGTGTCAAGGGTAAATAGGATACACAAGTCAGAGCTGCCACCACAGCCCAGATGGCTCTTCCCGTAAATCTGTGCTCCTCCACCGGGGGCAAAAACGTACGCACACACAGCTGTGTTTTCATGACTTTTAAGGACATCGCATTGACTTACATTAATTCCCTGCAGACTCACTCTCACCTTAACCTGAAGCTAACCTTACACCAACTCTTCACCCTAAAATTCAATGACTTTCATTATGGGGACCTGAATTTTGTTCCCTTATGGGAGGCGAGTCCCCACAATGTAACGACGGTGTACACAGATTTAGGTCCCCACATTGTGAATAAAGTTTCACACATACGGTTCATCCAAAGTCACCTTTTAAGCTCCTTTAGCTGCACCTCCTCTAACTACGCTGCCTCCAAGAAAACTCAAAGAAATCTCCAGAAATGCAAAGTAAATAAACTCAAAATGGACAAAATGTAAATTCTGAAATGGTGGATGTGTATTTTCATCACATTTGTGTGGTAAAAAACTCATGACTGGGGCTTTAAAATGATATAAAAAGTCCTTTTTTTCTTCCTCTGACACAAATTAAATACACAGTGGAGGCCGTGGCCGGAGTCCCACTCTCCAAACAGGTTATGGATGGTCAGGAAGGAAGGATGTGTGATCCACTCGAGTGACCTTCGACCTACATGGCTCTGGACCAATAACACACTGACATGCCAGGAAACTCACCACTTCCTTATCGGAGGAACTGAGACTGTTCCCACGTTTGGTCCCTTATTTCAGAAAAAAAGGAACCAGATAAAACAACTGAAAGCTGAGCCGTGCCGGAAGACCTGTAGCATTTATTGGAAAAGACATGGAGGGATTCGTGATTTTCTCTCTCTCGTTTTTTTTTTAAGGTTTCTGGGAATAAGTTGAAAAGTGAGCGTAAATGACTGAGCTCAGTTTCAGCACTGCAAGTCCTAACAATACAAGTTAAACTGCATTTCAGGTCCTGAATGTTGATCATAGAAATGACATAGCATTTCCCTTCTAAACTCTATTAAAAGTCTTTTATCGTCGTACCAGCCTCAGATTTGATGTATTTTGTTATTGTTGCATGACTTTCTTTGGGTCAAAATTCAAAATAAAAACCTCTTTAATATATTTACTCTCAGATATCAAGTCACTGGAGTCTGACTCAGGTCCGAGTCTCGAGTCTCAGATTTTGTTTCTAGTACTTTGCTCCAGCGGCTGCCAATAATAATAGAAATGTTTAATGACTATCTACCTGCAGCCCTGTTAGTATCTGCACTACACTTCACCCCTAAAGATGCTGCAGGTGACTTGAAACTAGTTAGACCTCCCACACAGTTTATACTTCAGACTCATTTTGAAAGTGAAAGTTTTTGACACCAGTTGGAAATTTAGCTGCTATGCCCTGCACATAGACTGGTGTAAATCAAGCGCTCTGAAGTAGTTAAGTTAGTCGCTGCACACGTTATGTAAATGTCTTAAAACAAAAGTATGCGAGTAAGAAAAGACATCCAGAGCTTAAAACAGATCATGTGTTGTGGTGTGAACTTTAGCTGGTTATATGTCATGGAAGTAAAACTATTACGGGCCGAGTACACTGTGTGTCCAGGATACGGGAAGTTTGAGCAGAGACAAATAACATTTTATTGGCTCGCAAAAGGAAGGGAAAAGGGCGAACCTGCTGCCAGAGGCCTTGTGTACACGCATCCCTCTGTTTCCTGCGAGCGAACGAGAGGAACAGGAAGGACGAAAAAGAGAGAGAGAGAGAAAATCAACTCAGGGATCAAATGACAACAAACAGGTCATGCAGGAGCGGAGGTCCCTTTGAACCGCTTGCCGTGCGGAAGTCAGCTTTTTTCTTTTTTATTTGTTTTCCTGTGCTCGCTCTCTCTTTCCCCCCTCACTTTCTTTCTCGTCACCCGGCTCCCCCTCTTTTCACCGGAGATAAGCTTTCAACATGCTAAGCCCTGTAAAAACAGGCCACGAGTGTTTAAGCTGAGACCGGCCAGCAAAGATGTCTGTCCCAGCATGCCACGCTGCACCAAAACCAAAGTGTGTTTCCTCTAGCTGTGCATCCTAAATTTGTCTTTATGTGCATTGTTGTTGCAGCAATGCTAAAGGAGGAATTGCAGCATATAATGTTGACTAGAGAAGAGACATGATGGCAGCCAGAAGCTGCTTATTGCTTGAGGTAGATGAGCAGGCCACAGTCAGATATTAAAATGTTCGATCAGGAGAGCGATAAGTGCTGTAGCCATTAAAAAACAATAACCAAAAGACGACAATAACTGTATTATTTGCTCCCCTTTGCTCTCTAAGAGCAGGATATTCCAGATATTCCATTCAACACCTCCTGTCTGTTCATATGGCTGGAGCTTCCTCGTTTCGGTGAAATTTCTGAATAAATGACACTATGAATGATGTACGGTGTCGTCATAACTCAGAAATTCAACTGTAGGACACAAAACAAATGTGGAAACAACCCTGAGAGACAAACAACGTGCACTATGACCATGATCGCAAGTTGACATAGCATCTAAATTATCAAGACAAAATTACTATTAATAAATAACGTTATGTTGATATGATATTACTCAAGGTCAGCTAAATCATCAACGTTTTCAAAGCTGATTTTTTTTTGTAAAAGTGGCAGCTGAGTGTGTTGATGTTGCAGGAGATATTTTGTGCTTTATTTTGAAATAATTTGCGACAAATGCTGCACACGTTTGCTCACTTTGTCTCTTTGCACAGTCGGTCAGTTATCATAAAATAATGTATTTTAACCGTCACAATTTACACCGTTCCACCTATCCTGTGCATATTTCCTTCCTGTCATTTTATTTGACCAGATCAGCAGTAAGAACTGCCAATCATGTAAAAATTAAAACCTGTTTAGTTTTTTGTTTTTGTTTTTTTTTTACGAGCGAGGCGACGGAAGTAGGCTGTTAAACCCTTCTGGCAAACAGGCGTCTATTTTCTGTCCGAGGAAAAAGTCAAACAGTGACATAAAAAAAACAAACAGGGGCGCCGCTGGTTGAACGGCGTGCAGGTTTCACTATTTACCCATCCCCTTCTGCACCTATTTGAACAGGTGTCACAGTGTGTGTGCGAATAGTTGTGCATGTTAGATAAACTACAATCAATTACTGTCTGTCAGGCCATACCCTGAGTTCAGAGCCAGCCTCACTGTAACTCAATAGCCGTGGGTGCGGGGCCTTCCTCTTCCTCTACTTCTTCTTCTTCTTTCTCTTTCCTCTACCTCTTCCTTTGTCCCCGGCCTCTGTTTATCGCCTCATCCCGCTGAAGGGGGTTAAAGGGGAATTTCCGAAAAGATAATCCCACTGTTTTTTTTTTTTTTTCTGAGACCTGCAGGAAGCAGCAGATGAGAGATGAAGAGGAGGAGGAGGAGGAGGAGAGTGTCTGTTGACTCAGAGGGGAGCAAAAGATAATGTTTACCTTCAGTCTAGTGCCGGCTGAGAGGCAACGACTTCAACATACAGAGAGAGTTGGTGATCGTATATTAGGCAATTATTAACAGAGAGAAATATTTTTGCATAGAAGCCTTCATTTTCTTCTGTCTGTCTTTTGTGAGCGTGGAAAAACAATCTAGAGCCTGAGGTGAGACGGACACTTTCCACTGAAATGCAGACTAATAAAAATCTTCTGGAATTACCAGCTCTTTAAAAAGGGAGGTAACTTATCTGACCTCTTACACTGCAGGGGAAGTTTCAAAACTTCCTTAATGATTGTTGAGGATCTAAAAAGAGCCGGATCACCCAGATCACAGCGCAACAGTTTCATTGTTTGTGGTGGGAAGTAGTTTCAATAAAAAGTGTTAACTGTGTGATATGTAGGTTATTGGGTGTGGAAAATTACTTTGCTAATATTAATAATATAATAATAATAAAAAAAATTTAATTTTCAATGCTGTGAGCACCGCAGAGACATTTCCAATCACCTCCACTGTGTTGGGGTAAGGCTGACATGTAAAAGCAAATCAATGCATGGCTAGAGATTATAAAGGTAAAAGAGAAAAGTTTTTATAATGTGGACTAACAGCCTTTGAATGAACAAGCAAATCTGAAATAGATGCTTATCATAAGTTTTTTTTTTGGCTTCCACAAACACAAACACAAACACACACTCGACAACAAGCGTGTAAATACAAACTCTGCTCAGTGACCGTAAATGACGCTCACCTGGTGGCAGGTCAGAGCCAAAAACAGGAAGCTCCTCCTCCTCCAGGAAGCTATTAACAGGTTATGGGATCGTATTCACAGGTTATGGGATCGTGTTCACGACACACACACACACACACACACAAAGGTTTACAGTGTGTGTGAACTGTAACACAAGGCCTGTGTGCACTTAATGAGATGGACGTGGAAGTGAAGGTGGAAACTGGTCGTTAAATGTTTGCTTGTGACTCTCTTCGCAGACGAGTTTCTTTTGCGCTAATAAAAGTTTGAGGCCTTCGGGAGGCCTTCGCTTTTCATTCTTCGGAGCACTTTAAGGACTTCTCATCCACAACGGCTCAGAAGTTGAGTTTGACTGCTCACAAAGCAGTCTTAGCCCAAGGTCCACTTAGATGCTTTTTCTGGGGCTTTTAGGAACATTTAATAAAAATGTGAAGTGGTCATTACCTCCAGAGAAAATAAGTAAGTTAACTGTATCAAACTCAATTCCAAAATCTATTTTTGTGAAGTCTTTTCCTCTGACTGACATACAGTATTTTGCTGAGTTCCATTTTAAAATAAAGGTTATATAATAATGAATCTTCAAATGTTTTTTTCTGACAAATTACAGAGTACAACTAAAAATTAAAAAATATAATTGAGAGTATTTTACCTGGATCTAATTCAGCTGATCATCATGCAGACTGAGAGAGACTGACTGACGTGTCTCGTAGCTGTGCTGCATTTTAAAGTTTTATCCACTTCTCTTGGTGTCCACATCAGCCTGTCAGCCTTTCAGTGAGAAAACTGTTCTGAATTTTACTTGGTTTGATATTTTAATTCTCAGGTACCGCCGATTGCCCATTTTACCACTGGGAAGAAGAACGTGAGCCTGCTGTGTGAAACGAGCTGTGTGGATTTAATAAGACATGGTCTAATATGACTCTGATTTTTCCTTTTTAAATGAACGTTTCTGTTTTTGTACTTCGCCCACTTACTCTTCTTGTCCTTTCGTACGAAACTCTCCAACAGTCTCCTCTCCGCTGTGGATGAGCTGGATTTGGTCTCCTCTCTAAATGGGAACTGGGAGAGACAAAAAAAAAAAAAAAAAGATGCAGGAGGAGGAAAACCAGTAAAGCCAGAGAGGAAGCGAAGGATGTGGTGGGGAGAGCAAACGGCAGCCAGTGGAGAGCTCCCCCAAACGCCTCCCCGTCTTCGTGTGGCTTTTTTACTGCTTCCTCCCGACCCGGCCGCATCGCTGGCCACATCTTCACCGCTGGAAAAACACAAACAGCTCAAGTCTCCATGCCGGGCGAGAAAGAGCCAAAACATTTCACAGCCGCTGGTGGAGGCACTGTGACACGTATCACATAAACAGGAGTCACCGGATAACAAACCAGAGCTACACATCTGTACTGAAGGAGAGTAAAAATGACAGATGATAAGTGAGGGAAGAGGAAAATTTAAACACCTAAAAGGGTAAATTACAAGTTAAGAGATACCACAGCATGTCAAAAACAATCTTTAGATAGCAACTTTCAGTGCTGCCCTTGATTTTCTACATCGATTATCAGGCAGGAGGACAAAATTATGAGTAAAATGTTTGACTTTATAGGAATTATGAGCTGCTAAGTGAATCTTACTTGATACCAGGTCATTAGGTAAGTGTGTTTTATGAGACACTAGACCCAAACTATCAAGAAAATCTACTATTCTGACTGGTATAACCTACCAGACCTGTATTTGACCAATGAAAATGAGATTGATCTTAAAATAAAGGAATTACACCGTGAGCAAGCTCAACATTAAAGAGCAGAAGTTCAGATTTTAGTTTTCTTTAAATTGTTTGATTCTTGCAGAGACTTTGGGAACTTTAGTTCTTATCAAAATTTTAAAAAAAAATTGCTTTTTTTAAGAGGTGGTATGAGAGGTTTTATCAGCCTTTGTCTGGACACAGATACAGACTATACTCGTAACTTTAGTGCAATAAAGCAAATCATTTATTCATATAAAGTATATTATATGATGTGTTTTTGAGTCAATGTGTAGCACCATTTGGTTTTAAAATAATATGGCGTTATGCAAAGATGTAAACAGGTTACAATGAACGATATCGCAGAAGCAACCGACGGCTAAAACATGTGCTAATACACAAATATACACACACACACACACCAGGGTCATAAGAGACAAGCACCATCTGTTTTCATAGCTGCAGCTGTCCAGACTGGATGTAACATCCATATCCACACACACACACACACACACACACAGGAGGAAGAGGAATGTCCCAGCCAGACTGTGCTTGGCCGTACAGCTGGATATCCTTAAGAGGTGAAGAAAGACGTGAAGAAAATATGTTGGTATTATGCAAAGACACACACACACACACACACACACACACACACACATTTAATAATAACTCAATTCGACCCCAGCCCAGATCCTGATTAACCCTCTGACCCCTGAGAGAGACCACCAATGTGGACATTTAGACATATGGACACACACACACACACACACAGGTGTCAGCAGTCTTGGGGGGTTCAGCAGTCTGTGTGTGTTCGTTTGTCATTTTAAAGGGAAGGCGAGCTCGTCCTCAGGTGAAATGAACCGGCGATCCATCTGTCCCCTCGCTGTCCGTCCTCCGCCTCCCTCCCGACGATCGCAGGTCCTTGAGAATCTGGGACTGGTGGATCAGACACTCCTTCAGCTTGTCCTCAGTCAGGGTGAGTCGCTCCTCCAGCACTGAAACAGTCTGTGTGTTTGAGGAGGGGGTGTACAATAATTACAAAGCAGTCACAGAATAATTATAGAAGTAGAAAATCAGAAGAGCGGAGGACAGACTGAGAGCCTTGAAATCAATCCTGTCGCCTTTATGGGAAAATAACATAAGAGCTAAAGAGAGACAGAAGAGGGTTTTCAGTTCCTGTAAAACAGCATGACGGCCTCGACTCTTTGAGTAACTGATGATAATATTCTACCAACGAGGGTAAAAAGCATTTAAAGACAATTTATAGATTGTTTTTTAATTTATAACAGGTCATTTTAAACACAGTAGTAATTTGGTGTGATCTTGTCTGTAAATATATCAGATGTGAAATAGAAGTATGAGCACTTTTTAATAATATGTCAAATTCCGCACCACAATAAGTTCTGCAGATACTTTGCACTGTATACTGATTCAGTTCCTCCTTCCTATGTATGTTAGTTTTTCACCCCTCAGACTTTTTGTGTGTGGATATTTAAGGAAGGAAAGAACTTAAAAAGTTAACAATACAATTTTTAAATAATTCTTAAATAAAAATAGAGGGAAATGAAAGAAGCTCTATGGAACTATAAAATGTGTTGATTTTGGCGGTCCCTGTGGACAAAGGTGGTAGTGTTTTATCTAACTGTACGTTCCCTCTGCTTTACGAGCTGCCACAAGAAGATTATTTCACCAGGAGGAGAGCTGGAGAAAGCTTCAGACTTTCAGTTAGTGACTGAAGCAACCTGAATTCAGGCCCAGTGGCAGACATCAAGAATAACTATTAGAAGCTAACAGCTAATCTTCTCGCTGTTGGTCTTGTTTGCTTATGTAGGTCATACAGAGACATCTGTGTGAAATTGAGACTATTTCAATTTTCAAAGTGGTTAAAAACTCTACAGATTAAGTTTTTAAAAGAAAATTAAATAAGTTAACACATGATTCCTCTGACATTCACAAACGGCTTCAGATAGTTAAATCATTAGACTTTAATGTCTCTGTTCAGCTGCTGTGTTCTGGTGACACCTGTTCAAACAGGTACGGGGAGGCAGGTAAATCAAAGCACCTACTTCTAATGCCTCCGGTGTTTGTTTTTATGTCTTTATTTGACTCAGCCAATCTGCTTCCACCAACTTTCTCATGAAGAAAAATACATCATAGTCTTTGTATCAAGTACATTTTGCTTGGTAGATGTGACCTGACACTGGGATTAAACCTTTCAGACGGAGGATTATAAATGTCAGCAGTAACCTGCTGGCCTTGACTTTCATACTAATTTTCATATTTTTATAATATTCTTTAGGATTTCTCATCCTGCCAGTATGTTGAAACGTTGGACCTTCGCTGACCTGTGTGAGAATATCCAGCTGTTGTACGATGTGCTGCAGGGTAGAGTCCAGTCTCGACGGACGACCCGAGAGAACTTCCTGTGGATGAGTCTGCCCTCTCTCCTCCTCCTGTCCCTCTCTCCTTCCTCTTCCTCTCCCGCCGGTCCCATCTGCCCTGCCGCCGCCTTCGTCTCCCGTCCATCCTTCTGCTCTCGAACTGCCGGCACGGTGACTGCCGGTGGCGGCCTGCGTGGGCACAGAGAGCGTCCGACCGTTAAAGAGCTGGAAGTGAAAGGGAGAGAGGAAGAAGGCCTGCTCTTCAGCTGATTGATTTCCAGCGCGCTGTGCTTGCCTGCATTTGTTCGGGTGTTTTCTTCGACATCGAGTGCTGTGCGTTTCGCTCTAATCAAACCCATTGTATTCCAGAGGAAACCCACACTGAATCAAATCACCATTATTGTCATAATGGTGACATTAAAGTGAAGACATGCCACTGAAAACAACGCGCTCTCATAATAATACCCCCTTAAAGGCGCCCCTTTAAAATGGAAGTTTGATCATTAAAAGGGGTTAAAATGTCACTTTAAGTATAAGCACTGAGTGGAATTAAAGTTTCATTTGTTAATAATAATACTCATAACACACCTTAAATGAAGCCCTGTCTGTTTTATTGCCCTGATGTTAACAAAGCACAGGAATATGAATTAATATGCACAATATGCGACAGTCATATGTAACGCTGTGCAGCGTAGCCAGCATCCTTCCCGTCTCATTGTTCTGGCAGTGGAGTCGGCCTTGAGCCTGCTGTAACTTGGCAGAACGAGGAAGGTGTATGACTCACGCTGCTGGATTACAGACTGAACAGACCCTGCAACTCACTGACTAACGTGCAGGCTTAGGACACGTTCACAATGTTATCTGCAGACTAAGGCAGATAAAACTGGCCTCGTTTTTTATTATCATTATTATTTTGTTAACCTTTTACTTTCATCAAGAGTTTCACATGTAAAGAGGAGACACATGGCGAAGGGAGGGCCGAGAAAAGAGAGAGAACATAAGGTTCAATTTTTTTTTTTTTTTACCACGGACACATTTTCCTCGTTTATCATTTATCCAGGCAGAGAGAGCCGAGCAGGACTTCACATTTAAACTTTTCCACACATGCCTGACGGCGGCTTTACAGAACGAGTACTCTGCTGCTGGCTGCAGAGGAGCTCTGCTGTTTTTCTGCACTGCTTCCGCTTAAGGACGCTGCATGAGGGTGATTTAAACTGTTAAAAAGTGTTAAAAATGTCTGGCAAGCAAGTCAAAACAAACAAAAAAGTATTAATTTACACATTGTCAGATAAAAGTCAGCTATAGGAGATACAATTTGTCCTTACCGAAGCTATCTAAGCTTATCAGCTAACTAAATTTCAATGTCTTTTCTTCCACTTTGACCACAGACTGCATCATTTCCATTAATCCATTCATCTGTTATCAGTCAATCACTCATTTGTTCAGCCTATAAAATGTGAGGAAATAATTGAAACGACACATCATAATTTCCTGGGTCCAGCTGTGACGTCTTCAGATCGCTTGTTTTGTCCGACCAAGAGTCCAAAACTCCAAAAATATCTGATTTAAAATGATTTAAAGTGGAGAAAAGAAACAAATCCTCACAGCTGGACAACAACAGGACTTGTTGCATTTAACAACCATATTTCTGGTTGTTAAATGGTTTACAGAGTCAAATCACTGATTGATTAATCAAGCAATCACTGTAATGCCATCAAAGTTATCTTATCAAAATGTTTTGGATTTACACGCTTTCTACTCAGATCAGTGTCTGGACTCTTCTCATAAACTCGGAAAATAATAGCAGGGTCTTGCGTGGAAGGTGAACGGGGGGAGGCAGGTGGTGTATGGTGCGCACGAAGAGGAGCAGAAGGGGGGGAAATAAATGAGGGATGTGTCAGGAGGATGGAGGAGGAAGGAAAGAGGAGGGTGAAGAGGAGGAGAAGGGTGTCACACATTCCTGGCCTAATGCACGAAGCAATCGATTCCGGCCTGCTTCCTGCGCACTGTCCTCACTTCAAAGGGTGCGTGGAGGGAGGCAGGAGAGGAAGGAGGGATGGAGGAGAGGAGGAGGAGGAGTGTGTGTGTGTGTGTGTGTGAAGAAAGAGAGGGAGGGCTACTCTTAAGTCTTGAGGAGAGGTGAACAAAGCTGTCAGTGTGTGGATGGTGAGTCTCTCTCGCCATCTCTGCTCATTTTTATTTTTCCTCCCTCTTTATCCCCCCTCCCCCTCCTCCTCTGCCACATCTGGCCAACATCTGCTCAGCTCATTTACGCTCAGCAGATGCGCAACTTTCATCCCTCTGCACCCCCTCCTCTCTCATCCGCCAGGAAGTTTGGGTGCAATCAAACATTTAAGGGTACCCCGGCCGGCCGGAGTGTCAAACCAATGTGCACACATCTGCATATTCACACATATAAAAGCATGCATGCAGTAGATTATATGAAACCAACAACAAATGCTGCAGGGCAGAGAAAAGGAAGCGCAACACATGATTACAGCAAAATATTAAGAATTATGTAAAAAAAAAAATCATTGCAGGATACTCACATTAAGGCTAATTTGTGGGTCTTTACATCATCAGGTAAAGAGAAGATCTACAAGTTCACCTCATCAAATGGCTAAAGCTGGAAAGTATGGACACTGTGCCAGTCATTTAAAAATAAGTGTCAAAGGAGACTAATCATGACACTTTCAGGGCAAACAGAGCTGAACCGTGACGTCTGAAAGGAAAACTTCATAATCATGAGGCTCGTTTCTGAGAAAAAATCATGTCTGCCACGCTCTGTGGAACTTCAGAGGTCACGGCTCGCTCTAAGCGCGGTCTGTGACGATGGGAATGCGGTGATTTTTTTGTGTGTGATGGGAGATGAGTGGGTGGTTATGGCCTGGGTGGCAGAGCAGAAACTAGCCCCTGTGAGTATAAGGGGGCAGTGGGAGTAACATAACAGTGCGGCAGTGGTGATAGTGAGGCAACAATGTCCACATTGTCTCAGCGTCCTCGTTGTTAGGAATGAAGGACAGTTGAAATTTTCTGTGGGATTCAGAAGGTCGTTGGAGAACGTTTGGTGAAAGGTTACTAGATCATGAGTGTGGCTGGTGGAGTGAGAACAAAGGAAAAACTGCAATATTTTTGATCCAATACAATGGGTATGCTTTGTGTAATAAGTTACGTACATGTTTCACAGTGTACAATACATATAAATTGGGATATTATTGCACTACATAAAATCTTTTGCTGCAGTTTTTGTCATTTTTAAAGTTTTGCACAAAGGCTGATAATCAGATATAAAGTGATAGATGCTAATCAATGACTTCGTTGCTAATAATGTTGAAAGCTTCATGTAACCGTAGCAGACTTCCTTTAAAAGGTGATGTCATCGAAGAAGCCCGTGTTAACGGTAGCTGTGATGTTTACGATCAAATGGATCCTCAAGAGGAAACGGATCAAAAATAGCCTCCCCTTTCATTTCTATCAGATCACAGATGTCTGATCAAAAACGCAATTACCATGAGCACCAGAATTAGCCGCACTCTCTCTCTTTTGGCAGGAAACCACAGACGCTGTGACCCTTAACATAAAAAAGCTGTTTGATCTTAATTGAAGGGCCTCTCTGATGTTCCTCTCCCTACTTCCTCTGCTCTACCTGAAGCCACATACTCATCTTCAAAAAGTGGCCTCATGTTTATCACTTAGCATTAAAAAAAAAACATGAAGTGAGCAAAGACTGTTCAATGCTAATAACCTCACATTTGTCAGTCACCAATCATTCTGTCAAATGTCAATTCAAAAATGGTGTACATCTTATTTTGGAATGAAAAGAGCCCTTTCAGCGCTCATGTTCTACATATTTATATCTGCAACACAGGTTTTTATCAGCGGATGTGACTCTTATGCTCCACACTTATTTTTTGAGTGACACTAAGTAGCTAAAAATCTAAATTGTAAATATAATTCAGCAGGGCAAACACGCCTCATAAGGGGGTCTGTCAGGTTAGTCCCGTCCACTGGGGAGGACACAGATGGGCTCTCGAGCCTCGCGATGTTTAGTATTCACTCTCAGCTGCCTGCCCTCATGACGCCGAGTGCTGGCTTTGTTTACATGCCGACTATAATGCAACGAATATTATAAGCACTACTTCAGATGAGAGCGTGACTGCACCAATTGTATAAAGAGATGATGTGACAGTGGGTTAAATGAATGCATTTAGATGGAAACCTTGAATAAAATAACCTCTTGCAAAGAGGCTGAAACTGGGTAAAGGTGACGTGCAGATAAAAGTATAGTCAGACACATTTAGGGGTCAGTGATAACAAACATTAACCACCATGGAAACTTTCAGGAGATGGTTAGTGACACTTTGTTATCATCAGAAGGATTAATGGAAAACAAATAAACTGTAGATATAGTTTGCATATTATATTATGGTTAAGTGATACTAGTAGTTAAGGCTCAGTCACTGTCTATGGGATCGTGAAAATGTTTTATTTAGTTTTTTTGAGAGACTTAAAGAGACTTAGACTAGACTTTATTGATCCCTTTGGGATGACTCCCTCGGGTAAATTTATCAGCCATCAGTGCTTCTGAGTAGCATAAAAGCCAGAACCAGGAACCAGTGTTGTTATTTTTAGAATAAATTATTGGTTTAACAGTATAAGCAGTGTAACAACAGGCTGAGACACCAGGATACTTCCAGTGAGATGCAATTGGGATAAATATGTGTTTTAAATGGTCCTCACTAATTCACTATTCCACAGCACTACACAACAATATTTTTAAGACAATACAGAGCAGATTAAAGTTATTTTTGTCAATCAATTCTACACACCATGCCCCATAATGGCAAAAAAAACATTATCTTAGTGTTTTTGCAAATCTAAAAGTCAAATAAAAAACTTTAATCTTCATAACTACCATGTGTATCTGCTGGTGTTGGATAAAGTTTGATTTCTAGAACTTCATGAATATTTAAAGAACAGGTAAAGATATTTCTGGCTTTTTGGAACAAAAAGAGAAGTATGTCTATGCTGCGTGGTGTCCCATTCCCACGTTGTGCACTGGAAGAAATACACACACATGCATCTCTTTTCAGCTCTGGGAATGCACACAAACACACAGTCTGATTACTTTTTCAGCGGATTGGCGTGAGGGCTTCAAACAATCAGCCAATCAAAGAAACACAGCAAACAGACTATTAGCAACTGTCGAGCTCCATCTGTTAAGAGTGTGGTAAACAAACCACTGCTTTATTCCTCTGAGCCTTTTTATCAACTGCGTATTGATGACATGGGATTTATCTGAGAGGGCAATGAGCTGCAATAAAAGATGTACTTCTTTATGTGAGTGAATTTTAATTCAATTTTAAAAGATGTAAAAAGACGGCGTGTGTGAGCTCTATTTTCTTTTATCAAATATCTGATGGCAGCTGATACACTGAATATGATTCAGCTTGACTAACTGCAGAACAAACTGTACAAGGAAACCTTTATTTGTCTAACTCTTGTGTGTGCCCATCGAGTGACCTCGCCGCTCCTTTCCTGTATTAGACGGCTGGTGTGGTTCTGAAATCGGTCCTGTGATGGTAAGGGAGCGTTTCCTGGTCACAGGATGCTGTGAAATGTCGTTAATAAAGCGGCTCCATGGAGGGAGGAAATCCTTGTTAAAAATCAAAGGAGGCATAAGTTGGGCCTGACCCTCCGCCCTGGTTTCATTTTTCTATTTTTTTGCAGAAACACACAGACGTTTGCAGACACCAGCAAATGGCTGCCCTCTGAGCTGACACACACGCATGCCAAGCAAACAGAAATGTCAATTAATGGTGCACAGTACAGTGTGTGTGTGTCTCTGTACCATGAGACACACACACACATTAAAGTCACACTTTCACAGACTGATACGGCTCGAGTCAACTCAAATTGCTTTGGGTTTCTCAATCTTATTTTCCACTGCAGATAGTTCACCCTCACTGCAGGTGGGATTCATAGCAATGCCTCATGAAACAAATTACTATAAGACAATACAAATCAACAATGTGATGCACATAATAATAATCAATAATCATCAGTGCTCTGTAAAGCAGCTCAAGTTTGTTATTGACATGTTGATCTACACAAGTTTAATGCAATTCTCGTGATGACAAGAATCAGTAGTCTGCAGTGTTTTCAATGTCAACTTTTAGTGTTGGCTAAGCACACTTAGAAAAGTAGAAGATGCAACACACTATCCACAATGGAAACCTAAACAGAAGAAGTCGAGCAGTAATATGCAGTGGAAATGCTCTATTATTCAATCAACAACCATCACCACAGCCAAACACAACTCACACAGCTGGATTCTCTCCAAACTCCATCCCTTGATTATTACCAGGCACTAGGGCCGGTCTTGTGTCGACACACAGACCCTCCTGAACTTTATGAGACTCAAAGTTGGTGTTTCGACCAAAAATGGCGCCGCATTAAAAAAGGAGCCGCTGTGTTGTTTGAGTGTGACGAGGGGAAGCTTATCAGACACCAAACTCAGTTCCTTAACAACTCTTTCACGTCAGTAATCATTTCATCCTCGGCTGGCTTCACAGATGGCCCTGTGTTTAATTGCCAGAAACCTCTGCGTTGGCAGCTGCAGCTCCTCAACAGGTTCTGTGTGTAAAAGCGAGTCCAACTGTTTCAATTAGGTGTCCCTCAACTTCACATGCTTCCTCTAGCTCCTTTCCCATAGAAGTGACATTACCTGACCCAGCTTTTGTAGCAGGAGTCGGTTTTCCAAGGCCACTGCCTTAAGGGCAATGGGGCCCACGTTGCTGCAAGAGAGCACAGGAAATAAGAAATATCAACAGTGCAATGTACCGTCATGTCTCTCTATAACGCAGATTCGATCCAAGTCATGCCTTTTGCTGCTTATTACATGTTTATGTAATACATGTTTTACGCACTATAAACAGATGTGAAACAAAAAAAAGTAAAAGAAAATGAAGCGTTGTCTGATAAAAACCTGGTTCAGCTTTTGCTCTGCTCTGCATTGGTCGTGAAATACGTACAAGCACACATTCCTGTCAGATTACTTTGTGACATGGCCGCTGTACCTACCGTACCTACCGTAAAATCACTGCAGCTATGATAACTTTCCAGAGTCGTAATATCCTGCCTCACTATTATAAACTGCTGCACTTCTGACAAACTTCAAACTAATGGATTCCTTGGTTGTTTTCCATTGTCTCACCTGTACTTGAAACATTATGCCCTGACAAACGCAGCCCCTTGCATTTTTTCATTGCAGGTCTGACTACCCATTTAACCACAGTAGAACTAGTATTAGTAGTTCAGTTCAGTTCATTACACATTTGAACTGTAATTTTTGCACTTCCATTAGCATAGGTTCCAACAGAATCACTTCATTATGCCTTGTTTTTTCATTATTCATCTGTCTGACACAGGGTTTAAATGTGGATCTAAAAACCCTGCAGTCCGTTGACTGGTCAACAGAATCGTCAAAAAGGACTTGATGCAAAAACCCGCCTCGATATTCTCATATTCTCAAACAAAGCTTATCTCCTTGTTGTAATAAACAGCCACAGACCGAGAAGGAAAAGCAAAACATGCACTTTGCAATTTCCTTCTTCTTCCTTTGTTTATTGCGTAGCATTAATTATAGTAAGTACTTATATGTTTGACGAGGATACAGCTATCACAGGTCGATAACTTTGTCTTCGGTGGAAATGAAAAACAGTTCAAGGGTTAATATAGGTACAGTCTCAAGGTTACTATAGTGACTATAGTGTGTGGTAGAAACGCAGCTTATGTACATATAAATCAAATATAACTGAAAGCTATCTTGTATCTTGTGTGCAAATGAACAGAAACACCCACAATATCTCCGCCCCTGACCTTTAACCTTTGAACAGGAAGTCAGGTGGCAGGTGCAATCGGGGCAAGAGATCTGAAGCGTCTGAGGGCTCGGTTTCCTGTCGGCACCGCCAAGACGCCACATCAGAGGATTCGTTTCCCATTCATCTCCGTCACACCTAATTGTCATGTACCCAGGTGCTCTATACACACCCGCACCGTGGCATTGGAGCTCTTCAAACAAAACACACACACACACACACACACACACACACAGAGAGTTAAGGATGTTCTCACCCACGGATGGACACACCACAACATATGCACACTGGGAAAACGGGCACGCGCACACATTCACACAGTCATGCAACTATAATTTAGCAGGAACCGCTGATCTGAACCAACAGGATCTTTGTCGAGGTGCGGCGACGATGATTTTTTTTTTTTTTTAAGAAAAAAGCCTGAGCCGAAAGACGAGCAGGAAGCCGAGAGGAGGTTCATGTGGCTTTGAAGAAACGGATACATCCTCTTTATTTCTCTCCCTCCTTCTCTCTCCCCTATCTGTCTGCCTCTGACATCCGCACAGCAGCCACCCACACGCTCAGACGAAAATATCCTGCTCGGCAGCGGATCGCCATTAAATACAGTTTGTTTTCTGACTGCATCGTGAAACACGTGAATGGAGACGGTAAACACCTCGACCACAGGCAATAAAAAAAAAAAAAAAAAACAGCACCATCCTGCCTTGGTTGAATGGCAGCTGAGCCAGATATCTCTAACGCTGCATGCACACACACACACGAAAGATAAAACAATTACAAACATTAAAACTCGTATAGAAGGCAACCTCAAGAATAAAAAAAAATACACACTGAAACACACATATATTACATGACACACAAATAGTAATATAAATTACTCACTGAGGCTCAAAATGGCACATACACACAAGCAAGCATGCACAGGGCCTTAAATCACGCATACAGAAACATATAACACACACACACGTCAACCTAAGAGTCCAAACTAAAAACACTCAGATTTCCACCATAAACAATCTCTGTTGGATTGTTGACTGCATGTAACTCGTAATTTAAAACCAAACAATAAGTAATTTCGATATAAAGGAATAAGATCGTCCCACACAATGCCCACAACAATCTGTCTATTTATAGATACACTAGTGAGGTCCTGAGCTGATCCTAAATATTGGTTTTGGGGCAGATCATGGCATAATTTAATGGACTGGTATCAGTGAAAATAGAGCTGATGTGATCTCTAGCTGATCTCTAGCAGATCATGCCGGATCAGTTTCAGGACTTGCATTCTCCAGTTAAACTTTCATCGATATCATATTAATAATTTAAGCTTAGAAACTTTATAGATCTGAATGTTTGGTTCGAGTTGCTTGTAAAAAATAAGGTGTATGAGATTAAGTGGGTGATTATAATCTGTTAATTTAGTATGTCAAATATATATCAAATATATCTGGCTGGCTCGAATAGCGATTTGGAGCCAAATAATCTTGACATGGAGATCTTTGTGTAAAGTAATGCACAACAGACATATTTGGCCCACAGAGCTGTTTTTGTGGCTTTGCAGTACCACATTATGTGTCTTTCATTATAATAAGGTAAATTAATTTTGCACAAAATATAATAATATAATCTTACGTATCAGATGCAGTGTGCAGTCTTCAACGTGTGCTGCTGATCAATGGAATCCAATCATTAAGGTCCCTTCACCTCCACTGGAGATGCAGGACTGAAGAGTAAATCCATCTCAAGTTTTTTATTATATTTAGGATGAGACAGGAGAATAGGAGGGCAGAGAAATACAGCAATTGAAAGAGAAGGAGAAAGAGGAGGGAGGCTGTGTGTTAGAGTGAAGATGAACTTGGCATTCTGACCCACTTCTGCAGGAGGAGTGAGTGAGAATCTGTCGCCAAATCCCACCAAGAATGAAGATGACTCATCACCCGGTGCTGCTTAGCTAACGGAGTGAGAGAAACGGTCGAGAGATGTGCTGAAGAGACGGAGAGAGAGAGAGAGAAGAGAGGGAGAGAGTTGCAACATCATAGCTGTAATCAATCGTATCGCTCATACACAAGAGAAAGATGTTCATCATTTTATCTGCAGTGATGATAAAGCGTAGGTGCAACCCTGAATCAACATCATCAGGAAAGCTCCGGGTGAAGTGGACCAAATAAGATGCTTGTCACACTTTTCAAAGATTTGGCCTCTATGAGGTGTGTTTAAGGGTTTATGTGGACATGTAGAGACCAGAAGGTCCATATTTTACTATTGACTAACACACACATCTTCAAAATCAAGAGTCTTTGCATGTATACAATCCTTTCGCACTGTGTTTATATTCATTTGTCAAGTATGTCAGGTGGTCAAAGCAGCTGATGTGAGCCTGTAGTCATTAGGAAATTCAGATAACACATCAGTTTCAGATAACGTATCCTGTATAATTAATGGATAGCACACAGAACTTAGATTGATGTGGTTACAGGTTTCCTCTCATGCAAAAAAAAAAAAAAAAAATGGAAGCAGTGTTGACAATAGTTGGCTTTGGTTGAAAGCACCCTCTACAAAACACACTGCTCAATGTTCATTAAATATGGCCGTGCACTTCCAGCGTTGGTGTGGAAACAGGCTTTGTTGGCCATGAAGTGGGCTGTTTTGGGACCATGAGACAGCAACAGCGATCCCACCCTGCTTTCATTTCTTCGCTTCTGGTCTGACGGCGCCTTCAATTCACCCCCTCCCCTTTAAGAGGAATGAGTCACACCAGAACACAAGTCGTGATCTGGACCACTGCCTGTTGAAAAGCCCTCATTATCACCAGTTGTCTGGCTCGAAAAACAACAGACTAATGCTCACCATGAATGGACTACAAACCCTTTATTAACAGCTACAAACTAAGAAGAGCAGACTTGTGAGTGTATGTTTCAGTGGCAGTGGTTAAATGTGATCCTTTGGTAATAGTGTTTAAATCACAAGGCACAATGTAAAAAAAACAAATGTACAACAATCATAATTGGACGCAACACAGATTGCAACTGAAATAAGATCAGAACTGACAGACCATATGCGCAGGTGGTCTGGTGAATCTGTAATCAGATCTCAGGTACAATAAGCCAGGTGTTAATGCAAGTAGACCCGCTCGCCTGCCTTCCTGAAAAAGCGTCTGCCTATGATCTGGTGTTCCAGTGCTCGGTTTTAAGAGGACACTCCATCCGCTTATATAATAACATCATGCCAAGGATGAGTCATCGTCATGAGACCCAGAGGTTAGGCTTCCTGCGGCTCCCATGAAATTTGACAGTGGGGATGTGCCAGAAAACATGCACGGATACGAGAGCGCAGAACCACGTATGCAGACATGCCTGCACAGACAAACACAAAAACCCACATCGGTAAGCACAGAAAGGTGCGCAAACACACTCCAACACACAAGTCAAGGGAAGCAGCAGCATCTGTCACTGTTATGCTGCTTAATGTGTTAAAAGACAATGTATTTCATATAGCCATGGTCTTATTTGAACAAGATTTAGTTTACTGATGTGGTGTGTGGACTTTTCAACCACTAGGGGCGTTATAGAGCAATGTTGTTATATGTAGGTGCCCACTTTTTCTGCATCTTGCGCAGGAGCATTATGGTGACAATATTCCTGTGTATTCCCGGAAATATGTGCTACATCTTGGCTGCTAGATATGTCAAATCCCCTGAAAAAGACTGACTATGTTTATCAAAGCAATTACAAGCAGAGTAACTCGGTATTTCTGGCACAACTTTAGTTACTTGCAAGCCGCATAGAAAAGAGAAAGCCTTCTTAAATTAAATTTCTGCAACACCTGTCATGTCATTATCACACACTATTACAAGGTTTGCTTGATAGTTTCATGTTCGTGTTCATCTAAAGGGTGGAAAACTGTTGTTGTTCACAAGCGACTGAATGATTTAGTTTAATCTTGTCAGTTATTACTACTGAATCATATGAATGGTGCGTTTGTGTTTGTCTCTGTTTGTCTACATCTCAGTGTCAAGGAAAGGTCATTCATTTAACCGTAAGGTTGAGCAGGCAGGCAGTGGCGGAAAAAAACAAGCATATATGGCAGTGTGGCTATAATACACGAGAGCAGGAAGCTATTAACATGGCATTACCAGACCAACAAGGGGCAGGAAATTAAATTTGGCTGCCTCTGAGAAGGTTATGTCCCCACCCTCTCTCATGGTGAGTAATTGATTATCATGGCTTTCCACAGCTCCTGTGCTCCTATATATTTTCCACCCAAAGATTCACTGTTTTCTACACTTTCAGACAGCACAGACTCATTACTCAGCTTTGAGAGACGGTTGTCTTTCCCTCTTTCTGGAAATGAAATCACTTTTAAATTTTAGCATGCTTGACTGGCCTGGACAAGCATTTGGCAAATGGGTCATACAGCGTGACAAGGGAAATAAAAGCTTGGGGTTTACTCTGGATACGCCAGAGAAAGGACTCATTTAAGGACGGCTACCAAGCCTGTCGCCACTCAAAGCGCTGCCCCCAAGCATTTTCCATACCACAAAATGACATAAATGTTCTGAAACATGGTGACTGAAAACCACTGGTGACAAATGTGATCTAAATTAGAGTGCTGGCCTTGTGTGGTTTTCCTTGCGTGGTGACAAAAATAAATTCCTCCTACCTCAAATAACTCATCTAAAACTGAAAAGTGTCAGACTAAACCTAAGATATGGACATGGCAATGTCACACAAACAGTATAAATGTATAATAAATTATGCATCTCACATTTGTATTGCTCAAACACACTTAAAATACAGGTATATACAGGTATATCTGCAACATTATAAACTTTGTATAAACTTTGTATAAATTTGGTGAAAATGAAACTTTTGAAGATGTAATACTCATTGGATGACCATCAAATTAACTATACCCATAAAATCCCAAGGACTGAAATAAATAATTATCAATCAATCTACCTCTGAAAATGTATAAAGCCACTATTATCTAGGTCCTACAAAGGTCAGACATAATTTATGGCAGGTCTCTATAACCGACACCTGACACAAAGCTTGTTGATCATTAACACCGAACACCACTCTGGTCCTGGCACAACTTTCTTTACACCGAGATAAGAGGACAAAGCAAAAATAACCTACACTGACCTGGATTATGACGGTGGCAACGAAAGGGCAGTGAAATTTCGACACCAAACAAGGTGTTGATTTTATGTAAGATTAAATGTACCGAGTCAAGGTCACAACAAGCAAAAATACAGCAGGTGAGCCGAGGCGGTGCAAGGCCCAGGAAATCAGTGGGAATAAAACTCAAGGTCAGGTCCATCGGCAGTTACTTTGATCCGATGGATGAATAGATTGAGAGAAAAAGCAAAAGGGAAAGGGGCGGTGGTGGTGGGGGGCGGACAAAAGCGAGGCTGCCATTTAACAAGAGCATGGCTAAGATGGCAGACACATGTTTTCCTGAGTAAGCTGTATTTCACTCTGCAAACACCCACAGAGCAAATACACTCATCCAGAAGTGGACATGTGTTGGAGGCCTTCACCCCAACAGATACACACACACACACACAATGACACGGATTCACACCTTGGCCATTAGTGTACACAAACGGACATGATCACACCCATGCAACATACGCCCACACACACACACACACACAACTCTAGGCCTTGTGCTATCGGTGTTAAGTTGTGTTTTACCATGAGGTGCAGAGCTGCTGTTTAATGTGTTTAACTTAAGCCAGGTTTTTTTGTTTTTTTTTTTCATTTTTTTATTTGCATACTTTCCCTCACCTGTTACTCTGGGCCGTTGCCACGACCAAGAGGAATCACTTCTGGCCTCAATATGTCTGGCAGTAGCTTGGATGCCCAGTGAAACATCTTATTTAATGTCAATTTGCCAGCTGTAATTACAGTACCAGGGAGCCATATCTACCTCAGAATATAACCCATATCATCCTGTATTAGGGCCCTGACATACCAAATACCATGTAGTGTACTTATGTCATTTTTGCCTTTTATATTTAATAATTTATATCTATTTTTTGTACTTATTCTCATATTTGCCTGTCTATTTTGAGCTGCTTTAACAAGTGAATTTCCCTGAGGTGGGATTAATAAAGTTTTATCTTATCTTATCTTATTTTATCTCTAATCTTACTCAAAGAAGTAGCCCCACAAAGGTTGGCCAATCAAACCTTACAAACATCTCATCTTCATTTAGGTGTTCAGGTGTATATGAACACACTGCAAATACAACAAACTTACATCCAGTTGAGCAGGTGAGTGAACAACTGGCTCAAAGTCTGCCTTTATTACCACAAACAAAGACGATCGTACAGTCTTATTACATACTGTAAGTGCGGTATTGTGAGATTTTCTTTCCACTAGTAATATAAGTAAGTAGTAAATAATATAAGTAGTAATATATAACAATGGCATTGTTTGACCTGCAATTTTCACACACAGCAACCATGAATCTGACTTCTGTTTTAATGTCAATAAGCATGACAAGATATACAAGTGGCATCCATAGCTTGTTTAAGGTGCTAATAAAGCTGCACCCAAATTGTGGCAGCCTGAGGTTTTGTATTTGACCGCTCAGCAAAGTTCATCACAATAAACTCTGAAGCGATAGTTCCTGGACCATCAGAAGTAGAAACCCCAGAGCACAGACTTCTTGGGGGACCAGATAATGTGGAAAAGGAACTAAAGTTTGACCCTGATTCTTCTGGTAGAAACACATGGAAACACACAACATCCTAAAAAAAGGGTTGTCAGCTCCTGTAAACGTCCTTGTGGTATAAGTGGGTGGATTAACTGATTTGGCAGAACAGTATTCAGGCAAGTACAACCAATTGCCTCTGCTAGCGATGCAACATACTCAATTGGACAAATATTGACCAATAAGGGCTGACGAGTGCCAACAGTGCTGGACAAAACACTGCCGGAGATGCTTAATGACAGATGTTCCTCTTCTTGCAAAAGTCACAAAGTCGTGGAGAAATTGTTTCTACTTCTCTTTACTATTGTAATACTCTGTACCTACATAATGATTTTGAAAAAGGAAATCCTATTTTTTTTTTTTTTTTGCAACTGCTCCCCAGGGAGGTCAGAGGTCAGGGTCGGCACCAGAACAGTGCCCCTGAAATAATCAGTGCTTTGCTCAAGGATGCGTCTGCAGGATGTTTACTGTCATGGGGACTTGAACATGAAACATGGCTCTTTCCAAGTTCACTTGCTGGAGGGCAGATTTAATCACTATTTCACATGTGGGTAAGATTTAGGAGTGACCCCTCTGCCAAAACGTAATCTAACCACACACCTCAGAGCGAAGCAGAACTTCAGGTACACATTTAACCAAAGCAAATGAAGCTATTTAGGTCATCAGGCCAGACGCCGGAGAGCAGTGTTATATTTTCCCTTTCGTTGTAACTTTCAGTTCCTTTCTTTCCTGTGCTCTTCTTTCTTCTCTGGACGCCTGATGAGTCAGTCAGCAACTGTGGTTCCTCTTATTTCATCACTCCCCTTTTTTTTTCTCCATATCTCTTCTACTATACTTCCTCTTCATGCTTCCGCTTTTCTCCCTGTTACGTGCCAAGTGGCAGTTGCCCTTTATGTTAACTTATCCTCCCCCTGATGCTTCTGACTAAACAGGCCAGACACAAAAATGGGAACTGTTTGTGATTAGTGTCTATTGTTTGGTCATTGTCATCGCAACAAAATGAAAGCATATTTAGAAAATTGCCAAATCCCTGCGTGCTATGATTCATTACATTACTAAGTTAAGTTTATAGTTTTATGATAAGCTGCTTTCCATCTGAGTAGCACTGCAAACTTTGTACATTTCTCATGTTGGGGTAGCTTGCTTAGCCCCACTATCTTTCAGGTTCTCTTCAAGGAGAAGGAAAACAAAGTGGTGTAACTGTGTGATGAAAGCGAAACCAGGATTACTCTAATGCTACATAAGACATTCGCTTAAAGTAAAGAACAAACTCAAGGAAACCACTTTGTATTTAGCCAATCTGAACAGTATCAGTGTTGATGATTTACGCCTACGGCTTTGGCATAGCATTCTTTTAAATGAGCTTTGAATGGATTGACATAACACAGCAGAGGTTCCTGAGAAAAGTCTCATGTTAGAGAGGAAATGAGGCTTTTGTTACTCAGTTACTCATATCCCAACCAGAGGTTTTTCTTCGGTTTCTTTCTCACCGAAGTCTCAAGTGGAGGCGAATCCTTTCACAGTGAGGAAGTGAATGAGCGCTATTGTGGCTTTGCCTGGGATTAGCCCATTTTAAAGCCCCTTAGTAAGATTTACCCACATTATTCACATTTTAATGGACATTCCCACCCACACATACACATGCTGGCTAAAATCAAAATCCATGGCAATGGAATAAGGTGGTAGGAGGCTTAATGCAAGGGAATAAATTTCAAGGTTCATTGACCTCACTCAGTATAAAGTATTGTGTGGATACAATGAGAGTATTGAAATTATTGAATTGGGGAAAAGACATATAGGCCTTGTACCTCTTTAGATGAGTGCGCTTGAACATACAAAATACCAACAAGCAAATGTAACTCTTCAATGCCCATATAGTCATGTACAGGAAGCAGATATAGCGTACAATGAACCAGCCAAAACATGGAGAGGAGACTGTACCTGGTGCACAAACCTGGACTTTGTTTTCAACCATGCTGCTTTTAGAGTTTGCATGAAATGGCTAGCAGAGTGCTATTTGTTTCTGCATATTTACACATTTACTGTAAAAACAGGAAGCTAGGGTGGCTGCCCCCCTCCAGAAAATCCTTACTAGATCAACATGGAGCTTGAGGGGTTATCAAGGACTTTTTGCCACCACCATCACATATATCTTTGGATTTTACAGCTGAATCGGACAGGGATGAAACGGAGGGAGAAGCCGACCACGATGAAGTCATTTCTGGAGTGAGACCATACATGATTCAAAGCCAGCAATGCATTGGCTCATCCCCATCGAGAAAGTGTTTAATTGGATGCAAAATATACGCCACGAGGATGAATCACCGACACTTTTTCATTGTTACCTACAAAACAACTTTTTGACACTGTTGGGTCAGATATGAGATTATACAGTAGCTCACAAAAAGACGTATAACATAAAATCACTTTAACATTGATTGACATTCACATTTTGGTTGAATGAGAACTTAAAATGGGACAAAAGGAGCTGTGGTTATTTGGCATGAAGTAGGTTACCTAACCACCAATCAACTCAGCTTCATTGGCCAGGTGAGTGAACACATACGTTCACAGCAAATCACAGCTCGACAAGGTAAAAATAAACATAAGGCTAATATGCAAAATTATAAATGTATAAAATGTATATACTGTAAATATATAAATACATATTGTACAAAGAAATAATGATAACAACAGTAACTTGTAGGCAGTAAGACAGTACCTCTATTTCCTCTAATGTATTCATGTGTTCATCCAGCCTCAGGGCCACTCACCAGGGTGCCACTCACATCGCCGGAAACCAAAATATAATTTTGTCACGTGCACTTGTGTGACAATTGCTCTTGTGCTCAGTTTTAGGACGTTAAAGGCTGAAGTTTATCTGTTTGTCCGGGCCAGATGGAAAAGATCACTGGTCATGATGGGAGCGACTGTGACTTGGAAACTCCAGAGGTAGAGGTATACTTAGAGCAGCGGTCTAGAGAACAGAAAACATCCAGTCAACGACCAACCACATGACGTTATTGACCAATTACATAAAACAAAGCACTGGTCAGCAGTGAACTGGGCTCTGCAATCAGTTTGACAAATTAGGTTAGCCATCCTGCCCGCACGAGCGTTTGTGTAAACGCTGTGTTGAGGAAGTATCTCGATTTAATTAGCAGTCTGTTCCACTTCGCTAAAGCAGAAGCAGCACTGGATGAGAGTGAACAGTTAATGTTACAGCAATCGAGTGAGAGCTATCTTCATCTATTGAGGCTGAAAATGACATATTGGATGGTTCGCTAACTGAAATGTCAACAACGATCCGCAGACAACTCTCACACTCTACAGCCCCCCCTCCAAAATGCCAAGCTGCGGGAAACACTGATAGCAGGTGGCTAAATGAATGACGAGAAAGGCCAGCTGATTGGGCGAGAGAGGCCCTCAAAGAGAAAGCAGCTATGGCACTGCCACCATTGAGTAGCTTCACAGGGAAGGAGCATTGGTAGGAGGGGAGGGGGTAACTGGGCTCCTTGATTGGCACCTCGAGCAGTGGGGGGTTAGAGGTCATGCTGTGCCTCTGCCCTTCACAGTACAGGCAGGAGGGAGCGGAGAGAGCCACCCCAGGCCTCGGCATCCATAGGTGGGCTTTGTGGTCTGTCATCGCCGGGTCTATAGCACCGAGCTGCCTCTCTAGCCCTCTATCAGAGAGACAAACAACACGCAGGCTTATCTGTTCATGCGTGAGTCCACAAATTTAAATATCTACATGTGTGCGTCTTCGTGTGTGCAAGATACGGCTTGCGTTTTTGCGGCGGTGCTAAATATGACGCTCATGCATCCGAGCGGTGGCAAATTTCGACAGCAAGCCTGCGTTTGTGTTAAACATAGTATGAAAAGCATATGTGTTCATGTTCATATCTGAGAGTCCCTTCACTCTTGTGGTTTCAAGTCTTTTTTGAAACACCTTTAGGCTCTCACTTGGGGCTCCAAATATAAAGGCACCTTAAAGAATTGGTGGTACATTCACAATCAGGCTGCAGTGTCTGATAGAAGTGTTTGATGTTTTGTTTTGTTCCCATTTGGAGCCTCATCCTCTTGAACATCTGACTCTGTTGGCGGCACTGAGGGGTCAGATTAGACCTCGGCTGGAAGAACTAAATTAGGCTGACATCCGCTGCTACGACCTTACACATCAAACGATGGGATGCATGAGGACCATGATAGATTTCCTGAGAACAGGAAGTACCATGTAGAGAGTGTGTGTGTGTGTGTGTGTGTGTGTGTGTGTGTTTGTGTGCCAGTATTCACGGAAACTGCAGACACTGAAAGTACAAACATAAGTACAGGGTCAACATACATTTTGGGGGTCTGTACATTAAAAGTTAAAAGTTATGTTAATATGTGTAATACAATGGGCACTATATCTGTGACAAATCAGACACAACATAACCTGAAATCAGACGCTGAAAATCTTTAAGCTGCAGATCTCAGTTTGAATAAAATTCCTCCTCTGAGATGTTTGACAACATTTAAGGATTTGTTCCTGATTAATTTGTCTGTAAGTTTAGCGGACAACCTGTCTGCAAACCGGTAAGCCTGCATACTATGTGCTTTACAAGACTGCCAAAAACAAAGAGATTAGCATTTTAGTGTTGTGCCCAAAGCTGATTAAGTTCCAGTGGCAAAAGGCACGTTCGACCCATTTCTCTAAGCAGAATATTGCCACCTGTTTGGCAAACTGGGGCTGAAACATAACTCAGAACCAGCCATGAAGTGAGCTAGGTGTTAATCAGTCGAGAGTAGAGGCAGTATCATGGTCGTGTTGACGATCTTATAGGTTAGCACAGAGCCGAGCAGAGCCAGATGTGGGTGGTGGAGGTGGGAGCTTCTGAGGAAGAAGAAACCACTTTTTGAATTCCCCGAGATTAGATTAGCTGGCAGAGGAGTTTTTTTTTTTAGGTAACCTTCAGTAACCAGTGACATTCCTGCGCTCACCCACCTCCTCTAACATTAAAGCTAGGTCTCTGTGTAGGCGTTCAGTGTAAATAGCACAAGGGACGGTTAGATCAGAGTCTGTGTTTTGCTAAAACATCTCATTCATTCCTGCCTTCGAGGCCTGGACAAGCAGCTCCTCAGGTTCTCAGGGTTTGCCTGGTTTTGTGCAAATCTCAGCCTGGTATATTATTTGTAGGCTAAAATGTTCCATTGATGTGTCTCAAGTATGCTGGTAGAACTAACTAGCCCTAAAATATGTGGAAAAATAAGAATAATGTAGGACGAGGTGGTTCAATAATCACAAAAAAACACCTAAAATTATAAACTGCCATTAAGGTTATGTTTCAAACACACCAAAAATGTATACGACTAATTATACTACTATGCCTGTCTTTGACTTTTACCAAAATGGTCAATTATATGATCATACATCTCTTAAGGTGGAGAAAGTGACCAGTTTTAGGTTTATGAAATCAGCATCACAGTGAGCCTGACATCACCACGGTGAAGAAAGCTGTACAAATGTACTGAACAAAATCCCTGTGTCAAGTCCTTGCTAAGTTTCACAGAGGAGCAAAAGGAAGCATCCTAATTGGAAACAGTACAAACTGGCATAAGATGTGCACAGCAAAGGACAGGACATCTCTGCAGCAGGCAATTCAGAACATCACAGTATTTATCTGCAGATCATCTGTGATATCAGTGAGGTGAGCTGCCTGTGCAGAGTCTAAAGGACAGTAAAAGACGATAACCACCCCAGCAACAGCCTGTTGCTACCACCAGACATCACAGCACCTCAAGCCCCATTCTCAACCATAATTAAATGACCTGGTAGTTTCTGTTATTTCCTTTATCACATTAATATACTACTATGTTTTTGTATAATACATGCACATCAGTAATCATGTATATTGTATTATGATTTTTAAATATTTGCATATATATTCTGTGTGTAGTTTGAAGTGGAATATAACTTTCATTTCACTGTGAAATCCTGTGTTGCATGACAAAATAAATTAACCTTGTAACCGTGGCTCATCTTTTCCTCTGAAGTAGCTTTAAATAATGACTGGAGGACAATCCGTCACAAAGTCAAAGTAGACACAACTTCAAAACTCTGACTCTCAATACAATAGTATTGATTATATAGGCCCAACCATCAGGGGGTGGGGAGGGTTAAGTACATAGAGTACATACAGAAGAAGCTCCCTCAAGAAGCTCAAAGAAAGTGAGTCTGGAAAAGTTTAAGACGTGAGAGGACATGCACTTGAACGCAACCTGAACAAACAATTTCAGCTGCGTTCAGGAGCGTTGGTGTGTTTGTGTTGGAGATCCAGAGCAGTAATCTATTCACTTGTTAGTTTAAGGAGGGAAAAATGCACATATGAACATTATGTAGGAATTTGCAGAGGAGGGGAAAGACTCCAGAGGTATTAGATGTCCTGCTGGGCAAAACTCCTGAGAACCAGAGGAAGAATTTGAAAGAAAAGAAAAACATCTCAAACAGTGGAGCCCTTCTTGTCATTTTCTTCGAACCACCTCCACAAGGGCAGAGGGTTAGTGTCAAACAAGCCAAACTTTGGAGCCCACTCTCTCCTGAAACAGGTGGATCAACCCTCCAAGGTAATCCTAAACACAAAGACTATTCTGTGAACTGTAGGAGTGGCAGCTGTAAGATTAATGGTCTGGGAAACCATATTGTAACCCGGAAGGTCACTTGCTTGAGCATTTGGGCGATTTTGTCAAAGTATCCTTAAGTAAGACTTCAGAATTGCTACCAGCTAATTTCATTTCATTCTGGGTACAAATTTTAGATAAGGGCCTGCAACTAAAATGTTCAAGAAATGTTTGTGGCTCTCTCTTGTGTATAAAATACGAGCGCAAAGTGAAAAGACGAGGGGAGTAGAAAGGTGTTTACAATAAGTCGCCGCTTTTTCTTTCTCAAGTCAAACTTACAAATTCGGGGGGGAAAGATTTAGAGTATCTGGACCTACTCCATGCGATCCATGCCAGATTCAGGGACGTCAATGTGCCACTTGTTGACCAGACCCTCTTATCAATTACTCTCACATGAGCTGTTCCAAACACAGCCCCTCTTGTCTGACACCAGATTAGTGGATGTTTCTCGACATGGGCCATGGCTGTCAGTTCAGACCTAGGCCTTTGAAGTGGTGCAACTGATTCGTCAGAGCAGCAAAGGGACTTTCTAAGAATAACTAACTGTAGAGAGGAAAATAAATGGGTGACTTCCTTTCATTAGGCTCACTTAAGTGTTCAAATATAGCCAGTCACGAGGGGACTTGCGACACAAAGGTGGCATGTGGACATACTGACAGAGAGAACTGTGGTGGGTCAAAGTGAGAAGACTTTTCTATATAAGTTTTTTTTTTAAAAGAGCATTCGGGCACATTTTATTAAGACTCCAATGTTGATGATGCAAAACTGAAAGAATTAATTTGAGGATGTCTTTAATGCACTTAATATTTAGTTTTATATTATTGCCATAAAGATGTAAAGTGAGAAGAGTTTAAATTGCCCTTCTACTCTTTTATAGAACCTGATACAAATTTTAATCCTTACAAAGTCTGTTTTTTAGGAATTCTGGTATAGATTATTGAACACAAAGTAAATTGTTGTAAGACGAAAACATACAACATTTATTTTCAGAAAGTTCAAGCTTCAGTTGCATTTCAGGTCAAGTCATTTGCCATAAATGAAAAGAGATTTTGAGCTTTTTGCTTGAATAAATATGAATATTGTCCATCTTGCCACACACAAGTTGACTGGTGGGTGTTTTTCAAACTCGTTTTTAAATACGCCGGATGTGCCAGAATGACCCAACTCTGGGAAATGGTAGCTTTAAAAATTGCAGTATTCTGACACCAAGCTCAAAATGATCACAAATTTTGCTGCATCGCCAGCTTTAAACAGAGCTTTCATTAATATATAAGTTATAATATCAATTCAGACCTCAATGACCAGCCAAACATCCTTTTCTGGTGAATTATACACCCATCAAATGGAACACAAAGTTAACTAATCATCCTACAAAGTCTGTGAACTGACTATTTAAACATCCTACTTTCACATAAAACATTTTTCCAAGTACCATCACTCTCATGTGTGAGCTGTCGAGCACTAATGTAGTAACAAGCAGCCAACTGTAACACAGACCATTCACAAGTTGTACTGTTCTTCTGAATGGCAGTTACATAACGCTGCGCACATTCAGAGAGTTAATACTTAAACAACTGTGTCGTGACCAAGAATGAAAAAGTCTGGATGCCAGGAAACAGAGAAATACCTGGGACGAAAGTAAAGTGGCATAGAAATGTTCAGTTTTTTTGAAGATTTTTCTGTATTATTTTATCTTTTTTGAGATGATAATTGTTTTTGCCAGCTGTGGAACTTTGATGCTCTCTTACAATATTTGCTTTCCCTCAATTGTTTGATTTTATAAAAAAAACGATCAGGATTTCAATTCAAGGAAGAAATGTGTTGCCATATGGAGGGTTTAGGTGTATGTAGGGCAATAGGAGGTTAATCTCTCCATGTAATCTTGACACATATCCCACCATATCCTTTTATCTCTGAGAAAGCCAACCAGGTAAACAACTCAGAGGGAGAGAAGGAGTGAGAGAGGATTGACAAACAGCAGATGTGACGATTGAAAGTGTCACAGAATATCCTGTACTCTCAGTCACAATCAGCTTTTGGTCGAGTACCTGGATGCATATGAGGGATCGGACTCCAGGAATAAGTTGTTCTCAATGTTCTTATGCAGGAAGCAATTTACAGGAAGATAGAAAGAGGCATACAGCAAAATAAAACAATGCTAAACAAATAAAGATATATATATATATATAATAAAAAGCAACAATGTGCAACAGCATATGACGCATTTATACAAGTCAAGTGTTTCTAAATATGCAAGGTTTAAATTAAATAAATCCAGAAACACTTCGCACAAATATTAACCCACCAATTCAACGGCCCCTCAAAGAGAAACTGCAGGGTGGGTATCCATAAGGGAGATTAGATTGAGCTGCATTGCCACACAAATGCCTGCTAATCAGCTTTAGCACTTAAGCTAATACCAAAAAGACTGCAAAGCACCTGTGGGAAAACTCATTCGCCATTCAGAATAACCCCTCTGCTAATTGCTAATTGTCCCACTGTAAGACAATGCGAGCTCGAGGCTAGCCCTGAGCCCCCTCTCAGACTATGCTAGCGACTCAACCTTTCCCATGTTCCCACACATACCGGGCTCCCAGCCACCGCGAAACACTTAAGCGTCTTTAAATGAGAACATTATATCTGGATCTTGACGAACAATCAAAGAGGCAATAATAATGCAACGAAAAGCTGTTGCCGCTCTGAACGTTACGATATAAAAATGCTTCATGGAGTTCATAATCAGTTTTTGGAAAAAAAAATCTTTGCTGGTTAATTCCATACCTGATTAAGTCAAGACCTTTTGAAAAGATCAAAAAGGTATCAGCAAAGTCTAGAAACAAAGAGCCAAACAATCTTAAGCTGTGTGCACAATAGCTTCTGTGTTAAAAAAAAAAAAAACATAGAAAAGCTGACCTACATGTTGTAAATTCAAAGGCTTAAATCAGAGGGTCAATTAAAAGGGAATGGGCTGACCTAATTAATGTAAGGCTGCATCCTTCTAAATCATACCTTTTGTCCTCTCCGAACTCTAATTCCTCTCTAAAAATCTCTCCAGTCATTGTCATTTTACTCCCGATGCTGGTTAATTTTGGATTATTGTCAGGGCTCCCATGATCCCAGCATGTGTGGCTTGCATGCATCCTCAGCTCTCTGATCGGGTAGCAGTCAGAAAAATGTTTGCATGGACGGGACTTAAGACCGTAGGGTGAGGTTGTGCATCAGCCTATAAATCAGAGACAATACTTGCACTAAAAACTAAAGTCCTATTCATCCCTGCAACGGGACCATGTTTCATTGTAAAGCTGCCATGTGAGACGGAAATGGAAGATAAATACAAGAAAGAAAAATGTATTAAAAAAGGTCAAAAAGCCAGGACAGATAGAGATAGAGAGATATGAAGCGAGATGATTAGATTCTGGGGTAAAAAAAAAAAAAAAAAAGGAAGAGAGTGGATACATCAAACAATAAAAGCCCATCAAAGCCATCCATCAGTGTGACTGTGGTCAGAGGTGGGGGATCCAGTTATCCCTCTCTGGGGAGCAGAGAGATGAATGACTTCCTAACAGGTGGACTATGAGCTTAACAGGAGGAGGGAGGTGGGGGGGTTTAACCTGGAACTGGGCGCAGTGTTAGGTTACAGCTGCACCTCCGGAGAGACACTGTGACCCCTCGGCTCTCTCCGCTCACAGGAAATGGATTTGTTTTCCTAGCGCTTTCCCAGTAATCCTCCCTTTACAGACACACATTATGGCTGTACAGACACAAGTCCGAGCATTCGCACAAAATGTCGCACATAAGACACATGTACAGATACTTTTAAGGGCCATGCAAACGGTAAGATGCTCAAGCACAATGTTGAGAACGAAATATGGAAGCAGGACTGGAAGTATAATCTACAGAAGAGCAGTTCCACCAACAGAAATGACACGAATTAAGAGAAAGAAAGAGCTTTGCTTCTGTATTACAACAAATGTGAGACAGATACAACTATTCTTAACCCACCGCCCAGCTAAAAATGGCATTAAAAAAAAAATTAAAACCCTAAATGTAAGAGTCCACTAAGAGTATAGTTCTGTCTTAGCTAACCTTCGACCCAGTCGCTCAAGGTCTGCAGGTAGATGCCTCTCAATGGAGGGGGGAAAAAAAATAAATAAATAAAATAAAATCAATAACTTGTTTTGCTGCGAGCCTGGGTGAGCTGTACAGAAATAAGCTCGGCCGGCAACAGAGCCATGAGGCGTCTGATCTGCCTACGCGGTTCAACGGGCCACATCCTCTCTGCCTCCACTCAGGGAGAAAATAGCATCAGGGAGCAACACTGCCAGATATTAAGGTAGCCTGTTATTTCCACACACACACACATGCACACTCGTGGTTCCCTCATACTGGCGTAGCTGCAGTCGTCCACCACAATGAGACAAACTTGAAGTGAATACAGTCGTTTGGTTTTCATATATCAGCCAGTCCACCTTTAAAAAAGCATCAACTACATTTCACAATCTACAACTGTCTATTAGTCTTAATATAACTATCCAAATTAACATCACTCCTAAAGAAAGCACCTACTTGGAGTTGGATGCAGATCATTTCTTTGGCATCATTACATCTTTTAGTTGAGTGCTGCCTTCGTGGGAAATCCTATATCATGACGTCTGATGTTTTCATGTTTTTGGTTGTAATTAGCAAAGGACAGCCAAAATAAAAAGGTGTTTTTATCATAAAAGTAGATATAGGTTGGCTCTGTGGTCATCTTAGTCTGTTTAAAAAGAAACATATTTATCTTACAGGACAATAAATATGTATATAAAAAAAACTTGTTTATACTTTATTTTTTATCAGTTTTAACAATCTTTGCTGGTGCTTTCATGCATGAAAATGCAAAAGGCAAATAGAGAAGATAATCCCACAGATTCAACCAGCAACCTTGTTAAAATCATAAAGTGATCACAAGAGGAGGGCAGACTTTCATGAATGTCTTTGGTTGTCTTTCCTTTTCTCTCTTCTTGCCAGGATCTTACAGTCAAGACGACAAATCAAATCTCATGTCTGCTGGTTTTTATCTCATCCCTGTTCTATTTTCATCTCTCACCTCTGCCTCCTCCCATCTCTCCGGGAAAGCGGGATAGCGGCAAACGGGGAAGCAAACACAACACATCATCATTTGCCTTTCAGGTGTCCCTGGTACCTGTTAATAGACCTGTCTGGCTATTTTTAGCCTCCTGCATAGAGCGACTGTCAGCACGTTCCCAGCAGAGGCCCCCGAGGATACAAGCCGTACCCTTGAGAGAGAGCGCATTCAAAGGGCTGAGGGTTGGTCAGATGTGGAAGGATGGCGGAGGTGACTTGGAAGGAGGAAAACCCCCAGAAAGATAACCATGGAAACTACATAATGGCAGGCAGGGGTGTGGCTAACATTTGAGGACATTCAGGGCTTAGCCCAGACCATTTTCAGTGTTTTTCTTTTTTTTTTTCAGTGTTCAGGGATCATTAATTCAATATTCAATAATCAATATTGAATTGCTTCTTTGCAGAAACCTAATGGTCCATTTTGCATTCTCTACTCTCTCTACCTATCCTCATGGATCCAGCAACAGTTGACTTAAAGTCACACTGCTGATTAGACCCGTTTCTGTCCCGCTCATTGTCAGGCCGGTAACCAGCCCGCAAATTATTCTAAGATTGGAAGGATGATGAGGCGTTTTGGTGCAGTTGGAACCTTCGCCGCTTTATTTCTCCACACACAGCGGCAGCAAAACATGCATGTCTCAGCAGTTGTCCTGAGCTAATTTATACACTTATTTTCCACAACACCTGGATGTAAACGTCACACACACTGGCATCCATAAGTGACAGGCCAGGCCTGTAATGTTATGATTCTAGTGTCATGATTGTGAGGTTTCAGATTGTCATTGAACGTTTCAAATTACATTCGACGCTGAAGCCTCGGCAAAATCACCTGGTGACGCCACTGATGGCAGGTTTATTACTGACATTATATGGATTTGCCCATCACATGAATTGTGCACCAAATCATCACTAAAGTATTTTAATGGGAGTGGATATGACCCAATAATTTACTGATTCTGACACCTGTCAGCTGTCACCTTAAAAACAGATCCTGATCCAGATTCCTTGGCCTTAAACCGTTTTTCTACAAGTGAAACACAGGTCAGCCAAAGGGCTGCTTAACACCTTTTGACCTCAAGCCCTGATGTTTTGGATTGACTGTGGTCATTTTCGTAATCACTGTTATCCACTGAGCGGGGGATTGACCCAACCAGAGCCCCATTATCTAGCAGGTTGTTCCATAACAGGCCTTCATGGCAACCGTAACATCGCCCTGTTTGGCAGTCCCTTACTTTGCCTGTTTTCATCTCCGACAGCAAGGACGAGTTATAGGTGTTCAGATCGCAACGGCACCACACTGTCATCAAGTCACATGTTTCCACGTGTCACACCTTCGCTCTGCATATCCAACACATTCAGATAAAAGCAGTAAAAATTTACAGAGTCTCCAATGTCCTTGAACACTGTAAAATACAGTACTGGATATTAGTTTTTAGGTTTGTTTTAAGGTATGAATGCAACAAATGATTATTTCATTGTAGATTTATTAATTGTTTATAAATTATTTAGTTTTTAAAATGTCAGAAAAATATTTCTTTTTTGTTGTTCCCTATACTCCAAGATAACATTTTCAAATTATTCATTCTGACCATTAAACATTATAAATCTATACAACTATATAAAAACAGAAAGAAAAGTTATTAGTCATATTTGAGAAGCTAGAACCAGTAAATGTTCAGGATTTTTGTGTTAAAATGATTACCAAACTGACACTTAATTAGTCAACTGACTAATCAACCAATCATTTTAGTCCTATTTCATACATTTCACAATTGTTGCTGTTGATTTGTGATTAATAAGTAGTAATATGAATACTGTCCATCATGCTGGTTTGACAGCATATTTACCCTGCAAAACTCCTGACAATCTAAGGGTGGGAAACACTTTTCTCCTGATGAGCAGAGAAAGACAAAGTGTAACAGCTTGGCCCTCAAGTTACGGCCTGCTTCCTATAAGCGAGTGTTGAGTAAGGTTGCGATAAAAGACAAGAGTTACAAGGGTAGAGAAAGGGGAGAGACAGGAAGGGCGAGAGAGGTGAGCAGGGGAAGGACGGTTGGGAATCCAAAGAGAGAATCCTCCTGAATAAGTCATAAGGTTTGCCCTCCTCTTGTATTTTTGATGAGGAAGATCAAGTTTTTGAACACTTGCATTCCAGCACCAAGGAGACCGGAGCCACCACAGGGGAGTCTCGCAGCAAAATGCAGCATTACGGGACACGCATGGTGCCCCGGGATGGGTTTCCGCTTCGACTCCGCTGTCACTGGGGCAAATGACTGGTCAGGAAGTGTCATGTAATATTACAGTTTTTTTACATTTTGTTCCCACGAGAGGGAGGATCTGACCCAACTTATTTTACACGAAACCACAAACTTTTTACACACCCAGCTGACATGATGCAACATGAACATCCAAGATGAAATGTACCTCTGTCAAGCTAAATGCTCAGTTTTGTTCACCAGTCACCATTTTACTTCTTATTTAGCTGTTTTGTTGTTGGGCCAATAGTGAAAATATTCATATTCATATATTTTTTTTAAACATATGGCTAATTTAGGCAATCTGGTAAGCTAAAACACCAAGCTACGAGGCTAAAAGCTGCGCAGACCTGTAAAGTTGGATGTTCATTCTCAGTGTGTCCAGCACTAAAACTGATCCTCTCACATTACACGAAGTCATTAGATTCAGCATCGTTATCAGAGTAAAGCACTTAACGAAGCTTTAATCATGTCATAAATGCCATATCATACATATTCAGTGTGCCTGCATGTTTATCAGGTTATCAGAGAGTTATGAGAGGGAGTTTATTAGAGTCAGTGTGATTCTGTGATGAACAGTGCATGAATGAACGTGTGCATGAGCGTGTTTGCCCAGGTGTAACAGTGTGTGTTTGTGTGTAGGCATGTGTGTGAGTGTGAGGGTGTTATGGAGCCTCTGGGAGCCCTTGTCCTGGTGGAATGTGAACCCCCCCCCCCTCCGGAGCTGTTACTATCTTTAGCTCATTTCCGTCGTGCCTTGTCACTCGTGTTCTCCTCTACAGCACTTAAATCTGGTATCCAAACCTCCGGGCCATCCAATATCCTGTACTTCCCCTGAACAGGAAGCGAGAGAGGTGTGTGTGTGTGGCAGTGTGTGTGTGTGTGTGTGTGTGTGTGTGTGTGTGTGTGTGTGTGTGTGTGTGTGTGTGTGTGTGCGTGTGTGTGTGTGTGTGTGCAGACGACACAAACATGCACAGACTTACATATTCACAATTGATGGATGCAGCTGAATAGAGTCGCTAAAAATAACAGCGGAGCGCAGTAAATTTATACACTTACACACATGGTAAGGGTGATACCCACTCATTTACACACAATGGACGCACATACGCACATACAACCACAAAACACACACACACACACAGGTCTGTGGCAGGATGCAGGATGCCGTCAGTAGAGGACACCTTGTCTGGTCAAACTGGCGTCACAGCTAACGTCTGCAAGGACACGAGAGATGGTGTAAGTAACCAAATCTAACCTTCTGCTATCTAATCACCTCCTAAAAATGCACACACACACACACACACACACACACACACACACTTGCACACACACACACACTGCTAAAGCTTTGAGGACCACTTATCAACATGTTTATTAAAAGCCCTCGGCCTCAACACTATAATAGCTAAACTTAATAAACTTAGATGGTTAAAGTGACTCCAAATTTACGTGTTAAATAACCCAAACTTAACCTCAAAAACAACCTGCTCTCTTTTGGAGGATTCTTATAAACTTACCAACATGGACATTTCAGCTCTTAACCCTGCGACAGGTAAAAACCATGCACGCACACACACACACACACACACACACTCTCTAACACTCTGCTGTCTGCCTTGGCCTCATTTCACGCTTGCCATTCTTCATGTGCTTCACAGCTGACTTGATATCTGTTCGGCGCAATGCAATGCTTTGACACTCTCTCTGTCGACACCTACTCTCTGCTGCCTCTCAACTGGAGAAGACACTCGAGCGCGAGAGAGACTGTACAACATTTTGAGAGACGCCCTGTCACACAATTCGGCAAAGGTGTACATGCATATGCTCACGCTAACACCAAGAAATACATTTGACAGCTGTTTTTTTAGTTTAGAAGTGCAAAACAAACTACCTTTGCCAAAGATAGACTTTTAACCTAATTCAACTTATTATTAAATGGTGAATTTAGATAACAAGCCTTCATGGGTTTTTAAAAGCAAGAGGGCATTTTTATTTAAACACATAGTCCTGAATGCATACCTGAAGCAACCGGTTGTGCACATTAAAAAGGGACAATGTAAAGTTTTAAGCATAAATGTATTTAGTCCCTATTTGCAAACGTCACACATTTAATGTAACTTAGATGAAAATCATTAGTTAGCCACAGCCAAGAGAAACACACTGCTATCACTACAAAATAAAAGAGGTTTGTTGGTTTGTTGTAGAGAGAGTATGAAAGAGTTCAAGGACACGCAGACAGCGGCTACGTGGAAGAGCTACGTCACTTTATGGTTGCTGTTGAGTCCATCAAAGCTCTGTAATGTCAGTAGAGAGCGAGTGCACCGCCCTCGGCCTCCGTCTGCTCTGTATGACGTAGTTTGCTGATAAAGCTCCATTTTAGAAGTCCCGTTAGTGCTGCCAGTTTGCTGCAAAGCTTAATGGCTGAAGCAGAAAGAGGGAGAAAGGGAGCAGGGCTACAGCTGATGCCACATCACTGTCAAAGCGGCATCACCGACATCATTTAAACTTCCTGAATGTAAGTAAAACAAGCAGTTAAACAAGACGAGAACATCCTGCAGGCCTTGTGTTTAGTATTTGCTTTTATAGTAAACTCATGCAGGGTCGTCCCACATTTTGACACCTGGCTGCAGTTGTGCTTTCATTGTGTGCTGCATCATGAAGATTTCGCTCCCTCCCTGACTAAAAGTGCACGGAAATATGCAGGCAGGGTCGCCATTTTCACCGCACACCTCAAAGCGAATCCAGCAGTGACACTAAGCAGTGAGTTTAGTGTCACTGAAGGAAAGAAGAAGAATGCATAAGTGAGAGGAGATGGCCCCTAAATTAAGGACATGAAGGTCGGCAGTGGCAGGAGCGCAGGAAACCTCCCCATCCGGCTGCCCACGTACCCTCCTAAGGCCATTTGCATCTCCCGTCCCTTCCCTCTCTCCCGTTTCCACCCACGCTCGGACCCATTAGGGTGATGGGGGGGAAACACGGGACGCAGGGGTGGAAGGGAAAGCACTCTGAGGACGTTGGCGAATGGTAGGAAGGAAAGGGGAAAGGAGTGGGAAGTGACCAGAGGGAGGAGGAGAGGGGAGGAGAGCTCCTCGCTGATAGAAATGAGAGCTGACAGGAGGAGTAGCACTGGGGGCTCCCTGCTCTGAAGCAACCTAAACAGGGCTGACTCGCTCGTGTGACACGCTCACACACACTCACAATTTACACTCCAATACTCAATGACTCACGCAAAAACACACACACATAACTTACATTCACTCGCTCACATGCGCACTGACATAACTGCACTCACACACACACACACGGAGGCTGCAGAAGGCATGAGGAAGGGATGGATGGGCATGAATGAGTGAGTCAGGAAATGTGTGTGTGTGTGTGTGTGAATATGAACAGTGAGAAAGCACGTTAGGGTCCGGCATTCATCGTGCTATTTGTGGCGAGGATGAAACCGACATATATGCATTAAACGTGTGTGACGCCGGGAGTTAGTCAGTGAGTTTAACAGGCAGCTCGTCTATTATTAGAGCTGCCAAGGCTGCTGCTGCTCCTTGGGTGGGGGCCCCCGGGGGGCCACGGCGCCGGCACGTGGATTCCTGCTCTCTCCTCATCTCTCTGATCTCTATTCTATACTCTTAATCACTTTACTTTACTCATACCAAGTGCAATTTTATTTTTCCCCGTGCAATATCAATCTGCTCCAGTGCAATAACAATTTGTATATATAGAGGATGTATAAAGTGTACTTATGTTTATAGTGTCATTTTTACCTTCTATATTTTTTATCTTATATCTATTTTTTGTAACTGTCTATCTTGAGCTGCTTTAACAAGTGAATTTCCCTGATGGTGGGATTAATAAAGTTTTATCTTCAAGTTTACCAAGAGACCACACAGGTGAGATTTATCACTCCAGACAATTTTTTCTACAAGATACGAGACACATTTGTGTTTTTAGAGTGGCATTACATTAGCATGCTAATGTAAAATGGTTATGGCTTTCACGAATTGTAGATAATAATGTAGGTAATTGTAGATACATCTCATAATTTACCAAAAATGATCCGTGAAGGTAAACATATTTATCTGAGATGCCAAGTAGAGTAAAACCAGGCCTGTCCTCTGCCCATTCACTGGCCCTGTTCCATGTTACCATCAGAACATTATGAGTCATGAATGGATGTCCTGACGTGGCGTGTTTACTGCAGTCTTGAACCAAAACCACTTATCTGACTTGGCCATCCTGACTCCACTCCACAAATGACTTCCACTTGACTTGGTCCATTCATGGCTTTCCTCCCACACAGGAGCCAAAGGCGGCGAAAGAGATGACAAGAGAAGTAGGGCAGCGCGCTGAGGAGAAATGACGACCGCCGCGATACGCTATAATTCATGTAAAGTTTTTTTAACTTTTCCTGTTGAGGGATTAAAAAGGGGGATAAGGAAATCATTAAAAGTACCTTTAGCTGTTCAAAGTATGAAGTTTTTTTCTGAGAGCATAAAAATGCCCATATAATGAAAATGATAAGTAGAAACAATATCTTTCCATATCAGCCCCTTAGCTGTGCAAAAAACTTAAACTACTTTTTCAGATTTCTAGATTTTCCCAGCCCTAAAGGAAAATTATATGCACCATTTCACTTTAGAAATTATCTTCACATCCAGAACAGAAAACATGCCCAAACTCACATTCATTTGTTACAAAGCAAACAAACACAAGGACATTTTGGTGTGCATGCTCAGTATTTGTGCTTACATATATAAGTATAGCCATGAATCATTAAATGCTACTTTCAATATTTAATTTCTAATGATCATTTTCAATGATACCCTGATTACAAAGCACACTGATGACCTTCTCAGCACCTCACTGAATGCTCGCTGCTTACTGATTTATAAACTGGGTGTCAGTAATGCACAGTTACAGATACATGACCCCTCTTCATGTCTAAGGGTTAGGGTTTACATTACTTAATTATAATGGATGGCTAAAGCCCCAGAGGAGGCAAAACATGCAGTTTTTTTGTCCTCATAAAATCCTATTTCATGACTCACAGACATTTAATGCCCTGTGATTCTTGTTTACAACAGTAGGGGTCAGTAACATCTCTGGTCAATAAAGCGTAAAAGGGGACTGTCTGATGATCTTATGATGTTGTAGTGAGGGCATTTTTAGGACCTGGGCAATAAATTCAGATGATTCAGGATGAGACAGTTCTTAGATGTCAGGTTAGAAACAAAAAGGTCATGTCGGTGAACGATTCTAGAAGAAATACACAACAAAATGTAATGATACAGCAATCCATGGTCTTAAACATGGAAGTGGAAAAGATCATGTCACCACGCAGCCTTACGTCTAAACCGGTCATCTTCACGTCTTTTAAAATATGCTAAAGTATGTTTCCCTGATACTTATTAAACCTGTACATTAGGACCCACCTACATACATCCCAGGTTTCTGCCCGTTTATCCAGGATCAGCGTTTGCAGAGTAAGCGGATAGCACTAATTCACCTGTAGGATTTTACGTTGCAACAAGATGTGAACTTGCTACTCAAGTTTAAGGTCAGGTTTTTACGCAGAAAGGAATGATGTGGAGAACACAACGCGGCGTTCATGAGGCTGTTTAGTCAATAAAATGAAATACAAGAGGCAGCCGAGAGTTGGAAGAGACAGCTTGTTTTGAGAAAGTGTCCTGAAGCAAGAATTATATTCCCCTGCTGCTCTCACAGAGCCGCTCAGTGGCCAACTGCATTTCACATTACTGATAAAATCAAAACATAAAAAGCCCTTGTTTCACTTCAAAGTCTAATAAATGATTCTATTTATACAGTTAAAAATAAATGGACAAATGTTGAACAGGGATATTTCAACGTGACTCATTAAATTTCACCCTTACTGAACTATCATTATATATTTCAACAGGGAATACTTAATTTTAGCTACATGCACATTTAAAAAGGTAACTAAAGCCAATATTTTATCAATGTGATCACAGAATTGTGATCACATGCTAAATTGAAATACTGTGTTTCTGATCAATGATCAGATAAAATCAAATAATTTGAAGAGCAAAGACAGACAGCAGGGTGTTGCTCTCTGCTGGCATGACTGCATCTCTAAAGTGAATGGGCTGCATTACTTTGTGACAGGTGCTGCAGCAGGATGTCAAAACTAAAGACTGGTCTGCACTGCCACCTGGTGGTTATGAGAACAACCCTCACAAACATTAATGATTACAAAGTGATTTTTACAGGCACAAACTTTCTCATTTCAGCCTATAGAAAGAAAAATTAAAATTATTTTGATATGATGAAAATCAGCTGGATATTACTGGTAATATATATAAGTTCAAGTTAAGTAGATTTTTTTTAAAATTGTAGGTGCTTTCAGTTCTGTCATGTTGTGTGTTATCTCTAAAGGAAAATCCTCATTTTAATGGATCCACTTCCATTTTATTAAATGCAACACCCCATGCACACAATGAGACGCTTCACTACAGAACCACCAGGATTTTTTTCTTTATATTTCTTTTTTTTCCTGCTTCCTAAACTGGATTTCCACAGAGAGCTGTTTAAAACACACAAACTTCCCTCTGTTTATCTGGTGTTAATTCTATATACGATGATGGACCAAGGCCCAGTTTCACTTTGAGCTTCAATAATCACTCAATAAAAACAATACAATTTTCTTAATGTATGCTACACATGGAGTGTATATGAAAACCTTTGTGGAGGCTGATCACTGTCCTCTCAACCCCTCATGACGTATGATAGGACAGCGACTCCTGAAGGTGGCGACAGGTCGGTGTCAGTTGTGGTTTTAACAGACTGGATGTTTTAATCGCTCCAATGTGCCACTTACATCTCACCTTTCATGTGGATTACATGTGTGAAGTCCTGATAACCATGTGCATTATTACTGTCCTGTATCTGTAAACATTCACGTGGATCTCTTTGTACAACAATCACTGTTGATCACAAGTGTTATTTGTCTTTGCACCACTACATGTGATCTGGGATGCAGCTTTCTCTTTCTCGTAGCATCTGTAGATTTACTCTGAAAGCTTACCGTGGTGCTGTGGACACTTTGGCCCAGCTCTATGACGTGTGGATCAGCGGACTGAGTGTCTGCCACTGTTGGACTGATCTGTGAGGAGAAAAAAAGTCATATATAGCTGCTTCCCTTTTTAACCTTTACAGCACGTATCTTGATTTCTCGGCTGTACGATTTTCTGAACACACAGAAGCTATGTGAGGACTGTCAACTGTGGAGCACGTCAATCTCATTTCAAAGTAATTGTATACGCAGTATACACAGGAAGGCTAACAGTTTTAATGCTTGAAAATTGATCACTTATAATAAAACAAAGTGGTTTTATCAATGGTTTTGTAGGCCAGGGAACTAGTGTCTGGCCCGCTGACCAGATTACATTTGGTAGCCTAATGAGGCAGGTAATGATTTTTTGTCACAATGATTTGTTGGTCTTAACAAGTTGAATATTCCATGATTCATGACATGATTTGCAAAAAACTGAACTAACCTGAACGGCTGTGGGCTGTGGGCGGTGAAGGTGGGGTCCTCTGGGGTGGATGTCAGTGAGGTGGGGTGGGTGGTCGGGGGTGGACCTCCTGCTGTGTTTCTGCATGACGTCCTGGTAGGATTTGATGTCGAAGTTTGTCCTCCACATCAGCACCTGGGGGATCGTGGGACCCGAGCAATCAATAGGAGTATAACCTTTAAGTTTCAACCTATTGAGAGTATGTGAATAAGACGGGGTCATTGTGGAGTCAGTAAACACCAACCTGATGATCAGCTCCGCCCGATGCAAAGAGATCTCCAGCTCTGGAAAAGACTACTGTGATTACAGCGCCCTGTAAAAGAGTGAATAAAAACAATTAACATGACAAACACCATCAGTGACTGATCTAAAGAAATACTGGACTTGGAACAGTGCTGCTCAGACTGCCTTTAGTGTTTGATGGTGTCTGGTGTTTGTTGGTGACCTTGTGTCCACGGAGGGTGTAGATGAGGCGGCCCTCAAGCAGGTCCAGGATCTTCACAGTGCTGTCACTGGACGCACTGATCAGGTACTTGTTGGACGAGTGGAAGGAGAAACTGTTGATTCCTGCACTGTGAACTGATTAAAAAAAGGTATAAAAAAAGAAGCCACACAAAAAACCCCAACATATTAACAGCAATTCACACTGAGACAGTAAGTAAGATAGGACAGAGAGTAAGAAATCTGAAGCCGTGTTTCGACCACAGAAACTTTCCACCACAGGGGCCAGGGTCTAAATTAAGTTCAGGGACATTAATTTACCCCCAGAAAACTCCCTCTTGGGGTCGTAGTACTTTTCAAAAGTACAGGATCTTTGGGGGTGGGCCCTGCAGATCTGAACATTGGTCAGGTATTCCCAGCGTTTTATTTCAGCTGCCATTTTTAAAAGCCTGCGTCCCCACACAAAATGTATTTATGGTTTGTTTTTGTTCAGCATTGACATGGAGCAGAAGAAGGTCTACCAATTGGAGTGACAACAAAGTTCAGGCCTTACAGCATTATTATAGCTCTGACATACCTTGATAATGCTGAATCAGTTTGTTGGTCCGCAGATCCCAGATTTTCAGTGAACGATCAGCTCCTGAGGATGCAATACAGGTGCCGCTTGAGTTGAAATCAACAAATGTTGCTGGTCTGGAATAACAAGAACACTCTGTGGAGTCAGTGATGTGCAGCAATTTAACAGTCTGGGAGAGACAAAGCAACATCAATTTAGTAAAGCTTTTTTTTTTTTCCTCTGAAATCTGGATCTATATTTTCCACTCCAAGCTAGTTGTGTTTTGGACTCACCCTTCATAGTCAGTGAAACAGTTGATACAGTGTTTGGTGGACGTGTCCCACAGCCGGACAGCACGGTCATCTCCGCAAGAAGCTATGAGCCGCCCATCTGGAGAAAACCTTCCGTATGGAAAAGACAAAAAAAATGCTATTTATACCAAAATTATGCCAAATAGGGGGAAGATAACCTTTTCAGCACTTCCCTGCCTTATACTTGTACACACATACGCTCACTTACAGGACACACTACAGTCAACTAATGCTCTTCTCCATCAGACATTTCACATAACATCTGATTCAAAACATCTTAAAAGGGACTGAAAACAAGTTCAGTGCCAAATGTTTAAAAAAAGGGCACAGCTATTATGTTGGTTTGTAAAAAGGAATCCTGATGAATAGTTTATTTTTGTCCTTGAACAAAACTTTTAGATAGCGAATAAGTAATACAAGACAAACACACACACACAAACACACTACAGAGCGAAGAGGTTACTGAGGACGCGGCGTTGCTGTGTACCTGGCACAGCGCACCCAGTTGGTGTGCTGGTTCAGAGAGTAGACGAAGCACTGCCGGTGAACGCTCCACACTTTCACAGATTTGTCATCAGATGCTGTCACCAGCCTCTGGCCATCATGGGAGAAAGCAACGCTGCGCACAGCGGACGTGTGGGCTTTAAACACTGTCGACTCTCCTTTCCTGTGGTACAGACACATAAGAAACACAGCTGATTTATAACCCTCTTCACCCAGTCACACGTACAGACCCTCTCACCAGTGCACTGTTAAACTTAAGTTTCAAGTATACAGATCCACCACACCCTTTGTTTTACATTTCCAACCACAGTTCACTTATCTTACTTAGTAAATAAAGGATTTCCTAATTAAAGTGACAAAAGAAAGTTGAGCCTACATGGAAGGTGTCCACAGCCGGACCGTTCTGTCCTTGGAGGAAGTGGCCACCAGGTCACCGGAGGGGGAGAACTGCACCCCAGTGACGATGTCCTGGTGGCCAACAAAGCGGAAAGCTCTCGCCTTTGGAGCCAGATTCCAGATCATCAGGCTCTTATCCACAGACCCCGAGGCTGGAGGACGGAAGAAAATTAAGTCAAGACTTACACAAATAGGAGCAGAGATTTCCTGCTGGACAAAGGTAGTATATTTCATTTCTGGTATTTAAAAATAGGTTATTACAGTGAATAAAGTGTGCTAAACTTGTATGGTTAAGGTCAGGTTTTCCATTAGAAAGGCTCTCCTAAAACACTGGTTATAATGCAAAGGTGAACATAAATTATATGAGCCATCAAAGTACCAAGAGAACACATCACTGTGACAGGCACCAAGACGATTATCCTCTGTGAACAGCATTTGTGAATCTTGTTAAACTTGTATTAGTCGCAGAAATTACCCAGTTGTTTGCAGTTTGGATTGAAGTCTGCACAGGTGACAGCATCTTTATGCCCCTTGAAGTGTCTCTCGAGGGTCGGATCCTCCTGCAACGACACATTCAGTTATGAAACATCTGCATTTCTTCAGAAGTTTGAAAAGTTCAGTGAAAGAGGCAGTCATTAAAAAACATCTCAGGAAATTATTTAAATGATCCGCTTTGTTCAAGTCATTTCATTGTCAGAGCAGCGTTGAGTGAAAGAAAAACTCATGGCTGCATCATTTCTGTGAAAAAGCTCTATAAATAATAATACACATAAGTGTAACTCTAGTTTTCATTGAATAATATAATATTTGTTATTCTGAAATGAGCCAGTCTGCATAATCAGTGCTTTTACCTCTGATAGTTTAAGTATATTTTGATGCTAATACTTTGCACTTTTACTCAAATGCGTAACAGTTTACTTGCAACAGAGTGCTTCTACGATGTGGTACTTTAGTTTCTATTAAACACTGCTTGTCTGAGCAGTCCAGACATGACTGCATTTAGGGACAGAGACATTACACAGAGTAAAAAAGAGCTGAATAATGTTATTTAGCAACAATAAGGTCTATCATGCTATCATGTTAGGATTTAACAGAGAAGACCCAAAGTGTGTTTGACAGCCCCTCTCTGCAAAGTTATGCACACCAGTGCAACAACAAATATACTTCAATATTACTCATATTGCGTTTAAGTATATTTTGATGGAAATACTTTTTCACTTTAATGCAGAGCTTTTCCTTGCAGCTTGCACTGTGGTATTACTGCTTCTTCCTCTTCTGTCTACACTGAACTACTGTTGTTTCTAGTACTTTCTATGGGACACTGTTTGTCTTAGCATACCATGAACATGACTGCATTTAGGGAAGGGATGAAAGAGACATTGCACAGAGAAAAACAAGAGCTGTATGATGGTTTTTAGCAACATGCACCCAAAGTGTGTCTGACAGCCCTCTCTGCAGTAAATCCTCTTAGCTCAGACGAAGCTGGCAAACTCGCAGACTCAGCTCCCATCAACACCAGTTATCAAAGTAAGGCTGCACACACTTCTGCTCATTAAAAACAATCAAATTAAGAAGTATACTTACCAAAACAGACGCCATTGTGAGTTTACTGAAGGAGGCAGCTCTGCTCGTCCATGACTGTCAAACAGTCCGCCTCCGGAGACAGACTCAGACCTGACCTGTAGATCTCAGATACAGCTCCTCTGCCAGGAATGATTTGAGAAACTTTAGTTGACTTTTAACTTTATGAAGTCTAAATGCGAAACCGAGCTTTTTATGTACATAAACAGCCCGTTATTGATGTCTAAATGTGATATTTATCCACCTGTGGCTTCATCTTCTTCATCAACGAAGAGAGTGGTGCTGCGTTAAGCAACATTATGAAAACTGGGAAACGCGAAAATCAGACTAATAAATGCAGTTCACAAATTAAAAATAAAAATATCATTAACGAAAATATAAAAACTGTGAATAAATAACAGTAATATCGCGATAAATCTGCAGTTTGGAGGTAAATCAAGTCTCTGTTTCCTGACATAATAGATGATTATATTGAAATATAACAAACACGAAAAAAACACACGTGAACAGTGTAAAACATGAATATTAACTAAGCATTTTGTTATTTGTAATAATAATAGGAATAATGTGTCAATAAACTCAAATGAGCTGCCAATTATTCGCTTTCTCAATGTTACTACCCAAAAAAGTTTAGATAATTTCTACGTGATCTGAATGCAGCACGTCGTTAAAGGTGGAGCGTCTTCCGCTGCTTAGCAACTAGCCAGTCACGTCACACGAACTGAGCAGCGGCGCGAGTATCGGCGTCTCTGATTGGTCCGTGAAACGGCGCCGGCGAATCAGCGCTGAGTTTGTTTGTGAACTCGGGGAAACTGATGTTTTGGGGCATTTCGGTTTGAAAATAAAAAGATGTCGCTGAACGGGGGCATCGGCAGTGTGCAGGTAACTTTACATAATTCACATCGGTACTAGTTTTTACTCCTTATTATTATTGTCATATATTGGGTTATTTAGTTTATGTTGTAACCATGGAAACGTCAGAGGGCCAACAATAACAGATACCTTAGCAAATTAGCCAGTTAGCTGTGACCGATGTTAAGTAACCATATAAACAGAACTACACCTGTAAAAATCAAAATATTTCATTTTAATTAAAGCTCCCATGTATGCAAGTTAATCTAACCACCTGTAACACGCACTGAGTCGTTGTTTGTGAACGTACAGTTCACGAAAACACGATGTTTGTTGTTGTTTGTTTTCTTGCAGCTCTTTTAGGATGTGTTTATTAAAAAAAACAAAAGAAAAAACGCTGCCAGTTATAGTCTTAATCTGCAGAACTAAAGATGACAATTGTCTAAAAATCCTCTGGCTTCACATTGTCTGATAGTAATCTTGGTGTAAGATATCCTGGGCATTTGTTCTGTGATCACAGAACAAATGATGATTATATTCAAAGGCGATGCTGCAGGATGCATGCACAAGCAGACAGACAGTCTCTCACTTAAGTTTAGTTTGTCCACTGGGGATGTGAGGATGTCTTGATGCAAACTGCAGAAAGAAAAACAGGCTTGCAGAGGCCTCAAATAGCTTTATAGTGATCCCATGAGTATATTACTTAAGAGACCTAAAGATGGTGTGGTATAAGTGAAATGTTTTTGGCTGCAGGAGTCAATACTTTTCATGCATAATCTATGTTTAAGTGTATTTAATAAAGACTCTGAAAGTGAAATCATCATGGTTTAACAAGCATAATGTGTAGTACTTATCTCAGCCGTGGAGACGATGGAAGAAGTGTCCCTTTGTAAGACAATGATGTATGATTTATTATGTTTTTGTATGTCATGTTTTAATGTCTTCTTTGATCTGTCTATCTAACTATATCTTTCTATCTGTTTTCCCTCATAGTACATGAAGAAAAGGATACCGAAAAACGCCAAATATCAACATGTGAAAACACGGCTGGACACAGGTATGTCGTGCATGTGCAGGTGTAATACACTGTCATAAGCAAGCGTCATTTGTCACGCCTTAAACAATATGTGAATGTGTGTTTTTTGTCTCTTTATAATGAATGTTAATTTATTTAATAGGATGCAGCCTCACAAAGTATATGGAAAGACTGGAGGACATTAAAAAAAGTGAGTAACTCATTTCAATCAATCAAATTTATTTATGTAGCATATTTCACACACCAAGCATAGACTCACTGTGCATCAAAATCAGCAAAAAAGTAATATATCATACATGACACAAACATATAAGAGGGTATTACATTTATAAAAACATGAAAGGTAAAAGATACAAACTTGATAAACAGGTATTACACTAAAAATGGAATAAGATAAGAAAGTACTGTAAAAAAAAAAAGATAACAATAATAATACTGATTCTAAAGTGAGACTTTTATCGGCTAACCACACACTTTAACTAAAAGCTTGTGAAAAATAGATATGTTTAAGTTTACTTTTAAAAGAAGACACTGTTTTAGCAAAGCTTAACTCATGTAGGAGAGAAGGACCAAACCAAGTCGTCACATTTTTAACTTCTATGTCTGAGATTCACAATTCATGATAGGTTTATTATAGATGAACCATGGGTACACCCCATGTACCGTCCAGGGTGCACCCAACCTCTCACCTAATGCCACCTTGGATCAGCTTCACCACCGCTATGACCCTAACCAAAGGATAAGCGGTGTAGATAACAGATGGAAGTACAGAATAGTGCCTCTGTCCACAAGCTACAAGATTTGTCTAATAAGACTACTGGACCCAGACAATCTTAACCAGTCCCTTACAAAAGTCTTGTCGCATGAGGATATAGTAACTTAAAATGGCATTTAATTCATTTCCAATCAATCAATTGTTACAATAAATGGTTCATTTTAATGTCAAGGGCCTTCACATTAATAACTGGGTGCAAAATTAAACTGTCAAAAAGTGTCCTGATGTTCACAGCTTGGTAAAGCCCATAACATCTGTTTTTCCAAGGACAAAAGTCTTGTCGTGTCTTTAAATGATTCAACCAATCACAGATTGGCAGAGAGCTTCACCTGTGACGAATACTATAATTAACATATTCCCAGTTGTGTATAAAAAGAACCCCAGCACACCAGACCTTCATGTGAAGTGCAACCTGACCTCTGGCAACATGCCAACGATTCAACCACAGACCAAATTGTAGATCATCAAGAACCTGAAGACAAAGTCTGCTGCTGAGGCGGCAGACATCTTTAATGTCTCCAAACGTCAAATGGAGAGGATAAGAATAAGATTGGAAGAAACTGGTGGCGTTCATGACAAGCCCAGGTCAGGCAGACCACGTAAGACAACTGTTCGAGAGGACTGTTTGTTGCTTTGACAGTCCAGGGCCAGCCCTTTTTCAACTGCAGCAGAGCTACATGAGAACTGCTCAGCCGAAACCCCTGTATCAACAAGAACAGCACACAGTGGTCTCCATGGAAGAATTAGTGCTTGGAAACCCGCATTAAACAGAAGACAACAAAAAAATCGTGTTGCATTTGCCAAGGCCCACAGCTTGCAGAAAGGATGGACAGTGGAAAAGTGGCAGAAGGTTGATTTTTCTGATTAATCATCCATTGAATTGCATCCCAATCGCCGCAAATAATGCAGAAGGCCCGTTGGAGCCCGCATGGACCCAAGATTCACCCAAGTTTGGTGGAGGAAAAATCATGGTTTGGGGCCACATCCAGTATGGGTGATCTGCAGAGTGGATGGCAACATCAACAGACTGAAATATCAAGAAATTCTTGCTGCCCATTACATTCCAAACCACAAGAGACGGAAAATTCTGCAGCAGGATGGCGCTCCTTCTCATACTTCAGTCTCCACATTGAAGTTCCTGAAAGCGAAGAAGGTCAAGGTGCTCCAGGATTGGCCAGCCCAGTCACCAGACATGAACATTATTGAGCACGTCTGGGGTAAGATGAAGGAGATTTGGAAGATGAAACCTAAGAATCTTGATTAACTCTGAACTCTGGGAGTCCTGCAAGACTGCTTTCTTGCCATTCCAGAGGACTGTCAATAAGTTATTTAAGTCATTTCCGAGATGGATGCAGAGTCATTGCTCCAAGCTCATGGGAGTCACACAAGATCCTCCAAGCTAAGTCTTTTTTCCAAGGCACCATCATACAAGATATTTCAAGATTTATTTTTTTCCAAGGCACCATGACTTTATGTTCTGATGTTTTTGTAGCATGTTTGTGTATTCAAAATAAAGTATATGTTTAATTTCTACATTATTTTTGTATGCGACAAGACTTTTGTCCAAGCAAAATCTGACCTTTCTGTCCTAATTAAATGAAAAAACTCAATGAATGATAAAAAACATTATCTTTGGTATAATAAGCATAATTTAGAGGGCTTTGCCTTTCATATAAGCCATTTCTGATTGCAATTGATCAACTACATGTAAAGTTGTTATTTGTTGTTCCTACAACTTGGATAAACGACAAGACTTTTGTCAGGAACTGTACATACTTTCTATTCTGCCCATATGTGAACAGGTGGATCAAATAGCCCAGTTGAGCAGGATTTTATAAAACTCACCCATGATCCTGTTACAGCAAAATGAGCCCTCCTCTGGGTTTTTTTTCTATGTAATGTGGACAAGAACTATTTGCTTTATGCTTGAAGAAAGCTTTGCCAGCTTGGCACTTGTTTTTCCGAAGGATCTGTTTTTTTTCTTTTTTGTCTGTCTGTGTTCTTCAAGAGGTAAACTGGAGAAGTCCTAACCTTAAATGTAAAATACATTCTTTGTGGACAGTGGTCAGTTTGTGTTGACCCGTCCTCTGATTTCTCAGGGATAAGTGACACTGATTCCTTCACTCTCCAATGGAGGATTGTACTGCCGTCCACAATTATTCCTCTGTGTAACTGGACACAGACTGGGGACATGCTGGCCAGGTGCCAGCGGGGGTCTTTGAGAAGGTGTGAGCTGCTGAGGTCACTCTGTGGATAATACCAGTATCAGCAGCACAGATAAAACTGTCTGAGCTGCCTGATTTGGGTGTTGTAGTGGCAGCTTGGGCTGGAAGGGAGCATGGGAACAGACAGAGTAGAGCTGAGGTTTAGTGGAGCGTTAGAGGAGGACGAGGAGAAGGAGGACCTGCAAGACCTCGGTGAGCCGTGTGTAGGACAACTGCGTGTAATGGCTGGAGATGTGGTATTATAATGTGTAGTCATCAATAGTGTTTTTTTCACTGAAGGTGCAGAGTTAGTATGTTTTTCCTGCAACATTGCTGAGATTAAAGTATCTGTTTTTCCCTTTCTTCAGATTACAGGTATCGAAAAGACGAGATCTTCAAGCGGTTGAAGGTGACAACTTTTGCACAACTGGTAAGCATTAATGTTTATTTCCTGAACACAGCACTGAAACATCATGAAAGATTTCTGTCGTTTTGCCCTTTTGTGGCTTAAATTTTCAAGGTAACAGCATTACTGCAGCAAGAAAACCTGAGCGACCACTGGTATGAATAGACTGCTCTGGATTCATTTAGCTTAATTTATACTGGTTGTCTTACCAGACTTACAGACTCCAGAATACCATTATCTTTCCTTGTATTCCCAATATCTTTGCACTTTTTTGACCTAGTACAAGGATCTTTGATTTCCTAACTTATTTTTCACACCAGATTCTTCAGGTAGCGTCGGTGTCAGACCTGAATGAAAGTGATGACGGTGAATCACACGCTCCAGAAGGTGAGATAACTGGCATAATGGCTCTTTCACTTTAACATCGTGAAACATAATTCATCTCCAGCCTCACACCAAATGAGTCATAAACATTACTAGTACTGGATGTCTTTGATTCTCTAACAGTACTGTAGGTAACAATCTGTTGATTTCCCACTCACTGATTTGCAGACGGACTGTCAGTGGTGTCTGACGCAGACCTGGAGTGTCTGTCCGAACACACAAACGGCTTCCCACAGGCGTCGCCTCTTTCAGATCGCCAGGATGCAGGCGACATCCGGGAGATCTGCTACTCCGCCAGGTCAACACTGCTGAGGTACTGTACAGCTCAGCAGCCTCACTGAACACCTCTGTAAACATCTCACCATAACACTCATATGAATCATACAAAATACCTTGCATATTTATTAGGGGAGATGTGTGTTTGCACTGAAGGGAGTTGGACATCTGTCCCTGGACTGTAGAGTATCCTTCATGTGTAGCTGCACCTTGAGCTTTGTGTTCCCAAGTTAGATTAGTAGGTCACTTATCACTTTTACAATTAACTGATTAACAACTGGTGTTAAAGGGTCAGCTCATTCAGCCGTGCAAATAGTTTAACTGTTATTTGCCCAAAGAGACAGATGGAGGCAGAATCCTCAGACAGATATATCAAAATCTGCCAAATAAAACCAAAACTATCTTCGTACTACAACGGTTGACGCTGCCACTTCCGTTGTATTCGACCCAGCAATGTGATCAAAGCAGCAAAAACATGACTATAACCTATAACTACACGGGTATCAATCTTTTCACTCCTTTATTGTGTTTTTACCCTGTTACACATACACACACATCTAAAGACTCACACTATCATACCCAGCATCCAACAATCACATCCCCCAACCACAAACACACCTGTAACCTTACAACCACCATATCTGCTTCAACATACGGCACATCCACTTTGTTTTGTCCCTTAACACATCCCCCACCCCCACCCTCCTGCGCACCGCACAGTAACCTCCCTCAGTATGTTCTCGGCATCACCTCCTCTCACCTGCGTCCCCAGGAGTGAAACTTTATCTGTGGCGTCTCCGGGGGGCGCAGCCTGGGCCTCTGTAATGACAGAGCCGTTTGGTCACCTTCCCTTTGTGGGGAGGACAAGTGGAGAGAGAAAGTAGGACAGCTGGGGTAGACAAGGAGATTTACACAAGGGGGAAAGTGCTTATCGGTGCACATGGTGTCTAACCTAAATTAACCGTGAGCTAGAATATGTATATTTAACGCCATTTCAATGGTTACACTCACCAACAACAGTTCACTAAGAGAAGTTTAAAGAAATCTGCCACGTCTGCCAACAGTATTTTCTTAGATGAAAGACTATTCACTTTATAGTCACTTTATCTTCTTTGTTTTCTTTACTAAGGATGCTGATGCGTCCTTACATCATAAATTGTTATGTTACCTACCTTTGATATTTATTTGATAGTCATAATTACTTATTAACATGTAGAGTGCTGGACTGGAAAATACTTTTCCACAAAAGAGACTCAAATGGATAATTTAGATTGCACTGCAGTCTTCTATTCATGCAATAAATGTGTGTTTTGTCATTCTACCGATATTATTATATAATATAATTATTATGTAATTATGATATTAACATAATATATTTATATATTCTCTTTATTTTCATTTTTCCCCTGTAAAGTAACAGAGGCCACATAGATTCAATAAAAATAAGATCTATTCAAGGATTGTAGTTTCACTGATGCAAAATTTGAAAAAGAAAAAGTCTTTTTTGTATAGTGATTTTCAGATACAAAGAGTTACAACAAGGAATGTAAATAAATAAGAAAAGATAAGCTAACGAAAAAATATAAAAGATAAATTGACTGAATTAATGTACATGTAACCCTGTGTATCTGACAGTCTGATATACGATGCAGCCTCTAACCTTTCACTACTTGCAGTGTTATCAGCGGTGTGGGAGAGCTGAACCTCGACAGGATCAATCAGAAGACGGAGAACGAGTCTGTGGCGAGCCCCGAGCCGGCTGACAGGCCTTACCCCGACTGCCCCTACCTGCTGCTGGACGTACGGGACTGCGACCAGTTCGACCGCTGCCACATCATCAGCGGTTTGTAGCGAGAACGTAAATCTACGCCACCAAGCTTCTTATGCCAGTGTTTATTGTCATTGTCAAATCATCTCTCTCTCTTTTCTGCAGCACACAGCTTCCCCATCGCCATGCTGTCTCGAACAATGAACCCCTACACCAAAGAAGTGCTGAATTATGTATCCTTCAAAACAAACCTCACGAAACACTTATCTTTCCTGGCTTTTCATTCATTTTCTTCATGTAAAAAGCTCAACGTCAAGCCTTGTTGAAACACAGTTGCAGCCAACTACTGACTCGTCTGAACTTAACCCACAAACTGTGTAGAAAAACGCAGCGGGGAAGATCATCATTGTGTATGACGAGGATGAGAGAATAGCCAGCCAGGCAGCCACCACCATGTGTGAGCGAGGATTCGAGAATCTGTTTATGCTGTCCGGAGGTAAGATGTCGCTCAGGTTGTTGAGGCTGCTTCCTTTAAAAGTAAAAAAAATAAGCACTGTTGCAGATTTTGTGTATAAGAAGAGCTCTGCCGTCCTCTCCCAGGTCTCAAAGTGATCGCTCAGAAGTTTCCCGAAGGGCTGACGACCGGCTCCATCCCGACCTCGTGCCTGCCCTCCCCCACCAAAGGGAAGAGGAGATCTGCGGCGCAGCAGCCATCGCAGGCAGCAGAGAAGAGGTGGAGGTTCACGTCGGACGAGCTGTCCAAGATCCAGGAGCAGCTGGAGGAGATGCTCATCCCCAGCAACGCCAACAGTAAGATCACAATGCCACAAAACTCACAATTCTGCTTTGAGCACTATTTTAGTGTCCATAATTTCATAATAAGATAATAATTTCCTGATAAGTTCTGTGAATTGGTACTAGAAGGAAAATACAGATAAAGTTTCATTTCAGTTGTGTTGAGTTGTGTTGAGAAATTATTAGCAGATTCCGGAAGTGTTTCCTTCAGATTAAATGTTCATTTTGTCGCAAAGTAAATTCATCATTCATGTGTTAGAAACTTTATTCTTTATTTTATGGACAGTATGTTTGAGCTGACCTGCCATGCACAAAGACTTTCTAGGTTACAGTGATAAAGTAGATTTAATTGTTTGGAACTGTATCAATATGAACATTTTCTCTGTTTTCCTTAAAATTTGCACCAACTAACACTTCCTGGAAACTTCCCATGAATTTAAAGTTGCAGATCGTTTCCTTATTTTTGCCCCGTCTCATCACTTTGTAAACCGTCAGTAATGTTTGCGTGTGTTCGCCACAGGCCGCATGTCCAGCCGCATGTCGACCAGCAGCTCGCAGTCTAAAGCGTCCAGCGTCCGGAGTCGACAGAGTTCCTCCACGGCTGGGAGGGACACGGCCAGGACGCAGAGCAGCAGACCCTGGAAATAACACCACAAAACCCCACAGATACAACACATAACAAACATACCTCCAAGACTTATTTCAGGTTACATTTCCCCTCTAATTTAAAGTCTAATTCACCTCATTAAGACTGGCCAACAGTATGAAAAATTTACAGTACAGAACACAAGAATTTTAAAAAACAATTTAATTCTCCACTCGTCGGTAACCAGTGTAAATCTGCACACTTCATCTTCAGCTCTGGAGATTTATGTCAGACTGTAGCATTTTCCCCCCATAACGTTTTTTTTTTTTATTTAATAAATGGTGTATAGCTGTATGTTTGCACAGTGCCTCATCTGTGAACCGGAACGCTGATGGATCTTTTTGCACTCAAACTTTCATGTAACACTATTCTCACCCATTTTTTTTCTTTCTCTTCATTCTGTGGATACTCTTTTTTTTAATGTTCATCAGTGTGACAGCCACAAAACAAATAACTTTAATAACAGGCTTCATTTTCTTTTGCTGGAGACCGAATATGTGAACGTTTATATGAAATGAAGGATGTGCTGGGAATCGATGTATTCCATGAGATGTAATTTATATAAATAATGTCACAGAGTTTCATCCGGTTTGTAAAATGAACAGACGCCGTGCTGTAATTTTTCATTTAATCATACTGTCATGATGTTTCTTATTGTGACACCCAAAGTGACGATGCCGACAGCCTTTACGTGCGACTTTTTCATCCACTCATGCTGTTACTTGACTGTGATTTTCTTTGTGTGTGTGTGTGTGTGTGTGCTGATCAAAACACTTTAAGATGTGATCATACTAACCGATGAGTTGAAAAGAAAAAAGTGCTTTTTTTTTCATGGCTGTGAGGAAATGACAAGCAGCACTTCAGTACCCACAGATGCATTCGTAAAACAGTATTGCTGATTTGTGGTCTTTTCTCGTGTTGGCGTGGCGGTGACTTTTTTCATGGTTCCTCGTCAGCTTCGTCTCCCATGAAGTGCATTTAATGAAAATACGGACATCAATAGTTTGTTTTCACCTTCAGTCTTAAGTCACATTAATGATCTAATGACATGATTGTTTGTAAGTGAATGTCAAATAAAGTGTATAATTGTTGTATCAGAACCTTTTCCTTGTATTAAGTTTTGAAATGTAAATGTACTAAATGAATTCATTTGTTCTAGAACTTTTATTTTAATGGTATCTGAGTAATTACTGTTCAGAGAGGGACTGATCTGATTCAGTTGTTCACTCAATGAAAATTGTAGCCGCCTTTTACACATCTGGTCAAATCTCTGTAAAAAAAAAAAAAAAAAAAGAAGAAGAATTTAAACGAAAAAAAATGAAAAACTTTGAGGTATTTATATTCTGCTTTTAGGCCTGTATATTTTGCTTGTATCTGACAAGATAAAAATCAAACAACATATGATGTATTTATTTATTTATGGTTCAAAATATCTCAAAAAAGCAGATAAAGGTTCACTGATAATGGCCTTAGTGATGAGAGGTTTAAAGGATGTGGACATAATGCAGATAGAGGAGTGAAATACAGAAGAGAACATTAAATATGTGAATAAATGTGTGTTCAACATGCACCCAGTTTAAAAGGTTTTAAAATCATAAGGAAATGGAAACTGCAGTTTTCCATTGTGCTCATTTATTTTTTTTGTGTTTGTGAGTTTCACTCAGTCTGTTGTATGAGGACGATGGTGACATTAGTGTAAAAGATGACATTTTAAACAACATCCTGTCCACTCGTGCACACACACACACATACATACTAGTAGGGGTTCTTGAAGGTGTGATCCATGATGGCCATCAGAGCCAGCCAGGTCTCGGTGGCGGTGGGGATGATCTGGTTGGCGGGCAAGATGAAGCCGTAAAGGCCGGTGTCCCTCAGCTCGAAGGTGTAGGAGTACTTGATGCCCTGGTTGTAGGTCCAGTCAACGGTGCCGCCGCTAGCTTGGTCTGCAATCCAAACAGGCTTTGTTCAGGGTGTTGTAGTTTAAAATACAGATGGTAGCGGCCATATTAGAGGCCGTCAGCTCTGTGGCAGCATCAGTTGTGACTTTATAATGCACAACGGCTGTCTGAACATAACTGCCATTGGTTTTTAGTGGACATGGTTTATTTCACAGTTCAAACAAGTGTGTAGAATTAAAATATTTCTGAGTGTACAGTAAATGAATGTTACATAAGATAACACATAGTTGTGTACAGCAGCTGGATTTCACTTTACTCTCTTACATAGTGTCAGTGTGAGCTTGTGTGTTGTTTGTATACAGTTTAATCTATAGTTATCCTGTTAAAATGGGGATTAAAGTATCATCTCATTTTATGTGATTACAGTAGTAATGAAAGTAAGAGTGAGATGAAGAAGAGAAAATAATATATCTTGATAATGAGTATTAAGTGAGATTGAAAGCAGTGTTGCTGAAACTTACAGATGGTGCTGATGATGCTGCCGTATCTGTAGCGGGTGCCGTACAGGGAGGCCAAATCGGTGATGGCCTTTTTAGCCAGCTCGTGCTGTGGGAAGAGATGATCATGATTGCTTAAATTCATAGTTTCTCACGTTGATGCCGCATATTCTTACATTTCTAACATCACAAGGCACTGATGAGCCCAGAGAGAAAAATCTGCAAGCAATTTTTTCCAGTTTGATCGAGAAAATATAAAAAGTTCTGAAGACGTCATAAAAAGCAGCATGTGTGATTTTTTACCAGCTCGGCCTGGTCCTTGGCGGGAGTTGTGGTGTAGCCGTAGGGGTACAGCAGCATCTGGGAGTAGGAGTGGATGGAGATGAAGGCCTTGATGTTACCGTGAGCCTTCACAAAGTCCACAATGGCCTTGACCTCAGGCTCAGAGTTAGCGCTGGGTCCACGGTAGGTCTCTGAGCAGGGGTTACTGCTGGCACCAGCTCCTGCACGGGGAGAACAACAGAGTCTGTATGACCCCCCAAAAAATCATTTTTAAACCCACTAAATGTAGGAATTATAAGAATTAAAAATTTGTTCTTTGGCTTCATCTGTTGGTGGTGACAGCAATGCACAACACTAAAACTCACAGTCATTTTAAATGCAAGTCAACCAGAAACAGAGATTTAAAAACTAAAATTCTGTAAGGCAATCATTGGTTTTAAATGCAATAAACCTTACTGATTATTATTTTAAATTTGGTATATTTCAGCTGTAAGGGAAAGACGTTACCTCCAAAACCAGCATCCCAGTTCCTGTTGGGGTCGACTCCCACACAGCTAGAGCCGGAGTTGGGCTTCCTGGTCTTACGCCACATGCGGTTCTAGAAAAATCAGAGTCATTTGTCACTTTTATATTTTGGATTCATGCCTTTCTTTCTGTTTGTTTAACTCTTGATTTAGTTATAAGTGGTGTCTTTGATTGAGACAAATGGACACATGGACAGACACACAGTTATTAGATGTGTTATTTGTCGTATATCATTTCCTGACTTTAAGTATCTTTACTGAGAAGATGTTAGACTCGAAACTGAAAGGTTTATTAATTTATCAACTTCTAAAAATATCCATGCATTCTGTAGTTTTGTACAGAGACCATGCTCAAATTCACATGACAATGAGACACCTCTCTAATTAATCTAATGATAACTTTGGCTTGAGAAACCCTGTAGAAGAACTTTAAGAAATACCTTGAAAGAATTTAGTCAATATAACCTGAATGTGGCAGGAAATTATTCTTAAAAATCAGTCATTAAAAAGATCCATCTGTGAGAGACTTACGCTGCTGTGGGTGTAATAGAAGCCATCAGGGTTGGTCACGATCTCCAGGAAGATGTCCATCTTGTTGAGGATGGCGGTGAGAGCAGGGTCACGTCCATAATCAGTCACAATCTACTCAGAAGACAATATTCAGTGCAGCAGGTTAGTGGTCAGATGTTGTGGAGGTAGTGAGGAAAAAAGAAAAAAAAAAGTATGCAAGTATTATTAAAGGACCTTTTTGGCGAACCAGGTGCCGCTGGCCTGAGTGACCCACTCCCTGGAATGGATACCAGTGTCGATCCAGATGGCGGGACGTTTGGTTCCTCCGGTGCTGAACTGAGGCACAGGAAAGGAAAAGAGAAGTCGAACTAAATTCCAGGCAAAGAATAAATAAGTAAGAATACTTTAAATGATGTGTTTCCTTATTATTTATCTTTTTTTCATCATTTGTTTGTTACCTTGAGCACATTCAGGGGACGACCCTGGTAGCTCTGACCAATCACAACCTTGCTGACCAGGTTAGGATTCTCGGCCACCAGCATGTCCTGGAAACTGTAGATCTAAACCAAAGACAAACTTTTTATTCACAGGCATCAGTTGAATATGATATTATCCTCACTCTCACTATCCTCACTTGTGTTCAAGTTTGTGTGTGTTTGTTATTTTCTCCTTTCTGTGTGAAAAGTACTTGAGTTTGGCCTTTTGTGTTTGTGTAGTCTGTCCTCTTCCAGGTCTGCGTGGTCGAGAGGAGGTCATGTGGCTCAGGTTTGTTGGTGACACCTGAAGTTTCTTGGTGTCTTCCTGGATCCATATTTTTTATATATTTACAATTCTATTTCACAATTCTGTCATCTTGACTTAATGACATCTACTGCATATCTGCCCATCCTGGGAGAGGTGATCCTTCCTCTGTTGCTCTTCCTGGCATTTCTTTTACTTTCCCTATTAAAAGAGCTTATAGTGGAAGTATTTCCTTATCCAAATCAAGAGAAAGTGTGGTATTATGTATAGACTGTAAAGGTCCTTTAAGCAAATCTGTCATTTGTGATATCAGGTTATATGAATAAAACTGGTTTTGATTTGACCAGAGTGTCCAGTTTGGTGACCTGAGCATTGCATCTCCGTTCTTTGCAGACGATGTAGTTCTGTTGGCTTCATTGGATTATGACCTTCTGATGCTGTGTTAGATTTTTCCTTCAGGGTTGGGAGTGACTTTTTGCCTTATTTGAAGGAGTTCACGTATCTCAGGGTCAGGAGTGAGGGTAAAATGCAGCATAGATATATAATATAATATAATATTTATATATATATATAAATATATATATATACATATAAATGACATTTTAAGTTTTGGTAAAATACAGGCTTCAGAGATAGTGCCACACTTAAGGGTCAAGTCCATTTGCACAATTGGCTATATGACCATAAACAAGGGGCCTTAAAATGGCTTATTTTTGAGAAAATGAATGCCACGAATAACACCATGTTCCCTTATGTTATACATCAGGACTGAGGATTAAAGCAGCAGTTGTCTGTAGTAATAATACGTTTACTGAATAACAGTAACCAGAGTGAGTTTTTGTACTAACCTCGCTAAGGGTGTGGTAATTGGCGTAGTCGTAGCTCCCAGTGTTTCTGGGCTCAGCGATGCGAGCAGCAGAATCCATCTCCTCCTGCTCCTGATCCAGCATGGCCTGCAGGACAAAGACGTCATTCGTTATTTCAGAGTCAGAGGATGATTCAAGCTTCTGAAAAACTTGAAAACAAGTTAAGGAAATTCAGCGTCGTCCCGTCTGAAAGGCTCGTACCTGCAGGTCTTTGATCATGACGGAGTACTCAAGCTCCTGAGTCTCCAGGTAGAGATTTTGACAGACTGCAGGCTGTGGAAGGGAACTCTGACATCCACGGGAGAGGCCACATCAGTCACCCCCTTCCAGAAGTCCAGCTGAAAGAAAATACAGATGGCATACAATTCATTTCAGTTTGTTCACGAAACAAAGCGCATCACAAATTACATTTTTTATTTTAGATTCTGATTTTTTTTTTAGAATTTATTTGAAATAATTGGATGTTAAGTGACCTCGAACTTGATCATCTCCTCCAGGTCCTTGATAAGGGCCAGCTGGGCCTCATTTTTCGCAGTGATACGAAGCACCTGATGCCTGCAAAAAGAGAACCACAAGGTTTTACAATTGTTTTCTCAAGATCCAAGACCAAGAGAGATGTTGGTACACACAAGATCAAGTAAGATTTCCGGTTCTGCTTTATGCAAGTTGCACAGCGACAACAAAGCAATGATTTCTTGTTTTTTTGCCTCCCTCTGCTATGTGACCAACAGGGCAAAGCACTTCCCATGGTTTAAAGTTTGATCCCCGGTGTCATTTTTTCTCCAATAACAAGGCATAACATTTCTTTTACTTTCCCTATTAAAAGAGCTTATAGTGGAAGTATTTCCTTATCCAAATCAAGAGAAAGTGTGGTATTATGTATAGATTGTAAAGGTCCTTTAAGCAAATCTGTTAATAACAAGGCATAACATTTCTTTTACTTTCCCTATTAAAAGAGCTTATAGTGGAAGTATTTCCTTTCAGAATATCTAGTATGTCCCGTTATACAGATAAATGAGGTACAAATTAGCCAATTACCTAAATGTGTATAGATAATTAAAAATATATATTAACCACCATGAGTGTACATGAATCTTTTAGGATAAAAATTCCCACCAGTGACATCTAATAGGTTATAACATCTCTTATTTGTGCCTTTTTAGACACTTTTGCAAACTTTAACAGCAACAGAAGTTAATGAATTTTTTTGAGGATTTTGAATTTAAAACCTTTTTAGCACTGCAAACAGATGTCCACCTCACTTCATCTCACGTCATCATTGCAGTGAGGTGAAGGCAAAGATCTCGAAAACAGACACTCAGAAATAAAAAAAATGTAATTACCTGCACAACTAGATACCACCAAGAGTAAATTAGAAAATATGTTTTCTTGTAATTTGATCGACCCTTTAAAGAGTCACAGTGTGTATCATGTACATTGTCTCCTCCATTTTGGATTTATTGTGAACTTCAGGTATCTTAACCAGTTTATTCTGACAGGTATCAGCTGGATGTATTCAATTAAAAAGGTGTGTTCGTGGAGGCACTACACATCAATTCATCATTATTTCACATTTATGCACGCATATACACACACATATGCAGATGACTTATGGCACAATCAGCAGTGAGAGGCTCCAGCAGGCCCACTTACCCCTCAAAGGTCTCCTTGCCGAAAACGGCCACAAACAGCGCGGTGAGTGTGAGCAGCCCCCTCATCATGACCGACAGTGTGAACCTGGCAGGGTCCAGCACAGGCTTTTATTTATGGCCAGGCTTGGCGAGGGGTCACGTGTCCAAACCACGATGTTGCTTAAGGTGATGGAGGTGTGTCAGCGGCTGGTGCCTTTCCCACACCAACCTGGAGATACCAGAAGTAAAGTTTACACCACGCACCCAAACGCCTCTGATATAACTGCAAATGTGTTCAGTCTGAAAGTAAAAGGATGTTTGTTTGAGATCTGCTGGGTCTGGTTCCTTGTTTAAGGTGAATTACACATACATGTTATACACAAAATTAACACAGAATTAATTTATCTTTCAATTAATTTTGCATGAATTGTGTAATCATTGAGTTAAAAAATCTGTGAACCCTTCACAAGTCTACAGACCAAAATGAGTGCTGTGTCCAAGCCTCCACTATAGACCACTATAGTCTGTCACTGTGTCTTTATCACTTCCTGTTGTCATGTTCCTGCTTGTTTCACATAACGAAATTAAAATTGGTGACTTCCAGCTTTAAACATAAATATATGTAAAATATGTCATATGTACATAAACGTCTAAAGATTTAAAGTTGTAGCAGCCATGTACTGTACGGGGGTGGGTGAGTTGTTTAAGTCAAGTTAGCTCAAGTTCTCAATGGGATTCTCAATGGATTGTATAGCACAAGTTGTGGTTCATTGTCCAGTATGAGTTGTTATTAAGTGCAATATTGAAGTCAAGATGGAAATTCGCAGCTCAACAGGAAGCAATGGCCGTCCACTTTTTGTTTCAGCTTCCTCTTTGTTCTCTGTTTGGGCAAGACTGCAGTCAGCCTCAGTGGCTAAACTTAACCCAGCTGCTGCAATACATGTATTGTGAAGTGAAACGCTTACAAACGTGACACAACTCGAGATGTCAGATTAGGAAAATTCACATCTGCTCCTTTCACATGGTTTCATTCGTCATGTCGAAAATGTGACACCAGCACAGACAAGCATAAAAACCACATCAGAGTAACTTTTACTATTAACATTAAGGACCAGCTTTTGCCTTCTACGTGTAAAATGTTTAAAATGTTAGTGGGTGAAGTCATCGAGAGTGTCTCAATATTGAGCAACGGACAACAGATAACGCTTTCAGCATTTCTGAATTACTCTAAAATCCTGTTCTTTTCTCATATCCATACTTTTGCATGCCCTTGCCACAAACTATTAACCACACTAGTCAGTTAAAATGGTAGCAAAGTAAAGATCTTTGACGTTACTCACTAATTCAACTTGTCTCCTCTGTGCATGTCCCAGAATCTCACATTTTTGTGTTATGTAACCCAGCTGATAAGAACGTTACAGAGGAAAAGTAAAGAGACAGAAGCAGAGACAGAGTCAGGTATGGAAAACACCTGCTGCAAGGCCGCTGGTTCACAGAGACTCACAGTGCAGCAGCCGGTGTGGTCGTCCACATCTATAAGATCCGCTGAAGTGTCCTTGAGAAAGACACCGAGCTCCTACCTGTGTGCTTTAGGCTTCACTGAAGACATCAGCGACAGACGTGCCTGTCATCATCAGACTGAAACAGCATTTTGAGAATACATAACTTCCTTATTTTGATGTATGCTTTTCAAGTTTAAAAGTATTTGGTGTTTAGGAGGGTAAAACGTAGGACAGGATGAAAAATAGTTCTGTATGTTCCACGTGATTTGGGATTTTCCAAGACGTAAAATTTAGCAGTTAGCAGATGGACACAAGCTGAATATTTATTTCCAACAGAACAAAATCTACTTCTAATTGCTGCTGATGATTTTAATGATGATGATGAAGTAGAACAATTCAGTTGGATGAACAATGATAGTAGAAAGTTGCAGCTTGGAAGGGATCCAGCTATGCTTTAAAGCTGTAATCCATCATATTTACACATTTAAACCACAGTAAATGATGGAGAATCGAATGACCGTTTGGGAGAGTCTTTGATCGTGTCGGTATGTATCGTGTCGGTATGTATTTTTTCTATTGTAAATATGAATATATATTTTTTAACATTTTATAAATATGGACCTGTCCCACCATTCACCAGTTGTTATTGATGTATGTTGTCATCACACTTGAACAGTTACATCACTGTTTAACCTGTTTATTGATTTGTTATTTACTCAAGTAGATATTTTTGGATTTGCACGTTGTTGTTAACCAGTTAACCAGCAAATACTTATATCTATGACACCAGCCATTAACCTGTTTGTTTTGCACCTTATTTGTTCATATTTACACCCTTTCCTACTTTGTACTGCATCTGCTGCACAACAGTTTATGGGATGAATAAAGTAATATCTTACTTTATCTCATGCAGTGAAAATGTGTGAAACATCTAATCAGATGTTAATATAAAATTTACTAATGAAGACAGCGAGCACCTCAAATACAGACAAACACATGACAAAACAATGTTAACTAACATCAGCAGCAATTAGAAGTAGATTTTGTTCTGTGAATGACTGAACTCAAGACATCTAAATCAATTCTTAGTGAGCTCTAACATGATGTAAAGGAGTGTTTTTGTTGATCTGCTGCTCCTTTCTGTAGGACAAAAAACACCAGAACGTCTTTCTGTAAGCAGGGAAAGATTGTGGTTAGGAGACGTGATGTGAGCTATGTAGTCGATGCTTTGTACTTTGTAGTCTGTGTGGTTTGTGAGTTTTCAGAGCTGCCCGAGGAGGCCACCTACAGTCCCGAGCCAGCAGTGAGCGCTGACAACTGAGAGGCGAGAGAAGGAGAAAAAACAATCAACATTTCCAAATCAACAAATGGAGACGATGGCACCAACCTCCATCACATAGTCAAGGTAAAATAATAATATTCATTTATTTTAAAAGCACAGATTTTATCTTGAAATTTTTAATTAATTGAAAAATCCTCTTGGCTGCACAGACTGAAGTTCAAATAATGTTAATGCACAGTGTCTGCAGTCACTCAAAGCTCTGCAGCCACACTTTGAGTTTATTTTTAGGCCTCATATCGTTGTTGTTAAAGTGCTTTTTAAATCATCTGTCCACAGGTTCATAACACACAATGAGGTCGTATTTAGTTTTGGATGATGCGGATGAAAATGACGACATCTCCTGAAACAAGGGGAATAAAACAGCTGTCTGAGAGCTTACAGATGTCAAAACACACAAAGAGAAGTTTTATATTACAGATGTTCATACCAGAGGACACAGATCAGACACCACAGTGAAGCAGACAGCATCCACTCTCATCAAAGTCATGGTGTTACTATCCATGATGGATAATAACACCATCTGACCTGTCAGGAGTGTGACAGTGTTGTTTCCTCTGAACAGGCCAACAGCAGTTCACAGAGGAAGCAGCAAACCGCATCGTTTCCTGCAGCTGAGGCAACGCTGCAGCTGTTCGACAGGCGTTTCTGTATGAAAGTACGAAACATCAGATCACAAAACCAGCCAGCTGTGGTGTGTGGTTTGTGTCTGAGTGCCTGCGACCAAGGATTAATCCCATGTGTACTACTGCATTTCTTTAAACAAAGACACACTGCACCACATTTATTGACATATTTTTCACAAGTATTTTTAAAAAACATCACAACATCATTATAAAGACAATAATTTGGAGACACATTTAGATTCAGTGCTGCAGCAGGTTCAATCAGTCAAAATAATCCTTTGTTATGACGAGAACACGCCCTTGCTGCTCTCTGATTGGTGATTTCGCACCCCTTGTCTCTTTCTATTGGTCAATACGAACGTCCGTCATTGCGGGAGAGCCCCCTTAAAAAATCAATGAACAGCGAAGGGGACCTCCCGAGTGAAAGTGACGTCAAGCTGCAGGGAGGAAGTGAGGAAGTGGAGCAAATGTGCCTTCAAAATAAAATGTAACTTGTGCCTGACACAAATTCATTTCAGCTTCTGAATGCAATCTTTATTTTCATCTTACTTTCTTTCTCTTTCTGACTTATTATTTTATAGTAGAAGTATATATATAATTTCTTCAAACTCATTTGAATTGGTTTGTGTAGGTTTAAAGCTTATTTTTGTCTTGTTTTTCTGTGCCAACCATTAGACCATTAGAGTAGTTTCAATATACTATAGTACTTGAAATCTTTACTTTCTGTAATTTTCTAACTACATATGACACATGGGTGGCTTTTTACATTTCACATTTTTACATTTTTACAAGGAGGTGTGTGGCAGTGGCAGTTACATCAATTTACATTGAATATTGTTTTTGCCAAACAAGAAATCAATCAAGAATTATTTTGTTTAAGTTTACCAGTTTATCTTGAACATGAGACTGCTGTTAATTCACACTATGTTCATGGAAATATTATTTAAATAAATCTAACTCACTAACTTTATTTTCTCATATAGTATGTCTACAAATATTTAAATGTATCACATTACTGTATATATCATACAATTGCATCATACAATTACATTTCATGCATGTTATTCATTCACATGTATTTGTTTGTTTTTCTATGCTAATTAATTACATCTAGTGGTGTAAAGTAATTAAGTATATTTGCTATATATGTGCTGCTTCATACTTCCTCTCCACTACATTTCAGAGGCACATATTGTACTTTTCACTCCGCTATTTATGACAGATTCAGATTACTTTCACCTTCACCAGCTGCAGTATTAAAGTCATGCTAGTGCAACAATAGTTATACTTAATAATATCATAAGAAATGAGCCATTCTGCATCATGAGTACTTTTACTTCTGATGCTGCAAACATTATTTCTTCACTGTGGTGTTGTTGGGGAAAAAAGAACTAAACTTCTTTGCCAACACTGAGTCAGAAACATCGTGGATGGTGCTAATCCAGCGTCAAAAATAAAAAGCAGAAGTCTGGCAGAGTCTGTTGTGAAGTTAAGTTTATTGACCACAAAAAATATGACAATAAACTGAGTTGCACCGGTGAAAAACTCACATTCACAGAAACCGGCCAACTCCTGATGCTATAAAAAACTCGCTGATAAAACAAAATACTAGTAAAACATCCAACTGTGACCAGGTGTTTCTGTCTAATATAAGGCAGTTCCTTTAAAAAACAACAACAAAAATCACTTTCTTGTTGTATTAGAAATATTACAGACAGTATGTAGGATCAGTGCAGTTAAAAGTGTAGTTTTAGTGCATTACAGATTACATGACTAAGTATGAGAGGATGTAAAACACTCACGATCACACACGTTATAAATCTTGCTCAACGATGCTCGTGGATAATCGTACTTTAACACTAAATATATACGATTTAAACACTTAACATGTTGATGCTGCACATTTTTACCACAGCAGTAAAAATGGATGGATGTACTTTAATAAATGCAGATCTGAGCACTTCCTCCTCCTGTGCTGCATCAATTTCACTTTATATACTCGCAAATTATTTTGAAAAATGTGCCTGGAAGCTGTTTTGTGTTGTGTTTTATTTGACAGCTGTTCTGGGGGGGCAGGAGCTCCGAGCAGACACACACACACACACACACACACACCGGACAGAGGAGCTGTTTCTGTCTGTTTCATCTGTCTGCTTTGTTTCTGTCACTCTTTTTTTCTTTTTTAGGTTTTGACAGCTGATTTGAGTTGTTTCTCTTCGCTTCGTGTGGATCTACCAACCTGTGACAGACACCAAAATGGAGATAGAGAAGGAAATGAAGAAGGTAAGCTGCCCCTGCTTCACCTTCACCCCCTCCTCTGTGTGTGTGTGTGTGTGTGTGTGTGTGTGTGTGTGAGCGGACACGCCCTGTAAAGGTGTGCACGACTCACACAGGTGGCGACAATGTTACATGGTCAAGTTTTCCAGCTTTTATTTTGTAATCTGTGTGCGTTTTCATTATTAAAATAAGAAATAAATCTAAATAAGTCTACTTAACTCAACAGTAATATACAGCGGATAGATTTTAACATGTTAATATATTTGTTTGTTGGTTTATTAAACTAATTCTGCACCTTTTGCGGAGTTACTTCGGTTTGAGAACACGCTGTTTAGAGCGCCACACCAAACTGCGGTGGAAATTTTGACAAAATAAGAGTCACCCTGTGTGTCAGAAAGATTCATAAGCTCTGTGATTTTTGGCAATTATTTCTCAAAACAATAGAAACCATGGCAGGGTTCGGCACAGATGTTGTGAATGAAACAGCTCTGTTTCACACGATATTGATGTTTTAGTGTGAGTGCGCTTTGCTCTTTACGTTCATTTACCAGGGCTGAACTGAGCGTAAATGTGAAACACAAACCAGCAGCAAAAGTTAATTCACCAAAGACTAAATGTCGCTGTTTGAATTATATACAGCAGCCGAATTGTAGAGCTACTCTCATTAATGCGTATAAGATATTAAATTATGTAATATTTTATATGTATACCAGTGTTTAAGGAATATGATATAAAATGAAGAGGGTTTTTAATGGCATTTGGTCATGCAAGGAGGAAGTAAAGGTACCTAGTATACTGTGAAACTTAAAATGTTAGGGAGTATGTCCAGTGAATTCATTTATGACCAGATCAGGCACATTTCATAATCACAGCTCAGTCAGACGCTGACGTGGATGAAAATTGAAGTGAAGCTGCAGATTAATAGTTTCAGAAAAGTTCAAAACATTTCCCTTGGTGACCTTTTCTGGGGTCATTTTGCCTGCAGGTATTGTTGGTAATGTTGGCTGTAATGATGTTTGTATTCTCTCTTTCTCTGAGTCTTGGGATCCTTGCAGAGACCTGCAGATATGTGGCAGCAGAACAGGTTGCTGCAGGGGTAAAAAAAAAAAAAAACTGCACAAGTAACTTTAAAATACAGTTAAAATCTTGTGTACCAGCACAGGTCATGTAAAACAGTTGCTTTACGTGCAGAGCTAAACAATTAAAACAAAGTGAAGCATGTGATGATGCCTGTGTGGCATGAAACTAATGTATTATTTTATACCCACAGAGTGTGCTATTTCAGCTAGCTTTCCTACGAGGTCTTATTCGATCCTTTTTTCTGCAGTTTGCGCTTTTCGAATGGATCTCCAGCACACAGCTTGTGTGGCTGCTGATATTTCCCTGCTCTGTTTACACCTTAAGTGCTCGTTGCTAGTTGTGAGTAATGCTTTCTTAACAAAGTCAACTCCATTAAATCACAGGAGACTCACTGACACAATACATACAGTGAGTGTCTGGGGGAGAGTGGGTCTGAGCAGCTGGGTGACCCAGACGGACCCAGTCTGACATCTGCTTTTAATCCCTGGAGGAGATAAGTCTGCTGCAGGTCACCGAGAGCGCCTCAGTCAGCGAACGGCTCCTGTTATTACTGTGGAGCTGCTCTTTTCCAGAAAAGTAAACTGTGTGTTTGGGTAACATCATGCTCAATTAACTCGTGCAGTCTCCCAACAAAGACAGCTGAGGTAATAAGTTATGACTGTGGGCGCTCTGTGTGCTCCTGGGAAATCAGCATCGCTGCAGTTTTGCTAAATTAGAAGCTGTTTCTCGGGGTCTTTCTGTGAGGCTGACCTCATTCTGAGTCACGTTCCTTCTCTGAACACCTAAATTATTGTGGCCACAGGCAAGACGTTTGAGGAAAAAATGACAGAGAGGAGTGATCTAATCCTCTCTTTAAATGTGCAATTTAGATTGTGGGCTGACAAGCAGTTGCAAAAGTGCCACACACAATCAAACCAGGCTGAACTAGAATGAAGTTTTTCACAATGCTGATTACATTCGTCATCTTCACCCCACCCAGGAAGTCAAAGAAGGAAGTTTTGGTAGGAGGAGTGTTATCTTTTTATTACTTGATGTGTAGTTTTGTGAAATGAAACCAAACTGAAACAGCAGCTACAGTGTAGAGAAGGAAAGTGCTGCTCAAATACAGAAACAGTTTGAGAGTTGTGGAAGCAGCTTGGTGGAGCTAAACTCTGCTTCCTTTAATCTGCCTCTAATCTGAGTCTTGTCCTCACAGTTTTTGTTCCGCTATCAACTGCAGGCCTTTTTCTTCACTGCATTAGAAATAAAATTCTCCCTGATGCTGCAGATGTGGCGCTCTGAGAGCAGGTGGACTGAAAGGAAAATGGCCTCCATCGTCACAGCTGCAGCAGAATGACTCGTGAACATGACTCACCGGACCTGAGCTGTAAACTTTGTGTCTTAACGGCCTCTTTGCAGGAGTGTTGTCACCAGAATGAATCACCCTGCGGGCTTAGTGTAATACAGAGCTACTGATCAACATCAGGCGCTAATGCAGTTTGTGAAACCAAGAAACGCTGAGTGACCTCGGCCAAAAGCGTCCAGTCGCCCTCGCTGTGCCCGAGACGAATATTTAGATTAGTGGTGAACACTCATCTTCATCAACTTCTGCATTGGAGGTAATGAGCTGACGCTGACATCCAGAGCGCCTTAAAATGAACACAGCTGATTCTCTTAAATTGATGGATCATAAACTCCACAAACAAAATGTCATGCGAGTACATATCACACAGCAGAGTCAAGATATCCGACTTCATTACTCTTTAGTACCGACTTTAATGTGTTTGCACAGAGAAAGAAAAACCAAAAGGTGGCAGAATGCCTGTGCAGATCTGTAATCTCCTTTAATCGTATTCCCACTTTTATCAGAAGGCTGTAAGGTGAGGAAATTTAATTTATCCAGCACATTCCCTATATTAGTGCTTTATATAATGCATAAAGACATTTTACAGAAAGCAGCATATGAATTTGAAACATAAGAATTCAGAAATGAATGAAGGTTGTTCATGATGAAGGTGGATAATTATAGTTACTTAAGGTTCAGTCAGAGATAGACAAAGTTTTTAGAAGATTTTAACTGATTCACTGTGTTGAGTTTTTTTTTTTCTATAGCTTTTTATTTTCCAGCCCAGTTTGACAATCTCTCACTGTACGACTGGAATAAAAAAAGACCTAAATATTGTGCTTATGCTGCCTTAAAAAGTGAAAGTGTAAGAGTCCTGAGCTGCCTGTGCGACTCTGCTGAGATTCACTGGCTTGTTTGCGACTTTAATGATCACAACAAATCACGCCACTGGACTCCTTTATCCTGCTTGTCAAAGGCTCCCAGCAGAGGAAAGTCTGAATACTCTGAAAAGTGTAATGGAGTCACAGCTCTGCCGTTAAAAAAAAAAAAAACAACACAAGTCACTGTCTGCATTCCTCAGCCGTGAGCGTCTTCTGGGTCAAAAACATCTTCTTGATAAAAGGGGGTCCCCGCTGGAATCCCACGAGGCTTTCAGCACCATCGAACAGTTGACCATATAAGGTCATAAACAGCAGCGATGGTTTAAGGTGGACGTGAGCGTTGTTTGACACTGAGGCCAAGAAAGAGGATGCAGATGTTAAGAAGAAAAGAGCAGCCAGAAAACTACCAAGGAGAACATTCCTGATTTCATTTTCAGGAATTTAGTAGAAACATTCCTGAAATATTTCTGGAGGCAAAAAGGAGATTATTAAATCACAAATTATCTGAACTCAGAGAAGAAGAAGTAAAAGTTCCTAACTAAGGTTGTATTTTCAAAAATCCTTCTAAATCCAGGGACGTTTGGTGTCTCTAGTTTTGTTGCTTCCAGATTTTATTTAACCTCCAAACTATTTTCATTCCAGTGTGATTATATCTCATGTTGAGCATCCTCAAAAGAGCCCGAGTCCCCGGAGAATTCCCAATCTGATGCTCATCTAATAGCGTGCAGCACCAAAACAGCTCGTTAATTAGTTTATAATTCATGTAAGAGCAAAATACAGTCGCTTGAAATCTGGAATTTGAAGAGGCGGCAGTAGCTCAAGAGATTCCAGCACAGTCTGGAGAGGGGCCAGTTTACTTTGTGGCCACTGCTGATGTGCCCTTGAGCAAGGCCAATTTCTCCATATGTTAAATGTACACGTAGGTCCAGTTTGTGCCCGTGTGTGTGAAATAACAATAAATTAAATTTCCCCAAAGAAGCTCAGTATTTCCTCTCAGTGTCCAAACAAAATGGTGATTTTTCTTCATGTGCTCTGTTTACAGGTGACCCTCGGGCACGAGTTCGGCGCCGGAGCGGCCTGTTTAAAATGCAAGGACAAGTGCGAAGGCTTCGAGCTGCATTTCTGGAGGTTTGTACAGCTTCTGTCAAGCAGCAAAGAACCGTCACAGAAACACGGCAGCAAATCGGTCTCAGTCCCTCGACTGCCTCTGTCCAGATTGTCATTTAATTGATATCAAATAAACGAGCAGCAGCTGTGGTCAAAGAGCTGCTCAAAGGCCTACAGGAGAAAAGTTGCTTTATTGGGCAGCTGCCAGGTTTTTTAGCGTGTGAATATGAAGCAGAACATTAAAGAAAAACATGCTTATTCGGCACGCTGCTCCTGGAATTAAATATAAGAAGGAAAAATTTAAAAACTTCCAGACTGGCAGACTGGTCAATAACATCACTTTCCTCTTTGGTTAATTAGAAGCCTTCAGACATCAGCATGAGTCATGGCCTAAGAGGAACACGCTGTTCCCGGGTACAGCCACCCTTCGTGTTTGTCCCACGTCAGATCAGTTCATTGTCGGTCTGCTGTAGACGGCTGATTGGTGCTGAGAGTCGTGGCTTTCATGGTGCTCCTGGATATGATTCAATAAAATAACTGCCCTCTACAAAGATGCTCCCATAAATTAGACAGTGTTGATTAAAACACAAACGTGGACCTGGTCTGACCACTCAGGAGGTCTCTGTCCTGTTTCCTCTGTCTGTCACAACATGTGTATTTATATGGAGCAGTGACTCATAAAAATGCTGCTCTGTCTGGTCAATCAGCCACACTCGGTCAGTTTTCCTGAGGACAGCACCGGCACAAAGGCCCCTCACAGCTCTGTGGTTTTCCACCCAATTCAGTTCGTTTCTCCTATAAAGACGATGCTGCGTATTCAGAAACTGAACACATTTCCTGACCATGAAAGGTTCCCTGTGGAGACCTCTAAAAGCACCATGGGGCTGTTTTTCTATCTCTGTCTTGTGCATGCAGACAAAAAAGCACATGCACACGTACGGGTGGTGTAACAGACAGTTCAAACAACGTCGTCACACTGTTTGACTCTTTATCAGGTGTAGATATGTGCACAAGATAATGTAAATACAAGTTATGTAAATCCATAAAGGAAACTCCTTTAACATCACCAGAATAAAAGAGAAGTTAAATGAACTGATGAGTAGGTAAATCTTTCAGTTTTAAAATCTATATATTTCTTTTAACTTTAATTTTGTTCTTCAGCAGTATCTCACAGGCACTTTATGTTTTAGTGTTGCATAAAAGGACTGCTGAAAGATGAAAGTCATGCAGCGTTTCAAAGTGACCTTATTGCTCAATTTACAAGAACTTTCCTGAATATAAACTTGTTCATGATTGCTGTTTGTTCTCACCCATAAGAACCAAACAGGGTTTAAACAGCTTGTCAGAGCTGAGAGAAATGTGCGTGTGCCTGATCATGCTGAAACATGCCCGGCAGTCATAAATTATGTCACCGTTACTTGACAAATATGAAGCGAGTTGTGTTGAGGCACGTAAAAAGTGCTGATATTTAACTGAACTTAGAACTGAATATGATGAACTGCATATGGGGCAGATTTTAATTGTTGTAAGAAAAGCACATTTGTTTGAAAAATAAAATATAAAGCAGTCAAGAGTAAAAGAAATTAGAAGCTTAGATTTCCAAAGCAATGTAATATTCAGTATAGGTAACGTATTAGAAAATAAAAGACACTGTTTCACACTGTACAGCAATACAGTTTTAGGAATTCATATATAAAAGTATAAGACAAGGTTTGAAAACAACCCCCTCAAAAATGACACAAAAATCACGAAAATATTTGTAAATCTTTGAAAAATCTTCATAGAAAATCTTCTTCTCTGCAGAAAAATCTGCCGAAACTGTAAATGTGGCCTCACGGAGCACAACGTGCAGATGAACTCGGAGGAGGACAAGAAGGTCGGCAAGCTGTTCGAGGACACCAAGTACACCGGCCTCATTGCCAAGCTGAAGAAGGACGGCGTGCCCGGCTACCAGGGCAACATGATCACCATCACCCTGCCCGGCCCCGCCACGGCTTACGTCATACCGCCGAGCGCTTCCTCCACTGTGGTGCCCCCCTCCGCCACAGCCGGATCAGTGCAGCCTGCTGGAGCTGCTGCAGGAACAGCACCGGGCCGGCCTCAGGATCAGGCTCAGGCTCAGCCTGTACCGGCCAGCGTCACACCCGTTAAGGCAAACAAAGTGCCGATCGCTGTCAGAACTACATCAGCCAGTGTGGAACCCATCCCCAAAGATGTGCCAATGAAGTCTGTCACCTACGAATGGGCTCCACCAGTAGCCAACAAGTACATGGTAAGAGTTCAAACTATTCTGAAATAATCTGAAATAATTGTAATAAAGTAAATCTTAAAGTCGATTCATTATTTAGAGTAGAAGTAGGTAACTCATGTCAAGATAACTTGTCCTGATAGTGGTACATGAGACAGATAAATGTGATAAAAATCAGACTTTTGCTGCCTCAAAGACCATTTCCCAAGAATCCACCAAACCTGGATCAAAACAACCAATAAGAACAGAGAATCTGACGGCTCCTGCACAGACTTCACTCCACCGCATGTGGGCTAACTAAAAAAAAACGAGAAAACAGCAGTTTACAGGAGAGCTAAGTAAACAGAAAAAGAGTGCCATTGAGGGGAGGGGTTTGAGAGGTGAGTGGCTTCACACCACAGAGACAGGCAGAGGGAGCTGGAACGTATACTTTCACTAATTTTCAAAATAAGAGCACTTTCAATGGGCAAGAGGAGGAGATTAATCAGTAGGACATTCAACTAAGCATACCGACGGCACTTTAAGTCATTTATCAAGCAAAAATGACAAATATTTTCTGGTTCGAGCTCCTCAAATGTGATGATTTTCTGCTTCATTTTTCATCACCCAAAAAGTAACTTCATTTCCTGGTTTTGTCTGCCTGCAGCTCTGTGCTGAGACTTTTCGAGTGGTATCATGTGGGTGTGTGTTCCATGTAAGGGCTTTGTAATCAATTAGTCACTGCCGCTTGTTTAGTTTTGTCGATATGACACACCGTGGTCACAGGAAAGCTTTGGCATCTTGCCTCACACTAACAAAGACCAGCCTGTCAATTCCCTTTTAGTAATATAAAATGATGAAATATAACTAATGAACTGAATCCTGGCTGCTCGGTTGTCGAATGACATCACATTATATCGATGTCTTGGAATCTGGAAATGTCTGCAAATCATTAAAATTAGTTCACAAGCGTGTATTCATCTGGCATTTTACTGTGTCTTTGAACTTGACTCTGTAGCTGTATAAATAGAGACCAAGACAGTTTGATGATGACTAATTTAAAATTAATATAACAGATGCACCTAATTTCTGTCAAAGAAACAAGTGTTGTTTCTTATCTGAAATTTACAGGCTGTTTCCCCTGAAGTTTGAGGAACTTTGGGGATTTTCACAAAGAAGTTGTGCCAAAGAGCCATTTCGTCCATTTTTTAAAGTAGATTTGTCAAGATTTTTCAGCAGGCATTCTTCTCAAATTATAATGTATAGTAATAATAAATGATGATAAATTGGGGATTTTTTTATGCTGACAGAATGTTCTTCCTAACAGAACTATTACCAGAAGTCCCATATCTGTTTGTTTAGTCTAGTTCTGTATCTGTAGGACCCTTTTTGCATGTGTTTCTCACTACAAGCTTCTATTTTAAAAGTTTTTTTCTAAGAATGTCCCCTTGCTCTCTTTCTGATTGGTCTTTAACTCCTTTCTGTGCCGTCTCCTCTTCTTTGTCCTTCACACAATCAGTCAGTTTCCCACCTGAGCTGAACTCACATTATATCCTCTGACTTGCAGGCGGTGCGTTACATTGAGCTGCTCCCGCCGGAGAAACGTCCCGTGGCCGGCACACAGGGAGCCGCTTACCGCCGGCAGCAGATGGCCCGCCAGCTGCCCGAGCACGACCAGGACCCGTCCAAGTGCCACGAGCTGAGCCCTGCCGAGGTCAAGCAAATGCAGCAGTTTGTGCGCAGGTACAAGGATGAAGCCCTTGGGGTCGGAGACGTTATGCTCCCTGAGGAGATGGCCCTGATACGAGGGCAGGCTGGAGCTGGAGCTGGAACTGGGTTTGGACCTGGTGTTGGAGCTGGAGGTGCAGGGTTTGGACCTGGGGTCGGTGCTGGAGGTGCAGGGTTTGGACCTGGGGTCGGTGCTGGAGGTGCAGGGTTTGGACCTGGTGTTGGTGCTGGAGGTGCAGGGTTTGGACCTGGGGTCGGTGCTGGAGGTGCAGGGTTTGGACCTGGGGTCGGTGCTGGAGGTGCAGGGTTTGGACCTGGTGTTGGAGCTGGAGGTGCAGGGTTTGGACCTGGGGTCGGTGCTGGAGGTGCAGGGTTTGGACCTGGTGTTGGAGCTGGAGGTGCAGGGTTTGGACCTGGTGTTGGAGCTGGAGGTGCAGGGTTTGGACCTGGTGTTGGAGCTGGAGGTGCAGGGTTTGGACCTGGGGTTGGTGCTGGGGCTGGCAGGGTTGGAGCTGGTGGTGCACCTGGTTCTGCAGGGTGCAGGGTTTGGACCTGGGGTTGGTGCTGGGGCTGGTGTTGGAGCTGGTGGTGCACCTGGTTCTGCAGGGGCAGGGTTTGGAGCTGGGGTCGGTACACCTGGAGCTGGTGTTGGTGCTGGTGTTGGAGGAGCTGGATTTAGACCGGGCGTTGGGGGTGTCGCTGTCGGAGCTGGAGCTGGTTCTGGTCCAGGGGCTGCGGGCTCTGGTGTTGGGCCTGTGGCTGGGGCTGGAGCTGGTGCTGGATTTGGAGCTGGTGGAGCTGGACCGCTCTCAGGTCCTGGGGCTGCACCGTCTGCTGGAGGAGCCATGGGTACTGCTGCCACCGCTGGAGCCATGGGAGTCCCTGGAGCTCAGCAAGCTGGACTACCACAACAGGCCTTTGTAAGCAGTTTATATTTATTTATCAATCAATTTTTTCAGTCTGTCTCTTTCCTTTACATCTAAACTCCACTGGCCAGAAGAATTTGTTGAAATTATTATCACAATAAAAAAAAGTATATTATTTAAATTGAGATATTTGTGCAATATGTCACACAAAGACACAAATGTCTTTAATATATATCTTAAATGCATAAAACAAAAACCTCAAACTGAACACTGATGCTGAATTATCGCCCTTCTTAACAGCATGTTGTTTCTGTGTCTCTGTTAGAAACGTAGCAACCAAAGAGCGAAAAAAATAATTTCTTCTCTCCTCCTTTACCACCGCATCATTGCAGTGTAATATACTCCAATTATCCAATCAAAAGTTAATAAAAGGACACAGTCATTTGTTGTAGCTACAGTTCACTGGTCAGTAGTTAACAGTTATGGCTGACCCTCCCTCACTGAGGAGACCCAAATTCAGACTCCCATCTCAGCAAGCATCCAGTCTGCAAAAGTTTCCCAGGACAACTTCTGTAAATCTCAATTCTCTGCACAAACAGAGGGTAGAAACAGTGCTTTGTGTTTACCGCTCAGCTCTGGAAACAATCTGCAGCAGTTTCTGAATCACGATTGTTGCCGAGCGTTGCTTTACTTTGATGGAGAAGGATAAATCGACTGGTCCTCAGTCATTTTGGCTTTTGAAACCTTAAAATTAAGCATTTCATGAGTAAAGACTGAGACTGTTTGATGATTACGAGTGTCGTCTACTTGCAGCCCGTCATCACAGATTGTTTACAACCACCAAAGACAGATTTCCCACCCAGATTTCTAACTTTGAAAGCCAGAAAAAGAAGAAAGTAAATTTATGTAGAAGAACGATAATTTATCTAACTCCAATTTTGGTTTCTCTGGTGACCCCTTGTGGACATCCCAGCCTCGAGACTGTGAACAGTGATTGTTTATTGAAGGTGTGATTAACTCTTGTCATAACACCACTTAATCATGTAAGCACTAGTAACTCCATAGCTTAAATATAATGATGTGTAACTGAGTAGATGCACCCTGGTTTGTTCACAGTGCATTACTGTGAGTCATAATCAGAAAATACACTGTTATTCCCAGACAGGACACTAGGTGGAGCTATATGACCAACTCTAACTCTATCTACAGTTCAGGATGATAGATAGTGATTTAATTATAATACTCAGTGGGTCATGAGTCACAGCTGGAGTTTTCTTTTTTCTAAGATTTTATCATCACCATGTGCTGTCACTTAATTCTTGCTGTGTGGAGTCTCATGATTTATTTTGGCCTACTGTGACTCATGTATTGAGATGGATTTCAGATTGAAACAAGAAGCAGCGGCGGTTATGGAAGAGTAACGATGTGGAAGTGAGGGCATACGTCAGAATCAGCAATTTCTCTCTGTTCCTTTTTATTATCCTTATTTATTATCTTGTTGTCCTCTTTCTTTTCTACTACAAACTCCTTTCCATGTCCTATATTGTTCTTTTATTCCCTTTTTTTACTCTTTATCCCTCCTTATAATTCCTTCCATGAGTGTGTAATGTCAGGAACACACTCTTCTCTCCAGGCAGGGAGTGTCTTGATGATTTTGTATTTACTTATCTCCACCTTCAGCTTCACCTCCACCAACTTCATCTTATCTAAACAACACAGCAGGGTCAAGTCACGGTGTTATAACTTCCATATGCTTTCTGCAGTACAGTTTGTCATTCAGTGATCTCAGACTAATGTCTCCATTGCCAGATCAAAGGAGGCCCTCTTTGACTGTGAAATGGACTCAAAGAGAAGGACATTGCCTTTTGTGTAAACCTATTAGGAAGTACTGGAAGGACATAATAATTGTTTGTAAGAACCAAAGGGGCCGTAAGAAATCTTTTCAGGGCAGGATGTAACTGACTGTTTTGTGTTATACAAACACATCCATGTATATTTGTCCTTTTTGACATTTTATAGTCTAAATGATAACTTTGGTCATTAAGAAATAAAGGCTGGCATTAGTTAGTCACCCGTCACCTGTTGATGTTGGTAATAAAATCGCCCACCATACCAACCATCTCTTCTTCTCTTCTCCTTTAAGTCGTGTCATCACTGCCAGCAGCCGATGCGTCTCGGCGAGCCGGCCGTCTACGCCGAGCGTGCTGGCTACGACAAGATGTGGCACCCGGCGTGCTTCGTGTGTTGCACCTGCAGCGAGCTTCTGGTGGACATGATCTACTTCTGGAAGAAAGGCAAGATGTTCTGCGGACGCCACTACGGAGACAGCGAGAAGCCGCGCTGTGGAGGCTGCGACGAGGTGAGAAATGCACGATGCCGCAATGTTTGGGACGCATTTTTAACTGCAGGAGTATTCAATCTACATATTGATCCGTGTCCACCCTCAGCTGATCTTCAGTAATGAGTACACTCAGGCTGAGGGCCAGAACTGGCATCTGAAGCACTTCTGCTGTTTTGACTGTGACTGCATCCTCGCCGGAGAGACGTACGTCATGGAGAAAGACAAACCGATCTGCAGACCCTGCTACATGAAGAACTACGCTGTGGTAAGACACACTCGCTCTCTCTGTGTTGTTTGGGCTGTCTTAATAGTTAAAATTGTAGTATTTGCTTGTTGGAAACCACAATTAAGATCCCAGAATGCTGATTATTATATTTCTATGCAGTGAAGGCTGCAGTAGTACACATAATATTTTCTGTAAAAGCAAGATACATACACTTGAAATAAAAATGATAATGTACTCTAAGCTGCCACCTCAGTGTTTATTCTTAAATTCAGATGATAAAAGCAGGGCCGACATTCAAAAACAAATTAAGACCACCACCCTCATTTTGTGTCTGCTTTGTGTTAAAGTCATTTGACATGTTATCGCTGGTCATTTGGTTTAAAACAGTCAAACAACAGTCTTCGGCGTAAAACAGATTTTGGAGAACGTTTGTAAATGAACGCTGACCGCCCAAAGTCAAGAATGTGAAGCACTCGGCATGTGTTTATATGATTTATCCGACATAATCCCATGCAAAGCCACTGTTTTTATGTAACCTCGTTCTCTCCTTCTCTTCTGTGTCAATGTAAACGTTAACAAATACCTGCTTTCTTTAAGTATTTAAAGGTAGATATTGAACACTGAATATTATTTTTTTTATGTTTAGTTATTGATTTGAGATTTTAGACAGAGTCCCATCATATTGGCTTTAAAGAAAAATTTCACTCAAAACACTTCGGATCAATATTTTTTTACAGTTCATAGCACGTTGTGGGTATTTTTTGTGAGTGTTTGTGATGCAGACTCATGTTGTGTCTACAGTGGGGTTTGATTGAATTTGTTTAAGCAGCGTACTGGGAAAAAAGCCCGAATAGAAACCTTGAATAACAACATAAAAAATTAATGATGACAAGAGTAAAATATAAAAAGCAGTAAAAGAAAGCTGCCTGCACACCCTGACATCATCGTTATTATATCCTCCCCCGTCACAGAAATGCTCAGCCTGCCAGAACGCGGTCGAGCCCGAGGCCCAGAGGGTTTCCTACGGCGAGCACCACTGGCACGCCGAGCCGCAGTGCTTCAGGTGCTCCGGCTGCTCCAAGTGCCTGATGGGCCAGCGCTTCATGGCGGTGCAGAACTTCCTCTTCTGCTCCGCCGAGTGCAAGAAGAAAACCATGGCTTAGAGGGGCCAACGCATCCCCGCAACCACTTGTTAAAACCAGGACAGAACCGGAGCGGGGAAAACAAACACTGATGCAGCCTGACGAGCGCAGAGGTGATGGACTGTGTGTTGTGTTACCGAAAACTAGAGTGCCTGATTCATCTAAATGTAGAGATGTACAATAATGTTTGCATTTGGGTGCTACTTTTACACAGTATCTGCCTTCCTCCTACCTTCCAGTTTGTCCTCTGCCTTAAACTCAACAAGGGTTTTTTTTTTTCTTACTGATGAGATTAACTGATGAGTTTTTTTTTTTTTTACCTTTAAACCTGTGTCTGTTTTTTGGTATTAGCGCTGTTGTACCCCAAAGAACCTACTGTAGATTTAATGTGCCCTCTTATACTGCTCCTTTCATACAAAAAACTACTGATAATCGCTGTCCTCTATGCCGAAATACAACGAGCAATATCAGCCAGGTTTGGGTTGATTTGCGTCCAAGTGCGCTAATAATGCTCTCAATCAAATCATTATGCAGCAGTATTTTATTTTTCTTTGGTAAACTAAGCGTCTTGAATTCAGGTGGGAGATTTGCAAGTAAATTACCCAACTCTGATAACAGTATATTTGACTACAAGCTGCCACCTACTGTAGATTTATTGCACATTGTAGCATTATAGTATTTAATGGGAACAAAACAATGTGAAAGCTGATAAGTAACTGTAAAAAAAACAAACAAAAAATAAATAAATAAATAAATAAGTTGTGATTACAAGCAAAATGAAAAATATATATAATTCAGCGCAAAGGAAAATAGTTTAACAAAGATTTGAAATATTAGTAGTATTATTAGTGTTATATAAGTATTCTCCTCTTGTAATTAATTAGAAATTAGCAGAGAAGTTAATACTTGGAAGTGAGTTAACATCAAGCTTAGATCATTCACGTGGCTCCTGATGGATAAAACCACTGTAAAGTTGTTGGCTGGGAATAATAGCAGGTTTGCAACAGAAACTAAAGACTTTATGAATTCGGGAAAAAAACCCACTGGAAATTACAACAACTAAAAACATAACCAGTCTATTTTTGATCTTATTGTACCATGTGCTTTACTTTCCATGCAATAAAGTGCACTTTAAATCATTTTTTTCTGCAGTAACTTGACTAATATCTACTCCAGGAGCATCCACCAAATCTCTTAAGCATCTACATGGTCCACACACATACAGGTGTTTTCACTGATGCTCGATGCACTTATTTTCTCTGTGTGTGCACAGACAGCTTGATTGACATCTGTCTCACTCCTCTGTTCTTCCTCAGGGTTTGATGTTTGCAGTTCAATCGATGTGATTGATCACATGCTCCACAATGTGCAGTCGTGTTCAAAACCATGAAGAAAGTGACCATTTTGATTGACATTTTTCACAACAGACATTTTATCTTGTTATAGCAAGAAAAGCTCAGGTGAAGCTGACAACATTAATGGTGCCTCCAGTTCATGAAATGTCCCACTGAATCACCTCATTGAGCCAGTTTGCAAAATACCAGGACACTGAAACAGGCTTATTTAAATTAAAAGCATCCGTCGTTAATGACATTGATTACACCTGTACTTTTCCTACTGCGCTGGTCTCCCGGTGCATTTAATGTGGTGACCTCATGTAATACCCAGCACGGCCTCAACCTGAGCAAACATCTCATAGCTGTAACTGAAAACACCTGTGTGGACGAGCTGAGCCTTTTGATACTGCTGATTGAAAAATGAGCTATATTACAATCCCATTACACACACTCATATACTTTATAGTAGTTATTCTTGGTATGGCTCCAGCAGAAAACAATTAAACTGAAACAAATGTGCGAAATGTGCAAAACAAATGGGCTCTTCTTTATTGTACATTGGATTGTGGGATAATTGTGCACATCAACATCGAGCTTAGTGTCTCTGGTATGCATGCAGGATTTTTATAGATTTCACACACTATAGGCTATTTTTACTCTCTTTCTTGTACACAAAGACACCGTAAACGTCATGCAGACACTTCCTTGACTTTTGCATCCTGCAGGTGAAGCGATGTCTCGTCCAAAACCTGCTTTACCTTTTAATCATCACACCTGCTCAGGGTGACGTATCAGCTGTTGATGGTAACTCTGCAGCGGGCCGGCCATGATGGAAAAACCACCTCTGAGGGGGCTTGTGTTTTCATTCACCGAGTGGAAACTGTGCACAATTCAAGGAAGCTCCATCTCTGAGAAGCTCCATTGTCTTAAATGGCAGTCAGCCCAGAGCTGCACTGCTATTTCCCCTCTTTGAGCCATAACTCTACCAGACCTGATGTGACCGAATAGGCCGGCCAGCTCCGGGATCACCCAGTTGTAACCTCTCTCCGACATCCTCTCGCGTCCAATCTCTTAAGTTTTCTTGTGTTGGAAATTCCTTCCATCACAGGAAGGTGGAGTATTTTTGCATTACACTGCAGGTGTTAATCTAAGAATGAGAGCTTTTGTGTTCTGAAGATATATGTACAAACGTTCCTCTGTTATCTTTGCCAGAGAAAAACAGTCGAAACACTGAAAGCAGTGCAGAGAGAGAGGTGGGGTTGTTGGAATTTGCATGTGATTTATGTCGTACTTGAATTTGCATTGTGCTGCAGTTGAACAAAGGAATTTGCATTGTGATCCATTTCTCACTGGAATTTGCATCCTGTTAAACTTTACTCGAATCCCATCGTGACTCCATTGCACAGATCAGGGACGCTTGTTTTGCTCTCCAGCTCCTGCTCGCGCGTGAGAAATGGAGCTAAGATGCTGAAGTGTTGATTGGCCCTTCATTTACCTCACCAACACCATATATGATGATTTATGTTCATTCTCATTGAGGGAGCTGGATGATGCTGATGTGTTGTCTCTGCCTGCCATGAATCCCCACACAGAAGGACTACGTCGTTGTATTAGACACTGGTATCTCCACAGAGTTCTTAAGTACTTGGAAAGAAACTCAGAAAATGTTGACACCCAAAGGAGAGTCAGTGAAGTCTCTGACAATAATGTGGTTAACTCAAAATTGCCAAGAGTGATGATCCTTTTGGTCTGTTACTTGAAGGTTATAGTGAAGTTTTGCCTGTGTTAAAGAAGAGGTGATTGGTTTTTAGTGCCACCATGTGACTATTATAAGTCAAATCACCCAAAAAAGAAAAGTGTAGTTGCAAAAATGTCCTTGGTTCAACATATTTCTCCCAATCTTCATGCATAAATGGCATTTTATGGACTTTCTACACATAGCATTACAGCAGCATGCTACATGTAAATGACTTGAGTTCAACTTTCTTTACATTTTTGCTCAACTCATCGTATTACAGAGTCTCCATGTTCCTGGTTGGGCTTTGTAATAATGTGCATTTTGATGACAAAGGCAAAGATGCTGATTCAAATCATGTAAATATTTGTAAAGCTAAGAGTGTCACCTCCCTCCACATCTGTGTCAGCGCAAGTGGCAGTTTATTTTTGTTGGACGTCCCCTGACGTGTTCAAACTTTATCCAACTCAGAGCTGTTGCCTTAAGAAAAAGTATTGCTCAATTCTGAGTTAATTCTTTAGAAAGCCTGATGTTCAGAAATCAGCATCGGAGCTTGCACTCAGAGAATCCACGTCATAAATCATAAATGCACGAATGCGGGGCAGCGTCTGCACCAACTGCACCCAACATGTAAGCAGTGAGTCAGAGTCACACGAAGACAGATGGGAGATTAAAGCAAGATGATATTTTCTGAGTTATTTGGAATCTGAGTTTTTCCACAGCCGTCAGCTACAGTAGGGCTCTGTGGAGACGACAACACACCAAACAGAGAGACCGTTCACAGCCAAGTTTCATGGTTATATGCTCCGATTACAACACAGTTTACTGTTGATCAGCACTGGAGACACAAACCAACAAGTTTTAAAAAGACTCGAAGCATCAATATAAGCTCAGTTTCTATAAGCCAGTTGTTATATATTACAGGATGTTATCTTAGTCCTGTGACAAGAACCATTGATATGTAAATACACGCTTACAATAAAGGCTGCAGGGTGAGGATTACATGGAATCGTATCTGAATTTGCTTATCACAATCAGGAGAGTGGAGTGACAGATGTGGGTCGGCTGTTTTCGTCTCCCGTTTTGTTCACCAGTTTCTTCAAAACACGTTGATTGTTCAGATTAAAACTCACTTTTGACACAGTTCTACCAGTGGGGAGATCCAAAGTCAAATAGTCCCTCCGCAGAAGTTCGTAATAATAAAAACTCTGTGCAACGTTAAAAGGGTCGCTCATGGTGACGAACGCACAGAGAATAATTTCTACATTTTCACACGTGGTGGAGCATTTAGCAGGACTTGGTGGAGGGTAAAACAGAGCTAAAAGGAGGCTGAAAATTTGACAAAGAGGGAATAAAAGACTCACTGGTACATGATGGGTGGTGGGATCTGCAGCTGTAGTGAGTCTTTTTTCCCTCAAAGGTAAAAAGGGGTATAAGCCCACTCTACACATTAAAAAATAAACTTTGATAAGTGACACAAAGGTGAGATTTATGCTTTTTCTGCTCGGTAAAGGGCGTCGCTTCTTCCTGAAGCTTTTTCTCCCAGTGGATAAGACCTTCCCATCATCCCCTCACCTCAATTTTCATTCTTCAGCTTCTGCCCCGTCTGCAAAATCAAAACCAGTTATTATACTTAACTTAAGAACACACTTCAGCTACTTGAAGGAACAAACAGAACAGACAAAGAGTCATATCACCCTGATGATATACCTGCAACATCCGAAACATAATGTAAGAGAGAAGTTCAGGCATGCAAAGAGAAAAGTGGAGAGGATCTTTTTTTTTTTTAATCACTATTATACATCCAGTTCTGGCTCTTCAGGCTCCATCATCCCAGGTTAAACACTGACGTACGGCACGATGGAATCTCAAAAACTTCACCCGACTTGGGATGAGGAGAAACATCAGCCACAGCAGGCATCTTAACATAACTGGTGTAAATGCCAGCTCTCTGAAACTCGGATAACTCTACCACCCATCTTTTTTTTTTTTTTTTTTTTTTTTGCAGAGAGGGAGGTGGAAGTGAGCAGGAGCGATTCATTTCTAAGGAATGTCATCATAGAGGAGGCCCGGTATTACGGGCTGTGATCCAGCCAACAGGAGCGATCATGTTCGGTGATACAGTCCGACGAGCTGCGAGCATGTGTGGCTCACAAACTGAGGCTCTTCATCCCACTCAGTGTAAGTACTGAACTTTTCCAGTACCACAGTGGACGATTGCCTCAGGTTAAAGGGTCGGGTCAGCCAACAAACAAAAAAGTCAAATAATGTTTCTTACCTTTAGTTTGATTTAGTTTTGGTTTTCTTTCTCCAGGTTTCTCCAGATATTTGTTGTTGTCCTTGTTAATCTGGAACACTTTCCATTGGAGCTGCTCTCAAATGAACTGAAGGAATCCAGGAGAGAAATTTTGCTGTTGAGTTTTTGCACATAATTTTTCAAAGCTGTGCGCCACAGGTGGGGGAAATAATCGATTCCACAGTGCATCATCATGCTTTGTTGAATGATTCAGCATTGATGCAGTAAAGTTTATAATAGATTATCACCGCAGTTTTCAACGGACTGCCATTTCTTGAGTGATGCGTAGATGCATTTAATTTTTAGACTGTGCCAAGATTAACGGCTTTTTAGACTGGCTTTTTTTTCAATGATAAAATATTGTATGTTGTGGTTTAATTTGGGTGATCATACCCTTTCAAGGAATTGTTCTAACATTTTGGGAAATAATTTTTTTTCAATGATAAAATATTGTATGTTGTGGTTTAATTTGGGTGATCATACCCTTTCAAGCGGCAGGTTAGCTTCAACATTTTGCTTAGGCCCAAAGACTGGAAATATGGGGCAGGGGGGAAACAGTAGCTTTAGCGGCAGGTTAGCTTAGCTTAGCCCAAAGTTTGTAACACTTTGGGGGAAACTACTTGGCCTTTCATTAGTTTGTTATTGTTCTGGACTTGTTATTGCATTATTATTACATATGATGTTGCATTCATTCATTCAACCATTCATCCTGAGGAATACTGAAGTTGTTCTGGAGGCTTGTTGTGGTCTCAACACTTTCACAAGACTTGAGAAAGGAAGCAGATCTAGGACATTTTTAAGGACCTTCCTCTCTCTAAGTGCATATTACAGCAGCCACTCTTTTCAAGTGCATCCTGCGCTTTATTGACGTCAGTGTTGAGTCGCAGCAGGATGTCATTTTGAAGAGCAGCACTGTTCATCAGCTTCCTCTCTCTAGCTGGAACTGGTTTCGAGAGCTGCTCCATGATAATTACTGAAATGCTGCATTCGCTCATTCCCTGCAGGGTTTCGGCGAGAAGTCACTTCAGGTAACTGAGGAGGAATGCTGAGACTGCAGAGAGCTTCATTTTAACTGAAAAAAGAAAAAAGTTTGAGCACACTTTTTACTTTCCATCCTTAACCACTCTCCTCTAGTCTCTGAAGGCTCTCCTCATTTCTGATCATCTTCACCCAGCTTCCAAATCTCCCTCAGCCTCTCCATCCTCCTCCTGTCCCCACTTTGCTGTGATTTATCCTCCAGTTTTACGACCAGGCATCCACTCTCCCTCCTACTTCTTCATGTCAGAGATGCTCCACTTGATCCTTTAGTTATTCTCTTCTTTGAGATCCTTCACCATACTCCCCCCTACACCTTTTTTTTTTTTTTTTACGATCCTTCCTGTACTGTCCTCTTCATTAAATCATTTTTTTCAGAACACTACGGTCCTCACAGAAGATCTCTGATGTGAATTACATCCTTCTGTTTTTGTTGTTTTTCACCCTTCAGCACCGTTACCTCCTTTCTAAAAATGATTTGCTTTCTCATATTACCCTGTGTACCTTTCTGCCTCTCTGATCTCTCTTTCCGTTGGTGCCCAAAGGCTGCACAGATACTTAGAAAAAAAAGGACAGAGGTGTCAGATAGCTGTTGATGTGTGGCTCATATGGCATCCAGATTCTTGCTTTCTTCGTCGCACTGAAGTGATCCGAGCCAGCAGAACACAGAGATCCCGGTCTTGACGTGTTGATCCGACTGTACCTGTTTATCAGCGTTGATGCTTCATAAGAGTAAAGTTAGCAGAGATAAGGAGACATTCAGCTGCTCAAACCCTTCAGAAAAACCTGCTAATCAAAGTAGTCTCTTAATACAAAAACATGTTGTTTTTCATGTTGTTTGACTTCATATTATTAGATCAATATTATTTTATTCTACAGATATTTATATCTTAAGTTTAATGAATAGTAACGACAGGATTACAATACTAATATATACTAAATACTGTATATTGAAGCATAAAAAAGCATTCATAGTGAAGTAAGTTTGCACTACTAAGAAAAATAAATATGGATTGAGGTTTGGAAAGGAGAAGAAGGGGCTGAAGAAGAAAGAAAGAATAGAAAAGGATTACAGAGAAAACAGAAGCAAACAAAGAAGAATAAAGAAAAGGAGGAGGGTAAAAAGGGCTAAAAAGCTTTAAAATAGCTTCTAGATGCAAGCTCTTAGTAAATAGGAGTCTGTGGGATCTTCAGGCTCCATCACATGGAGGTTTTTAACACATCCAGCAGGAGTCACTCTTCCCTGTGGACGTGCTTTGTAGATTAGAGCCTGGCTGCTGGACTATATTGGCCTTTTAAAGTCTGTAGGAAGGCTTTGAGGGCTGAAAAACTTCTGCCTGGCAGTGTGAAAGCACCTGTTAAGCAAATGTCTAACAGATATCCATCTTTACAGCTCGGACTATAATCCTGCCCGCTCAGCCAAAGTATTTTCCTCCACTTGACGGAGGGCTTTTACTCCGCGTCCATTTTGAGAGGAAGCAAAAATGCACACATTAAAAAAAAATGCACACATTTAAAACCTTACAAACAAGGCACGTTTACAAGCTCATTTCTCTTTCCATACTGTGATATCTCACTTCATAACAACGTACTCACTCCAAACATCGCTCAGACAGAGAGGTGGCTCCACTGTTTATCCCTTTTTTGAAAACAGACATTTTGATTGTGTTTACTTCTGGAGGGGATGATTAGTGGTCGGAGAACACTCGGTCACTGAAGGATCTTACATTCGATCTCCGCATCAGCTAATATCAAGTCGAGCCACGCTGAGCTGCTTATGAGTCAACATCAAATCGCTTGGTTTTATAGGATCATGTCAACGGGGGCTCTCAGCGCAGAAATGCAAAATGTTCTTAGAAGATGAGGAAACTGAAAACAAATATTTATAAAACAATGATTCAAATCCTCAGTGATGTTAGCTTGTGAAATCAATGCAAACACAGCAGGCTAATCTAATATAATATTAACATGCCGAATGCTCCAAAAATCTGCATTTTTCATGCATTCAGCTATTTGCTTTCTGGTTTAATGGGCAAGGGAATAAGTATTTGCAGGTCTCAGTGTGGCAGCAGACTGTTTGTCATGAAAGAACTTTGACACAGCACTATTGACTGATTCTTATCTGATATAAGAATATTTGCATAATGTTGTCAATAACAGATCCTCACCGGTTTTAACAGTGTTTTATTGACCTGAGCCTACTCCGTGTTGACTTTGCACCTCCTGGTTACTGTTTGCATTTCACGATAAGTTCACGGTAAATGACTCAGCCTTGCAGATGGCCATGTTTGTTTCAGTTAAACATTCTGCCAGTGCAAGAGGCCATATTCATATTTCAGAATTTATAGCGCTTTTTAAAGGTTGCATTTCAGAAAACTGCTTTTTCAACACAATGATGTACCATTAAATCTGTGAATTGCAGCCAGTGTGAGTAAATTGGATTCACCTAATTGAATGATACCTGCAGAAATGGCTCCACCAGCACCACAGTACAAATTAAAAAAAGCAATTTATAGTATTTTTGCAACCATCCAAATGTTTTATACTATCAAGAATAAGCCTGCACTGTCTAAATGTGCAGATAATTTTCCTACTACCTTCGCTGTCCCGACCGCCAACATCGTGGCTACAGTCAAACTTTTCATTACAAGTTTCCCTTTCCTGCCATTGTCAACCACACTCTTCCTCTCTTCAGTGATGTTAGGTGGAAAAAAAAAGCTGCAGCTGAATTCTCACAGAGGTAATCAGCCCTCCACTCAAGGTTACGGCACAAAATGACGATGATGATACTCAGCTGTGTCTGGATTAGAGGGTACTCGACGGGCTCGGTCTAATTGTACAACACTGCATATATTTTTTCAACAGCAACGTTAAAGATGAGTCTGCGCATGTTTGGCGTTCATGCATTCATTTTGTCTGAATAAATACTAAATGTTATCGTGGACTTTGTAATGTGCTGTCTATTAACAGCAGCACCATTTTGAGAACAAAGAGAGCAGTATCCGGTCCCGAATGCATCATTACTTTATGTGCATGACTCATTTTAACCATTCAGTGGCCTTTTTTTTCCCCCCACAACACTGAATTTTTATCCAGTTTAATGTGGCAATTTGCTCAGAATGAACATAGACTTTTTAGGGTGTTTGTTCACTTCTGTTTTGAGTTTGTGGGTGAATGTGTACACCTATTGAGCCAAAAACACCCAGATAGAAGCAGATTGTGGTTTAAAATCAAAACATACTAAGCACTGATGGTGGATTTTTTTAACTATACGCTCTGCATACCTAAACAAGACCAATGTTGGTCATTAAATAAAGTCACATAACTTGAAAAACAATGATATGCACATTTTCTTGCCTTAACAGGTGCAACAGGAGAGTGAATGAGATGTCAGTCAAGCACACCTACACAGTGCTGAGAAAAAGGTCTAATCAGACATTTATGGCCAGTAGCAAAAGAATTTCCATAACTTTAAGATACATTTTGGTGTGTGTGTTTCATCAAACATGCTGTAGGTGCACACTTCACGCATAAATGCTTTCATGTGTGTGTGTGTGTGTCGGTATAAAAGCCTGTTGGATTTGTCTTTTTTTTTTGCATCTGGTTTTAATGAGGGGATTCCACTGCAGTGCCAGGCGGAGCAGGACAGAGCAGTGGAAAATCATCCACACACACACACACACACACACACACACACTCACACAGACAGACTCTTAACTCATCGCATGGAGCAGCACTCTGATACTGAAGAGGTGTGTGTAAGTGTGTGGGAGTTTAAGCTGACATCGCCCTCTAAACTAAACACGGATTAACCTACTGACCTGCATGTATGAAAGTCTTTTATTTTTATAGGAAAATGTGAAAAGATGCAGTCAGATTTGATATAAAGGAAAAGAGGTTGCTTCGATTAGAGGGGTGTAAGTGGGAATTGGTAAATCCTTTCTGGACGATGTCATGATTTGTGGGATTTGAATAACACCCAACTCCACTGTGAAACCAACTTCATGACTTTTTATATGTCTGAATGACTTTTGTGTGGATTCAACGCCCCAAACCCAAATTCCCATAACAATTGTATTGTTTCCATAAATACGTATCATCATCCACGCATGCTTAATGTTCCCAGAGTCCAATCAGTCACTCCGAGTCAGCAGGCCTTTTAGAGGAAACTTCTCATAAACATACATCTATTTGACCTCATTTTCTCTCCATCCTCATTCGCTCTCATTAACCTTTTACATACACAAATCCTTCCTTTTGCCGCTCATCGGGCTCTCATAACTCCCTCCAAAGAGTAAAATGATGATAAATGAATTTCTCCCGTACTGTAGCTAGATAAGAACTCCTCCCCAGAGTTTTGGCAAGTACCAGGAACAAAGTTTAAGAGCCTGTAAATGTCCAAGGCAGGAATGTGAGGCAGCCTTGTATGGTCATAAGAATTGACTGCTGCTTCTTTTTTTATACTCACTCATGTCTTTTTTCTTTTTTTTTCCCTGTGAGGATCGAGGCTGGTTCTGATACACTTTAACAGTGGAGTACAGAAGGAGGGCAGAGGCAGGGAGGTGGAGATAAAACTGGGTGGTTCCCTGACCACCCCCACTCCACTCCCATCAAGGTTTAAAGGTTATGTTGATGAAATGGAGTATAGCCTACCATTCATCTGAATTCATCTGATTCTCTGTGAAGGATCACTTGGTCTGGCACTTCTAAAACTTCTAAAGATCAACTTAAAAAAATCTATTTGAATCCAGCAGGACAAAAAAAACAAGGCCAGATTTCACATTTGAGGCTTCGTCCAAATGTGGGAGAGGTTTTTCTTACATGAATCCTCAAAATGAACCTCAAAGTTTACTGAATCATCAGTGTCAAACTTTGTGACCAAAATTAAAACATTTTATTGGAATTATTGCATTCAGTGGACTTGATTGGTAGAAGGAAGGGAATCATGAGTTGGTGACAAGAGAATTTACTCCCTTGACTCGAGAAAAACCATCTTCACAGTGCTTTTATTTTGAAGTAACAAAGATGAGGAATCGATTCAATTTGGTCCACAACATGGTCTGTAGTCGGGTGTGAATCAAAAGTCAGTGGTACAATCAGCGTCACTGCTCTTGAAAGAATTATTTTAACTTATTGTCAGGTTAGCAGCTGAGTTAGCTAGTTTCCTGACTGTTAAGTTAGCTAATGAAAAAGAGAAATAGACCACTGGTTGATGCCAAAAACATATTTCCATCACTCCGACAGCCCATTTATCCAAAAATACACACTCTCCCTGCAAAGAATTAGCAATTACACCACTCGCTGCTTCAACCACTCATGTGCGTCCATGAAGAAAATGTGAACGTCTTCCTAGTTAGGGTTGGTTTCTCATAAAAACAAAAGAACAATAGAGGGTGTATTTTCTCTGACTAAATCATTAACTTTTACATTTGCATCCCCTCACATCTGACTGAAGAGCTCAGCAGTCATTATTACCTCAGTTACCTCTCTGAGACAGTGTCATCTTGGTAACAGCCTTTTAGATGGTGATATGTGATCAGTTATTGATCATTTGAGCACTTCTTCTTAAAACTTGTCACTTAAAGCGTCTTTGAGTATCTTAACAATTGCTCTCTGAATAAAATATATGATTATGATCGATTGATATTATGTTTGCGTGCAGTCCGAACGCTGTGTGCGACTCATTTTTTCAAAAAAATGGGCACTGCTATCATTTCCTGGCAGCAGTAATAACACGCACCACGAGTAGTAAACATGCAGAAAAGCAGACCGGACGGATTAGAGAGGTGGGTGACAGTGATTCTCTGGTTTGGACTCAAACAAACAAGCTCAGTTTGAGTGAGTTCATACATGCAACACATAGAAATAAACGAACATGCACACACACATCCACGCTTTCTTCTTATTTCTCTTGAACCCTCCCACGGATCAGAGAGTAGCTGCACCTGGTCCGAGGCCAGGACGTTTAACCCGGGGTATGTGCAGTATGTGTGCGCAGAGAGCCGGGTGGTAAGGAGGGTGTGATGTTTACAGATCCTCCCTCTCTGCTTTCTCTCTCTCTGTTTTTTTGTTTCTCCTCCTTGCACCACACACTCACACACATTCTTGTCTCGCTGTCTTTATGAGGAGTTTTAGTTGAATATGTGCATTACTTAGCCTCATACTTTAACTATAAGGACTACATTCCCAACCTTAAACTTTACCATAACCTTAAACTTTACCATAACCTTAAACTTTACCATAACCTTAAACCTTGCATTGTTTGTCATGTCATTGGCTGAATGTTATTTGGCACTTGTCTGAAGGATGCATGGATAAAACGTGCTAAAGATAAAGAAAATAAGCTTCTACATCAGTATTGTTTTTACATAATCACATCCATATTTCTATGTATTATGGGGAACCTTTTAAAGACGTTCGGTCTAGGCTGCAATTTAGCCCCCTATCGGACTTGACACATCATGAATTTTATTCTCTCGGGTCAGCACTGTGAACTACACTGCCATTAAATCTGTTAATGTAACGGTGCATTTAATTGATTCAGACAATGATTTTCATCTCATTTAGTTTCATCTACCATTCATCAGTCATTATCTTCCATCTGTTCCATCAGCAAACTATTCATTTGGACCATAAGGACAAATTTTCACGTCTAAGCAACTGAATTTATTTATAAGGGTGTGTTTAATATGCTGGACAAGGCAGATCTTTTTGTGTGATTCAAGATTTAAGATCTTTTATTGTCATGTGCACAACAATTGCAGGAAGCAGTTGTTGGCAATGAAATTCTTAAATCTCAGGGTCCCTCCAACAAGGCTAAAAATAAAGTAAAGGAAACTCACGCAAGTAAAGGAGAACTTAGCTCACAGGATATAAAACAATGCAAATGTTTGAAATATTAGTATAGAACATAGTATATAAAATGAAATATAGCACAAATATGTATAAAATATATATTACCATTGAGGCAGGTGTCCAGGAGTGATAAATGCAGGTATGAGAGTATAAAATTAGTAATAATATCTAAAAAATATAAATGTAAAGAGAGATGTAAACAGCACATAGTAACAGGTAAGTCAGTGAGTAAATTGACAACAGTATTAATAATTTCAACTTTGATTTTGTGGAGCCTGTGTAGGAGCATGAATGAATGAACATTGAGTATTTTATAAATGTAACTTACATGCAGTTAGGAAACACTTTCTACAGCATGTTTAAAGAACGGAAATGTGTTAAGAGGAATGTTATTGTGTTTTTTGTACTCCTGTGTTAAGTGTATGTACAGTGTTTTAATGTTTCCTGTGGAAAGTGTCCTTCAGGGTTCAATAAAGTAAACATGGAGGCATGTGGAAGCCTCTTTGCTTCCATTACATGTACATCCATCCCTCTCTCTGATGAAGTCATCCTCTGACAAGAAGAAAGAGAAGAAAGACAAACTTTCTCTTATCTTTCCTCACTCGCTCACAAATTCCCACTAGCGAACAGCAAGGTTTGGTGTCCACCCTCGCCTGGCTTTTACCTTGTGACCTTTGACCTTTGACCGCCATCACCCAGCATCCTTGCTGCCGGTCAGTGCCAAAATCCACACTTCTGCTGTTTGGGTGAGGGAACATTTCCATGGTTAGCGCTGCGTGGCCGCCTTTGATGGATAGTTGAAAGAAACTCACATACACAAACGGTGTCCAAGAAAACAAATGCACAATCCTTCATTCATCCATCAAAGACTCGTCGACATACGGAGAGAAACGTAGACACAGATAAGAAGACGTTGATTAAACTCCATCTTACCCGACCTTTTAAAGGAACTCTCAGAGCTGCAATTACTTTACATCCCTGTGGGGCGACTATTTTTTCCTGGCATGAGTACCGGTATAAATTAACGTCCGTGTAAGAGATTAATTTCTCATAATTACGCAAAGGCTATCTGAACGTCTCATGGATGTAATCCTGAGACATTATCCCATTAAACTGATCGGTTTGTTTCGACAGTGCTCCTCCTCATGACTGGTTCTTTGTGTGTTTTTTGGTTCACCGGTCGATACTTGTTGAAAGAATGTGTTCACAGGAATGTTGTTATTGTACATGTTGGCCTTTGTGTCATAGAAAATAGCAGAAAATCAAAGCATTGAAGCAAAAAAAAAAAAAGAAAGAGTAAGGATCTTTGAACTTTGGCCCTCAATAACTTCTGTAGAAGTGTCGCAGCTCATCAAGTAAAAGTCTGTGTGGCCTTTGGATGGATGCTCTGGTATGCTGCATGTGATAAAAATTCAGAATGATGCAAGCTAATGCTCCAACAGTAATGCAAAACTTCAAATCATCTGGCTTTAGAAAATTAGATGTCTTGTCTCCCTCATCTGCCTCCTGATTGAAGGGACTGATCATCTTCATATGACCAAAAAGAGGATGAAGAAGAAAAAACTCTGCCATATCATCCAAAAAGTTGCGTAATTTGTGGCTATTTGGTGCAAATCATTTTGCTGAAGACTTGCAGAGGAGAAGGAGCCCATTTTAAAGACAAAAATCAAACACAGTAGGTTGCAGACTGGATTTAATCTCATAATCTGTAACCTGATTTTTGACCAGCTCAGCTCTTTCTGAGGTTTCTGAATCACATCAGCTCTCAAATAGGAAGTGATTATTTATGGGAGTTAGGCGAGAGACTCTCATAACATTCATGGGAGTTGTGATAATAAGTTTCAGTCTGCGTTGTTTCCAAAAAAAACAACCTTCACTTGAGGAAGATAGTTGATGGTTGGGATGTTGCCATGTCATTTCATCTTTCAAAATCTTCACTGAGTGCTCCTGCTAACTTCTCGACTGCATCTTTTCTGGACCTTTAGGCAAGAGCCTTTATCAACAATGGTTTTTAAGTTTTGTGATGTGAAAAGAGATGTGATAAAAGTATGTCTGGGGCCGAACGTTTGAAGAAAACCTTATCAGCGATGAAGGTAAGAGAGCGCTTAGAAGAGTAAACTTTATTAGTTTAGTACATGATACGATCGTAAACTTTAAACTAGACACAAATAATTCAAAATTCATCTCTGAGGTCAGTTTTTGTGCAGCACGTTTTTTTTTTTTACCTTTCATTCTTAGCGTGCCTCTCATGTTCACCGCGTGTCTTATAAATCCATGTGATGAGCTCTGTCTGTTTGTCTGTAGATCTGGACCAACCTGCTCTGCATCGTCTGTCAGTGCTGCAATGCCAAAACGCCGACTTGCCAAAATGCCGGCTTCCTCTTGCATAGCTTTCATACTAAAGAAGTGAAGAAAGTGTGTTAGAGGTCTCTGGGGTGAGTGTGCTGATAAAAGCTGACATCTGACCTTTGTAACGTGTATTAAAAAAACACATATTCATCAGAGCAATCTCAGGCCAGATCTCTGAAAAGGTTAATCCTCGACGCTCTGCTGAGACTCGGCCAGCTTTGATCCTCCTGATAGTCTTTAGAGTTGTTGTTTTTCTGATAAAGGTGAGATGTATCAAAAGCTTTCTCTTGGCAGCGACTTTTATCCACGTTCTTTGCGGGTGAGGTAATCAGCGGGACACATTCAGACCTGATGGGCAGAACTGAGCTTGTCTCCTTTTTCTGTGTTGCATAACTTTCCTCAAGGCATCAAACAGAACAGCTTTAACTATTTATTTAGCGAAAATGCTGTCAAGAGAAACAGATGATGCATAAAGTATATTCAGAATTTAATCCTGGAGCACAAAATGCAGACAAAGCAGACAACGTTTTTTTTATTTTTTATTTTATCAGTTAATTTTTATGCTCCCAGAATGTTACTATTGATTATTAAGGACAAATCTATATTATTATTGCTGATTATTGCAACCATAGTGGTGTTTATTCTATTCTTAAAGGGAGGAATTAATGCAAAATGCAGTCAGTTTTGTAGCTTTGACAGTTGGTTATGGGTTAATGGGTTATAATAAAGTATTACAAGTTTGTAAATGGGACACGAGCAGTCAGACGGGTATTAGACAAGTCTTTGACCTAAAGCACTTAAACAGTCTCTTTATATGAAGGCTGTATGAATAAGTGTACCTGCTGCAGGCTCTCATGCAGTTTTACTGTGCAGTGGATGATTTTAATGGACCATTCATGTACACTCCCTGTGTTTTCCCTTTCACATGAGCGGTTAAGATAATTGGGTTCAACTGGAAATTTGTTTAAAAAGGTAAGAGTTAGGGTTAGAACTGCATATGAAAGAAAAATAAAGATCAGAACTACACAAATAAGACCCAAGCTATAAAAAAAACTCAGTATTTTCCTTAATAATGTGTTTGCACTCTTTTGTATTTAAGTCCTTGATTGCTAAAGCACTTAGAAAAAAAAATGTTTCCTCTTTCTAAATAGATCTCACTCAACTTGACAAATTGCCTCACATGTTGATCTGGAGCCCAGATCGGTGTTGGGGAGACCTTGGCAGACTCCTGCGCTGACTGGGTCATGTGTTTCCCAACCAGCTGTCCAGACAGACAGACTGAGGCCCGTTACAACCCCCCCGGTGTCCCTGAAAACAGCCGTCTATTGAGCCAACCAGCACACTTTCCACAATGTCATGAGCTAGTTCATGTCAAAGCGGGGCTCTCCCTCCATGATTGGACTCAATTAAAGCCACCGAGGCGTGAAAGCCCCCCGCCCCAGGAGCGTGGAAACCACTCGTGTACACCTTATAGTCGTATAATGTGCGCATACGTCGAGCCGTCACACACAAGCACAAACAGAAAAAAGCAGCCATTGTGGAATCTCCACCTTTTTTGCAGTGGGCTCTGTGAATTACTGCTGTGCTTTGGCTCCATCCCCAAGAGAAATTGGGGATATATGGGGAAATATGTTTTTCTGCTCCTCTCATCGCACAATACGCACATTGATCTGGCAGCTGGAGATTCAGAGATAACTTTTTTTTTTTTTTTTTGCTAGAACGTGCCGATTAATCCAACACATAAGTCACTGGAAAATTCCTCTGTAATCCATCAGATTCTTTTTTTTTTTTTTATAAAAGGTATTCCCCAGGAGTGGCACAGTGGTGTAGTGGCCTCAGAGCGAGAAGGTTCTGGGTTCAATCCCACTGGCTGACAGGGGCCCTTCTGTGTGGAGTTTGCTTTTTCTCCCAGCTTCCTCCCACAATCCAAAGACATGCAAGTTAATGGGCGACTCTAATAGGTGTGAGTGTGAATAGTTTGTCTGTCTTTCAATGTCAGCCCCGTGACTAACTGGCATCCAGTCCAGGGTGGACTCCACCTCTCGCCCAATGACAGCACCCCCTGCGTCCCTGTGTGTCAGGATAAGCAGGTATAGATAATGGATGGATGGTATTCCCCAGATGTATTTGTGCACTTAAAACCATGCAAAAACATAATCCATACTCAAGGAATTTAACGCCCCCGCTGTGCCGCTGGGATGCCTCCTCCATCCTCCCCCCGTCTCTAGGTAGTACAGTATGTAGGGATGGTCTGGGCGGATTAGGAACACACTAACATATCACTATCAGTTAGTGGACCGCTGTGGTGATGACAAGATGCAGCTGCTATTTAACAGTAACGACTAATGAGCAGATTGTGCAACTGTAGGTTGTGCTCATCTCCTTGTGGTAGAACAACTCTGATAGCGTTTACAGTCCACCAACATGTTGTTATCAGCAATAGATGGACTGATACCAAATATTGCTGTAGCATCTTTTTGAAAAGTAGCTGGTTTCCAAAGAACAGTGTCAATGTCACTGAGCACTGCAGTGGTTTATGTCCCCAAATCAAACACATCATTGGTTACTGGTAAAAGAAGCGTGTAGAGATGCAACTGCAAAGGTTGTCTATGTGGGACACATACAAAGTCGATGTCAAGTGATTTATCCTCTAAAATCATCTCCGCTGTCAGTCTGAACAGTTAATCAAGCCACCAAGTGCAAACTTCACACTGTCTGGAAAAGAGGTCTAATCAGGAAGAATAAGTGACACCTGTGTTTGTGCACCGCGGTCGTGTAGATCCTGATATCTCCTCCATCAAACAATCATCTTCTAAATCACCAAATCAGCATGTTAGAGTTAAGGTTTTGTTAAATGCTGGCTTTGTATTTCTTGGCATGTGGGTGGTTTTAGCGTTCACTTCGGTGCAGCTGCAGCTTGTGTCAAGTCTTCAGCAGTCCTCTAGGCACTTTGTCTGATGAAGAACCACCTGCAGAAACTCTGTCAAACTGTGGACCAAAGACAGAAGGGATCAGAGGGATCACTGACCTTATCATCTTTTAGGTGGTTGATGATACTATCAGGCATATTTCGCGTTTTCAGGAAAGTGGATATATCCACCTGTGGCCCTGTTCTCTTTAGACGATGCTGAAGTTAGCAAAAGCAAAAAAAAGCAAAAAAAAGGCACATTTCACTGTCTTTTTTTCACATGTAGATCACTTTGAGCGGAGTTGAAAATTATTTTACATCAATAAGAGCACAAAAAATGGACAATCAATGGACAAAGAGTCGGTCAGCATGTTCAGTTAACTTTTCCTTAACTGCTGAATGGAAACTGTGAATCAGAAGCTAACTTTTTTTTGCTTTTTTTTGCACATGTCCACTTAGGGGCTCCGTAGTAATCATTATGTTAACCTTGATAAATAACTAGACAAATTTGGCATTTGATCATTTTGACACCCATGGCTGTTTATTATAAGTACCAGAGGATTTTTAATTGGCAAAACCTTTCCTTCACCTTGTGTTTTTCCCACGATGTGTAAATGTGTGCAATAGGATTGTTATTAGCTCCACTGTAAAAAGCCTCTGCCATTTTTCTTCCAGCAGGACACATGAACAAGAGCCTTACTGTTTCTCTGAGGCTCTTGGAGAATACGCTCGGCCCCTTGCGCTGTAATAAATCGCGTCGGCTCACAATGCGCAACACCATGGAGCCATGGGAGGAATTAACACTGGTGGCGGCTCTTCCTGCAGACACCAAGGCCACGCATGTTTCTGACTGCAAACAATCTGTGCTAGCGTATGTGTGTGTGTGTGTGGACCTGCATGAAAAGGTGGTGAATGGAGTGTATGCGTCTTTGTTCCTGTTTGTTTCTATCCTGAATGTGCGTCTGTGCCTGCGTGGTTTTCACCCATTGTGCGTGTCAGCCTTTCCAGATGGACCCAGCAGACCGAGGCTGGTAAACTGTGTCGTCCGTGATACGATCTCCACCTATTGTTTCAGCTGTTTATACTTTCACCAGCTGAGGGCATTCTCCACATTCCACCACATGAGCTTCGTGTCAGGTACGTTTACTCGTCCAACACGGAGAGTTTACACTGTCTGACAGCAGCTCCACTGAACCCCCCTCCACCGATGAATCTTACATGTGTATAATAGTGTCATAATATATCATAGACGCGTGATAAAGATCAGGCACATGACAGATATTGTTGATATGGATCTTTTTTTTCATTTTACTGGATTTATTTTTGTATCATCTTCAATTTCTTCTTCAGGTTTAATATTTTTGTTCATTTTTCTTTGGGTTTGGTCACTGTTCTTTATATAACGTTTCAGTTCTCTGTCTGGTTGAATTGATTTTTTTTCTGTTTCAGACAGAAGCATCTCAAGTTCTCGATGGATTGCCGTGACGTTTTGCACAGACATTCATGGTTGCCAGATAATGTGTCTCTGTGACTTTTCTTCTAGTTCCACCATGGGGTTGACGTTTGTAGTTGTGTTAAAAGTGTCTTCATAGCTAGATAGATAGATAGATAGATAGATAGATACTTTATTGATCTCCAAGAGAAATTCACATTTCCAGCAGCATTGAAAGGTAGAAAACTTAAGGGCATGCAGTAAGTACAGTAAGATGCAGTAAGTACAGTAAGAAGAAAATTAAAACTATGAAATTAAAAAAAAAAAAAAAAAAAAAAAAAATGAAATATGAAATATAAAGTAAGTATCTAGTAGTCCTACAAAGGTGCAGCTGTGCAAAATGGCAGTGTGTGACATACAGTTGTGCAACAGTCAGTTTGTACACACTTGAGTCCATAAATAGATGTATGTGTGTGTGTGATAAAGTGCGTGTGTCCAAGGTGTGTGGTGAGAGTGTGTAGTGAGTCCGGAGTTTGTTTGAGTTATCGCTCCCCCCGAGTGGTGTTGTAGAGCCGTATGGCATGGGGGAGGAACGATCTCCTCAGTCTGTCTGTGGAGCAGGACAGTGACAACAGTCTGTCACTGAAGCTGCTCCTCTGCCTGGAGATGGCGCTGTGCAGTGGATGACTTGGATTGTCTATGATGGACAGGAGCCTGTTCAGCGTCCGTCGCTCTGCCACAGATGTCAGGCTGTCCAGCTCTGTGCCAACGACAGAGCCTGCCTTCCTCACCAGTTTGTCCAGGCGCGCTGCGTCCTTCTTCTTGAGGCTGCCCCCAGCACACTACTGCGTACAGGAGGGCGCTCGCTACCACAGACTGGTAGAAGATCTGCAGCAGCTTCTTGCAGATGTTGAAGGACGCCAGCCTTCTGAGGAAGTACAGGCGGCTCTGTCCTTTCCTGCACAGAGCGTCTGTGTTGGCAGTCCAGTCCAGTTTATCATCCAGCTGCACTCCCAGGTATTTGTAGGTGTGTACCACCTCCACACAGTCCCCTTTGATGATGACCGGCTCTGGGTGCGGCCTGGGTCTCCTAAAGTCCACCACCATCTCCCTGGTCTTGGTGGTGTTGAGGAGCAGGTGGTTCAAGTCACACCATGTGACGAAGTCCTTGATCAGTTCTCTGTACTCATCCTCCTGTCCACTCCTGATACAGCCCACGATGGCTGTGTCGTCCGCAAACTTCTGTACATGACAGAACTCTGACTTGTACTGAAAGTCGGACGTGTACAGGGTGAACAGGACCGGAGAGAGCACAGTTCCCTGCGGTGCTCCTGTGCTGCTGGCCACAGTGTCGGACCTACAGTCTCCCCAGCCTGACATACTGAGGTCTGCCAGTCAGGTAGTCTGTGATCCATGCCACCAGGTGTGATCCAACTCCCATCTCTGTCAGTTTGTCCCTGAGGAGCAGTGGCTGGATGGTGTTAAAGGCGCTGGAGAAGTCCAAGAATGTAATCCTCACAGCACCACTTCCTCTGTCCAGGTGAGAGAGAGATCGGTGGAGCAAGAAGATGATGGCATCATCCTCCACTCCCGTCTTCTCCCGGTAAGCAAACTGCAGAGGGTCAAGAGCGTGGTGGGTCTGTGGCCTCAGGTGATGGAGCAGCAGCCGTTCCATGGTCTTCATCACGTGCGACGTCAGGGCGACCGGCCTGAAGTCATTCAGCTCACCAGGATGTGGTTTCTTGGGGACTGGAATGATGCAGGATGTCTTCCACAGCTGGGGAACCCTCCCCTGTCCCAAGCTCAGGTTGAATATGCGCTGGAGGGGGTGTCCCAGCTCCCTCGCACAGGCCTTCAGAAGTCGCGGTGATACTCCATCTGGACCTGCAGCTTTGCTGGGGCGCAGCCTCCTCAGCTCTCCACAGACCTGAGCAGCTGTGATCAGCTGTGATCTGTGAGCTAGTGAATACATGAAATTTGGGGAGTTATAACTTTGATCCCTGCACTCACTGACTGACTTTTAATACCAAACACATTCATCAGCCTAAGCTATAGTGTATTTAGAGGTAATTATTAAATGTTAGCATATTGAGAAACTAAACTAGCTTGAACATTATAAAACATCAACCCGTTATCATTGTCTTTCCATTCTTGCATGCAAACTTTCACATTTAGCAGACCTCACAGACCCTCTAGCATGGTTGTAGACTGTTAATATTGCTGACAGAAAAAAAGGTTTGGAAAATACAACATGCACAGTTATCTTTAAATTTACGGTGTCAGTATGCATTGACAAACACAGTTAATGTCCGATTTTTCCCTTCACATAAGCAGAAAGATCAGTTCTCTGGGCACACATGGTGTCAAAACAATAAATACATCTTTTTCAGTCTGTCAGGTTTATTTAATGTCAGTGCAGTGTTACTTGGCAAGATCTGACCTCCTCCACAAGACTTTACAGCCTTACCTGCTCACTCACAAGAGCATCTCCAAAATGCATTAACCTGGAAGAGTGTTGGGCTATTTAGGCCATTTGTGAATACTTTTGATTTTGTCTTTAAAAATGTTTACCATGCCAATATTCGGTATCTTTTTTCCAGCACAACATAACCTATGCTGACAATTATTTTTTCACTTTAACATACTGTACTGGAACAACTTACATCATTTGATCATGCCGGCATGATCGAGACTTCACTCCAACTACAACAAAAGCCCCGAATAAATGATTCAGCCTTAACTATGATTAACAGTTTCATATATCCTGATCAGGAACAGAAAATACTTAACTTATATTTAACGTAGCAGAGAGGCAATGTTTCTCCTTTCCTATACCCAGCACTTACACAAAAAGAGAAAGCAGACATTACCCCAGCAATGGAAACCTCCAAATTAACTCCAGAAGTTTGATCGTTAGCAGTGGAGAAACATTTGATGGAAGAGCGGGTCAACTTGGGACAGTAGGCCACACTTTGATCACAAGCAGAGCGAGATTACCTCGGTAAGTGAATTAATTAGAAACCAAGGCCGGTCCGGGCCTGACGGCAGCTACCCCGCTAACAAGAGACAGACAGAAGACCTAGACCACATGTGGGTACACCCACATCTGCTGCCGCCATACCGTGGACTGCAGCCCAGCTCTTGTTTTTAACCTTTGTTTATCCGGGGAAAATTTAATGACTATTGTATGATCGTATAGCAACATCCTTTTTAACAGTCAGTTTTAAGTATTTGTTTATTCACACGCCAGCTGCCGACTACAACATGACATTTAGACAAGCTGATTGATAAGAAAAATGGCGTGTTTGTGTTTTTTTCTTTTATTCCCATCAATGATAACAAATGGTGACATTGCAAGAACAATGAGAGGACATGTTGTACCAAGTTTTTCTTTTTCTTTAGAAGGTGGCAAACAAATATCATGAGTTTAACTCTGCTATGTTCTAGTCTAGAGTTCTAGATTTTCCTTCATGGAGAAAATGAGCAAAAAGTGGAAATAATGAGCCTCATTATGAACCAATCAGACATGCAGGTATGGAGCCCAAACGAAAAAAAGTTTATTAGACGACATCCACAGAAACCTTCAGGAGAAACTCTGCAAAGATTCAGCTGTGTTTTCAGGATTGTTCTGCGATGACTGTTTTCAGGCCTGTCCAATCACATCCAACTTTTCGAAGCAGTCGGTGACACAACTTCCCCCGACCGCTCGAAGGAAAAAGTACATAGTGTAGTTTACGCCCTCTGGGATCATTTCCCCCACCGTGTTTTGATATTTTCCCTCCTGATTAAGTTGTTGAAGGGAATCCATTTGGGGTCCTTGCCAAGCCTCTCTACTGTACCCCCTCCTCTCCTCTCCTCTCCCCCCCCGTGGTGACAATACACGGAAGCAGCCAGCTGAGGTCTATTTGGGTAACACGAGAACGACCTCTGGGGTATCGTTTTCGCATGCAGAGCTCCAAACATGCCGTCATATCCTCGCTGCTACCAAAGCGACACACAATACTCTGACATTGGACAATGCGAGCCAGAGGATGAGGGCGTGTGCGGACAGATTTACAGACTTGAGCTGAAGCCCCATTAGCAGGGCGGCGCTCCACTAACAGGCTGAGGAAATCCCTGCTCCGGAGCCCCTACGTGTCCGGCCACGCAAAATATGTTTAATCGCCCATCTGGACTGCACCACGTGGCCACAGGGGTGTCCTCAGATGTGCTGGGATGCTGACGCTCCCTCTCTGCCTCTGCCGGGTTTTCCCTCCTTACATACCGTCTAGCATGTGATTAATTTGAATTTTATTGTGTGTACGTGGAAGAGTGTGTGCGAGAGTACATGTGTGAGGCCTACTGAATGAATATTTTTGTTCATTTCAGCGTGTGTGTGCGTGTGTGTGTGTGTGTGAGAGAGGCTTTGGAAGGAATTTCATGGGATGATAGGGTTTCCCTGTCAAGCTTTTGACAAACTCTCCTACATCCTACGGAATTCCCTCACATGTGGCGGACTACATTGCCAGTCTTCTCCCGCCTCCTGCCTTTTTCCTGTTGAGACGAGCATCCTGAATTCTTTCTGTGAGCGTCTTTCACAGGTCTGACTGATCATTTATGAGTAAAATATGCATATTTTATTTATAATAAAAAGGATTAAATCTCATGCTGCTGTCATTTAATCTTCTAGTTCAGTCTTAGAAGTCTGAAGTCTTGACGGTAAATGTATGTCTTTGTTTAAAACCCCCTTTTACTCCTGGTGGTTAAATTTCTTCCAGGTGGTTTATCTGTCAGGTTTTATTTTCTCTGTTAGTTCATGTCAGCATAAAGCTGTACCTCACAAAGCAGTTTTACTAATAACTCAACATTTTGGCTCCTCATTTCGCTCTATTCAGTGTTCAAATTACAACATGGCCTCTGCCTATGTGCAAAAATATACTATTAATACCTTTCTACTCATACAGAGAATATTTAGCCTAGGACTACAATAACAACAACAACAAAAAATTCATCATTGCGGCGTTGTCCCCCGCTGAGAAACAATAAAAACGACAGTGGTTTGGGTTACTGCGTTAAACAGATCCAGACCTACACCGAGTCACGACAACAACGACAACACTGCCCACAGCCTCAAATGTTGGTCTTATGGAAAACACATCAGGATAATATTTGGAGTGCTTCACTATTAGTCTGTCATTTACTTTATCAAACAATATACAGTGAAGTATGAATTTACACTGCAGAAAAAAAAAAAAAACTGTGGCAGCAAAATATTTAAAAGCTCATCATAAGTTTCTCAAATGCAACTTTATCAGGAGTCAATGTCTCTTTTGCCTCTTATACCTCTTACTTTAAACTGGGTCTAATGTACCCCAATAGGTATTCTTCTACGTCTATGAATTACATTGTGCGCTTTAGTTTAAGTAGCTCCCAAAGTTTTAGAGTTATGAGGCAGTAATTATTTGAGACACACCTTTCAGTCATTAATTCACTGTTCAGTCAGAGCTTGATTTGGGTTTTCTGCAAGGCAAGATATAGTGCTCTTAACTTGGACTTTATTCAAGTCCAATCTGTCATTGACTTCTTCATATATAATGGACAATAAATAACTTACTAAAAAGTGAGCAGTAAATTGAGATTTTGGACTCTTACTTATCATCATTACTGGAAGCTATTGAGTTGAACAGCAGTAATTTTCTATAAAATCACTATAAAATTACTAACATTCCTATAAAATGTGGAGCATTGTTAGCAGAAAGTATTGTACATGCAATGGAAACTAATTCAGTTTGTTTCATGTTTTTGAGGAAACGACGTAGCAGATAAATTTCGACAGTCAGAATTGATCCTTATTTTTGTTGAGATCCTCTGAAATCCGCTCCAGAATCCGTGGAAGTCTCTGCACCGCACTTTTACAACTTTTCCAATAAACATATTTCTCATTTTGGAATCAACCTCTGATAAAAATACCATTCGGGCCCATTTGAATCAAGCCTGTAAAACTATAAAACAGCTTGTTATTTACTCTCTCTCTGCAGAACCTTCCTGTCCGCTGATGTCTTATTTTGGATGAGAAGTTGGCCATGAGAGCCTGGTACAGTATCCAAACCCATCCCGCCTCCAAACCCACTGAACCAGCATGGGGAAAAGAGCCAGTCATCCCTCACTTATGTAACATCCTTACTGCTGCTGTCATGGCAACTCGCCGCCAACAACTCACAGCGAGAGGGAAAAAGAGGGGAGACACCGGTGTTGACAGAAAAGCAGCTCAGAGGGGTATTCATGTGTTCGTGGCAGGGCAGGATGTACGTCATCTGTGGAGTATTCTGGCTCGCTGCATCGTGGTTTCACAGCGATGGCGTCAGCATGTGTGTACGTGAGCTCGTGATCGTGTGCATTTTTGTTTGTGTTTGTGCGTATGTCTTTGGCTGTAGTTTAGTGGTGTGCATGCGTACAGGCGTTCTACACGTGTGGGTGAGAGTTTTTTAGAAACCAAGTGTCAACCAAGGCCTGGTGGTTTGTGGCGCGCAGAGTGAGGAAGCCCGCTTGGCATCAGGGAGGCAAGAGAAGAGGATGAGGAGCCAAAGATGGCTGCCGTTAGATGCTGGCTGGTTGAAGGACACTTCCAGTAACGAGCATCTCCAATCCATCATTGTTCATGACAAATAACAGTTCTGGGTTTCAACATTTATTTTTTGTCTTTCAGAGGCTTAAGTATTTCAAAAAATTAGATTCTGTGTACCTTTACTAATTTAGTTAAGTTTTACAATGAGTAAGTTAGCATTTGTCTTTTTACCCCCTGCATGCATGATCCATTTACTCGCTGCTAGAATACACGTACAGCCACTTCTTGCATTTTCATTTTACCTTTCACCACCAATATCAAATTCCAGTAAAACAAGATAAGACACAAATTTAAATGGTGTTTATCTGAATTTGAATCATAATTAATAAAGATGTTGTTCAGGTAGTTGTTGTTATAAGCATACTACTACTATGGCTATTACTAGCTATATAACTTCTACAAAAATTATTCCTAAAAGCTCAAAGCTCAAGCAGGAGACTAGATTTGGGGAATTTGACTGATTTGGAGTTTAGATAAGGTTGAAATCATCCAAGAACAAATCACTAACGATGAGCATTAACAGGGTTATTTGATGAAATGACCACCCTCCAGTCATGACTCTTTACACACTGCAGAACACTGTATCCTGCACAATAGAAAGTAAACCCTCTGTAACACACTGCCCTTTGTGTTTCTCTCTTTGTTGAAGGGATCTGGAGTTAATGTGCGCACACGCTGAAAAAACACACACTGTACTGGGCGATTATACAGAAAGGAAGAAGGGAACTCTGTTATTCAAAGGCAAGACTGAGTCACCAGAACAGAGGAACATTAGAGAAGGAAAAACACCATTCTTCTTTCACCGCTGACGACCGCTGGATGTGGAGGAAAAAAAAAAAGGTTGTGGAGAGACGGGAGGAGAGGTCTGTTAATAAAGATAAAAAAGGAGAGGAAAGCAACATGACAGGCAGGTGAGAGTAGAAGATAAAAGTGTGTTAACATCAACTAAAAACTATAAAAAAAAGAGGTAAAAGGGAGAAAGTGATGGATTTATCATGTTTATCATGAAAATGAAAAGGGGCAAATAGTTTGGATTGAAAACACTCATCAGTATGTAAAAATGCATTGATATTACTGATTTTTATGCTTTTGCAGTGCAGAAAACAACTTTCATTCATGCACACTTCTTCCACTATGTAAAATTGAATTTAATAACTCCCACTGTCACAGACTGTATTTAAATAGATTGCAGAATTCTTTATTATAACTAAAAAATAGAGCCATTTATAATAAAATGCATGAGTGTTTAAGCGTTGGTAAAATAAATGAGAAGGGGCAAGCAAAATAGCCGTTAACCCATTGCATCTTGAAGTGTGAACCCAGCCTGTGACATTTTTCTTCATATATTTTTACTTTCCAACTTGCTGCTGTTGTCCGCTGTCGCGACTAACATTGAAGCTCTATGTCCGTAAATTTCCAGCCAGTTTGAATGGAGGCATTACAGAACATTTACACAGAGGAGGCCTATGTCGTAAAGCTAAAAGACCCATGACTTCAGCAGATATGTGAAGCCAACGGTGTCACATGTGATCGATGAGGTGCTGGAGAGAAGAGAGATAAAAAGAAGAAGAGCAGGAATAAGAATATGTGAACACAGAGTGAGGAAGAGATAAGAAAAAGGAGAGAAACTCCTGTAAAATGTTGCCTTCCCTTCCCCTTTCTTATGTGACAGTCTTGATTTTCCCACACTATGTCCTGATAACAGAGCCATTCAAACAGTTTGATTACAGAGGCAGGCAGAGTGTGCATTTCTCTCCCTCACTCTCCGAATGTGCACGAGTGTGGTGTTTGTGTGTGTTTTATTATTGTATCCAAGGCAAAGTGGCCGTCTCTAAGTTTCCATTCTCCTCCTCCTCCTCCTCCTCCTCCTTTTCCTCCTCCTTCTTTGGAGCGGCAATTTCCTGAACCGAGGCCAGGAAACTCTGCGTCGCTCGGCTGGGCTGAGAGGCAGAGAGGATTGTGGGAAGTGGAAGGGGTGCTGGGAGGGTGAGGGCGAGCGATGGGTGAGGGGGTGAGGGAGGCTTTATACAGACACGTCTATGCAGCTACACCTCGGTCTGCTGACTTTAGTGGCAAAGCGCTAACGGGGCGTGTAAAGAAGAACACAAGAGGTGTTCTTTTTTAAAAAAAGGGGAGGAAAAAGAAAAATGGAAGAGAGAAGGAGGGAGAGAAGAGCGAGAAATGGCGTGAAAAGAGTGATGAGAGGCAGAAGTTGAGAGGTGACGGGGTGAAGAGGAGAGCAATGAGGCTTAAAAATGACAGAAGAACAAAACACCTGCAGAGACAGACGGACACTTAAAGCAGCACGGACTGACAGGCTGCACAAAAGGAAACCACAGAGGGCCATCGCTGTCCCTCAGCCACCCATGGGTGAATGAGGACTACATGACCCCCCCACCACCACCCATATCCACAGCACAGTGAGGAGGAGGGGCGTTTGATTTAACCACCCACATCATAGTACAACATTACTCCAAGGGATGTTGTATCTGTTCAAAAATCCATGCCAGTGTCATTAGAAAGACTTTTATCAGATGAGAAAACTTGCATCACACTATTACAAGTTTTCTTAAAAATATAATTATTTATGAAATTTAAGGAACATTATTTAAATCCTGCATAACAGTGCAAATTTTCTGAACACTAGAGGGCAGAGGAAAAACAAGCTTATGAGTAATTTTCGTAGAAGTTATAGCGTGTTATTAGAAACATCCGACTGGCTTGGAGCAATATAAGCATTATTTTAGGGTCATTTCTCTGGCCACATTATAAATCATAAAAGTCCAGTGTTAGCTCTGGTTTGGTCTCCACCATCTCCTAAGTGAAGTATCTGGCTGTTTAGCTGCTAGATGTTCAACTTTCTTTCCCACCTAGTCACTAAGAACCGGGTCTATGTTGAAGTAAGAGTTTTAATTTCTGCAAGTCAACCTTCATCGACGCTTGTTACCATTTTTTTGCAGTTTTTTTTTTTCTCTGAAGTGTACGCAGATGAGTCAGGTACTGTAGTTAGGGTAGGTTGGAAGATGGTATCTCAGTTTCTAACACCTACAAAGCTGTAATGGGTCAGACAGCGATGTGTTTAACTTCATGTTAAGCCGCGTTTCGACCCTAAAGTACCCAGAACTTTTAGTCCCAGGAATCTAACTAAAAAGGTTCCTGCAGCCCACTGTTGTCTGTGTTTCCACTGTGAGTTTAAAAACACAAAGATTAGGCAAATTAGTCCGCTGACTTGTGAGAAAAACATGGCTGTTTTTACACGTCATTTCCCCCTCAGCATAAATACTTGGTAAGGCCTGGACTTTGGCGTCGGTCCATCTGTTGTTGAACTTTTTCTGCTCCGTGTCATGTCCAACAAAAACAAACTGTAAATAAAGTTTGTTTGCAGATGCAGGCTTTTAAAAATGGCGGCTGAAATAAAATGCTTTGAATATTCAACCAATCAGAAATGGGTCCCTGTGGAGGATACGCAGAGTTTCTCATTACTGGTCGAAACACAGCTTTAGTCTTTGAATATAAAAACAGAGCTTTAACTGCCTTCAAACTATTTGAACAACACTTATCACTCCCCTTTACTAAAGTGCCTTTCATCAAGACCTCGATCAGCCACCCAGCTGTTGTTCCACAGCCTGACCTCTGACCTGAGTTTTCCTGCAGGGATCAATTAAAAAATGGCGATCGGGTGCCTGAGGGGCTGAGATAACGCCTCTAATTTCATGTTCAGCTGTGCAAAGAAAACAGATCTCGCACTTCCTGGTCGTTATTAATTAGCCTTAGGTTTTACGGCCGATGTGCACACAGATACAAAATGTGTGCATGCTCAACTACACACACCTCCCCCTTCCCATTCACTCGTTATCTGCTTTACACCACTTCCTGAGTGGAATGTCGAGGAAGACTTGTCTCGCTCTGGCACAATGTTGACATCCCTGGCACAGCGAGATGCCTGTGTGTGTTTGTGTGAGTGAGACATACTGAAAGAGAAGAGGTGAGATTCCTGAAGAGTGAGCTCATCCGAGACTCGCACTGTTTTAACTTCCTAACTGAACTGTGGCAAATGAACTTTGTGTAATTCACCGTGTGAGGCGGTGATGCCGAATCGCAGCTGTTACCGAGCCGCACACCGGGACAGCCAAGACGATCCTATGAGGGGAGTGAAGAGAGAGAGATTCGGATTTTCTTATAAGTTTTGTGACTAATGGTTGTGAGTTATTACATTTTAAATTCCAACTTAGGTAATGGAAGTTACAACTTGCAGCAGTGGAAATGACAGGAGCCATTTAGAGGGTATTATCCACATGAATTACATGAACAATGGCAACTTGCCAGTAAAAAGCTTTATGGAAGTTAGAATGTCATTTTCTCAAATATCTAACTCTCTTGAATTGAGGGCCGTTTTTTTTTTTTATTTTAAAAAACACGCTGACAGGAACAGAGAAAACCTTTGTGTGGTTTGGTCATATATAGTCCTGCAGCCGTCCCTCAGACCTCCTGCAACTTTGCTTGATTTGGACGTCCAGACTCTATATAAATAACAGACTTATTTTAAATACATGCTTCTCAATGAGCTTACAGTAACTACAGTTTGATACTAGTGTGATAAGTGTTCGTTTATACTGTTTAGTTTCTAGAAATTAATGGACGCAGGACAGTATGTCAAAATCAACATTTCTTCCTGCCACAACATGAGCGATAATAACTCTCACTAAAATGTGCTGAACCGTAACTTAACAGACTATAAACAAAGAAAAATGGAGTGCATTTTAAAGAGGCTACCTTGTGTAGGAGCAGGAGAAGACATTTCCAGGTGTGCTGAGATAAAAATAATCGACTTGGCAGGAGAAACATCACTCTGCTGTGTTGTTCTTGTCTGTCATTCTTCTAAATCAGGAAGCTTTTTATTGCGACATGGCTTAGTTACTTTCATATCAAAAGTGCCGTAATTCTTCATTTCGGGGCTTTTTCAGTACTATCAGTTTGGTATCAGGAGGTACCACAAATATCTTTTTTTGGCCTGAAACTTGTCCAGGTTCTGTGGAAAAATGAAGTCTAATGCTGACGAACTGCTTGTGATTGATTGATTATGCTCTAGGGGGAAGCAGGGCAGTGTTGTGTTGAAAGAGCTTGTCTTCCAATAGGAATGATTTCACAAGTTACACAGCCTGCCTTTATAAATAGTCTAAATAGTCTGTTGGTGACTAATGGGACTAGATAACATGGCCCAATGCATCACAAAAAGTCCCCCAAAAAAACCCAAAAGTCAAAGTCTTTTGGTCTGATGTGTGATTTTGTGTTATTGAATGCAGAATAGATCTTCAATAATAACGTTTCATGTCCAGTTTGTGGATACTTGTCACCACAACAATGGATAAAAAGATTCAAATGTAAAATACTTTTTGAAAACACTCCCAGGGGTGGTTATCCTTTGGTCTGAAATGTGGACCAAAATCATTGCTTTACATGAAAAATTCATGTTGGACAATCTCCTAAAGGCAATAAAAGTCTTTGGATGTAATCCAGCGTGTTTTTGCCTCACCAGCCCAGAAAATGACAGATTGCGTTTCTTCACTCAGCTCCGCCTGCTCCCACGAGGAGCCCAGAATTTTTTTTCCCCCCTCTCTGTTTTGACCTTTTAGGTTAAAAGAGAGACTTAATTTGAGGCAAGCGCAGACATTTTGCTCTAAAAATAGCAGACACTTAAAATAAACACTCTCTCACACACAATTTGAAGCAGAAAGTCGAAGTCCATGTGCAAGACGTCTGCTGGAGTTAATTTTTGCCTGACGAAGGCATAAAGAATGTCTTCTATAAAAGGAGCTGAATGTTTTCGTTTGCTGCCAATTTATATCCATTAGTTAGAAATCAATAACCTTTTAAATAATGTCTCACCAAGAAAAGAGAAAAGGTGTGGATAATCTGTTTGTGATGGGTGTTCATCTAAATACATGATCAAATATAAATATCAAATAAAAGTTTTCACTAAAATTGCAGTTAAAACATGAGTATATTCATATCTCTATGTGAGTTTAACTGAGAGGGGCTTGGTTTCTTGCTTTGATGCACATAAACACAAAATATCAAACACTCGCATGAACAAATTGCAGTGCGGTGCTACTCGTGTCAGGACAAATGGCTGCATCTAATCAGTCTGACAGTTTCCAGGCGTCGGCGACGTTGCGCAGTGAGGCGGCGCTGGCGACACCGAAACATGTCCCAAAGAAGGACGACCCGGACGGTGTGAGGAAAAGCTGTCAGTCAAACAGAAGCTGGCCACCGAGGTGAGCGGAGGTCAGCAGGGCCGCGTCTCTTGCACCACATAGTTCAAACACAAGGACATGCAGGAAATAAGGTATGTGTATTTGGGTTACTTTTTTGGTTAAATCCAATTTAGTAAGCATGTTTTTTCTATATTTAGTCAGTAACCCCAATCCGTACCGTAATATTTAAGTCAGGTACAAAATTTCCACTCTTTCTAAACTCACTCCCATCGTATAAAGCTCAAATCAGCTCTCACAAAGAAACACATGCAAGAAAAAACTCAGAGTTTTTAGAGTAAATTAAAGTTTTAATTTTACACAGGTTACTCTCTCTCTTTCTCTTTCAGTCTCTTTGCTCTTCTTTCCAACATGGAAAAATCATACTTCTTTCTATTTTTTTCTCCAGCAGAGGCACTGTTTACACCCAAACCTGTCAGAGTAATTGCTTCTGTCACCTGATAAAACAGAAGGTGGGATGGGATATAATTTACAGAAATACCCCCCCACCCCACCCGGCCACAGAATTTTTCCCTCTTGTCCAGCAGATCTGTTTAGTAACCAGCCATCACATTGTACTGTTTATTTAATAGTGATTACATTTTTTTCCAGCAGCTGTGTGTGGTATATTAAGTGGTATAAAAGTGGTTTGGCCCACATAGTTTCCGTGGTGCATGTGTATATTATGCGGGGATAGTGTGCAATTTGGTCAAATGATTTATGTGCAGCACAGAGGGTCTGTATGTCTGAGCACCACCCGAACATCGCGTCCAAATAATGTACATGTATGTATTCATTTATCTCTTTCTAAGCTTGCCATGAGCAGATCTTTAAGGTATGTTATAGAGTGTGACTGGTTGATCATGATAGTACTGTTGATTGTACTTGGCCATAGATATTATTACTCATCATATTAAAAGTAGTTCCTTTAAATGACATAACGGACAGTTTGTCATTATTTTTAGCATTACGGTAGCGCTTAGATAAATGTTGTTTTCACCAATTTCCCAGAACTGCAATTATCTACATACCCATTGCACAATCGTCTAAATATTAGGCTGTGCTGTGGTTGTGCTCTGTGTAAATGACCCCGCCCTTAAACTGAGTTTAAGTTCACTCCCCTCCTTTAGTTTTAGATCTGTTTGTCAGCACGTCTTTGGTAACTTGTCAGCACAGTTCTGCCAAATCTGCCAACATCCTCAGGTGATGATTTTCCCCACTCCTAAAGCTCAACCACTGTGTCATCCCTCCATTTGAAACCTGTGAAACGTGCAACAAAGCGACGTTTTTTCATCTCTCTTTATCGAGCATTTCTTTCTCCCACCTGAATAGAAGGAGCTGTTGTTGGGCTGACATTACTCTGATAAAGTCATCAAATGTATTAGATAAGTCAAAGATTTGGCATGTAACTCATCATTTTGACTTACTGTTAGTTTCAGTCATTCCCAACATTTCAACATTTTTTTCTCGTCCTGGCATGAACAGACTTCCATACTTTATAAGAGAGCCGCTATCAGATGTGTCATTTTGGAGCATTTTCATGTCTTTTCTTTCCCATTAATCTCTCTTATCTCCAGCCTCCCTCTCTCTCCACACACCTTGCACACCCCTGACCGGCTGCTCCTCTCCGCTAACGGCTTCCTCTCCTCCGCCTTCTCCTCCTTATTTTCCTCCTGTGAGGAGTCACCGGGTGCGGCCTTGGAACCGCGAGATGAGCCCGTCCTCCCACCGGCGCTCCAGGTTGCGTTCCTAAACAGAGGAAGTGTGCTTTCCGATATCTCCCCTGCTTGCTCTTACACTCCCATTTTTCCAAGAATGTTCCTTGGCTTCATGCGCGTAACAATGAACAATGAGCCCGAAAGGCCGGAGCCACGCCCTCAAACACAAAAGGTTGGATGACATCGAGCTGGAAACCTGGATGTGTGCAGAATAGTTTAACCCGTGACCTTTGACTGGGGTTAACAATGGATGTAACCACTACATGCTCAGCAAACCATCTGACATTTAAGAGATGGTGTGAAGCCCCTCCCATTGTCTCACAAGGCAATTGGTTTTACATGGGAGGGTCGTCAGCTGACGAGGCTCACCTAGGCCTTTAAGCCGTAAAAAAGTTGGCCTGTGTCTCCTTTTCTACAGCTGCCGTCCACCTGGGATCATCATCTTTAGTTTGAGTAAATTACTCTTGTGTGGAGCCAATTTTTTGACATGGCAATGATGGCGTGGCAGGAAATTTGAGAACCTATGTAAATATGATTAAAGTGAATTTAAACATTAATCTTAAAATCCATGAGGTTTTGGGGACTATGAAGCCAATTATCCTCATTTTGTTGTTGTTGTCATTTTGTTGTTAGTCTGTTTTGGGATCCATTTTAAGCATTTGATGGTGGTGTATCAGATTTCACATCAGAAATCCCGTTTTGATGCATTTAAGGAGCCTCTTAGTTGCACTGCAAATGGAAGCTAAAGAAAACACAGTTGAGAAAACTGAAGAATACACCAGGTCTTCATAGAAAGTTAAACTCAAAGCACAAAATGATCTCCAACTTTATGAGCTACAACATTAAAATGATGGATGACACCACCTCAGTTTGTTCTATTAACTCTTACATACTGTTCGGGTCAAATTTGACCCGTTTTGACATTTGACAGCAGTAAAAATACCATAAACGTCATTCTTTTAGCCTGAAGTTTGATGACTTTTCCTAAAGTGACCCAAAATACACAAAAATGAAAAGATTTTAAAATTTTATGCTTTTGTACAGGTGCTACAAATTTCTGTACACTGAAGCTGTTTTGAGATGTATTTTAGATCTACCAGTGTGGCAGAGACAGACACCTGCTGGTCTTTGAAGCAGCATGGATGGGGGAATCTCAAAACAGTGAAATAGTACAACAGCATAGGAGTGATTATATATGGTACACAAAGGGAACTGAAGTCATCCAGAGGTCAAAGGGCGCATTGACACAGACACAAGATCTGCACCTGCAAACATAACAAACACCTGCAATGTAATAAAATAATCTACAACGTATGAAATTTGAATCAATTTGGGTTGGGAGGGTGTTGGTGGGGTTTTCATAACATTATAAAGGTATGTACCTGAGAGCTGCCATTTCAGTGACTGACATTATGGCAGCAAGACTTTGATCTGATCTTCCAAGATGAGGAGGTTGATAGTGATTTGGAGGAGGATGTGTCAGAGCAGGAAGACAACGTGGAAGAAAACTCTGATTACAGCCCCTCTGATGAAGATGACTCTGATGGAGAGGAGCAGGCAGCAAGGCAGACGTTTATGTACTGTGAAGGTATAAAATATGGTATAAAGGTATAAGGGATAAAATCTTCTATCAAGGAGCTGCAGATCGAATTTTTCACTCTTCATGCCTTGTTGGCTAGGTGTTAAATCCCTCTCTACAGAGAGCAACACTCAAGTCACTCTCAGAAAGAGAGCCATCCTAAATGTTAGAGGTAAATTAAGTCCAAATGGCGGCGGATTCCCTTTGAACACGGCACCACACTGCTCTGATCTGCTCCTCATCTTGATGTCTGTTGACAAAGGAGGCAAAAAAAACAGCTGCATTTGGTCAGCGGGCCGAGCTGTGCATGCCAGATGAGGCCGTAATGAGTGAGCGGATTGAGCTTTCCTCCTCCAGAAGTGGAGCGGAGTGCTTGTTTGTGGAACAAGGTGGAGAGAAAATGGGAGGGGGGGGTGACCGACCCCCTAAAAATATCGTCCAGGAGCTGTTTTGTCCAAACGGTGTGGGAGAGACGGCAACAGAGTGGGCAGTGTCTGAGCTGGGATGGTGTGGTTGAAGAGAGAGAGTGAGAGAAAAGTAAGAGAGGAGGAAAAAAGTGGAACTGAAAGTGAGCGAGTGAGAAATCAGGCGTAATTACAGAGTCAGGACGATTTTAGCGAGGGAACTCCGTGGACCGGTGAGGGGAGGGCGAGTGAGGGAGGCGGGGGGGAGGCTGGCTGTGACTCAGAGAAGGGATGTTTGTTTGACTGGCCCTGCGGTTGCTTCCCAACATGGCAACCGCCTGTTCACAGCATAGCAACCACTCCTTCCACTTGTCCGCCACAGGGAGATTCCTCAGCGCAACGTATCATTTCGATTAAATGGGAACCAGATAGTTGTCCTTATCATCAGCGTTACCGGGACAACGGGCCGGGTTTCCTAGGCTGTTCAAATGCACCAAATGCAGTAGATGTACCCACAGACCATAATAACCAAAGTGAAATCTGTACAGTCCCGTTGCACTGTAATGTTTGGTGCCATTCAGCAGCTTATAATTGAAATGTTTGGGGATAAGAAGCATCCATTTTTACGCACAAATTCTTTATTCTTTAAATAATTTATTTTAACCATTTATTTTCAAACTGCTGTTTTACCAGCTCAAACATCCATCACATCCATCATTAGTATGAAGTTTTAAATATGTTTTTATTCAGAACTACCAGAACTTATTGTATTTTGTCCTGTATCAAAACTCTACAAAAGCTGAAAGATGTGAAGAAAACCAGATTACATTAGAGGCAGTATAAACTGCACAGACCTCTCACTGCATGATTTCCTTAAATGTGTCACTGAACATTAAATTTCTCGTCTTGTTTGATGTAATCTGGCAACTCAAACAAGGCTCATTTTGAAAACTCACGATCACAGTGTGGCATTTGGGTGAAGAGAAGTCATAAGTGAGGCGTACTGAATAAATCCAGGCTCTAAAGTTTGAGTTTCTTTAATGAAAATCAAACAGATTTAAGGCTGCTTGTTGATTTCCACAAACGTATTTTTTGCCCAAAACCTGTCAAGAGTTTGTAGGAAGTCTGCAGGACCATTTTTCTATACTATGAATGTATTGAAAGCTCTGCTGAAATCTTTGGATCGATGCCACCAGAACAAATTTCTGCACACGGATCGACTGGAGGAGTATCAAAGCAACCGTCTCAGAATATATCAACCATTGAAAAAGCGGAGCTCAGAGGGCAAGTATGTGCAGACAGCTTCACACAATGTGACGCTGTTTTTTTTTTTTTGTGAAAGTGGACTGAGCTGCATGCTCTGTCTTGAGGAGGGGAAACCCTGCCGCAAAGTAGCATCATTAAAAGCAGAGATTTCCCCCTCTGACGTGTTAAAAGACAGCTTTGTGTTCGTTTTGAAAGCCGTCCAGCGGTGGCCATCTTGTGTGAAAGCATCATTCACAGTTGGATCTCTAGTGGAAAACTACCGGGGAGGCACTATATGTGTGTGTGTCAGGGAGCCGATGTGTCTATTGGCTCGTGGCTCCTCAGCTCGCCGCACCCTCCATGTGTGTGTCAGGTGTGGAAAGCACCTCAGGAATGACAATACTTCAGCACACTGAGAGCAGGAAACCTCAAACAGTCAATAAAGAATGTTTTTGAAGGTTTATCTGCACCCCATTTGTTATCACCGGTCGAGTTTATATCTCCTTATAGCTGCTAAAGAATGATGTTGCTTACAAAGGCAACACAGAAGACAGCACAGTCAGTGTTTGTCGGATTTATCTGCAAATTTATATTGACCCAGTAAGGCACTCTGATCCCGCTTTTATCACCATAGCAGCAACGTTCGTCACAACAGCAACACAGAAACTTAGAAACTCAATACGCGTGTTATGTTGAGGGCGATCTTGCTTACAAAGACAACAGAGAGCGTTATTCAGTTACTTTATCTTTAATCTGCAGCTTTATTGCTTTAACCCTTAGGTCTCTAACTCCTGGATCACCAGTTCACAAGATAACCTCATCATCCACCACAAATATTTATATTTCTCAATTTTTTTCTTTTTCTTTCCAGGAATTTTTTTTACTTTCTAGCTCACCTGTCAAATTAGAGAATAAAAATATGATTTTTATTCCACATATAGCAAGCTATTCTAGTATTCCTATGAGTTATGTCCAGTATAGATGATACTTCACTTTGATATTTACATTGTTCGATGTGAGAAGAGGAAGAAGTGTGGTTTATGTAGAGCAAGGTAGCGAGGTATGTTGGTGATGGATGGGTTTGTAGCATTTAGCATGCAGATTTTCATAATAATAGTCTTTCTCTGATTTTAACCAAGTGTTTTTGTTGCCTAAGCTTAATCATAATTTTGTTTGCCCACCACTTACTTTCTATAATCTCAACCATACCTTAGTTAGCATGCACAGACATAGCAAAAAGTAAGAATTCGACAAAACATTGGCATTGGTGGTGAAAGAAAGAACACAGCGGCTCTGAAGACTCTGACAATATCGATGTTCTTGTCTGCTGTTAAGGTTAAAGAAGCTGCACTACACTGTGCAGATTTCCAACATCAGCACTTTTAATATGACTGACAGCACAGTGACGTAATGCAACACACCTCTCTTACATCCCCATTCATCTACCTGGTGCAGCAAAAACAGCAAATAAAACCAGCATGGATCTTTCATTTACTTGTGCATATTTCACCATATATGTTCTACATGTGTCTCTGTGCATATGTTTCCTCCAACAAGTTATGCAGGACAAGTGAAATGGAAACTCCATATTTACTTTGTCTTTGTCTAAGCATGTACACCTGTCCAGGAGGTTTGTCATCTCTCAGTCAATGCATGCTCGAATAGGCTCCATGACCCTGAACAGGATAAAAAAAGCAGTGAACTGATATTGTAATCAGCTGTATTGGAAGTGATTCTGTTCTTTGCTCCTCCTGCCTGCCGTCCAATTAAATCATATTATGGCAGTTGCGTTCGAAGTAAACAACCACACGCCGCGCATAAATGAGCAGCACAGCGACACATCTGTCAAGAAGATCGTTCTGACGCGTTAAATGCTAAATTTCTCCGTTTGCACAGTTTCGCAAAATCTTGTTTTTGCCAAGTGAAAGCCAAGCCCTCGAATTCCTCCACCCGCCCGATGGAGGGTGATGGAGCATATGAGGCTAAAGAATGAAAAGAGAGACAGCAGACATCTTTAAACAGTTATTCAGAGCTTCCAGTCAGAGCTGCTGTGGTTTGGGATATGTGGGCTGGTGCAGATGTGTGTGTGTGTAACTGTGTGTGTCTTGCTGAGCATGTGCTGATTCTCATGGAGGAGCTGGGTGTGTCAAACCCAGCCCGTATTTGTGTCGGGGTTGAAAGCATGAGTAAGGCTTTATGGTTAGAGGAAGCGGGAACCTCCTGAGCGATGCAGCTTATATAATTCCTGGAAAACCTACGCTATAACACATTATAACGTATTATAAATGTTAGAAATGTGATATTATGGGATTTGTTTTTCCTTTTTTGTCAAAGTTTCTCTGCCCAGATGGCACATAAACAAGGTTCACGCATCATTTCAGCCCTGCTATTACACAAGATGGATACTCCAGTGAACTAAGGGCACTCCAAAATACCCCTCTGGTCAGCCAATGTGACCGTTTGCATCAGCATACTTTGGCGAAATTCACACTTAAATGTTCCTTAAAGGCACAACCCCAATCCAGAGGTCGTGCTCAGAGAAGAATTACATTCATTCATGATGTCGCGTTTCAAAATGTGACTAAAACAACAGCTTACGTTTGCAAAAACATGGAGGGCAAAGCAAATGAATATGGATATTATAACAAACGTTGGGAATTTTACCACCACTTCCACTCCCAAAGAAACTCTCAAGCAACTTTTATGTTTGTTTTTCACTCATGTTAGCTCCTTAGTTTCAAGACCCGCCCGATGGACAAAGGGACTCAGCAGATCAAAGAACTAAAGGGTTGGTGACGGGCTGATTACTTTGTGAAATGATTTCCTTTAGATCAATATCATCATTCTGTTTTAACAGTCCACTCCTCTGCAGCTGGGAATCGCTTGGCTAGACCGTGTCCATCATCTCTGCTGTAGGTGCAGTGGAAATATCTTTGCCTCACATCATTTTAGAGAAAAGTAAGAATACCATAGTCTGGTGTCTTGAATTAACATGCCCACCAAATGGCGTAACCGTGTTATTATGTAATACATACAAAGACAACCTTTTGTGCCACACAGTGAAAGCCTGCGGCAGTGGAGCTTGTGCAGTGTGTCCTTTGGCAACGGTGGAGTAAATAACAAGTGATAAAGAACAAGAGTGAAGAAACTTGGCACTATTTAGGTCCCTGGTATTGTGAAAAATCTGCAGCTGCACTAATGAGTGATTTCATAAATATTTTTCACCTTTGACTCAGTTTGCACAAAGGTCTGACTCAAAGGTCTGTAATTTAAAATAATAACTTCACACACACATACATACATAACTATATATATATGTAGTTGTTACATAGGAAACTATATCATTGAAGGGAACTATATAATATGGTGAACCTGTCAAATTTAATAGTTAAGATTAGCGGAGTGATATGTGTCCATCACATTAACATCATCACAATTGTGCAACTTTATATTTCAAAGAGGGATATTATACCTTTTACTCCACTACATTTACTTGACAGATATACTTTACTTACTTTGTAGGTTGTTCTTTACATTCTAGAAGCAGTAGTTCTACATTGCACTGTTCACTCCAGCCACATCGTAAAATTTTTCAAATTTATTTTTAAATGCTGGTATAACTGCAACCAAATAAGATAGAGCAAAACATTTTTTGAAAATAAAACCTGAGGAGTTAAACTTTCATATCACGCATTCGACGTCTCCCAGAGCGCTGTTTCCTTCCACTAATGTGTTTGCAGAAAGCCACTATAAAGCACACACAACAAAAACACTTCCTACGTTGGAATACACGTCATCACGTTGTGAGCATGAACTATCACGTGGGTTACTTGCGTGTCACTTCCCGCGACACTACCTGTGACACGGTAACAACGATTTTCATTTTCTTATGGTTTATTGCACAAGTCTATATATATTATTAAAATTTGGGATATAAGGGTTGTCTGGCTGACTTGCTCCTTGGTAGGTCAGAAAAGGTTAAGCACAATTTTGAATGCAAGATTTTTACCTTTAACTACATAACATAGTGTCATTTGACTTTTTATTGCTCTTTTAATCTGTGTTCATTTAGGTTTCTCCTCTGTGTTGGGAGGCAAGATGTTGTAGCACCTTTTTGGTTATCTGATGATGCCAAATGATGAACATCTCAGGAGAGTCGACACTTTAACCCCGAAGCGACGTTGTTTTTATATTCATGCCTACATGAGTCTCTTCAAAACAGCAGAAAAGGTTGCCAATCTGTCCGCTTGGGCTGACTCAACACCAGAAACATTGTGGGACTGTGCATGATCCAACAGCTGCTCCGCATACCTTCCAGCGTCATCATCCTTCACATGATCCGCTGCCACAAAATCACTTTCAAGCATCTTACACCTGGTTGGAGCCAACACTCATCACTTAAGAGAGTAATTCTTTGTCTGCCATCCGTGAGAGGAAATTACATCCCTTTGGCACAAGGCGTGAAATCTCTATCAGTCGCGGGATGACAGGCTGTAACTAAAAGATTAGAGGGAATGCAGAGTAAATGATGCTGTTGCTATTTTTCTCCTTGAGATACGCGACGCATTAGTGATTTTGTAGTTAAACTCAAGCATAACAACCGAAGACGTGAGCGATCGTCTTCCCCCCCAGGGTCTCTCTGCAGCTCTGAGTGTTTATATTTCACTGAAAGAGAAAAAGCAGTGACAGGTGCAAACTGCTCGACGTGAGGTCATATTTTCCATTTTTACACTTAAGCACTCTTTAGGATGACGATGACACAAGAGGCAGCATTATGGGTAACAGGCGGGACTGAAAGGTGATCAAAAAGCTGCTCAAATGTTTTCCTGGAGCGAATTGTTTTCTGAGTGATCAAAGCTACAATAGCGTCTGTTCTATAGTGCGGCATGGTGGATGGTTTCATTCACGGCTTCACACAATAATCTGAATGACGTAGATACTGTCAGTGTGGGCGCCTTTAGAGAGAAAAACTACAGTGGCAGCATGAATACAATCCACAGCTTGTTGCTTTGTAGTGTTGCAATCATTCAATATTCTTTACATCAAATGACAGCATGCAGAACAATACTTCATGATTTTCCTCTCTAATATGATCTGAATCTCTTTATTCCCTGTTTCATATTCTTCCATTTTTGTGTCGGCCTTTGCACCTTGAAAATTATGGTGACATGTGTCAAGAAGAAATTGGACTGTGTTTGATTTCAGACATAAATTAAGTGCTTGATGGGCCTGCTTTAGTTAAAGCGAGCATTAGTAGTTGCTTTAACTGATGTGCAGAGATTATCGGAGTGTTTTTTGTTGCTCAGACTTGCTGAAAACAAATAGATAGGGGAGTCATTACTGCAGGTTGTGTTTTTACTTACTTACTTTAAAATACGGATTAAGGGCACAAAATGCATCTAAGGCAGCACTTAATACCATCTGAGTCACATTCATAAAAGAAAAAAACTTTTTTTCTTTTTCAGAGGATTCACCTTTTTATAATATTTCTCTCACGGTGATCTTGATATCACAGAAAAAGAGATGAAACACATCGACTCTTGGTTGCATGAAATTCAGCCTCTGGACCTCACTGGAACTAAACTAATGTTTTTTTTGTTTTTTTGGGCTTCTCCAGAGTTCACCAGCAGCTTCAACAAACATACCAAACTCTCAGGGAAATAGGCCTTGGGTCTGAAAAAAAAAAAAAAAATCTCTTAAATCAGTCCCAATGTGAAAATGTCAGAGCGGAGTAAACCTCAGAGTCCCTGCCTTAGAAGAAAGTGCCTTCTTTATAATCAACAAAATGCATTTGAATGCACGCAGACACATGACGAAGGCCGGAGGTTAATGATTTGTCAACTTGTGGCACGCTGGTGGTTGTGCATGAATTAGCTCTGGTTTTCTCAGGATACCTTCACTAAACTAACGCCTCGTTCTGAAGGCCGCGTGTCCTGCGTAACAGGCGCACACATGCAGGTTTATCCAAATATAATGCGAGAGAAAAAACTGCGCCTGTCAGCTTTTAATGATGTTTGTTTTGTATCATGGCAGCAGATGGTGTCTCCTCCCTTCCCACAAAACAACAGGGACTGATGAGCAACGAGGCGATCCATCATTTTATAAAATCTATTGTTGAAAGAAGGTTGGGGATTAAAGTGAACTTTTATTAAACAGTCTAGGAAAGTTTAATCATTATTTGCGAATAAATTCAGTATCTTACAAGTCAGGTATTCATCAAAATCTAGCACAAAATTACATATACAGTAATGAGTGTAGCACAAATTTGAAAATTTTGAAGTAGAAGCTGGTGTAATGAGAAGAGCCAATGGAAAAATGCCAGTCAAATTTCAAATATTGTTAAACAATGTGGAAATATTGCATTTATTTCATGTATTAGTCTGAAGAAGGTTAGAGTCTCTGCATTGCTCCACACAGACCTGATCACCATTTTTATGAGTCTCATGTTTCATATGAGTCACAGTTTATTTGCTGACTGACGTTTTTGTCTTTACTGATACACAAACTTTTCTTCTTGAGCCAAGCCAAATCTTTGCGAGTTATAAAAGCAGTCAGAACCCATAAGAGGCACAACTGAAACTTGCAGCGTTGTTTGGCTTTAGTCCACGATTTCTCCAAAGAAAAACAAAATAAACGATGACGGTGACTTATTATATTAAGACATGATTTGAAAACCTTACCTGGAGGAAAGGTAACAAACACAAATACAGAGCTGTGAGTGAACTTCTGTTTTTTTATGCTCATAACTATTTTAAAATGGCCTTCATTTTGATAAAGGAGATCAAGCTAATCTTGTCCATCCCAGCACTGGTTTGATCCCCACTTTATTTTGTTTTTTAAGACTTAAATTTACTCTTAGACTCTTTTTTCTAAATAAAATTTGATAGATAGATGATGATGAGCCAACAAGGTGTTCCAATACACAAAAATAAAAGATGAGGCAAAGCTGAAAGCTTTTTCTTATTAATTCTTGAAGCAACATAAAGTGAGCATTTACTTTCTCAGATTTATTATTTTCTATATCTGGACACCTCAGACGCTTGAAGTAAACATCTCTCCATGTATTGGACTTCCTCACTTCCACTTTGCACAATATATATTTTTATATCAAGACACCTCAGCGTGAATTATCATGCTAACGTTGTGACCCGGTAACAATGCTCAATAATGTCAATATTGCATTTTATATCAGCATTCGCAGAGAGGAGAGGTACAGACGGACAGGTGACACCGACAGAGTTTACACATGGCGTCCGACATGCTGCGAGGCAGACTTGGGCTATTTTGGAAAATGGTTTGAGGGGCTTTCGAGCTTGTTGTGAAATTTTTTCCACTGCCAAGAACAAATGTGACAGTCAGTGCCTCAGTATGCCGGGGCCTGTCAGGACATTCCTCCCTCCAAAAAACGACATCCCTCTTCTCCCCCCTCCCCGCCTCATCTCTCCATCCATCCGCCACATCTAAGGGCTGAACAGGAAGGAGAGGTGCGGAGACAGCGGTATAAATACCACGTCTACTTCTTTTTCTGAGACTGAATCTTTGTGAACTTTTAAGCATGTGCGTGAACTTTTATGTTTCGACTGGGTTATCACTGAAAAAGCATCAATGACAGAGTACAGAGGTTTTATGTGCTCTGTGAAGGTGATGCAGACAAGCAGTAATAAAGTTTTATTCATGATTGAAATCTATTAACAAGAACCTGTTCCAAGTCTGTGGTTCAGCTTATTTGTTATCTAACGAATATCTGACTGTCTGAATAGCCAATAGGAGACCAAACACAGATGTTAAGGGTTTAGTCATTTGCTGAATAATACAGTTTAATAAAAATGCTGAAAAATCTTTATAACTTTCATTGTAGTTTACAAAAAGCTCTGTTCTTGTTCTCGCTGCGCTGTATGCAAATGATCAGTGTCTGGGTTTTATTAGGCAACATTTCAACATGCACACACAGCACTGTTGCATGATATCTTGTGAAATATGCAAATGTGATTTACAGTGCACCTCATATGCTTCATGAATTTACGATTGCGCTGAAGAAAGTAATTATCTCCTGTTATGATCCTGTTTTGTTTTTGTGCATTGAAATATTATAAATTATTAGCCAAGTAAATATTTTTTTTATTAATTCTTGTCATTTTCAGTATTGTATTCTTGCTCAGTCAGTGTTTATCCGCCTTAAAAAAGATGAGCGTCCTTTTTTCTCAGGTTACGTTGCCCTGGGGGGGTGATTTCTGACTGTAAACATAGTGGGGCCAATAATCTGGGTCTTAATGACTGAGACAGCTTTATGATTTTAGTTGCTGTTTGTTAACGTGCCAGGAAAACAGCAGATGCAGGTGGGCAGAAGGTGATACTAGATTTATGTTTCTGTATGTATTTCATGCATCCTATATGCATACTGCATCATGTTTTGTCTGCGTTCCTTATTTTTCTTTATCATAGCTGTACTGTTTCCTCTGTATATGTCCCAGCTATTTAAAACAGAAGTCCTGGATGGTATTTTAACGTTTGTCTGTGCCACGCTGACATACACAAGGCCTTGGTTTGATTTAGTCTGGGTAATTTTTTTATTTAACGGACCAAATTCTTTACCAGCCACTCCACCCCACACCAGAAAGTAATGTTCATTATTACTGGAAAGAATTTTGAATGAGTCACTCGCAGAGATGGCAGCGTCAGAGAGAAAATGGCCTTTGGGAATGCCTGATGGCAGACCGGCTCACCCCGCTTCTCGCCCCAAATCCCAGAAACATTTCAGGGGCTGATCTGATGCATTTAAGCAGAAACAACTACATTTTATCAGCTGGGATCAAACCTGTGACCTTTAGCATACAGGACAGTTTTGTCTCTCTACAACTCGTGACCATGTGCCTGAACTGAAATAAATACACACAGAGCACATGCATACCGCTCTGCAGGCACTCACAAACAGAATCACGGCAGCATTTACATTAAACAGACAACCTCATACAAACATTACACGGATAAAGATAAACACACTGCAGAACACACATACCACATGTGTGTGCTGCCACACAAATATAGACATGCACACACACACACACGTATTTATACACAGACCATGACACACCCTCTGCTTTTATATGTCTTTATTTGTAACCTTTGCTGCTCTGTAACATAAACCTGCTCTATGAAAATAAGAGCTTCTTAAATAAACTGACATGTTGTATGGAGGAAATCTTGGATATGTGTGGCAGTCTGGGTCTCATTTATCATATGTTTTCACAAATAATGTTTCTGGTTTGGCTCGAATCGGAGCCAAATCCGTGATTTATTGCAGACAAAATTATCATGACGGAAATAGCTTGCCGATTTAAGTTGTTTCTCCACAATAAATAAAGAGCTAAAAGTGATTTCCTTCATTATCGGGGGAATAGATGTTTCAGATAATATGCTAATAGAAATTTTTCAGGTTAGCAGGTTTTATGGATGTGGTCGGCTGTTTTCTGTGATGGAATAAAGTCCATTCTGCTTTGTACTGTTCTTATCTATTCTATTTTCTGCTTGTTTTTATTCCTCTGAAACTATTGTATGATGGAATCTGAGATTAAATCGGAGCACTTTTAATGGATTTGACTCGGGGAATGCAAAAACATGTTCAAGAATGAAGGAAAGTTTGGGTGTTTTTCATCTCAACTCACATTTGGTACACACCTGCACAGATACATAAAACACATATAAAGGCCTATGTAGTATTCACGCAAGTAAACTCACGAACACACCCCTCCTCTCACTGTCCTTAAGGTGATGTGTGTTTCAGACCGCAGAGATGAGGGTCCTTTGGGTGGGAGAGGAAATCCCTGTGTGCTGCGGGTGTGCTGATATCATTGTTCCCCCTGGAAACTCCTGGACAAATATGCATTTGTTCCCCGTGAAATCAGAGGAAAGGCTCCTTGCCGCTCCCGCATCGGGACGCGGAGCCTCGAGGGAATGCGGGCCGGGATCTCCTGGAATTTGGCTGTTTGGTGAATTAGTTTGATATTAACCTGCAGGCCCGGGAGGCTGGCGGGCCACGAGAAGGTCAGCCAGTGAGGCCTGTGGCGGAGCCCTTGAGGTCCAACAGGTAGCAGAGGTCGTTCCACATTCTCGTGTACTCCCACACGCTTTCGACGTTTTTTCAAGAGCAGTTCCAAAGTAAACCGACGGTGCTGACAGAAGATTGATAAAGTTGCTGGAGATTTGCTCGCAATTAAGGATACATTAGATTGTGGGCTTGGCTCGTGAGAATGAAGCTCATTTCAAGAGCAGTATAACACAGCAGTAAGGTGCAGTAGCCTAGCAGAGTCAGTATAAACAGTATTAAATGTGTAGAACAGTGTTTTGTCTTTAACGTCTACTATTTTGCAAACATGATAGATACTGCAGACCCATCAAAGGTTCTCATAAATCCCAATTATAGTTTGGAATTGCACAGAGGCACTCGTTAATGAGAGAAATCCTGGATGCTACGACGTGTTGCATTCATGTGTCACACCGCAGCTGGTTAAAGCCAGAAGAGCAGGTGACAGACACGACGATCCTGAGGGACAAGGTGTTAACGCCTGCTCATGTCCAGCGGGTTGTTCACTGACAGGAATAAGTACAGCGAGATAAAGGAGGTCAGTTGCACTGAACATCGAGTGGTTGCAGGTTCGTTTATTTATCATTCAGCAAATCAGGGTTGCACAATGAAATGAAAGCTGTAGTTAGTAGTTAATTTATGGTGGAGAGAGGAGGATGAACTGAGCAGTCTAACAGAGAAACAAGCTGCTCTGTAGTCTGATGGTACAACAGCTGATACCCTATCATGTATGTGTGAGCTGCTCTTGATAGAGTATGCAAAGGGTGTTTTTATCACAGCTTGGTGGTTTTAACTTGGAAATACTTTTATTTCCAAGTCCAACGTTTCACTTTTCTTCAGCTGGGCACTGATATTTTATAACACTTATCTGGAGGAAAACAAAACATCAACACGTGTAAAGGTTTTATGCAGTAGCCCTGCAACAAAAAACATCATTGTGATGCCTATAACTGGGAGTGTTTATGATGTATTTTGTGTGACCGTGTAAAAGAGGTGCACATTTTATGGGGTAATTCCTACGGCTGTATTAAATGAAGTGTTATTGTATTGTTGTTTAAGCAAAGAAATTGATGTAGACAAAGTAACAGATGCAAAGTTGATTGTAATACAAGACGTAAAGTGTAAATTCTTGTTAGGGACGTCTGAAAAGCTCCAAAACAGTCAATTAAATGAAAGTGTTGCAGGGAAAAACAGCATCTTGATAATGCTGCAATTCCTATTAATCCTTACCAGCTGTGAGACTGAAATGTAGATTGTCCCGAGATAAGTCGACACTTAATTCAGTTAATAATTTTAAATGGATCATTGCTTTGGGAGAATAAATGTGCTCATCAACACTTCAGTTCTAGTGAATATCTTGTTATTGTGATGCTGAATGATCAAATTAGAAAGAGTTCAAACTCTCGGGAGAATGAAGTTTATTTACGACAATCTGCACTTTATACAGTATTCTAATATTTCTTGAGTCCAGGTGGAAACTTTGAGCTGATTACTGAAGATCAGAGGCTCACAGAAAACATCAGAAAACATCCTCTGGGCACCATAAACATGAGCCAAAGTGGTGGTCAAATTTTGACTTGAGCTACACGATTTATCCTCCTGTGGGAACTCTGCATAGCCCTCCAAATTTCACGTCAGTCTTGCGAGTAATTGTTTAAATATCTTGCTCCGGCCAAGACTTTTGGACAGACTGACTGAACAAACATCTGCATCCTTATAAGGCTCTGTCACTGGCTGAGCAAAAAAAAAAAACAAAAAAACTCTTGTTGTACTCTCATCAAGCCAACAGCATCCAAACTGTAACACAAATCAAAAGGCAATAACTTCCTCTTCTGCGCTGTCTTTCTACATACTCTCATGTCAACAGCCTCCTCTCTCCCCACCTCAGCCTCAGGCCAGCCAGCTCTGAAAGCTCGCCTGTCAGAATGGCTCTCTGTGTGTTAATCCAGCAGTATTGTGGTGTGGTATTGTTGCCGTACTTTGGGCCGGAGATCACCGCCCCGATCGCCCTGAATGTGCAGCATCCCTCTGCAATTCTGCTTCGCTGTCGCTCATTTTCCTGCCCTTCTTTTTTTTGTCTCTGTGTCTGTTTAAACAAAGGCGGGGGTTGTTGTTTACATGCTGCCCATCGATGGGGCAGGATGCTGGACCCACCGCATCAACAAATGAGATGCAAAGTGCAGAGCGCTGCAGGGCGGGTGGGCCTTTTAGTGAGACGAACATTTTGCAGAGACAGAGCTGATCCACAGATTGAAAAAAATGACTTTCTCTTATCCTCTTTCACATCTTATTTGTAGTCTTGAGATGCTTGAAAAGTCCCAGAAACTACAAAAAATCTGACGTTTATCCACTCACAATAAAGACAAAACTTCCCAGACTGCCACTTTATCACTTTTTATTTGGGTTGATCTCTTTGAAGGTGATTTTTTTCCTGTTTCGTACAGTTTAAAATGTTCCGTTTTTCAACCCTACTTTTTCTTGAAGCTTGTCAGTAACACAGGTCACCCCCACTATCCATCGATGTGATCAACTTACATCCAATAGGAACTGAACAGGTGTTGTCTTTCTCAGGTACTTCCTATAAATACAACTCTACAACTCTAGGTACTTTAGCAAGACTTTTTAAGTCTTTGCCGCTATATTTACGAGGGAAATATTGCATGTTTTACACCAGTACATTTGTCTAACAGCTGCAGTTATGCACACTTTCATTGTTTGTTTTTTTCAAAATAAGATACACTAAAGAAAATATTTTATTTAATCTCTAAAATATCAACTTTTCAGGCTCCTGTGTAATGACATTTTGATGTTTGGCATGTAAAGAGTTTCAGAAGACAGTGATAAATTTGATCAGTGCTCACACATGGGCCTACTTTCAGATGTGTTGCAAATGTGTTGAAAATGTGTAATGTGCAAATATACTTTCATATCTTCAGATAGCTCAGATTTCTCGTACAGAACACACACTTACAGATTTTAAGAAAACCCTATTTCACATGTTTAATAAGAGGAATATCACTCCCAGTGACACACATGAAAGCACAGCATCATGGCGCTTTAACTGAACAGAGTGTTCATCAGTTTATTAATAACTTCCTTTGTTGACAGACATCTTAATTGTTTCTATTGCTGAGGGGTCGTGGGGTCAGGTCAAGCCTCCGTCCTGAGAAGCTCGTTCATCTCCATGTGAAACACCGGCCGCCTGAGGAGAACTTCTTCCTGTTGTGGTTCCTGTTTAGACATCTGAAGACCTGCAGTCATCCTAACAATGCCGGCTGGCGTGTTTCAGAGCACGAAAGGCAGCCAGAGAGCAATAAATCCACACGCAGAGCCCAAAAAGAAAACTTGTGGTACATCAACTCAACAGGTAGAGCAGCAAGTTCAGCTCTAGCAGCCATCACAAGCAGGCTTTTATGGTTAGCAGAGTGTGTGCGGATAAACATGTGGTTGTTTTCTTTCCAAAACACAAAGCCTGGGGCAAATTGTTCACTGATGTTTTCTGCACCATCAATCAAAAGAGCAGGTGGTTACATTTTCCAAAGCATCGCAATTTATGTAAAAAGAAGAAATGTCTTCACTTAACTAACCACTTTTTAAAGAGATTAGTCTCTAAGTTGTAAAAAAAAAAAAAAAAAAAAGAGAACAAGAAGAAGAAAAAAAGGCCTGCAGATTGTGTTGCTCTGATCACATGTCTGCAGAGGGTTGGTGTGCTCAGCTGGCAACAAACCCTCAAGGCTTCTTCATGACTGGAGGCCAGCAGCTACACAGCACAGTAGCATCACTCATCATGCGCCACTGAAATGGTGTGGGGAAGTGACTTTGAGCTTGTTGTGTCTCCTCTGCCCCACGCTGCGCCGCTCTCCGTACGGGGCGGGGTGGCGCTCAGTCCGGCGCGCAGAGCGCACAGAGCGCACCGTCACCGGCGGATCTGAGCCCGCGACAGCCCGCAAGTCTGCGCCGAGCAACATGGGTCTGGAAAAGGAGAAGTCGGACACCAGCATCATTATGGACGAGGACGAGTTCAACAGATCGATCGAGCCCATCCTGTCCAAGAAGAAGGGGAAGGTTTCCGACGCGCCGGACCGAGATCCGAACGACATCAACGCGCACTTGAAGGTAAAGCCGGAGCCGGGTTGCTCTTTGAAAGTTAAACTACACAAGGAAGGGGTCGTAAAGTTGAGTTATCAGTATTATTATTCATTTAAACTGCCAAGATCTGTGACCTTATTGTGCGCATTTAACGAGCAGTGAGATTGGTAATCTGCAGCGTGAATACCTGGAAGTCGCTGCCCGGCGCGTCCATCCATCATCTCCAAACCAAACACCTTCCTGCCGGTGCTGATTATTTTTCCGAGCTCACTGTGTGTGTGATCCCGACAGGTTGGTTTCGAGGATGTCATCGCGGAGCCCCTCTCCACGCACAGCTTCGACAGAGTGTGGATCGGAAGCCACGCCGCCTTCGAGCTGGTCAAATTCATCTTCTATCGCCTGCTGAGCACGCTGCTGGCCGTGCCCATGGCCTTCATCCTCGGGCTGATGTTCGGGGTGCTCAGCTGTATCCACATCTGGTAGGGGAGAAGTTCACCCCCCCCCCCACCCCACACACACACACACACACACACCTCAGCCTCCAACTCTGTGTCTGATGATATTTGTAGTTTTAGGATATGGCACAGTGCCAAATGTTGCACAAACAAGAAATACTTTTTCTTTTTAGAAAATAGCACACAAACATCATTTCAGAGCTGCAGTGAGACACAGAATACTCTTAAGATTTATACTAAAGTACTTCCAAAGAGATATTAAAGGAAAAAGTTATAATAAACATATGAAATTGTGATACAAAAGATGCAAAGTCCTGGTAAAATATACAAAAAAAGTCATTGTAAAACTAACAGTACATTGGATGTTGCAAAGACTCCTCCAACTTCCGACATTATAGTGATGCAAAAATATGTAAAATGCAATAGATGGATGTTAGATATCACTTAAAGCCATGCTCAGAGCACAAAAAACACATTACAGGAACATTTATGTGACTTTCCGTCAGTGCCAGCATGCTTGTTCTGGCTCTTCAGGCAAACACTGACAGAGGTTATTTTTACTCTTAACGTCACATTAGAGATTAAAACATTATGTCAGCGGTTTGTTTATGTAGTTTTATTTGGAAGATTACGTCACGGCTATATGTGCCTGCGTCGAGTTAAACCAGGTGTCTCCACGTGTAGCCCAAAGAGTCCATTTATGAATTCTTGATGAAACAACACTTGTGCTCGCTCTGTGGAAAGTTGGGAGGAATGTCGAGTTCCTCCGGTAGTGGAAAGAAAAAAAAAATGTCCCATGCCCTTTTGCCGAATAGCTGGCATTTTAGCAGCCACACTGACCTGTTTGCAGGCCACAGTGGGACATTCCTCAAGTGCAGATAAAACGCAGCACAGTTACTTTTGCGTGACCTTTCACCCAGCTGAGGTCACAAGCGCGGGATGAGTCCTTTAACTGTGGCGTTTGAAGGAGGAAGCAGCTTTGAGGGGTGGTGCTGAGCCGGTCAATCCACGTGGACCGTCAGGAAGAGAAATCACAAGGAGCAGAGCTGCTTCAGCAACACATCTTTGTGTTTTATGTAATGAATTGGAGTGAAGGTCATACGCTGCAGGAATATAACAATGATGCAGAGCTTTAAAAGAAAAACAGAGATAAGACACTAACAGTAGCTGATAAGATGACACAAATATTAGATATTACATACAAATATAAGTCAGGCTGGAAGAGGCTGGAATATGTTTATTTAATTAGTCTGAATGATGTTAACACGTTCTGCAGTAACATTAGCAGCACTGAAACATGCTTTTTGTGTCTCTAGAATGATAACAGAGGAAAATAATGTCCAATTTTAGAGTCACAGATCAAACATACATTCACATACATTCACTGCCCCAGAAAAAGCAGGTTGGTTTTTTTTTATGTGGATTTAAAGATCCCAGCTTTTATTTCTGTCCATCAGCAGCATCACTGAGGTAAAAACTGAACCTACAGGGCAACATTTTCTATCACATGAATAAATGTGTGAACTTGATGAAAGTTAAGTCGAAGGAACAGCAACTCATTCATTCATGTTTCCCCCCAGAGGTCAGCTCGTTTGATCCGGTGAACACGATGCCGTTTAAACACTGACGATACTTAAAAAACCTGCAAGTCTGGATCTCAGACTTTTTCCAAGAGATGTAATCAGGAATGAGGATGTTATTTGTACCAGCTATCGCTAAAATTGATGAGTTTATGGGTATAAAGGAGGATATTAACCTCTGATATGAGAGTAAAACGCAAGAAGTCTGGGTGCATGCTCATATTCAGGCACATCTCACTATGCTTTACAGTTAAATTAAAAAATATATAATTATATACATATGATTTATTGCATTCTGTGACAGCGCTCTTTCTCAGCATCTGTTCTGAAGTGACCTTTTGACGTCGTCCTTCCAGGCTGGTGATGCCGGTGATCCACAGCTTCATGATGCTCTTGCCGTCGGTGCAGGTGGTGTGGAGGAGTCTGACGGACTTGTTCGTGACGCCGCTCTTCCACAGCATGGGAAAGAGCCTGTCCTCCATCCAAGTGAAGACCACAGAGAACTGATGCCCAACGCCCTCCTTCGCTGTCCCCCGTGGAGAAAGAAACGACTGACAGCAGGCAAAGAAAGAGTTGATGATGCTTGTAGTGGAGTACATGAGCTCTTTATAAAGTAAAGTACTTAAAATGATAAATTTATAGATAATTAGGATGAAGCAATATGCATTTATTTGATAATTTGCAGGTAAAGACTTCTTCAAATATCAAAACTTTATAGACATCTATGTTACATATAATCAAATGTATTTCAATCTTTAATTAGAACCTGATATATATTGAAATATACTCATTAAATCATGTTAAAACAGCAGCCAAACATTATCTAGAAACCTAAAATGAAAAGGAACCACATTTATTTTAGCCTCAATGCCTCAGTGTCATTTAACCTGCAAATTAAATCCATGTAAATCCATGCAGGCATTTTATTTATTTATTAGTCACACGACCATAGGAGAGTAAATAGCTGTGATACTGTTTGGAAAGTTATGAAAAGCTCATGTGCGCCACCCCAAAATGGAGTCGTTCAGCTGATCGTGACCAAAGAAAATTCTTGTCATTCCATTTTAACTTTGTGCCTGAGAGAGCTGCAGAATCAGCTGGAGGAGTGTACTGTTGTTGTTAACACAAACAAACTGCTGAATTGCGGAGAGATGTAATATTTCTGCTTTATATATATATATATATATGTATTGTATATATTGCAAATAACTCAGCTTGCAATTGAATGTCATGAACTGAATCAGAATAGATCGTCTGAGTACGTTATATAGAGTATTAAATGCTAAGATGCAGCTTGTTGCTTATAACTTTGGGCATTTGCTTTTATATGGAACTAAGCTATATGCAATAGATTTGTATTAACATATCATTGAACTTTGTCAAAGAAAAACAGGACTAGATGCAATCAGTAGAGTGGCTTTCTAATTTATTATTTATGCGACGACCGATTCCTGATTGGTGAACACTGACATTTGACAGTATCTGACTTCCCTTGAGGAACTGGTGCGGCAAAGGCGTTCCACATTTCCTGCTGTGTCTGGTCGAGCTGAGACTCCGGTACATGCAGATTTGGATTTAATTGCTACGGCACTGCTCGTTAGTGGCCTGGGTTTTGTTAAAGACAGCGACAGGATTTTGCAGTGGATTCGATGAAGCTGAGTTTTAGGTACAAGCCTGCACAGCTGCCACGCGCTATGAGCTGTTCGAGATAAAGTTTAGAGGGCGGCGTGGAGAAAGCGTCACAGTTAAAGAGCTGAGTGTCAGGTACAAACTGAAACTCATTTCTGCGTTCTGGTGAGATTTCAGCTTTGCATTTTGCATCGTTACGAGTGTGAACCCATTTCATGTCAGCAAACAGTTAACTTTTACTACATCCAGCAACATTAGCTTTAATGTTTCTGTCATTGTTTTCACTCCTGAGGAAAACATCTGTTCAGCCACTTAATTAGAAGCTTGCTAATTTTGTCTACGTTTTTTCTGCCGGGAAGGTGGCGGCCTTTATCGGAGCCTGTTTCCTGAAAACAGCCGCCTGCTGTTTCTTGAAAAGGGGTCGCCGAGGTCGCACAGGGTGAACTGTGCAGCAAAAATTGAACCAACAGTGAAGTGAAAGTGGCCAAAAAAAACTCAATGGAGCTGCAGACTTGGCGGGTAGTTTTCTGTCAGGTTCATGACTGCAAGCGGCCTTAAATATATTTTGTTTTGGGGATCCACCCTCAGAAAACAGAAGAAACATGGTGAGGTGCTGTTAGGTGGACAAACTCTTGAAATGAGGAAGAGCAGGTGACATTATAACTGTACTGATGCAGATTGTCACAAAGCAGGCATATGAACCAGTAAACGCTGGTACACAGCTTGTAGTGAGCGGTCATCTGGATTTTCAAGGAAAAACAGGAGAACATCTTAAATGTGGAAGTAATAATTCCAGTAGCATTTGCAACTGGAACTTGTTACTCGACATTGCACTGCAAGCTAACGAGTTAACCTGCTGAACTCATAAACCAGAGCAGAGACAATCTGGCAGGTTAGCCGTCCTACAACGACTGAATGACGTGATGTTTCCAGTTCTGTCAGGGCTTTGTAATCCTCCCACTGATGTTGCACCGCTGACAAGCTGCCACTCAGTGCGCTTGTGTTTAGTTTTTAAACTCACGGAGGGAATTCAAGGTAGGGTTGTGCAATAGCAGGAGACACAGGTGTGAGGCTGAAGCTTTTTCCTCTCCTGGGCAATACCATGTAGCACTAATCGACCTGACCTCAGCCTAGCTAATCTTCAAAAGTCATCAATCCATTTTAGGCTGATAAATGTGACACGCACCTGTCAGTAAAAAAAATAAATAAATAAAATCTGTTTTTATTTGTTTGCATTTCATTTTCCTGATCTGTTTTAAATGTAGCTTTGTGGATTTTTTTCTTTGTTTTGGAACTTTTGCTTTTGACGAACTGAACTTCATGACGAAAATAAAGCTATTTTCTTCTTCTCAAGGTATTTTTTTTTGTGTGTGTGTGAGTGTTTTCTGTTGCAGAAGACGAGTGTGGTTGGGATTTGCACCTGAGTGCCAGAAAGGTCTCGTAAATCACTTTGCTGAGATTGCATAAGACACTTTCCTATACAAAGATGAGCTGTCGGTCGATGGAACATGACCTGAGGCTTCGCTTTTGGACCTGCAGGCCTGCACAGCATTTCTGCCTGCTGCATGAAATACTCTCTCAGCAGTACAGTTTTCTTTGTTTCTAGAGGTATGTGATGTTCAGAGCTCCATGTGTGAAAAGATCAGTGATAATACTACTACATACCACTGACTATTTAACTCAACCTTTACCCTGCTGCAGTATCATTCAGTGATAATGCCTACAGTGGTGTTTATCTCTGAAAGCATGGAGGTCTTTTATTCTCCGATTTCATCATCTCAGGCACTCATTTGGTTCTTCTTTAGATGAACAGATTCAGTCATGGTTCTCACCTTTACTGTAATCATATACAGCTGTAAATGCTGTGCATCTTTGCCCTGCATCGCTCAGTTTCTTTGACTTGCGCTGTGACAAGATAATCACAACCCACCCTGACACAAAGTGATGTGACGTTTTTTTTAAATATAAGTAAATTAGAAATCAAATTAAAGGGGAAATGCACTGATGTTGGATTCTGTTGTGTTCAATGTCTGCCTGTAGTCAGAGTCATTTTAATGGGAAGCCTGACCTTTGACCTTCAGCCATAAACTAATACACAAATAAAAAATAATAAACTTATATTTACTTAATTATGAGAACTATGGCTCACAAATGTGCTGCTATATCAAATGGCTCAACTGATGATACACCACTTGGCCCTCCTGACGCAAAAAGTACCAACCTGAGATACTTTATCAGGGAATATTAGTCCTTGAAGTATTTAGCCGCTGATGTCCTGACCCTTGACCTCTGGACTTAGACTTACAAGTAAACACAACAAGAACTTATAGTAATAATGATAAAGTGATACAACTACTATTTTATCAACATTACTATTTCCTACACTGCTTTACCATTACCACTGTTGTCATTTTATTTATATAGATTTTAATGCCACTCTGAATGTGTTTATATGGGTAAATAACTGTTTCTTGTTTCCTTTCACTACGACTCCAAAATTGCGTCCTTTACAGCCGCTCCTGGCTTTGCACTGTATTACTACGCTTATCTCATCGTTGCCTTTGTTGCTGTATCACTGCCGTTAATACAGACCCTCCGTCACACACTACGACAGTCACGTGTTCCTATCAGTCTCATGTCAACTGAGCTAAACATAGCACCTGTGATAGTTCAGTGCATCATATCCTGCATGTAACCAACAAGAAATCGCTTTCTGCTGGTGTGCAAATGATTTAGAGCAGCTCCTACTTTGTTTCTGATGTGTTTGATTTCATCAGGGAATGACCTGCCATCATCATAAGACTGTAATGAATCACGCTATATAGACTCTTTGTTCTCCCGTTTAATGGTTAATTTATCCACTCTTCAGCGACCAGTTACCTCTCCAACGTCAGAAAGATCGTCCTGATGTTGAGTGTGAAGCTTTTTCCAGAAACATCCTCCAGACCGAGAACACCTCTGGGGCTGAGACAGAATCAGCTGTTTAAGAACCTGTTCTGTCGCCCGCTCTGACTGACACGTCTGCATGTTTTTGATAGTCTGCTCATACTGTGGAGGCCCCGGGAGAAGTGACATGTTGACAGCACTGCAGCACATCCTGCAGCCCAACCGTTTTATAATGCTTTTGCATCTTGACCTCGCAAAACAAAGCCGGCGTTGGCTCAGGAGGTAGAGCAGATCGTCCCCGGCTTATCCAGTTTGCATGTCCCTGAACAGTGTCCCTGAACAAGATCCTGAACCCCAAATTGTGTATCAACAGGTGTATTAATGTGCGTGAATGGGTGAAAGGTATGTAGTGTAAAACGCTGAGTGATTGGAGGACTAGAAAGCTGGTATATAAGTGCAGTCCATTTACCAAACTATATTTTTTGTGTGTGTTGTTCATTGTGTGTGTATTTATTTGACTCGAGGTTAAAAACGGCCCATTTATCCTCGTCTGTAAGACGTGTGAGTCTAATAAATCACACAATCAACAATCACAAAGTACCTAGTTACTGAAAAAACAAACAGATAATCCTCCAACAAGTGCATGTGGAGAGTAAATAATCTATTAAAATAATCTATTTAAGGTCTGACAAAGATTGGATGCGACAATGTCAGTTGTGGTTGCCATACAAGCAACAAAATGTTCAACTGAAACCAGATCAGAGGAATATTTTTCATTGATTTACAACATTTATTACCAAATAGATCTGATAAACACAGGCCAAATGGATTTATCTCAACCTGGCAACCCATAAGTTCTTATCTGATACAGCAAGCATCAGTAAAGTATGAATTATAATAAATATAATTATTAATATCAATATTATTAATATTAAAACCATTAGTTATAGCTTATAAATCCAATATTAAGTCTGCTTTATTAGAAAGTTGTAGAAAAAATCAATAAAATATACAACTTCTGTGTATGTCACTCTGAAATATACATGTTTCTTTAAATGAAATGCACATTAAAACTCTGAACTATGGGGAAATTACTTATTATTTTTCATTGCAGTGCTTCTGACATCAAACACACCTAAAAAAAATTATCCCAATGATATCCACCAGCCGAAAACAGCTGAGTGAGCCAGCTGGTGTTTCTCCAAGGTGAGCTGATAAAAGAATGTCAACAAACCAGAGTGACCAGCGTGGCCCAACCTTACAAAGCTGTGAGCAACAACCAAGGACAGTCAGTTCACCAAATGTGGCTCATCTCTATCAGTATAAAGATATTTTATAATGGAGGAACAAAGTGGTGACAGCATTTCTTTTTGAACTTTTGGACTATTTTCCTTCCTCTCTTCTATCCATTACGATATAACCTCTCGTGTTGGGCTCCCTTAGGCGAAGGCATGGCAGACATCCACACCTTGCCATTCTCAATTAACGCCCACATCTCACCGAACAAAAAGGTTCTTATACTCTGCCTTGATCCCCAAATAAAGTAATTCCACGCCAGCTACAAAACACCTCTCCTGCATGAGTGTGTGTGAGAGACCTCGTCAGTCCCTCCAGGTTTTACGGTGGCTCTCCGGTCTCTGCTCGCAGGTGACCGCGCTGCGCTCTGAGGGGAAACACCGACGGAACACCGGAGCCCCCCCCCCCCCCTCCCCCACTGCTCTGGCATTAAATGCGAGTCACGTTCAGCTAAAAAAAAGAAAAAGGGCAGGAATTGAATCACCATACAGGTCCTTGAGAAGAGCCTCGGTCCTCTCAGTTCGCCTCCACGCCTCCCACTCGGCTTCCTAAATTGTCTTCTTCTCTGTTTCACCGCGCGGATCTCTTCCAGCTTTTGAGGACAGCATGACAGGAGGACTGAAGGACGGCGAGACAGAGGAGGTACAGTATAGCAAGTTAGCTGGCGCGGATTTCTCTTCATCGGGGTGCAGCTGGTTACTCTCGCTCATAAAGTTGCGTTCATAAAGGACGTTTGGATGTTTTCTCCAACTCCAGCGCGCCGAGTCTCGCTCATTATCTTGTTCTCTGGCACCTAGTCATGAAAAGCTCCTCTCGCACACGCTGAGGGAATGTGAAGGACTATTGATTGTGCATTGGCGTGTGAGTGTGAGAATTTACCTGCTAAAAAAAAGTTTTACCAACAGAACAACCGATTGTTGTTTTTACGCACCGACCACGAGAGCGCGTTTCCGTGCGTAAAAACGCAAAAGAGAGCAACCCCACAAGCTTTTCCTAACATAAGAGTTCAGTCATAAATCATGCACATGCTTTAGCACTAATTAATGAGGACATATGTTTGTGAGTCAAAATAAAAATGTGCTTGAAAGTTTCACAAATAACAGAGTAGGACTGTGGTGACCAAATGGGTCTTTACGCACTGAGATTTTAAGGCGATGGACACGTGTTTTTACATTCTGTACTTAAACATATATTCACAAGGCAGATTACAAATTAAAATTATAAGCCACGTTTCTTTATATATGTGTGTGCGTTATGTATTTAGAAAAAAAAGGCTATTCAAGAGAGATATTAGTGCGCATTTAACGCATTTCTGTGAAACGCTGCCATGCTCACAGGTTCATGTTGAATCAACTGTGCGTCAGGTCAGGGCATTAGGTTTCTGTCCGGGTGGTGAGGACCCCTTGCGGCTGGATCGAGGGGTGTGGTACTTGACTTTTCTATTCATTTAAACCCATCCCTGTTTGTGGGGCAGGCTGGTCGCGGCTCCAGTCTCTCTCCCTCTCAGCGCGCTGCTGCACACTCTCCCTCCTCCTCTTCACTCTCTTCTTTTTTTCTGCCTCCTCCGGACCCTGACAGGAGTTTCTGCATTCGCCGTTCATCCGCAAACAAGGGAACATATACAAACCCAACAACAAAGACATGGACAACGACAGTCTGAACGAGAAGACGATGGAGGATGTCCACACCAAAGAGATCGACCTGGTCAACCGGGACCCAAAGCGCATAAACGACGACGTTGTCAAGGTGAGTCAAACCTTCAAAGCTGTTCACTTTATGTGCTTTTTATTTGGAAGTTAAACCTGAAGCTGCTGTGAGCTTTCTCTTTATGTTCGTGGTGACTGAACTCACACCTTTACCAGAGTACCTGTTGCATAGTGCGTTTGGTCTCATTGCAGCTGCTTTGACAATCACTGTAAGCTGAAATAAACCGTTGTGCCGAGGTGTTGGAGCTGTCAAACCGCTGTACTGTGCGGATGTGCGCGTCAGAGGCGCACGGCAGCTCTTTTTGCGCGCAGCAAAGAGCGCAGCGGCTCCTCCGGCAGGGTTCCCCCTCACTGACTTTCCCCTATTAGGAAGAATCTTTGCAGAAGTCTTACAGCTCAAGCAGGCGACAGTATTATCCTGAGCTCTCCACATGTGCAAACGTCCGCTGCGCGTAAAGCACAAGCGGTGGACGTTAAAGTTGAACATCCCACAGAGGAAACATTACGAATATCCTGTTGTTGGTTTCCCACAGTCCTTGATGCGCACACGCCTTATTGTTGGCAAAGCAGGATTCTTTCCATAAGAGAGCAGCAAATACCGAGTGTTTATTTGGTTTGAAGGAGGCAGCGGAGGGAGACAGAGTGTGTGGAGGCGGAGGAGCCACCTGACGCGTCCGCACGGTGAGCGGGGAGCAGCAGCTGCCTCAGCTCGGACACCCCCCTCCCTCCCCTCCACTTTTTTTTTATAACAGTGGGGTCAAACTGCGCTCTGCGTGGGACAGGAGGGGTCAGCTCTTTGAAATTCCTGAACTCTGCCTTGTTAAAACAGGGAAACACCCAAGTAACTGGTCAGTCTGAGGGGATATCCCTCACCACTCCCCACCTCTCCTCCCTTCTTCTTTCCTCCCTCTCCAGTCCTCTCCTGTCCTCCCTCCCCCTCTACATGCCTTTAGCTGCGTCAGAGGAGCCAACATCCATGTGTTGCTTTTTATTGGCTGCAGTTAAATGATAACTGACTGTCAGACATTATTGATTTTGTTGATTGGATGATCATCAGTAGATTAGCTCTCACTGTTCGGTGATTAGAAATGTGGAGACTGTACTGGCGTTTTGATAAAAAAAAACATATATAAACAGAATAAATGCATAAAATAGTAATATTGGTATACATATGAAATGAAACTGCAGGTCACTGGGGGAGAAATCTTTCTCTGAGAAGAAAAGCACATGTGAGGTTAATGTGTTTTAATTTGAAATGTGACATTTCATCTTGCAGTGCTGTTTAACACGAGGTGTCTTATATTACACCTGCTAACTGCAAATCACAAGTTCTTCCAGCATGTGAGTTTATCATTTGTTAAAATGACAGATAACCACATGATGAGCTGTGAGCAGGTTCAGATCCTTCTTCCGGTTCTTCCACATGAACAGTTTTACCAAAGCAGATTTTAAAAAGTTTTCCTCTTCAAACTGAAGAAAAGACTGAACTTTTCATTTAAATTAAATTTTAAGTCTTTTAGGTGTTCTTTAAGAAATCAAACTTTATTCTGTCCTTTTCTGGTTTTCTGCCTCTGTCTCCACTTCTTCCACCTCCCTGCTTTCTCTTCCTCCCCATTTCTCCTCCATTGTGACGGTGAGTCAGACTCTCCCTCCAGTCTCAGAATAGAAGGCAGCTTTATGATTGTCCCGCCTCTCTCTAATCAACTCAACAGACTGCTGGTGAAATTATCTGAATCACATGCACATACACTGTAAAAATTTGGAAAAACACGAGACTTCAAACTTCTAAGCCATACATTTAGGTGCAAGTGCTGCACTGCAATTTCCAGGTACTTTTACCTCAGTTACTTTAATATTTTACTCTTATAAACTTTATATGTCTATTCCAGTCCAAACATTTACCTGAAAGCTGCAGTTAATAGTTACAGATTTCCAAAAAAGAATCAAGACCATGTAAAATATAATGCACTTTTATACTCAAAGTGAAACCACCCGACAGTTCATCTTTCTCATAATACTTTTACAAAGAAAAGTTTCAATATGGAGCTTTTTATACTGTACTTTTGTTGGTTTAAAGCCTCTGAATACTTAACCCAAAACTGCTCCTAACCACCTAAAAAATCAGACGAAATCCCTTCACAAGGACTCTGACACATGTAGGGAAATACTTGCTTTATTTTCTATCAGGAGGAACCCAAAGGTGCTCACTGCCTCCCTCTGGATTTCAGAGCATGTAGGTTTTTTCTTTGTTTTTTTTACAGTGTGCTGTATATGGCAGCTCCGAGGTGCTTTGAGGTCAATGAAACAGCTCTGCCAAGTGGAAGCGTGTGTTTGGTGTGCCCCAATGAAAAGCACAAGCGAGGGAATCCCTTCCAGCAACTCTCATTCTGCAATCCACCGTGACCGCACACACACACACACACATACAGCACTCACACGTAAATGTGGGTACCGTGCGTGTAGCCAAACTGTATGGAGTGTACATGCACACACACACGCACACACACACAAAGCAACGATGTTCTTGTAATCAAAGGATTAAAATCTGCTCTCCTGTAGCTCCTGCAGCTGGCCTCAATCACCTGGCCACATCAAATAAGTTCTATATTGATATGCTATGTGGTGTGTGTTTTCCCCGCGAAGGGAGCTTTTGCCCCTGGAGAATTTGTGGGGCTTTTTATAGCAGAGAGGAGGGGGTCAGTGGGGGGAAAATGCCCCCATTGGAGACAGTTTTTGAGAGGGAGTTGTGAGAAGTTTGAACTTGGACAGCGGATCCAAAGTCCTGAAGGTCAAATCGAAAGGACTGAAACTCTTCATCAGAGACTGCCGAGCCTGCGATTGGACGACTCTTGATCATATCTGACCACTTAATTCTAGTTTATCTGATATTTATCTAATAAAAGATTGTCCTTGTGTGAAAATGTACCTTCTACATACCTACATTTTTTCAATTTTTGTATTTTTATCACAACTAAACAATTAAACACTCCTCCGTTGGCCATGACAGCTTGTGCTGCTGAATTTTATGAAACTGGATATATAACAAAAATATATATAAAAGCATCCAAGGTGGGTTTTTCCACGTATTTCCACCTTTTATTTATTAAAAGTGATTTGATGTTTGGCAACTACTAAGATAGTGGCCACTTCATTATTTTAATTTCTGAATCAAAAGCATGTTTAAAATCAAACTCTGCAGTCTTTGTTTCTTCATCACATACTGTACATCTCCACTGCCAATCATCCTAATCTCTCTCCCGAAGCAAACCAAACATTTACCCTGACTACCAAAGCCCCCCCCCACTAACCCCCGAACCAACAAAATGGTCCATTAATGTGCCTCTGACCTTTTCATCCAGAGACCCACTTTGTCTATTCAAGCAGAGCGGACAGCCTGAAGATAAAGCTCTGGAAATAGCACATCGCCGTATTTACTCAATAATACGGTTGCCTTGCCGACGGGTCACATGCCGACCCCGTGTCTCCATTGTTTCATATCAAACTTCTGATTGGGTCCGCAGAGATTCACGCTGCGTGAGAGCAGAACTGAGCCACGGCAGTAAAACTTTTGAATGCTTTTAATGCTGTAGATGCTTCATATTATTGAATTTCCCCTTTTATTAACAGCCAAGTCATGAGGACTCTGAAAACGTGGACTTCTTTGACCTTTCTTTTCAAAATGTCCTTGCTTAGATCTGAAAAAAACAAAGACACATTTATTATCTGTTTCCTTCTTTATGTACCATTGGCGTGAGTGGAAATTTATTTATGACTCTTTCAAGTTGATGATTTTTTTTTAATGCACTAGATAGTAAAGTGCCAAACCTCAGGTAATGATGCAGATTTTTCCTCGTAACGTTGAGCATAGAACTACATTTAGAAAATGAAGAGCCATGGAAAGTAAAAAGAACCAAACAGCTTCGCTTTATGAAGTCAAAAACTCTCACTGCCGGGGTTGTGTTTGTGCCTCTCTGCAGAAGGCCCTCATTTAGTCTCAATCAAAGTTCTGGAAAGTGAAGTGGAGTGGGTCCACTTTAAAATTTGTAGCTGTGGAAAAATTAAATAGACGGGCACGCTTGGTTTTGTGGCTGCAGTCAGATTTATATTCTAAATCTGCAGCCGGTCGGTGCCGTGTGAGAAGCTTTGTGCTGCCGTTTGGGGTTAAAAGAATTGGACTCACGAGCTGTTTTGAGGGTAAAAACGCAGCTCTGTTGGGATATTTGAAGAGTCCTAAAATAAGACATGGAAAAATGTGATATTCATTCTTACATAATGAAAAAAACAGCATAAATTAAGTCAAAGATGTGTTTTATAGTCTACATTCGCTATAAAGATTTTGACTTTAGAACTTCGGGAGATGTGTATTACATATTTAGTGTGTCAGGGTTGTTTATATTCAATTAATAATGCAATTAATTTCTTTTAGTTTCAACATAGTCCAGGTCTGGCTTGGCTGGGCACACACAATCCTCCATAAAACCACAACATGATGCAACATTTTGCATTGATTAAAACATTTGTTTGATTAGTGTTTTGATTAGTGAGTTTTAGATCGGCTGGTTACCTTTGGGCAGAGTCGAGCTAGCTGTTTCTCATTGCTTTCATTCTTTATCCTGCTAAGCTAAGCTAACTTGCAGCAGTTTTGCAGTCTTATTTCCTTTGAATGATGATAAATATCTCCATGCAAACATGGATATACGTCATTACAAAATAAAATTTGATTCCACTTTCTTATTGGGCTGCAGTTTGAAGCCACTATCTTTAAAAAATAGAGGTAAAACTAACACATGAACCTCGCAGAAATCTCTCGCCGTGATGTGAAACGGTAAAAGTAAACCATAATGTGCTCATCATCTTCGACGCCAGCTGTCAGCTCGTGTAAGTGGGCATCACGTCCTCCAAACAGTGGATAGTATCTCACCTCGGAATGAAACACTTGACTTTTCCATTTCACTGTCAGAGTGACACTGGATAATATCTGCCTGACTTATTGATATTGCAGCCATTAGGCCTCAGTAGCCCGACCAGTCTGTTAGATGAGCCACAGTCTCCAAGTAACTGTAAAATAAATATTGACTGTGCACTCAGAGGCCCGTGGAGAAGACGTGAGAGGGAAGAAGAGTCTGCATTGTGTTTACAGTTGCCACTTTTCCCTCCATTGCTTTTAAACAGGACTGGTCAGGTAATGGATTGCAGGGATTAGCCCGCTGAAAGGTCAGATAGGCGTGTTTGGAAGAAAAGGAGCACTATGTTCTTGTTCCTCTTAATGGCAGGTGGAGGAGGGGGCGCACAGATCACCTGTCAGTCAAACACTGTGGGTGGTACGGAGACATCTCCCTCTTTGGATCTTCTTTCTTTGTTGAAAGTTTCTGTAGGCAGCGCTCTTTCTGCTATTTGTCCAATCGCGGTGACTGTCACTGGTCCTTCTGCTTATCCCACAAAAACCCCGAAACGTGAAACACATCACGTCCTGTGCACCAGAATTTTTCCTAATTAAGACATACCTCACACAGAGTGTTTACAACAGCAGATGTAAAAGCCTCTCGGAGCTGATTCAGCCTGATAATTATTTAGATATCAAACAGTACCGATGGAGTCTTTAAACCACCGAGCAGACGAAGCCCTGACAATGTTTTACTGGCTACATCTGGAGCATTTGTGGCCACCGTTTAACTTAAAAATAGTTGACAATTTGACAGTTTAATTCGCCCATTCTGGTCCAAGTTTAGCCTCAGAAAGATATTTGTTTTATCCATTCAGCAATTAACATTTTACACAACTGCTGCAGATGTTTAAGTATCTATCTATCTAGTTGGGTGTTTTCTAGAGGCTCTGGAGACAAATTTCCTGGTGTTGATTTGCAGAAAGCAGATTCCAGAGATAGTGTGTGTAGCAATCAGTGTTTTGGGCGGGGCGCTTTGTTGGTGGTTGTCGCCAGTCGCTGCGAGGAGAAAGCTCGTCAGGAATCCCATTCTCCATTCAATCTTAGCAAACTGATACAACAACAAGGAGAGAAGCAGCTGATTTATGTGGAAATAATGAGCTGAGAGTCGACAGACTATAAAATGTGTGTGATGTTTTCATTAGCACTATTATCAGAGCGCTTGTGAAATACTGCTGCCAGCGGATGAAGGTATTTGACGAGTCGAGATGAGGAGTATACTGGACGGAACAAGTCAGTTTGAGCGTGTGATACTAGTATTTTGTTTTTACGTTCAACACTTAAAGCATATTTTCTCTTTTTTAAGACATCGGTGAGAGTCCTGCTGCTACCTAAAGATGATAGGAAGTGAAATTTAGCAGTCAAAGTTTACATTTGCCCAACCTCCTTCCTGGTCATGTCTTCGCTCGTTAACGGGGCCTTCGTTCTCTCAAAGAAGCCTCTCCGCTGTTTGTCTGAAACCTTCAAACAACATGTTCACATTCTTTCTTTTCAATCTGATTGAGATTATTTCAAAACAAGCATTCCTGTTTCTCATAAGGCACCCTTTATAGCGGCTGTAGATCAGTTGCTAATGATGAAAAGATTATTCATAGATTATTGATGAGAACCAATTTTGGGATGCCAGGTTGTAACAAAACATTTTAGTTGGTTTTATCCTTTCTGTTTGGTAATAATGCAAGTTTTACATGTTTATAAGCAATTTATAAATGCTTAAGAAGGTGCTAATAAATCAAATTTGGGCCTCAGTGACCGTATCGTCCAATCAGTTAAAGAGATTATTCACAACCTGGCAGCCAAAGGTTAATCTTATTAATGGCTTGTAACTGAGCTCCAAAGTATTTGTCCTGTAAATAGTTTAGTACCATTAATAGTGTTTTAAAATTAGAAAGTGCTTTGAAAGTGAGTTTTAATTTGTCATCTCTCTCTATCTCCTTCCTGCTAAATTAAAGTCTGAAATGGGTTTATGTGTTATTCAAGTCCTGCTAAAAATGTGCCAAAGGGTCCCTCACAATTATAGTATATATACAAACACTGATAAAGTCATGGAGTTTAAATGATTTGTGAGTCACAAGTTGAGTTGATGTAATTTATAGTGTTATTAGTGATGTAGCATCAACACATGGTGTAATATAAAGTGTTATATGTCCTGAAGTGGAGGCATTTCTTTATTTTACTGTATCTTTTTAATATGGATCACAGGAAGAAGAGTTGCTGCCAAGATGTGCTTATTATAGATCTGTTAGAAGTGTTTTTGCCAGCGTTTTCTCACTCTCTGACTTCTTCCCTATTCAGGTAGACTTCGAGGATGTGATCGCCGAGCCTGAAGGGACCTACAGCTTCGACGGCGTGTGGAAAGCCAGCTTCACCACCTTCACCGTCACCAAGTACTGGTGCTACCGGCTGCTGACGGCGCTGGTCGGCATCCCCCTGGCGCTCATCTGGGGAATCTTCTTCGCCATCCTGTCCTTCCTGCACATCTGGGCGGTGGTGCCGTGCGTCAAGAGCTATCTGATCGAGATCCACTGCGTCAGCCGCGTCTACTCCATCTGCGTGCACACCTTCTGCGACCCGCTCTACGAGGCCATGGGCAAGTGCCTGAGCAGCATCCGAATCCGCGTGACCAAGGAGGTGTAGCGTCCGCGACGAGGAAGAGGAGGAGGAGGATTTACGGCAAGAGGGGAGGGAGGATTGGAGGGCTAGAGCAACACAAATGGAGGGGAAAAAGCCAGAACAGCAAAGAAGAAAAAGAAAAAAAATAGACCTCTGGAAAATGAGACTTTTCCAGAGCTGGGCGGGGGGGTGGGGGGTTGTTTGGAAGTGAAGGGGGCGCGGTCACATGGCACCTGACCCCGCCTTTTTTCCACCAGCTGTTTTTTTTTTGTGTGTGGGCACAGGAAATCAAAAGGGGTTGTTTACCAGGGGTTTTTGTTGTTGTTTTGTTTGTGTTCTTTAGTTGTTTTTTTTTTAATTCCTCATGGTTAACTTGCAAGAGCTCCATATCTGTTTTTTCTGTTAGTTTTACCATATGATGTAAATTCCCTCCATCCTTACTGTTTCTGTGGAGAGCTTATCATGTGAAGAGGGGATGTCGGGGTGTATCACTGTCTCCTCTCGTGCTTATTTGTGTTTTATTTTTTTTTTTTTTTGAGCACTTGCCCAGGGCAGGCAGGGTGGGGTTGGACGCCGTCGGGACGGGGGAGGTCAAAGTGGAGAGAGAAAGTGTGAGTGCTGCCAAATTCTATCTGACTCAGCAAAAATCAAAACAAGCCAAACAGCACGGCGACACTCCTCTCTCTGCCCCCCCGTGACCTCCAACCCACCCACCAAAACCAAACAACCCCCCATTACTCCCCCCAAACCACCCCCATTCACCCGGCTTCCCAGCAGTCTGACACACTGAACCTGCCCTCGTTCCTGCATGCACCTCCGTCACCTCGCCAGCAACTCGCCGTCCGCCACCGCCACGCCCGCTCACGATGCAGGACTGACCTGCATCAGCCTCTTACTTCGCCTCCACCTTTCATCACCATTATTCTCATAATTACGCGTGTGTGACCGAGAATGTTTGCATCTGAATTTTTTTTGTTGTTTTTTATTCTAATGTGGCTTTTCTGATCAATTTAGGCCTTTTCATTTTTTTCCAGTAAAGCTTGATGCTTTTAAATGCATATCACCATAGTTCCACAGTGGATGCTTTTTTTTTCTACACTATGAATATGAAGAACTTTAAGGGGGGTTAATTTCAATACCATTGTTCTAATATCTCCTACATGTACTGTATGGGTGTTTGTGCAGAAAATGAGACTTTACAGGCCGTGGCCTCATTCCAGTGCACTAATCTATGGGAAAGTATTGTTAGTGAATAGCACTAATGAAGATCTCCTCTCTATATTTGCAAAGGTAGTAGAGTACTAGCAGTTACTTTTGCACGCTCTGCACTTTGGCCGTGCAGTTTCAAGCTTGTGTGGAGATTTTTCTGACGCACTGTGGTACTTACACAGGTTAATGCATTGGAATTAAGACAATGTGAGGTGGAACGTGTGATTTTGGATGCATTTTTACTTGTTATCTGGTCATAATTGCACCCTCCCCCTTGTTTTGTCTTCTTAATCTTGTTTTTTTTTCCCCCCTGACTGGTGTGTTTTGCTGCCCCGCTCCTTGACTGTGGACACGATGCTGAAAAGCATCAAACTGATGTCTTCCACCCCAGAAATGGGCAAAGGGGGAGACAGTTGGGTTGGATTCCTGGGTTGGATGGTGTGGGTGGGGAGGGGGGGTTGTGTTTTATCGAGACACTAAGCTCTCTTTGACTCCGTCACCTTCAGTCTAGCTGCTGTCTTCTCACAGGGATGGTAAAATCACAGCACCTGTTCTTTGAATTGAGTGTTTTTAAGCTCTAAAGGTGATATTTTTATAAGAGAATATTTTTTTCCTTCCTTGCTTTTACTGTACAATATCACGCTGTGCACATTAAAATTTAATATAATCCATCGTGCATTTGTTTGTTTTTCCATTCACAGTTTCGATAAAGAGATCACCAGCATGCGCCTCCCTGTGAAAGTCACATAAATACAGTAGATTTTTTTGTTTCTTTCCTTTCTTGTGATATTGAGTCATAGCAAATCTAATTGTGTAATGATTCACTGTAGATACTTGGTGACTGGTTTCATTCATTTGCACTCCAGGAACCAGTGGAAGCTACTTGTGGAAAAAATACATTTGAATGAAGCTTGAGCAAGAAAAATAATTTCCAGCCGGAGTACCCTCCAAACGCTGTGTCGTGTTTGTTTCTGAGTCTGTGTCAGTAATGCCTGCAGTGCTGCTCACAGGCTTTTTTTTTTCCGAGCCTGGCACAACATTTCCATGGTTACTCGAGAAACAAATAAAAGTGTCTCGACTCTCGACTGTATTCAAGTTAACTTACACCAAAAAGGAGGCACATAATTATGCAGCCCGAGGCAAGCCTGGACTCTCACTGTAAACTGTGCTGATGAACAGTAATATGTTGAGAATGAAGTCAGGTCGACTTCACAATGGCTCATTGTTTTAATCTTACGAGGGTGATTTTCAAGGACACAGCGGATACAAAAGAGTGCTGCCTCCAGGTTTTTCTTTCAATTTATGGAGAAAAAACTGGAGCCAAGCCATAGTTTGTGCCTCTCTTGTATTAACATAACATCTCAGGGTTATGTTAAGTAGCCAAAAGTATGTGGACAGTACTTGAAGTGGGCATTAATCTGCTGCTAAAACATCTTCTACTCTGCTCACATTTAGTCAAAAGAGTACAGTCAGGTCTGGTATCATGATGATAAGGTTAATATTCATATGTAATAATATTAATAATGACATTTTTTTATTGTATAAAGAACAGAAACAACAAAACTTAAGACACAATCTTCTTTATTGTGCAGCTGACAGAATATTTTTTATCCAAGTGGGTTTTCCAAATATTGTCAGGGGTTTATCCATCAAAAAACCTGATGGTGTGCTGTGTGATGTACATGAGTGGCACAAACTGGGACTGGATGTTGTCTAACCAGCATTATCTAACCAAAGAAAGTACAGTTCAGCCAGGGTAGAATAAATATATAAGATCCCGGGAGGAAAAAAAAAGCATGCAAATCTTCTGAACACCGAAGGTACATAAGCCATAAGGGACTTCTGCACAGACAGAAACAACCTCAAAAGTCTGCACTAAGATAAGCATCATTACAATAACACATCCAAGCTGAACCACAAAGAAAAACTCCTGAGCGGGATGCAAAAGGTCCCGGTAGGGCACAACGTGCTCGCTCCGGAGGGGAAAGTTTCCAGTGATTCTCAGGGCAGGACCAAGGCAGAAATAACAGGAGGACGAGAGGACACAAAGACGGCTGTGTTACCTCCATGAAGTCGACACGACTGGATGGTGGCACTTGTGAGCTAACAGGAGTGACCTGATACAACCAGAGTAAGAAGGTGAGAAAGTTTAACTGTTCAGATTTCATTTGGGGGTCCTAATCTACCACAAACCTCCTCGTCAGGTGGATCACACAAAAGGTGGCATGTCTTTACAAATTTACAAATAAAATAAATACTTATTATGCACATCACAGGCAGTTATTTTGCAAAACAAGCTGAGGTTTTTTTCCATTTAAGTTTTCATCGACATCTGTTGGCTTCCATTCATTTACATTCCTTTGTGACAAATACTGAATGGAGACTCGATGTTCATCTCTACAACTTAACTACTCAAGCTAGTTTTAGAGGAGAAAAACATCCAAAAATGTTAAAAAGTGAAGTAAGTTGCACATAGTTTGTTAGTTAGTTAAGGTGGAAACATTTGCAGAAATACTGGTATCGCCCTTGCTGTCCCCTTAAAAAATCCTGATTTTGCTCCTGTTTTCTACAATATTTGCATGCTCCCTTCATGTTTGCAGGATTTTCTGCCAGCTTTCAATAAGAATAAGACTCTAAACAACCAATAAATACGAACATCAGTGTCCTAATAACTACGCTCAGCCTGAGGATGCAAGTTTCCTTCAGGTTTTATTTTTCCTCTTGCATGCTGGGAAAAACTACAGCATCCTGTGACTATAAATAATATTTTTGATAAGGTTGGATGGAAGGAAATGTTTGACACATAAAGTGGGATCACTATAAAGTCATTTTACGGGGCATGTGTCTTGATTCGATTCTTTTTGAGAGACTTACCTCAGCTTTTACAATGCAATGGCTCTCTCTAGTGGCGCAAATTAACAAACGCATATGTGCACCATGTTAGGAAAAGTTTGAGGACCCCAGTACAATATGAGATTGTTGAACACAAAACCATGGGCATTAATACAGATATATAAAACCACCTGTTTTCTTTGAAGGCTCTACACCAGATCATTAGACCTGACTGCTCCCATTCAGCATCACTGAGGTCCAACACTGATGTTGGATATAAGTTTTGGCTCACAGTTGGTCCCAAAGGTACTGGACAAGGTTATGATCACTGAAGTTCCTCCACACCAAACTAGGAAAATCATTTCTTTATGGAACTGGCTTTGTGAACAGGAGCTGCCTCATATTGGCATACAGGCATCATTATTTCCCTTCATTTAAATTATGAAGCATAGTCCAAAAGATGAAACACAGCCCCTGATCAAAAGCACATGTAAGTGTGTGGACAGGGGAGTTTGCATAACTTGGGTCATATCATGTGCTTTATATGCTGAATTTTATCTAAACTGTGGGTCCAAAACTTCTTTTATAAACAAACCTTGCTTAATCTTTAATCATCTCTAATTTCCTTTTCATCTTGCCTCTTTACTGAGTCATGGAAAGAATAAGAAGTCTTAATAGTTGATATATTTTATAGACAGAAGACCAATTAAAGTGCAAAGTGATTATTGTATTTTGCTTTAATAGAGTCATTTTGCATCATGCAACACTGTGAGTGGAGGGAGGTTATATTTCACTTTCATGGCAATAACTGATAATGGCAGCTGTGTTTTTGGACGTCACGTCAGTTTCCGTTTCAGGTTTCGTCATCTGTAGTCATCGACCGCCGCTTTGTTTGTTCGGCCATGGTAACTGTTTCCTCCCAACACTCGCAGAGGCCAGAAAAAAAACAGTTTGCTGCTTCACACGCAGGTGAGCTGAAGAGTTAGTCTGTTGTGGGTGTAAAAGCCTTTTGATTTTTCTTGGAAAGTCACCACCGATACACAGGTCATAATCCCGCAAAGGCTTTCAGCAGTGGGCCATAAGCTCAGTTAACACTGTGCTACATCGTTTTTTATGATTAGATTGCGACTTTATTTAAATAAAAATGTTAGAGATTTTAAATAAATAAATAAATAATAAATATATCAAGAGTGATATTTTTATGGAAGCACTATCCACGCATTGACTGCTTTATTAACCCTCTTCAGATGATTTATTGCATGACTCCTGTGTGGATGAAACCTAAACTCCCTGGTTGTCAGTGGAACAAACATCCTGTTGTAAAAGAGTGAGACGGCAGGTAGATAACAGATGTGACGAGCGCAAGGCAGACGTGATGTTCGGTCTCTTCCGTCGATGACTCAGTGGCATTCGTCAGTGGAAAGTCAGAGAACAGGTGACATAAACACTGCGGCTTTTAACCACCCGGCGGGCGGCGGGATCAGCAGCTGTTTCTTCTCGCTGCAGACACATCAGACACAGCGGTGATTAGAGAGAGAGAGAGAGTCCTCAGTGACTCTCTGTGATTTGTTGCTGTCAAAATACATCAAGCAGAGAGTCCCTGAACGTGGTGGTTATGGAGATACTTTCACATCTACGTCACTTCAGCTCTGTAAGGTTTGTTCAGTCAAACTCTTTTAAGGCCTGACCTCTGACCTCTGAGAGTTTATATGTTGAATTTTGGCTTTGCATTGGCTTTTTTTACTTCATTAGAGTGCACTCTGTGTTTCCCATCCATACTGCTTTCTTGGTCAGGTCATACAGTCAAAGGATATCTCTAATCTCATCTTTAACTGATTGGTTTTAAATGGTTTTATTCATCCAGTTCTTCCCTTTGACTCCCACATCTCCTTTAATAAGGGTAGACGGCAATAAGAACAATTTGAGAAAGTTTTATATTTCAAAGTAACTTAAAAATAAGAAAATGCAGAGTTGATTGAACTTGTTTTTTTCATTTGTTAAAGTTAGTTTTCAGTCTCATATTCTCTGCTAGCTGAGAATATGTTGTTGGGTTAATTTCTGTACTCATTTAGAGCAACGAATTGATCTTTCCATCCTCCTTGTGGATGATAAAGGTAAAATCCTCAATCACATAATGTATTTTTTACAGTATATCACAATAGTCATACACACTGTGCGATGGTATAGTCATTTTTATGGAATATCATTTATAAATATATAATGGTAATTGATTTGCAAAATTGCTCATTATGTGGCAATTCATGTTGTTTTAAAACATAAATGTTCTGAAAAGACATTATTTTTATTTCATTAGCCTTTATCTTAAGTTTAGTTTCTTTCTTTTTTTGTTTTTACTATTTTCAGGGTTAGATGTGTTCAGATGTGTTTTTTCATTCAGATGAAGAAGCCACACTCACACAGAAAAGTTTTTTCGGGGGTCAGAGGGTCTTTCCACACATACTTCGACATATTTTGAAATTTCTTTACTAACTCATGCACACCAACTTTTTTTGTTTTGTTGTATTTTGATATTTAGTTTCACTTTTGTCTCACTTATATCCTCCCTCTTGATTTGTTAAATGGGAAAATCAAAATAAGCAGTATATATTAAAAGCCAACTTTGCTTAGCTCTTAGACTGTATTGATTTTTTACCTCTAGATTCCTCCAGATTAATCATTTTCTTGTCTGCAGAAGTGGATTATTTGTTTTTGTTATGTGGATTAGTCTGTTGCTGGTGGCCTGTTGTGACCATCAGTGGGCGCTGACTATCTGCAGACCGGAGGAGTTTTGGTCTTCCTGATCCGTTAACAGACATCTGCAGCTGAGACACATCTCTGATGGTTTTTGTGAAGCCAGTCACTCGGGTCAGCTCACACACACAAACACAACACACACACACACACACTGCCCTCTGTGTTCTCCAGCGTGTCCTCGTTATTTGGTTTCAACAAACAAACCCTCAGGGAAGCTGCTGAGACCACACACACCAAGCGCTCAGGCTGTTTGTCTGCAGGGCATCGTGGTCTTATCTTGCATGTTGTACAATGTCAGTAAGTGTCTCTTATGTTTATGTGTTGTTTATTGTCCATGGATATTTTCTTTTTTCCAATGCACCTATCAAAAGGATGCTGAACTAACCAAAGCTTTTAAATTTTTGTTTTCAGGACTCTACAGAATCACACACTCCACCTTTAAATGGGATGTTTCAGGTGTACTAAAGGCAATTCCACCTGCATTTCCCAATGAAAATATAGCTGCTTTGAACAGATGCCTTGAAATTGATCAAAAATAAACATTAATTCAATATAAATGGCTCCTCTGATGATTTCTGAGGCCTCCCACTGAGCAGACGGGAGCACCATTTGCTTCTTTTTTGCACAGTCGTACCACATTTGCAGGGCTTTGTGCTGTATTTAACTTTTTCCTCCAGTCTCCTAAATTCGATTTGGTTGTTAATAAATATACAGAAGCTCCTTTGTAACCAGACTTGTCATTAAAACAAGTCTTCACACACACACACAAAGGGAAAATCCCACATCCAAAGTTTTCAGAGCAACAGTCTGATTCGTTTTTTGGCCTCGCGCTCCGTCAGCTGTTACAGCAGTCAATAGTGAAAATTATGAAGCATGCTATGACATCAAGCGAGAGGAAGGCTGGCACGGATCCACCCTCCCTGCAGCCTCGCCGTCCAACACACCAGCCTTTTACAGATGTTCCTACTCCCCCCTCATCATGGCACACCTGGTCCTCCATAAGTCGGTCAGTGAGCCCTTTGAAAGGATACGTCACTTTTACCACATCTGTTGGAGAAAACGTAATACAACAGCTCTTACAGGATCAATCTGACATTTTCTTTTGTTGATTGATTGCTGAAAATGAGCTGGAAATTTTTTTGTCATGCAAGAGAATTTCTCCAAGGAAAAACCGAGCCAGTGTCTTCAGAGGAGCAAGTACAAAAAGCTTTCAGGAAGTGGATATGATGAAATCAGCAAAACACACTTTACTGATTTTTACTGATGAAAATGTCACATCGATCAACATCAAACATCAGAATATGTTTTGTGGAAATGTGTGTTATGTGTGGAGAAATCAAGTCACCTGTTTTGGTCATAGTTAGTAAAAATGTAGGATTTTGTGCTTTTCATTGGATAAAAACTGAAAAAATGTCATCATCTCTGTCATTTGAACCTTGACTTTACACAACAAAACTCTTTTATTCTTTTAATTGGTGGATTGTTGCGTTGACAACTGATATAAATGAGTGCTGTCCTCCGTTAAAGATGTGTGTAAAGTTGACTTATGTGTCTTTTGTTAACTCAGACTGCAGGATAAAGACAAAAAGGAGGTCAGGTGACTGAGGCTGCTCACTAAACAAGACAACATCCTCTCCCCGTCATGACGATCTACAGATATAAATCACTATAAAAATAAAACATTTAAGTCTCAAACCTAAGATGAAAAGAAGAAGCACAAACATATACAGTATAAGGAAAAAGGGCACCAGAAAGCTCAGATGCCGTTCTGTGATTTCACAGGCACTTGAACGTGGTTTATTTTAGTCAAAGCTTCCACAGATAAACAACCAGGACGGGAGAGTTTAAGAGCTCTTGAAGGTTTCCCATAAACAGTTTAACAGGATGAGAATGACACAGCAGAGGCAAATGGAGCACTGGATGCTGTAAAGACTTTTATTTTGCACAGAAAAGAACATATTTTTATTATACTTCATTAGATTAAATTGCAGAAACAGAAGATTTTATAGTAACAAAGGTCAAAGAGCAAAGATATTTGTCATAAAAATCTGTAGCTGAGATATTTAAACTGCTTGAGAAGAGTAAGATGGATGTTTTTACAGTGCACATGTAAAACTGATGTCTCATTTAATCTAAATTCTAAAATAAGGTATTTTTTATTTGATTTTTTTAATCTGAAACAAACATCCACCGGTGTCTAAAATCCTCAGTGTCATTCTCAGTCACTCTGAGACTTTACAGCTGTCTAATAAACTGAAACTCATCCACATTAATGCCTCTGAGCCATATCTTATCACAGGGATATGGACCGAGGATGTGTCCTGAGTTGATACGGCGTCTTCTTTATTATATTTATACCTCCACTGAAGGCCTTGGTTGAGTCTCGATATGAGCTGTGGTGCTGCGACTACCTCCGTGGACCGAACAGATTGGCAGATACAGCAGCGACTTCTTGACTGACAGCCTTCTCGCCTGTCCGCCGCGGCGACCATTTCCTGCGACGTGTGAGATTGTAATCTTTTTTGATTTCCTTTTTCATTAGGAGTGCCTTTATCGAACATGCAGGTAGAAGAAGATGGGAGCGCTGATCTGTCTCTCCCAGACATGAAAATATGGAGTCAGGCCTCCCAGCAGGGTGGTCTGATGTCTGGCTGGCTGCGAGGTAGAAAAAGTTGACAAAAGGTTCAGTCGAGGGAATATGAGCATCATTCATGAATATATAAGGATGTTCAATAAGCAAAGTGGCACAAATGTCCTTTAAAAAGTGTCATTTCTGTAATATGAGCCTTATTCTTTCTAATAATTCCTAAAACAAACAAGAGGAACTTTTTATTATTATGTCATTATGTTTTGCTTTAAAGCCTGAATGTGAGAATGAATTAATTCCCTCTTAAAATGACATTTCTTTGCAGTATAATAGACATTTACAGCAGCCCTCTCAGCCTTTGTGGTCACTTAACCTGCCACTGTGACAGGACACAATAAACTAAATAATATATTTTTAAATCTGCCTTTAACATTAGAGATAAAGGGTTTTTCTTTTCCTTTAAGTCTGATATTCAGCAGTTTTATTAACAATGTACCACTTTTTCCTCCCAAATTAGCAGAAAATTCACTGCAATGCAATGCAGGTGCAGGACAGGTGAAGATCTGATAAACAGGTGCAACTTTTCCTCAACAAGTAAATCATAGCAGTATTTTTTGGCAATCTTAGACACACAGACATTAACAGAAATGTCCATCTGCTCTTAATATTTGTCAGCAGGCTCCTTTAACAGTATTGACTCCCTGATGGAGACACTGAGCTGCTCTCTCGTTAAGTGATAGCAAAGCGCAGACAAGAGCATCAGCTGGAAAAATCCTCCCCTGACCTCCCTTTAGTGCAACCTTTTATGAACTGCTCTGTCGTTATCTGTCATGAACTGTAAAGAGCCTGTTGAAGGGTTGGGGGGTGGGGGGGCTGTCCGTGAGGATGCACAGCCGAGCGATGATGAAGGCCGCGCACACTCAATCACCACTCCGCCCACGAGCTAAAGGAGCCGCGAGTCCATCGGCAGAATGATGCAGCCGAGGGCCTCTGATGGGCTGAGAGCATCAATCAGAGTTTACTGTCCTGGTCAGCAGTTAACCAGGGTTCATATTGACCCTGCAGGTGATAAATAACCTCCGCCGGGCCAGGTTTAGGTGCACAGGGAGGGTCGATGGAAACGGTAAAATCAAGACTGAGTGCGGCCCTGCTCCTCCCTGATAACCACTTGCTTTTGTCCACGAGATTACCCTCTTCTCTTTCTGCTCAGGAGCTTGGAAATTACCCTGACCTGAAGCTCCCTTCATCATCGGTGCCTGTTCACGTCAAGCTCCAGCAGATGGCGCCATAACAAGTCAAGACAAAATTTAGTAAGCAATATTTATGCAGATAGCTCAGATTTGGAGATAAACTACATGGCCAAAAGTATGCAGACACCAAACATAACAGTTTATATGTGATTTTTATACTTCTAGTTCCAAAACCAACAGGCTTTATTCTTCTTGTTTTAGGTTTTCCACCAGATGTTGGCACCTGAGAGCAAAGCTTTGCATTAGTGATGTTTAGTTTTCATTTAAAAATTAAACAGCAACTTTAATTTATAGTGTCCCTTTTTTTTCTTATTGTAATTTAATGCCACTTGTTACCCTCAGCAGTCATATTGCCTAATCTTCCCCGTCATGTTTTTGCCTTGGCTACTGTGCAGCCTCGGCCTAAACACACACAGAAAATAGAAAGTCCATATTTGTTGTGCTGCAGGTGTTCGCAGGATGCAGATCATTCCTGCAGCTCATGTCATGCTTTGGGGTTTCTGCAGTCTGCGTGCCAGCAGTGCGAGGTTCACCACCTCCTTCTTCTTCTTCCTTCTTCTTCTGCTCCCCGCCAAGACAAGGGCCTGGGCCAAAACAGAGCTTACCACCACAGGCCGCACAGACACACCCCTAGGGTATACAGTCAGACACACACACACCCAGAGTCAGACACACCCCATTGGCATCTGCGTCAAAAATGCCCCGAGGTAAGGCAAAACACAGTTCCTCGCACAAACAGACTACAGAGAGTGGAGGAGTGTGTTGAGGAACTTCTGGCTCATCAGTGAGAAGTTAAAAAAGGAGATTGAGCTTCAGAGGGGAGCTTTTAAAAGAGTACTTTTTCTTAAGGGACACGCTTAATTTGAATTACAATCGGGGGCATTCAGTCGAAGCTTTCAGCCAGATTTAATATCAAATACGTGAGCAGGTAAAAGAGAGATACAGCAGGAGGTTCATTCTTCGACAATGTTTCATCATAATTATGCTTAAAGTTTGTGAACTTGTGTGAAGGAATAATTTCACATTTTACTCTTATTCCCTTATTTCTATGGTCTCTCTGTGACAACAAGACTCCAAGAAGTCACTGCACAGTGGTGAAAAAAAGAAAAGTAGTCCTGCACAAAACCAACTGTTAAACCGCGAATTGTTATTTTCATTCTTCAGTTTTTGCAGAGGTTAAACAAACAAGATGCAACGTGTTAATTAGAGGTGCTGGTGGGTGGATTTTGCTTCCAGCCTTTATACTAAACCAAGCTGACTAACTCCTGTCAAGAAGGTGAATGAATGTCTAACTCTTTTAACCTTTAACGGTCTCCTCTGAGCTCTGACTTTATTTATTCTTCCTGGTATAGTCACAGTGTTTCACCTTTAAATTGAGCTGCTTGTGTTCTTTATCTATTATTGCTGCTTACTTGCTGCACAGTTGTATTTGTTGTAACTCAGCGGTGTTGTAAAAGCTGCTCCTTTGAGATGAAATGAAAGCTCATGATGTGCGACGACAGTTTAAGGGCCCTCCGGTGTGATGCCAGAGGTAACGGTGCTGCTCCTCTGGGAAATCAGAGAGTCAAGAGTGGAAAGGTTGATAAATATGGGAGGTGCATGTGAAGTTGAAGATTATTCATTTTTATTCCAAGAATAATAGCAGATACTCTAAACCAGCTGTTTCTCTCTATCGTTAAAAAAGAGAAGAAACAAAGACATGTATCACTCTGTAGGGACATTTTCCAGACGTACAGAGTGATGTGTTTGGTTTTACAGAGACGTCACAGATTTTGCCACTTGAACACACTCATCCCCTGACTGTCCATCTCATTAAAACCCTCACATGTCACCGTGTCTGTCAGAAAGTGAATGCAAACAGCCTCTGTGCACATTAATTCTCCATCGACTCTCTGTTATCAGGGTTCCCAGTCTTCATTCCAACTGCCCTCCTTTCAGGAAGTGGGACAAAGGAATTTTTTGTGCCGGCCACAGTGATTCATGGCTGACACACACACACACACACACACTCAGTTGGTTTAGCCTTTATAACTTAGCTCATTATCTATGGCTGAGTGAGCCGTTTTAACATGACAACCAATAGTCTGACTCACAGTGGGTGCTGGAGGAGAGTCAGGTGGAGGCCGGAGAAGAAAGAAAGACGGGCCTTCCTTCATGTGACCTTTTCTTTGGGTTTTTCTTTTTTTTTTAATTGTCCACATTTATGGAGTTGAACAGCCAAGGGCACATTTGCAGCCTGTTATGCTGCATAATGTGATTTATTACTGAGTCTAGGTCAAAAATAATTGGACCTGGCAGATAAATCTCTCAAAACCAATGAGTTTCATGTTAGGTAATGGGGAATTTACACCACATATGTACAGAAAAGATAAATCATACTAATTAAAGTTCTATGAGGTCATTATACATGAAATAATGCATCAAATTATACAGAAAATAGCGCCTCTTTTGAAAATCAGAGCGATTTTGTTGTAAGTGGTGGGTCTGTGGCGCATGATATCACCAACCAGCTTATAATTTAGTGTTTTCCAGCTCTCCCTGTGGGTCTGCCTCACCTGAGGAGCACAGACTGAGGAGCCGCGGCACCTGGACGCGTCACGGAGCTTGGAGAGGAAAGGAGGCGGAGCTTTACGCGCAGGGAGAGGAGCTGAGAGCGGCGTGTTTCTGCTGGATGCAGTCTCCCAGGCAGTGTTGAGTCTCACAGGTTTCAGCTGGAGAGCAGCGGGCTTGAGCTTAACTATTGGAAAACACAGCAAGTCCGTCTGAGGAGAACATCTTAACCACTTTTTCTTGGAGTTTTGTTTCCCCACCAAGAAGCGAAGCGAAGCGAAAAATCTCCAACGTTCAGTTTGGACTTGATGAGAAAGTCAAAAAGTCCCGCTCCTGAAGAGAAAAGCGGAATATGATTTGAATCAAGGGAACTTGCTGCACTGTTGCTCGTTAACAGGTGAGTTTTATCATCTCAACATCTCTTGGTGTCTTTACTTTGCTGGTTTTTATTTTACGCAGACGGTGTTTTCATGCGTAAAAGCGCAGAGCCTGCGACACTCCTCACCCTCCTCTCCTCCTCCTCTGGATATCACAGCCTATTTTGAAATGTTTTTTCTGGCTCCCCAACGCAATTTCGCCAACTTCCCATTCGTGTTTTTTGAGACCTCAGGCCTTTCGTCATGAGTCACTTTCCTCTCAAACTGAAAACATTTTCACTGTTTCCCACCTCCTTTTGTCCGAAGCCGAGCTGCGGGGCTGTAAATTCATTGTGTTTGCTGCAGGTGCGCGATAATGTGTTCATCATTACTCATACATACATAATTTCACGCCACAACAGGACGATTCTCGTCTCCTAAGACCCTTAATATAAGAAAACTGGCCTCAGTATTGTGTAATAATCTATAACAGAAGCTTAACGTGTGTTTTAGGTCATAAAAATCACACTCCTTTTAAACTTTATTTTATACTACATCACTGTTATCCTCCTACAGTGTTTCCTTAGATTATTATATAATTTTTGTGGACTCATTGGTAATATTTCTGCTCTAAATCTTCATAGAGGTTTTCCTACAAGCACCTGTTAGATCTCTCTTTAAACCATCTCCCTGAGTCACTGTGATAAATATATAAAAAACAGTGAGACACCAGGCATTAATCAGTCAAATGTGCCTGCAGGGAATCTCTGTGAGTTTGTGCATGACTGTGGGTATAAGTGTTAAAAAATATACATACATGTGTATATATATATATATATATATATATATATATATATATATATATATATATATACACACCATGCTGGATGTCATTGCGCTGTTTTGGTTTACATCTGGAGATTGTGTGAAAACCACATCCAGATAGGGATCGTGCAAATGCGCATTTTGCAAATTCTCTGGTGTCGCTTTCTCTCCACCCCTCCCTCCACTAAAAGCATCTCCCAGTGGATTACCATTTAGTCGCTGGGGTTATTTATCATTTTGCAGGATGGTCCCCCTTTGCCTTCTCCCTCCTGCCTCTTTTGTTTTAATTGAGTTTATCTCCACTCCCTCGGGCCCCTGGCTGTCTAAACCTTAGGCCCGCGGTTGTGTTGCCCCGCAGAGCGGGCTGCTCTCTGGGTGATTCACTGCTTTGCCTCTCGCTGTGGTCACTCGGGAACAGAGCTGAGAACCACAGAAGTGCTCACCCAGGTCTCACTGCTGGCTTGTGTAGGGTCAGTGGAGTCTGGAGTAGAAGTGCTCATGATTCGGAGGCTGATATTGAAGCTTTGTGTCACCCAAAAAGCCACCAGACTCTTCAGGGTGACTGGCTCCACTGCTTGTGGTAAAGTGAGTAAACCGCTGTTTAATACCCTGACACTGATCCATTTATGAGCGTGAAAAGGGATTTTGATGTCCCCTTGTTTCTCCTCAGTGGCCCCTATTCATCACAGATTGTGCCTTTTTCCACACATTCATGCTGCAGACAATTGAGGCCACCTATTCAAGGATACCTATGATGAATATTTTGAGCTCTTTGTGCTCCAGCATGGCTGCTTTACCAACTAATTTCTCATGTCTCCTATTTCTGGAACAGGATGAATCTCCACTCCCTTTATGCCATCGTGCTGCTGTGGACCTTGTTCTCCAGTGCACAGGGCCAGTGTGACAAATCAGCCAAGACCAACACACTGAACCTCTCCGTCAACTACGAGCTGCCGACGTTCACCGCAGACTTCCCCATCCAGAATATGGTAATGCTGGACGGGATCATCTACGTCGGAGCTGTAAACAGAATCTACGCGCTGGCACCGAATCTCACGAAGCTGTCAGAGTACCACACGGGGCCACTGCTTGCCAACGAGACCTGTGGCCCGAAACTGACCAACACAAGTGGCGGTAGGGTGGACAACCACAACATCGCCTTGGTGGTGGAGAACATCTACGATAAGGGGTTGTACAGCTGTGGCTCGGCGGACAATGGCATCTGCAGGCGTCACGTCCTGGATGACGGCATCAGCCCAAAAACCGTCGACGAACAGGTCTACTGCTTTGGCGACAAGAGGAAGCAAGGAAAGGGTCAACCCAGTGACTCGGATGTTGTGGTCAGCCCTTCTGGTTCTCAGGTGCTCAATGTGGAGAGCAACGTCATCAAGTTTTTTGTTGGGAACTCTGAGATCCCAGGCTTTGGAAACATTTCGAGCAGTGCAAGGCATACCCATACCATTTCTCTGCGGAAGATGAAGACCAGCCAAAACGGCTTCACTTTCTTCTCTAACCGCTCATACATGGACCTGATTCCACCTCTACGTGGAAACTACTACCTGCGATACATTTACTCCTTCCACAGTGGACCTTTCACCTACTTTTTGACAGTGCAGCGGGTGAACAGGGACTCCCAAGCCTACCACACCCGCATAGTCCGAATGTGCTCTTCAGACCACGTGATCCGCCGCTACGTGGAGATGCCCCTCGAATGCATCAGCACCGATAAAAGGCGGCGGCGCTCCACGGAAGACGTGATGGTGTTCAACATCCTCCAGGCCGCTCACGTCACCAAGGTGGGCGCTGACATTGAGCTGCAGAAGCAGCTGAAAGTGGAGGAAGGCGATGACGTGCTGTTTGCCGCCTTTGCCCGGGGAAAGCCCAACTCTCCGGAGCCGACCCCCAACTCGGCCGTCTGCGTCATATCCCTGAAACACATCAACAACATGTTCAAGATGTACATGCAGAGGTGCAACACGATAGACCCGTATCACTTCACTGGATCAGACAAGAAGTCCTGCTACAATGTGGTAAGAGCTGGGAGAGGGCCGGGGTTACTGTGCAAGGGGTCGCCATTGTAGAACTCCTACTTTGCATTTGTATTCTCTGGAGGGAAATGCAAATGCTTCTCTTTTCTCAGCTGTCAAAGTACACATTTTTAAACACATAACATAATATAGGAATGATGGAAAGAAGACACGTGTGCATTTAGTTATATGTTATTGAAACCTCTATAATGGCTACTCTTTAAAGCATTTAGTTAGAAGTGCACAAACCTGGCTGAAAGATGTATTTATCCAGTGCATTCGACTTGGTCTGTTTTGATCCAGGTAGCGTTTTATCCGGAGTGATGCTGATTGAGTCCAAAAAACAAAATGACAGTTTCCTCAGATCAGCAACCAAGTTTTAGCCTCATCACGATGTGGTTTTATGACGCCTTTAAGAAACATAAAATAAGCCTCCCTCAGTCAGCTGTTGTATATGCATGCCGGGGTTTTTTATCTTGCAGAGTTATAGGCCTCGGCTGTTTATTCACTGCAGGCAGGTTGACTTGCTGGCTGGAGTGACTGTCTCAGTTGCTGGGTGGTCTCAGGTTCAGGCAGCCATTGTGTTTACTGGATCTCTGTCCTTGTGTTGTTGTGTTCAAGTGTCCTTGAGCAAGACACTGATGCATGAACTTCTCCTGATTCATCCCCCTGACCTGCGATCCCACTGGTTAAGAGCGTACATGCAGGTCTGCATCATACGTATATGTGAAGAAACACAATCCTGATCATATTGTGTTAATTTGGATGTTTTTAGTGTTCCTAATAATCCTAATATGCCTTATGTTTATGGATAGATTACCTGAAAGTGGCTCATCTTTTATTGTTTCGGCTACACACTGCGACTCATTGGATTTTAAGTTACACAATGAGGTCAAAGAGTAGACTCTCAGCTTTTATTTGCAGCTGTTTACATCCATATTTGGTGAACGGTGTAGGACTCTCAGCCAAGTATCAGGACGGGGATCGGTCACCTGAGCTCAATCCTTGCTGAGAACTGAGGCCAAAAAGTTAAACATGCGTAAAGTGAAAATGGTTGAACTACACACCTGGCAGAGCATCACAAGGGAACGTACGGGTTGGAGTCATCACCTCAAATTAAAACTTTAATTCAACGCTTCCTCGTAGTCCTTGCTTCAGTGCATATGCTTCTTACTGAAGTAACCTGAGGGGGGTTCCAGTTGGTTCCCTGCCTGTATTAACTCACCTCCAATCCATCAATATTGCCTCAATCAATCACCTGAATCACCTGATCAATAATGACATGAAGTTAACTGCCGACCACCCTGCAAAAGGTTCTGTCAATATTTGTACCAGCGCTGCCTGCCTCTGACTTCATTTTTATTTAAAACCTCAGTCAGTACTGTACATCAGCAGTCAGGCAGTGGATTACTTTAGTCTCCTGGATATATGCACTGAAAATATTATCAAAGGCCCGGCAGATACAGGGGTAACGCTTGAGTCATGTGCAAACACCCAGCACTACAGTGTAAGACGTCTGTCAAAACACTGTGTGTGTGTGTGTGTGTGTTACTATGTAATCTTGTTTTTTGTATCAAGAACTAGTTTGAACATCGCTGCATGTGCCTTCATAGCAGGACCCTTTACTGCTGGTATTGCTTTGCTGCAGCTAATCTTGAAAATTTAAAGGATATATGAGCAAGGTTTTCCTGTGCAACCTCATATACGTAAAATTACTCTCAAATGTGTATAATTAAAGTCTGAGACACATGTTGAATCATCATTTCCTTCCTCATAAAAAAGCTGCAGACCTTTTTTTTTTTTTTACTAAATGTCTTTAAGTGGAATAGCGTCATCTGTCTGCTCATGTGTGCAAATTCCTAGAAAAAAAGAGATGTGTGCAACTAAATATTCCTCCATAGTGTATGCATGCATGCATTGCAAAATGGTTAGCAGTGTAAAGTACACATGATTTGTAGTTAAGGACCTTAAAAACACACAGTCTGGTCCTTTTAAGTTCAGCGCTGTATGATTGTAAAGCCACAGAAGAGCTCAGGCAGTGAAGACATAACAAGTGACATGTGGTTAAGTTTGGAAAGTACATTCAAACCACCTCTGCAAATGCATGCAAATACGTGGTGGGTGGGTGTGTGGGCACATCAGCGCGGCCCTGACAGCTATCAGAGGCAGAGATCCACTGGGCAAAGGGAGGAATGCTGGGAGCTGGGGGGTTCGGGTGCAGCGCATATCTGACTCTCAGCGAGCCGTGATGAATGGCTTGGGGATAACAGGGCATCAGCAGCTGGGCGGAAGATGATCCCCTGACCCGCCGTGGCAGCCGGCCCCGCTGGCGAGGCCTCTTCCCCGCTCCCCCCGACCCCCACCTGTTACCAGCACCTGTGGGAAAGTGGAAGTTGCATCAGTAACACCAAAGGGCCTTTTTATCTGGGATGATGTTTTCATGGGCGATCATTTAGTGTGGTCTTTTATTGAATCTCTGATCACAGGGGTATTTAATTTTACAAGTTTTTGTGGTACAAATTGAAGCCTATTCACAGAGTGACACAGCTCAGGAGGAATCTTTGAACTCAACACATTTAACCATGACTTTTCAACAACTTTTCTGCTGGATTGCTGATGCTTTTTTATGAAAAAAAGGTTTAAATTACATTTGAAGGCCTCCAGACAGAGCTGCTGGCTCCTTGCGCCTTTGGTGAACAGATGTGAGGAGTCTGTTTGTCTGATGTAATGCTTACAAGTGAATAAAAAGTTTGTGCAAAAAGTCAGAAGCAGACCTCAGCTGCACACTGATAAGTCACAGAGCCTTTTGAGCTACCGTGCACAGGATCAAAGCGAAAATCATCCTGCTGCAAATCAAACAACTGACGCCTCATGCCACTCCGGCTCCAAACTGTTTAACAAGCCTTGTATTGTACCGAGTGATGAGCTCTGAGAAAACCTTTCTTTCCTGAAACCCCTAAACAGTAATTGTCTGTTTCCTCCTCTTGACAGTGAGTGGCAGTATGAAAACTGTTGTTTTGATCACTCCGAGTTCGAGTGCACTATTCCATTATTAGACATTCTTTCCTCTTGACTCACTTGATTACTGGGTCGACGTGCGGCATGACATCAGCTCTGCGAGAGGCACAGGAGCATCTCGTGCCATGTAATTATCAAGGAATCGTTCTATGTCTGACTCTGCATGGTACTACTTTTTGATATGTCTGCAAACAATACCATTTAAAGGTTGAAATTAAGCTGACTTCATTCTTTTGCAGCTGAAATAACGTTCTCATTCGGTCGTCCCTCCGGCTCAAAACTAGAACACTGACTTATTTTTTCTCTGCAGGACTCAGCAGAGACAAATTGCATAAAAATGCGCTGTTTCAAAACGTGTTTCAACTTCCAGACATGCAGACGCAGCAGGTCAAGTGCTGAATCGTTGCAGCCAAAAGAGCTTTTATCTCAGTGCAAGTGGGAAGCCGTTTTTCCAATTTCTCTTTTATTGCTGACAGTCTCACTTGAATCCTCTCATCCTCAGCTGCCAGGTTAAGAAATAGCAACAGCAACAAAAGGCCATTGAATAACTGCCCATCTGATGCGTCGTACGGCTGCCTGGAGTTGAATGATCTAATCATAGCACTACTTAATATATTTATGACTTGCATTCGGTGGCATATGGCAAGTAGACTTTCTGTTATCATGAAGTTTGGGGGAGATAAGCGCGGCCATAAATTCATAAAAACGTGCAAACACTCAGAGGAGGCATCGTTAAGCACACAGGAGATTATTTTTGTCTCTTTCCCCCTCCGAGCTGTTTATTCCGGGTAGAATCGGGATCTGCAGGAGGTTTAAAGCTCAGCGTAAGAGCATGTTTGAAGTTTCTAAGTGGTGGTTGTCAGCTCAGACGTACCTCTTAACTCCAGTTTAAGCAAGCGAGATATGATAAATGTTGTAATGATGAGTGGCTCTCTTTTCGGCTGTCTGCGTGATGGAGCAGATCTGCTGCTGTCGTCGTTTCTGTGGGGCAATTCCTGTCTTCAGGCTGCTCTCAGTTTCACGAAGATCATGAAACTGAATAAATAATTGCTATTCCTGTTGAGACTTTGAGTATAACAACTGGTTCCTGTGCTTTGCTACATTTTTAATGACGCTACTTTTCTAGGTACACTTTTGAATCTGTCTATCTAAAAGTCCTCAGTTGACTCACTTGTTGATTTGAGCAAAAGGAGAACTGATAGTAAACAGTTGAACTGATAGTGAGTCGGTTGTATTATTTACAAAGGCCACAAGGAAATGAGTAATAGCAGTGTTGGTGCACACAGTTTTGATGCCAGTATATTTTTAACTAATTATTTTCCTAGACTGCACACCGCAATTGAACCCACTCCAGATTGAATGTGCTTAACCAGATTTTTCTCCAACAAAGTGTTTCAGTACCTCTCCACCTCTCCCATAAAAAGCACTCTTTAAACTATTGATCTGACCCCTACAATGTGCTGCTGCCTGACAACATCGCTTAAAAAAAAACAAAACAACAGACATCTGAGGCCGTTTTGCTGGGTAATGTAGTGTGCAGAGCCACGGCGGGGATGTGGAGCGTCCCCCAAACACGCTTGGCACCCATTCCCATCAGTCCACTGAGGGAGCAGGAAGATTTGAGACTAAAAATAAAGAACAGCCATGGGTCAAAATTATCATCGGATTACTATTGATTCGAGAAAACCCACCAAATGCTGATTGCTTTTAAATTGAATCTTTGGCCTGATTGATTATAGTGTGTGTAATACAATTCCAGCTTATAGACGCTTTTGACCAACAGTCATTTTAATTAGGCTGTCTGTTTTAATGAACAGGCTTTGGCTTGGAAAAAAAAAGACTAAATGAGCAGCCGCAGGGGCCCATTGATTTTATGTTCTTCTGTTAAGGAATTCCTTGTCATTTCTGATTATAAAATAGAATAAAGACCTACTTATGTGACTTACAAGATATGTTTGGATTTGCCAGTCAGTTGTTTGGTCACTACGGTTGATAAGATTAGCTAGAATTTCATTTTATTTGCACACAAGAAACTTGCATACAGCACAGAGTAAAAGAATGTACAGATAAGCGTGCAGCAGAGGTTTTACCTTGCAAGGACTATTAAAGATTTAATAACAAGAGGCTTTGCATGTTTGTGCAACTCTTAAGCTACAAGGTGCTTCTGGAGTCTGTAGTTATACTGTAAATCTACAAAATCCACAGCTGGTGGTTTGATGGACGTCTAGTGGAGAATTAAGGATGTGCAAATACTGTCTACTGTTTTTTACTACAATGCTGCTACTGTTACTTCTGCACATTCGGTATATGTGGTAGACATTGCATGTCAGGGTCTTCATCAGGTTGCTCCCTGTTTTTTTTACGATTTCAGGTTTTTTGTAGAGTTTAAAATTATTAAAAACAGGTCTTTTGAATGTAGGGCATTCTAGATAAACAGCAGCAGGTGAGCCTTTGGATTTGTTCTCAGGTGAACAAAAAATGAAGAATCAGCATTCAGATGTGTGCAACACTTGCATCTTGACTTGACTTTTCTTTCCTTAAAGACCTTGAAACCCACATTGGACTTGTCCCAAAAACTTCAAAAGCGCCTCTGGAAATAGCTGCGCTTGTTTACAAATTTAGATTTTGCGACTTACTAAGTCAATAAACTTTATTCACATTGCACTTTTCAAACCAACAGTCAGAACTTTACAGAAAGAGAAAGAAATAAAGAAGAGGAACAGAGATGTCAGAATGATAATATGTAGGACCATTTAACTGTCAGCCTACTGTCTGCCATGAATCTACAGCATAATTCACTGTGAGCTTTAACACGAAACTGCCATATGAAATTTATTCATATGGCAGTTTTGTGGATGTCTCTCCACAAATGTAAGAGTTTGCATCAGTTGCCTTGCAGCTAAAACAAACTGCATGTATCAAAGCTTTGAAACGTACATCTCCTCCTGTGATAGGAGACGTGCTGTAATAACTGCAATTACCGATAAATCAATCATCAGTTTAAGTGTCCCTGATAATTAATGTGTTCGTTGTAGTTCGCCAGTGACGGATGATGAGACCCGCAGCAGCCCGATAATAGATGGACTTAATACTGTGAATCTCTCAGTACTGCCGCTGAGTCAACGGGTTCTGCCGTGGACGTCACGGTTTTTTAGCCCCGCATGCCCGAGCCTGCTCATGCCATCACTAAGCTGGTATTTGTTCGCTCAAAATCCCCCTCTGCATGAACCTGATGTACAGAACAGTAGGCTTCATTAGAGCTGGTACAGATAACATCAACATTACCATCATCTAGAAGGAATATCCTGTTTCTTCTTCTTTATTCTTTTTTAGATGATGCATATCCTATACGTCACACCACAGTTAAGATGTATAAGATGAATAAGATAAGATACCATTTTTATGCTGAATTACTCATTTGACCTTTTTAATCTTATTTTGAAAATCTGTTACTGACACTTGATCCTTAAGTAGTTTAACATGGTTTATTAGGGAACTTCTAGACAAAATAGTTGGAGTTCACATGAAATATTAACATTTACCAATATTGGCAAGGAGAAAGTGCATCACCACTCACTGGAAATATGCAGTTTTTTTCAAGCTCGCCGCGTTGGATTAAGCTCTCAAACTATTTTCCATTTCACCTCTGGGACATATACACATGCAATAGGTGCCACGTGTACAGAGTAGACACTAGTAGCGATATTAGATTGCAGCATGGAAAAAATGATTATGCTATTTTATACCTAAAGCACATAACAACATAACAGAGTGTGAAAACTTTTGGAGTAAAGCCTGAAATCTACCAGACACAGTTGTTGACGAATGCAAAAGTTTTGTATGATAAAGATTTCACGTGCATGTCATGATGCACAAGGTGCTAATCTCTCCTCAGGTAGGATGCATGTAGAAATTATTGTTAAGGCACCTCTGCCCTCTCAAAAAGGTTTTTTTACCGCAGATGTCACAGATTGTGTCCCACATGCCCGAGCCTGTCCGTGCCATCACTAAGCTGGGTGCAGAAGCCGGCGGTTCTCTCAGCGGGTGGGTGGGTCTCCGGCAGCGTACGGGAATCAACAAAAGAATGAAAATACTACGTTCTTGCCCCGTCCTGTCCTCCTCATTTTACTCCTTCTAAGCCTCTTTTTTCATAAAGAAGAGGATTTTTGTGTGTGTGCGTGTGTGTGTGTGTGTAATGAGAACGAGATGTACATCTGCTGCACTTCGGTTTCCTGCATCCACCTCATAACGTGCACTTTGACGCACATCCTTACGTGTGCACACAGTGTGCAGAGCAGAGTTAGGCATCTTGATAATGCATTGGACTGTTTTTTGTAGCTTTTCTGTAGATCAGATCACCACAGCAACATAAAATGTGTAAAAACAGCTAATAAAAGCTAATTTAATGAAACAATCAGCGGATTAATTAATGAGTCCATCGACTTATCGGTTAATGATCAGTTAAGTTAAGCTTCTCAAATGTGAATTCCATCAAATGAATTAATTAATTGTTCAATAATAATAATCAGCATATGTTATGCAATAAGTAGTGTAAAACCCCACATAATTGCAATAAAACAGTATTTCCATATTCTGTTGTATATTATATTATTTTGTTTAGTTGTTTTTTATTTTTATTTTTGCACGTGTGGTCTTTCCAAAATACTTTGAGCATTGTTTAAGGGAGCCGGAGACTTGAGAAATTTATTGCCAACGACTGCTCTGTGTAATTGTTGTGCACCTGATAATAAAATCTTGAATCTTGAGTCTACAATCATGGAAAACAGTCTCCGTGCCCTGACCCAGCGCACTCCAACTGGCCATATGGCGACGTGTTGTCAGTGAAAGCTGGCAGCCGTGTGCCGTCCGCCCCTCCACCCTCAGGTGGGTCATGGCGTCACCTGGCAGCCGAGTCCAGGCAGGTCCTTCTGCGTGAAGAGAGGCTCGGTCATCGCCCACATGCAGCTGCACAGCACATCAGGAAAAACAAAAAAAGAAACACTTTATCCAGTTTAATGATGTGACGATTTTAAGGGCTTACCCTTGAAACGACCTTACTCTGAAGCTGTGCCGAGCCATACATTGATTTGTACTACAATAGATCATTAATAGTCATTGATTTTTTTTTACTAATGATCACCTTCCAGAAAAAGAGATTTCATCATTCTTTGATAGTCAGAGATAAAACTTCACGGATTGCAGCAACCTTGTTTCAACACTACCCTTCCACCTCAGTAGTATCGGGTCAATGTGAGCTTGCTCATGTCTGCAGGCATTTCCTGGCTGATTTTCTACACGATTTCACATTCGCTCGATGTCAGTGTGTAGCTTTGAATCCACAGAGTTAATGATTAGCCCAGGAGTTTGGCCACTTGTTTTGCTGGAAAGCCTGAAGTGTGTGTAAATCCCTTTGCATGGGCTTTTGTATGCACATCTTATCTTTGTTCCTTTGATAAAGAGTAGAGTAGTAAATATGCAAACCGTCAGTGCCTGCAAGCTGTCTTCCAATAAGCAGGGTGGGAAATTACCACCAGTCACCATCAGCCAAATACTGATCAATTTAGGCCACGGCTGATAAGATTTTTAGAGCTAACTACCACTGCGTCAGATGAAAAAGCATCATTTGTTTTTTCTCTTCTCAATTTTGAAATTTTGCTTCTCTACAAAGTGATTTTAGACCATTTGATTTAAAATTGCTCAGAAAAAGTCATTAATCGCAGCTCTAATGCAAACCTTCGAACATAGCTTGTGAAATTTGTAATCTGCCCTTCGCTGTGGTTGGCTGATGAATAAAATACTTTGTTTCTAGACAATTACACAAAGTGCCTTGGTGATCATTAGGGCCAAGTCAAGTCATCTTTCTGTTTTGACACAGTCTTGCAAATGAGATACTTTGCCCAAATACCATCCTGCTGACAGACTCATCTCTGATTGGATTTCTTAAATACCTCCTTTAGCAGCATGGAAGCGTTTGCCAGCAGTGCCAGGAGCCATTTGTGATACACTTGTTTAGTGTCAAATATGGTGGATCTTTGCTCCGCTGAGCTTATGAGTCAAGGCCCCCGAGCTATTTCCTAATCAGTGGCATGCCTCCTACTCTTCTATTTCACCACATGGTGATATCCTGCTCTCTCCTGAAATGAGGCGTGTGGATGCTTATCTGTCAGCCCCCGCGCTCCAAATGAAGGACCAAAAGCAATCTCCTTTTCTCCTGCTGCCATCCTGAGCGGCGGCCTCACCTCGACCCCAGATCATTCTAATTTCCTCGGCTCTGGATCCTCTGAGCTTCGTCATAAGGTCTGAGTCTGGCCCTTTGAAACGCTCATAATCACAAAGGTCACTGGAGCAGCAAATGGTCTCGACAGGCCTGCGGACACAGACGCTGGGGAGACGGAGATGAAATCTTACCTCATCTCCATATTTCTCAAACTTTAATACTTCTAATCACATAAAAAAGGTGTTTATGTAGATGTATGATGTGTGTGAACATGGTCTGATTACCTTGAGAGAGAAACATGGGCAGAAACTTTTAGTCAGTTCATCCAATAGATGCATGTTTACTCAGTTTTAACAGTTGATCCAAAGTGTTTTAAGTTCAGGAGAAAGGAGGCCATTGGGAGCCATTTGGAGTTCAGTGTCTTGCTCAAGGACACTTTAATGTGGACAGGAGGAGGTGGGAATCAAACCACCAACACTGCAATTTTGTATATTCTTGAATGCACCAGTGATATCTAACTATGTAGAACCTCTGGGTTTTTTTAGGGTTGGGTCCACATTATATTATTGTCTCTGGGAAATGTTCTGTCTCAGCAAATGGAAGTCTGTAAAATTATTTTTATGGGGCTCACAATAATAACAAATGGCATTTTTAAGAAGATCAACGGAACCTCAAAGGAAAAATGTCTTTGGATGAAAATGATTCCACAGACGGCTGCTTTTAAATTTTTTACAGCGAATCTCATTTGCATCGCTCAGGGCACTGAAAAGTTAGATTTCATTTGTCTCCATCGAGTCAGGGTTTAAGCAGAGATCTCATCTGTAAACTTAAATACCACCAAAGGTAAGTGAGAGAGGTGTCACTTGAAATGACCCTTTAAGCCTTTTTTAATGTGAGCAATCTGCTAAATTTGACTTCTATCAACCATTTCAGCATGCTTCCTGGAAACACAGATAACCGAGTGAGCTACCAAATGGAGGTGGACAACATGTCTCTTCAGGGAAGGTCACACCTCAGATGAGGACCAACCCCCCCCCCCCCATTCTATTCAGCCAGTAATCCCCACACAATGCTAGCAAAGGATTGTGCCCGAATGTGTACTCAAGTAATGGAGGCAAACAGAGAAGAAACCTTCCTCATCTCTGTCCTCACACTCGTTTGGAATTTATCACCCCGCCGCGCTCCCAAACAATGCACCTCAAACAGAGAGGCTATCAAGTCAATCCCTGGGATGCCGCATATATTGTGTCCCGCAGACTTTGATCTTATCCTCCTCATCGGTGATCTGGTCTTGAATCATGTTGCAAGAGGAAGGCAAGCTCACACCTGAGAGCCTTTCTGGGAACTGAGTGATGTGTTTTACGGTTAAAGGCCTGGTTCTATCAGCAGCTGGACTCAGCTATGAGTGTTTTGGTTTGAGTTAAGGAGTGAGAAGAAAGTCTTAAAAATAACTTAAAATGTTTTTTTTCCAGAGCTATTGGCTATATTTAGTGGGTCGTCTTAGTATTGGAATATAGAAATAGTTTTTGTTAGGTTTGCAGACCTGACTGAACTTTTGTTATTATTGCTTTGGAGGAAAAACTGATTACCAGTTTGCTCTCAGGTCAAGAAAACCACTGTTATTGTTAGGTTGCATCACATACCGTCCAGATTGCGCATTTTTCAAAGTAAAACATGGAACCGAGCCCTCATCATGAAGTCAGTGTACTGAGATCCTTCAGTCCTGAGCATTAGAAATTCTGGCTTTGGGCCCGGTGGCTCGGTAAGTGAGCACACGCAGATGCAGCAAAAATTATTCAGAGCCCGATCCCTGAAGATCTCTGATATATGTGTGCAAGTGTGTGAGGTTGAGCAACGCTGCAAAGCCAGATGCCAGCTTCCAGGGGTGTGAAAAAGAAGCACAATGATGCATTGTTGCACACGTGGTCCGCTCTCTGAGGACGGAGGCGATGCCGATTTGTCTTCTGTTTGCTCCGTCACACAGTAAAAGAGACTCTGAAGCACACAAGTGGCCGCCACCTGCAAGCTGTCACGAAATGCAGTGAAATATTTTATGGTGACTTCATAAAGATCTCCTTCTATAAAAACGACGTCTGTTTTCTGAAGTGTTTTTTTTATTTTTTTGATGAGGTTTTGGCTGTTTGTGTTTCCATGGGATTTCACGATTATATTTAGCTCTGTCGGTTTTCCACGCAAAGCTGCCGGGGTATTACATTTGCTTACTCGGTGAAGAGAGACAAATAAGAGGCCGTGCAGCTGAGCAATAAAAAGTGCATTCCCTGTGAAGTACATTTTATTCCTCGCCGCTGCATTTCAGATCCCCTCTCCTGCACTGTCGCCGGCGCTCTGCAGTCGTATTTGTTTGGTTTTCCTCATCTGGCTCTGATCTGTGATCTACTATGAGTACGAGTTTCTGCCGGCGCAACGCCTGCCAGTGATCTCATCCTATCCAGGACCGTGCTGAGATGAGGAGGCCCGCATGTTCAGACCTTATGTTGACCCTTGGTTGATAAGCTGCCTCGCCACTGAGGCGCGGGCCGGTGCTGTTTACAACCTGAGGTTATCTGGCTGCTCCTCAGTGGCTGCTGTTGGGCCGCAGCTCTCCAGCTGCTGTTTTCCTTGCCTTACCTCATGTGTGAGCCCCCGCAGTTCAATCTGTCTGCAGGATAGAAAATCGCCTCTCAGATCTGGAAAAAAAAGGAGAAGCAGAGCGAGCCATTCGCAGTCATGAAGGCCGTATGCTTTAAATGGTAGTGCAAAGGCCTGAGGAGCTGTTTTTGGCAATTTCTGCTCACAGTGAAATCTTCACTGCAAGGATTCTGCCAAGTGTCTGCACCGGTGGATGGATTTGATTATTCTGGACTGCTAGGAAGCAGGAATTCTGGAAGAAAAGAGATTTGGCTGAATAACTTCGAAAAATGTCAGTTTGTGTCTTTAGATGAGCTGGTGTGTACGGGGTCCTCCTCGGCACAAAGGGACAATTATTTTGACGTTTTCAATGGAGCTGTTATAACGCTAACGCTAATAAAATCATGCAAGTAGATGATTGGTGCTAACTCTCCGAAGCAGCCTCAACTCTAAATCACCCGCACCCCGGCTGCCCGCCTCTTTACATTCATGTGTTTCTATAATTCAAGAGCACATGTAGGAATGGCTGCCGCTTTAGTAAATACGACTGATCGCTCCGCTTGGCTGTCAGGTCGGAGATTGATCTGACCTCGGAAAAGACATTAATGCTCTGAAATAATGTTCGGAGTGAGTAATATGCAGGCTGAGAAAGCAAAGCGAGACATGGCGCTCATTTGCGCCCTAAAAGTTACCCGCCGTCGTTACTCATTTAGTCACAGCGCAGTCAGAAAGTATTACGACGGGGTGTTTGAGGGTGCTCACATCCATATTCATCCACATTACACTAGGCCTTTTGTACCCTCGGGTACTATATATAAAAAGTGAAAAATGAAAAGACAGCTTCCTTCAAATGACCCCAAAATATACTTTCTCACGTCCCAGTGGTGGTATCTAGTCATGCAGATAGTTTTGGTTTTGTTTGGCCAAGTTTTTTAGGTTCCTGCCTCCACCTACTACAGGAGGAGGTGAATGAGTTTTGTCTTTTGCTGCTCACACTATTGAAAAAACATTTACCGTAATAAAAAGAAATCAGTCTTTGGGTCTACTATTTTGTGCCAGATCATGGTCCTTATAAAATGTTCTCACAGTTGAGGACAGTGGATCATTCAGCGCAATAAGGACACATTTCCAGATGTCGCTATCATAAGTGAGACAGTACGAGCTTTTCTGGGTGTACTGAGAGTCTTTGTGCCGCATCTTTCTGTATCAAGAGGTCATGAATTCGTAAAAAAAGTGGAAAAGAGTGCGACTTTGAGAGTTTCTTTGCAGGAGGTAGAGGAGATAAAGTTTCACTTATGCAATGACAGCTGAGCTCTTATTTCATTTTATATAAATTACGATAATACAAACACAATAGGTGCTCCTGGACATGTTAATATAAGAATGATATAATAAGCTTACGGTCCTGTTTCACTCACGTTGTATAAGCAGCCTGTAATAACCACCGTGAGGGTCCCTCCTGCAGCATCCTCGCAGCAGATGTCACACATATATTGATGTGACCTCGGCGTTTAAACAAATAAAAGTCAGGAGGAGAAGTGTGAGTCCGGTGGGAAAGGTTTTACTGTATGTTTCATGCGGAAAGCGCAAGCCGAGCATGACAGGGCCGGGGTTTATATGGTGTAATGTATCTCAAATGTCGGGAGCTTTTTATGAAACACCTAGGATAAGAGCTGCGTGGATGTGACCTAGTATCAATCAGCGGGGAAAAAAAAAAAATACCACAGAAATGTGCCTTATTGAATAATTTTCGAAACTCTACCATGTGAAATGTATTATCTCTTAAATGTGTCATCTCTATCTGTGAATGTAAGAATTTATTAAGGGGTTGACCCGTCTAATTCCCTTTGATCTGAAGACGGTAATTTAAGCTCCTGAGTCAAACTGACCGCACTGGTGGATTCACAGGGCAACTCTGGAAAGCTCATTTGAGGAATGTGCTTTAGTAGAAAAGGAATCAAAGAAGTTCTCAGACAGAGCACAAATAAGGTCTTTTGCACCCCCCAATCACCAAAAAATCCAGCAGTCCATCATCCTTCCCCTTGTTTTCAATCGCGTAAATCCCCAAGAAGAGAAAAATGTGTTGATGCATGCAGGAGAAGACGAAGCCGTGTCAAGCTGAGATTAAAAAATCTCCCCTAACTGCGCTCTCGAGGTGATGTTTTCGTGTCTCGTTGGAGGTAGAGGAGACGGGAGGACGCGGGGTCATCATTCATCCAGCCGGGTTTTGTACAGTCGGCGTGATTTAGTGGTGCTTTAGAGAGGCTGGAAGCTGCATTGTTCCTGTGTGGGAGAAGCCTGGAGAACACACACAAATACACCCCAGTAGATTATTTAACTGTTAAAATGGACCTGTATGTGTGCCTGTTTGGGGGGAGGTAAAGGAAATAGGAAAAAAAGAGAGGAAGGTGTTTAGTCAAGAGAAGAATCGAAGGAGGATCAGGGAGAGTAGGTGGGTGAAGGGGCAAAATCTAACTCGGGGACCGCCTGGAGGAAAGTGGGAGAGACTTTAAAAGATCATTTATATCACGATACAATCAGATCTCATTTTTAGCATCTGTGCTGCACAGAACAATATCCTCCTGCCCGTGGTGTCTGAGAATTCCTGCTTTACATATTAGAAAAATAAAGACAAGAATTGCACCATGATCTGCGAGCTGTGTTGGATGGCTGTAGTTTGAGGGCGGTGCATCATTTGCGGATAACAAATAAAACTAAATTAGGCAGCGGGGTGGATTTCCTCACATTCAAGGATGCTCCACTTCTTCCCTGAAACTTGCATGTTGTGAGCGTGCATAATGTAAAGGCTGCATTCCTTCATAGGAAATTATACAATATCTCATCATGGACACCATAATTTACTCCAAAGGTCAGCAAACAGTTAAAGTTAAGCAACTTGAATATCTTTGGAATAAAAAATACGCCAGCAGTCCTAATCGATGTTGCAGAGGCTGGGTTATTTTACTTTTAGTCTCTAATATGGTGAATAAACATTGGATCTTCAGGGAAAAATAAGCATACAGAGCCTTTCTCTTCTTTACGTGGATGTTTGCCTGATGATGACCTTGATGGCAATGTGACTTGTTGAAGGGTCCTATCCTTAAATTTAGGGGCGCTTTCAAAATTCAGTGTATGGACTCTCGCCGTTTCGTGCACAGAGAAGTTCAGTAGTTGCTACTTGCAGCCTCAGATGACAGTTGTGGAATTTTTTCGTGAAGGATGTCTTTTAGAAACCAGTGATTTTAGAAACCATTTGGCTGCGTCACTGCACCGAGACAGCCGCAGTAAGTGACACTGTGATGAGTCTCATTTCCGGAACGGTGACTATTTTGGAAAGAAGCATCCACACGTGCTAAATGAATCCAAGATGCCATTTTTGTGTCTGTTATCTGTGTCTGTATCAAGCTGTGAGCTTCAAAGCATTTGAAGAAACAGAAAGCGGTAAAACATGAACCAATCTATCAAACTGAAAAAAGAGCACAGGTTTGCTCCTTCCTTGCAAAAGCTGGATATCAATTTTGGAACCAATAGTGTCAAACAGGTTGAAGTAGTGTTTCCAGAACTCCAGTGTGTCTGTGAAAAGTTCCCACCATCTCATCTCTATCTTTAATCTTTAATCTTTACCTTTATCAGTACCACATCACCACTAGAGCTCCAGTCGAGACTTTATGAAATGAAAATATGCTTCTTCAGTCCTGTTTTTGAGACACAGGATGTCTAATTTTACTATAATCTCCACATATTATTCTCCCTGTCTTGTGTTGGATCTGTCTATGTGTGAGGCTTTCAGTGCCCCATTATAAACAATGCTGTGGTCCTGCCTGGCGTCTCGGGGGCCTCTCAGAGGCCTCTCAGGGGCCTCTCAGGGGCCACTCGAAGGTGAAGCCAGCTGCACCATGAGCGCCAAGGTCTGTCCTCGCCTTATTGTCAGCTTCTCCCACTCCCTTAACTGTCCCGAACACCTAACACGGTCCCCCACACAGCAACACACACACAAGCGCACATTAACACATGGCTGCGTGCTGCTCGGTGCAAGCAGCCACCTGTGTGCTTAGACACACACACACTTCACGGTCATTACAGCTACTGAGGGTCAGGTTGCAGAGTAACGTGCACCCGAACTCCAGGTGTAGTACAGTAATGTGTGACCCGACATTACTGCAACAATGCACAACCCCTCCAACATACACACACATACACACACACCTATGCACTCCACATTCCTTTGCATTTCACTTTCTCCAAAATGCATTTCCTCACACCCCGATGACAACCAAACCTCTCCGCTGTCTGGAGCGCACTATTGCACATGCGATCCGGAGGTCAAAGGTCTGTTATTCCAGTGAGACAGCCAGCTGAGTGTCCAGCACCGAGACAGACTCCACGGGTCTGTGCATGTGTGCGAGTCTGCTAACTTGGGCTAAGCCTCCGCAACCCAATGTGTATTTTTGTACATTAGCAAGAGGGCCTTTACCCTATTTTTTGCACGGGAGTGACAGTGTTTGTCTCCAAATCCTCCCCTGCTAGTAACCCGGTCCATGGTTTATAATTCAGGCATTAGTGTGCCTATTCACACAGGACCCTGGGGCCACAGTGAGAGTACGAAAACGACACTAGACCGCACGGATCACCTTTCACCCCCCTCTTGACTCTGTAGAGCGGTGCCGCAGGGTTTAGGAGCTCCACGACACAGAAACCCTATCGCCGAGCCGTTGTTTTGGGGACAATGGCCGCTGGTTAAGCATGGGGCAAAAGGTGTACAAGATTTCACAGATCTGCCCCACGGTGCCTGTTCGACGGCTGAAAGACACGTCCACAAAATGGCCTGAAAGATGTAGAACATCACAAGCACTTGCCAGAACTGTAAATCTTCCGAAAGATGTCCGTAAGAGATGTGAGAAATTACCTGTAAACTTCAACTGGAATCAGTATTAATAGAAGTTTATGGTGTTAATTACAAATTGCTCAGTGATTAATCTTAGATTAGGACATCAAACTTTTATTACTTTTCTGATATGGTCTGAAATGTGTCTGAAGCAAAAAGTATCAAAAACTTAAAATAGGTGAGAGGTGACACAGACTTTTTGCTCTTTTTAGTAAGTACTAAAACTCCGTTATAGACTAATCCACCAGCTGATTAATGTGTTGCTTTTGTAAAGCCACCATAATTGCAGTGGCAGAGTTGAACTGAGCACATTTTCACAGATGAAAGTAGCCTGTGTGAATGTAGAATTTATTCATTCTTAAAACACTTGGAAATTTGAAATTGGTTATGGCACAGGCTTTGAATAAATAATAACATGAACATACCAGTTCTTGCAATTGTAAGAGTGCAGAGAGTACCTAGGTGGGCAGGCAGTGGCACAATTGTAGGCAATGGTCACTAATACAGACTTTAGAGAATTGTGGATTTTTCCTCCCATTTCTTTGTAAGAACATGTTGTTTTGGTGACTTGCAGGTGAAAAGATGTCTCCCCGTCAAAACTGGACTGCATTTCATGAAAGATTATAACCTTTATTTTAAAGATTGTATAACAGGATATCCTTTAGGGACCAAAAGCAACTAAAAAGTTGTTTATTTAGTTCCACTTACAGACTAGATAAATTGGTAGGAAAATTTCAAACAATACATATCCATATCCATCAGTATTTTAACTATTTCAAACTCTTGTAGTTCATTCTCTGATTTTGAAAGTGCAGCCATCATTATAAGGTTTTAAAGTCAGTAAAAAAAAAAATAAAAAAAATTTTTTTTCAGTGATCTCTAATCAGTTTAAAAACTTATGGTGAAAATCTTGTATTTCACAGTTTAAACATACACACACATATTACTTGATTTGTTCATTGAAATATGTATATTTAAATTCTTAATTGACCTTGTGTGGGACTTTATTGAGGAACCTGTTCGCCTCCGTGGCAGTGTCGGTGTGACGTCCTCTAAAACTCTCTGTCTCCGTGCCAAGAAACAGCCAAGGATAACAGCAGCGGTGCTTCAAACGAAGCTTGTCAAAACAGCCTTTCCACTGTCCACTTTCATTGCCTTGATCCTCAGGAGTACCTCAGCAGAGGCACAGGAATGCCTCCGAGACCCTTCCAGTTCCTCCCACCCATCGCCCTGCTCGGATTCAACAAACACCCCAAGTCCTGTTTGTTTGCTCTGAAAATAATCAGCCCAGGGCCTGTTTTTTGAGCCGCGTGGCATAATCTCCACAGCGATGACGTCTCTATCGGCTGCAGTTTTGACAAGTGAGAAGTTTTGGCAGGTTCCCATGGTTTTCATATATGATCAGTGCTAGCTGGTCTGTTCTGAAAGAGCATACATGGCATTACAGAGCATTACAGCGGATTATACTTTACACTGAATTTCTGCAAAAAGATAGACTTTGTAAAAGTTCACTTAAACACGGATTCACACACCTGTCCACCATTTTAGAAGAAGAAGAGATGTTTCTTCTGCCTCAGGCCTCAAACCCTCGTCTCTTCCTACGTGTCCACTTCTTTATCCAATTTCAAATCCATTTCAGCCACAAACTGTCACTTGTTGTCCAGTTTGTGCTGTTTGTCCTCTCCTTAACACTGAGTAATTCAGTGCAGATCAGCTGGCGGCGCCACCTCACAGCTGTGCATTTGGCATAAAGACATCCAGCCTCTCTGCCAGCTTTCAATTTCCTCCACATTTTCCTTGCGTTTGACTTAACCATTGTCTCTCTGACTGCAGCCACTGGGCTTGAGGACATTTGATTAAACCAAGGTTTGCTTCTGCGTGCTTGTCCGTTTCCAGGTTTCTCTGCTTTCTCAGCTTTCCTCTTCATGCGTTCCCCCCCATCCCCCCCAAGCTCATCTCAGCTATGTGATGTCACCAAGGGACAAACTTTTTCTGATTTATTACCCCACCATTGTTCTCCTCCTCTTCAAAGCCTGCCTTTAAGATCACTAAACAAATGACGCAGCATGTTTCACGCAAACCACAGATAATGACTTGAAATGACCCGGGCAGTGCTGTAGGTAGAAGGAAGAAAGATATAATGAGTCTGTAGGCGATTAAAACCAACTTTCTTTGATGCAAAAAGATCAGTTTTGCCCTTTAAGTCATAATTAAACTAAGGTCACAAATATCTCTGAGGAAAGCAGCAGATTCAGGGTCAGGAGTTTCTTCCTAAAACTGTAAGCGTTACTGGATGTCATAACCATTTTACTTGTCCTTCCTCCCCCCTTCTTGGGACTTTCAATGAAGAGGTCATCATCCATTGAAGCTGAGAAAACAACAGAAAGCTCAGGCCTGATCAGGCGGGCGAAGTCAAGGACCTTAAGAGCCACAAGAGGCCCGCTGGGTCATTAATAATTAATGAAACCTGAGGCTGAGACAGGAGGCCATGACTAAACACAAAAAGAGCCGGAGCGCTGAGAGAGCAGGGCTGGGCGAGAGAGAGGAGGTGAGGAGGAGAGGTGAGGAGGAGGGAGAGAGAGAGAGGAGAGGAGAGGAGAGGAGAGAGGAGGGTGGGTGGGGGGTACTGATAGAGAAAAGGCCCTCAATCCAGCTCTGGCTACAGTCTGTGCTTTCACTGTATGCTCCAAAGGCTCCAGACACAACAATCTGCACAAGCCAGCGACGTTTCAAAACCAAAGAGGGGAGCTGGAGTGACACATTTGGGTCCAAAACTCAAGTGAGGAGACAGAAGTAGAGAAAGAGGAGGGTGGAGAAAGAGAGAAAAAAAAACGTGGGGTTACCCAGTTGGAGAGGGAAAAAGGAGTTCATGGAATGAAAAACAGCATGAAAGTCTCCTCACTGTTTCCCATGAAATCCTGCCGTCCTGAAACTTCTATTTAACAAAGCTTGTACTTGCCCTAGAGGTACTATCACGCCGAGACCTCCATTACGAGCACGGCCTGATGAAAGAGTAGCTAAGGGGAGCTTAGGAGGTTTGGCTCTTAACCCTCCCCCACTGGGCCAGATATGAAAGAGGATAGTTCAACATGATATTATATCACGAGCAGTTTCTAGGAAAGCAATCTGTTTGGATAAAGTGATCCAATCTTGTTTCGGATTCCCATTCCGACTATGGTTAACTGTGCATTATCTAATATCTTAAGCAATCAGAAGTCTTTACTGCTTGCTCCAGATTTGCATTCTTGTTTAAGTTAACTGCTTTGAAGTGGATGTTCGTGGATGTCAAACATAACCGTGCTGATGTTGCCGATGTTGCCATATCAATCTCATGACCGCAATGAGAAGCGCTGTCCCCACCATTATTCTCACTGTATATGTTGTTATTCTTGGAGCACGCTAAAGGGATTTTTTTCCTCTAAACTGATGCCTTTGGTTTCTTTGCAGAGTTCATCAGACGACTGCGATCCACACGAGGGAATCCATCAAGGGAAAGAGGGCGAGTACCGCCTGCAGGTGACCCAGTTCGTCCAAAGGCTGGAGTACTGGCACAAAGAGTTGACGAACACCCTGGTTACCTCTATTACGGTGGTCCCAGTCCACAGCCGAGCAGTGGCATACCTGGGCACCGCCGACGGACGCCACATACAGGTAAAGAAATCCTTTAGCAGTGAATGTTTTTAAAAGACTGGCAGGAACCTCGTTTGCATGGAAGCTAGAAGCAGTTAGGCATAACCTGAGACCCAGAGGTCGATGTGGCCAGCGCAACTTCCCTCTCTCATTGTTCATGTAAATGCGGCAGGATGTTTGGTACGTGAGGAGTGAAAGCGCCCTGCTGGAGACACAACACACAGTCAGCTGCAGGTGCCTCAGCTCGAAGCAGGTCGGGGGAAGCTGTGACCGAGCGCCAGGACCTTTCTGTTTGCACGATTTGCTTACCTTTGACCTGCTCAGTGAGCCTCAAAAAAGCCCACGTTCCAGTCTGCCATCTGAGCAAACAGTCCATTTTGCCTATCATTGCACAAACCGACAGTGGATTCCACCCTTTCAACATCTCATCCATGACCCGACGATACTGCTCGTAGGGGATTTAAGTCATGGGATCTTTTTTTTTAGTCTGCGGATTGCTTGAATTAAGGTGGAATAATAACTACGGTTTGAGAGAATACATGGCTGGCTATGACCTGTGAGAAAGCCTTGGCTGTCACAGTTAACTGCACACAGGAGGGGTTCAGTTTTGTGAGTTTGGATCAGGTGGAGCAATAATTCGATTATTTCATTTTGAACCATTCCTCACAGATTTGCATGCCAATTCACAATAAAGAGTAAAATTAGACTATTATAATTAATATGCAGGCATTTCTCATGGTAACAAGAGAACTGCTCACCAAGGTCTGAATATTAAATAGTAGAAGTGGTCACCTCTTACTTTCTTCTATTCTCTTCCTTCTTATGTGAAGTTTATATGCCTTTTTATACCAAGATAAACATCCTTGAGCACCAACCTTGACTAAAAGTTATTTTTGAATAGCAGTACTGACATTAATGCTTGCATTCAGAAGCTTTAGTTGGCAGTTTTTGCTATGATTGTCAGAGAGGTTTTGAGTGACTCTATTGTCTTGTCAGAGGTCACATTTCCTTTTAGCAGGTATTTCTCTTCCAAGTAAGTGCTGATTTTGTAATTTGCAGGCCAAACAATGTCTAGACATCAAGGTTAAGATTAGGTTAAAATTTCTCTGAAAAAGTTTGCCCGACAATTTACTTTCTTTTAATTCTTCTAAATATGGCCATTTAAGTACTTATGAAACAATGCTTGTATGTAATTAAGATGTCTGAAAAGAATCTTATTGCAGTTTTATGTCTAGACAAAAATCACCCAGTCAGTGTTAAATGAGAATATGTTCTCTTCCCAGAATAAGACCGTGTGCATGAAATCATTTTGTAGCTTTTAGTGCCAGTGCACCTGTACTGTGGATTTGGCCTGTTGGAGGTCTGTTAGTTGCATTATTTTGTTCTGAATAAAAAGCGATGATCATCGGGGTAAAAATATAGTGTTTTGGCATTTAGCTTAATTAACTCAGTGTGACTAACCTTTGTAACTGCATATCAGACCGTGACTCACTTTCCCTCCCTTTTCATGCAGCGTTTAAAGTTGTTCTTCATGCATGCAATGGTTGCAGCTGCAGAGTAAAGTGCAGCGAGCGATGTTGTGTTGGTGCATCGGTCCGCTGCTGGACCCGAAAACCTTCAACGAATGGAATGAGACACGTAAAGTAAATGCTGAATTACCTCACGTGTTTTTGAAACACAAGAATGAAAAGACACGCATGGAAAAAAAAAAAGGCAAGAGAGACGTGGAAAAAAGGGCCGACAGCTGCACGGAAAGGGAGGGAGGGATGAAGTGGGGGGGGTTAGAGATGGTGGTAGTGGGGTGCGAGGGGGCTTACAAGCCGAACGGCACGTTAATAGTGAACGGTGGGCTTCACTGACACGTTCTCTCGCACGGCATTTTATACTCACTGAGCGTCCCGTGCAGCTGTTGCTGTGTGTTTCTCTACCATCAACCCCCCCCTCCACCCCCCACCGGGCCCTCCTTCAGGTTTTTTTTTTTTTGGTTTGTTTTTTGTGGTTGGCTGAAGTTCATCGTTTTAGCTGAAGGGCTTTAGAAAGTCTGAAGAGAGGAGCAGCTGTGCTGCGCTGCAAAACTCTCGATTTTATCAAGTAATTTCTGCCTATCAATTAGACACAGAAAGAAGGGGGAGATTTCTGACTAAACGAAGTACTCATTCATAAATGTTACTGTTGCTACTACAGATAAGATTATCGTGATTGTGGATTATGTAGGATAAACAGAACTGAGAGAGGAATATCAAAGAAAGAGGGTGCAGATAGAGACACCAAAAGATGATAAGAAAGAGACAAAGCAGCAAAGAAATCTTGCTTTCTAAAAAACAGAAGCAGGAAAGCAAAAGAAATGTATTTAACAAGACTTTCAAGGGGCAATGAAAAGGTAGTAGAGGACCTGGAGAAGAAAACATGAACAAGAATTATGGAAGAAAGGAAACAGTCAACCATGATGAGCTTTACGTTTTCAAAGTGCCCAGTACAACCACTTTGGTTTTCATCATTTCGTAATGATCGTATTGTACCCACCAAGACACAGTAATTGCACAGTTACAGTTCAGGTTTTAAACATAAGATGATGATGATGAAGAGTAAACACAGGCGAACGGTAGAATTAGTACCCAAACATCCATCAGAGGCCAACTCCTGGTTCAACTTTCACCTACTGTACTTGCCGCAGATGTGTGGGCACACATTTTTTCTGTGAAATGAGGGATTATTACCCACCTTTCAAGTGGGCTCGCTTTTGGTTTTACCTCCAGCTGAAGCGGTTTAGATGATCCAGCTAAACTTGTTTACAACTTGAGTTTGGCTGCTTGTTTTTTTTGCCCCTTTTTGCTTTCCATGTGAAGCTGCCACCTCGCTCCCAGACTTGCTTTCGTGAGTAAAACGTAATCATGACAGATAGAGATGATGCCAAAAGAAAATTAAAATAATGGCACGAGCTGTAATAAATCAGAATAATCCATTCAGCACCGTACCCAGAGGTATGTGGGTGTGACTGCAGTGCCTCATTCACTTTCCCCGCTCTGATTTTCCAAGGCGAGTGCTTGAACTGACGACCCTCCGGCCACCTGCTCCCCCACCAACCCCCCATACAAAGGGATTCTGTGAGAGATGGTCGTCTTTGCCTTGGCACCCATTTCATTGTTAGCACGATAAAAAGAACCTGTCAACTTTTCATGTATTTCAGTTTCCTGGTCCGAGACACGAGGGAATGCTGAGTTGAGGCAGCGAAAGAAAAAGAGTGTTGTCGCCCCCCCCCCCTCCCACCACCAAACGGACTCCGCTCTGGCTCAGGAAGTGTTTCCCTCGGCTTCATTTGGGTCACTGTGGGAATAAAACAGTGGCCGTGTTTATAGGCCGAACTTCCCCCCGCCTGCTTAATACAATAAGCTGTAATTTACACCGCTATTACCTCCAGAGAGATGCCTGTTGTATGGCTTCGTCCACAGCGGAAAGCCACCCATTATACTCGTTGTTACAAAGCCGACGTTGATCATGAGGCTCAAACAGTGGGAGGAATGATGCTGGAAAACAAGGCATCTGTGAGGGCGAGGCGAGGGTGAGCGCTCGGCCCACCAACCAACAAAATCACATTTATATTTACAATGCAAAGTGTCATAAGTATTTACTGGATGCTCTGACGTGACGTTACTTAGGATAAATTGATGGAAACGTCTTTGTGGTTGTGCTCTGTGTGATGTTTTGTCTTGTGCAATAAACCACACACACATAACTCATAACTCATCCGGTGCCTCATGGGTGCGTTACCAGGTGTGTGTTGCACCATGTGTGTGTGTGTGTGTGTGTGTGCAAATGCAATGTTTTCTTTTTACATTGCATTGCAGGTCCATCTTGACATGGCAGAGAAATTGTGTCCCCGGACTGTATCTATTTGTGTGTGTGCATCTGTTCAGTGTGTAAGTGTGTGTGTGTGTGTGTGTGTGTGTGTGATAAGGGGAATGGTATAATTTAGAGAGAGCTCCATGTGTAACTGGAGCAACCACACACCCCATTAGAGACCCTGTTCTGCTATGTTTGCTCCAAGACCTGTAATTGCAGCATAACCACAAATGATAAATGCTGTTCCAGGTGTGTTGACTGTGACTGTGTGTGTGTGTGTGTGTGTGTGTGTGTGTGTGTGTGTGTGTGTGTGTTTGTGTCTGTGTCTGTGTGTGTGTCTGTCTGTGTGTGTGTGTCTGTCTGTGTGTGTGTGTGTGTGTCTGTCTGTGTGTGTGTCTGTCTGTGTGTGTGTCTGTCTGTGTGTGTGTGTGTGTGATAGTGAGTGAACAAGTGGGGACAGCGTGTTTGCTCGAGTGTGTGTGTGTGTGGTTATTTGTGTTTATGTTGGAGCATTTGTGTAAGTGAAATGTGTGTTTTTGACGTGTGTGGGTTATTGGACGTGCGTGTGTGTGTATCTGAAACGCCTCCCGACACGTCAGAGTACACCGTGTTTCCGCTGGCGGCTGCATCCTCTTGTTCTTTGCCCCCAAACCAGTCATTTCTTCTTTCATCTGTGTTAGACGTTAACAGCCGGTTTTAAAAGTGCCTCTTAAAAGTTAGCTCTCAACCTCAAATTGTCAGAAATGAATCTCATTATTAAATTAATTTAGTGCTCATTTGGATACAGACAGCATTGCATTTCAAATAAAAGGCAGGTAACTCAAGACATCCAGACATCCATGACTGACAGACCAATTTCATAGGTGTCAAACAACTAATTACATGTAATCTAATATCAACCAAGAGTGTTGGCACTTATGATTAAAGAATGTTCTTATTTGCTAAGTAAGAGTCGGAGGAAAAACAACATAAAATCTGTGTTAAAAACAGATTAAGTGTTTTGTATCCACATAAATAGAGGCAGAAAACTTTGCAAAACTTCATCATGAGAATGCATGAGTCTGTGAGCCGACTGTTTTCTATGTCTGTGGTTAGCCAGCTTTCTCTGTCCTTCCAGTGTTTGTAAAGTTCGGATTAACAGGTCCAGGACCAGATTGTTTACTGAACACACATACATGAAATTGATATTGGTCTTTCGGAAAGATGACAAAAGATGGAACTTCCCAAAATGTCACGTGTAAATGGGTTTGCCTGACTTTGCTTACCATTTGTGAGAGGCAGAAATAACATTAGAAAAGACACAGATGCACTTGTTGGTCATTTGTCAACAAGTTGGTAAAAAATCAAAAACGTGTCCCGAGTTCAAACACATTCAAGTTAAGTTTTCTAGACCAGTGTAAAATCTGACCAGAACTTCCTGTATAATGAACGGGATCGCTTCTAAAATAATCCCAGACCTTTGAGAAGACGGCTATTTTGACATTATGACCTCAATAATGGCTTCGTTCCTGCTTGCTGTGCTGAGACAAGACACATCATTAGTGGTACTATTAGTTAGACCTGTGCTTTTTCTGCCATTAAAATCCAAAATGTCTGCAGCGAGAAAGGTCTTTTAACATAATTTAAACCACTGACCATGACACTTGACTAGAATACACTAAGGGGAAACAACTTCTACTAAAATGACTTCAGTTCATCCCCAAAGACGAGCTCCAGTAAAAGATGACACAATCTGGATCATATTCCTCCGCCAGCTTCACCAGTCAAGGTGTGCTGGTGCGGCGCCAAGAAATCTCTGCAGTGTTTCCATCCTCGAGGCTCGGCGTGTCTTCAGGTGCTGCTGTGTCTCCATTGTTGTGCAGCCCAGACTCCATATAATCTTTCCCTCTTATTTAATTCATGCTGCGTATCAGTGTACAACATCGTGAAGCGTTCCAAACAAACACAGCAACAATGAAAAACAGCGACGTCCTCAGGTGACCCGTGTTTCTGGTTGCTTAAAAAAAAAACAAAAGGGAAACAATCACCAACTGTCCTGCCAGGCACCTCTTGGCTTACAGTACATGTATTTAATTATATTTGTTTATGCTGTGTCTTTAGCAACAGATGTGGCCAATGTTCGAGCCCTTTCAGTCGTTTCAGTTTACCCACATCCACAAGAAGAGCTAGCTGGCAGAGAGAAACATATTGATTAACCGCTGGGAAGTACAAAGGATGGCCTGCAGCGGCAACAAAGAACAAAAAACATCAAGGTGGATTTCTATGTGTGGCATCTTGATTCTGAGCAGACTGACGTTTGAATGCATGAATGCAGCCCTCCACCAAACAGTGTGTGGAGTCTTTTCTGGAGATGTTTCGGAGAGGAAAAACATCCATAAGAACTGCAGGGTTGTTGAGCTCCAATAACTAAATACTGTAGTTCCCCCCTGGTTTAAAGCTTGTTGTCCAAACCACACTATGATGTCGCCACAAGCAACCAGTAGTTTGTTCATCGGACAATAAGGTTCCTATTATCAAAGCATTTTGAATGACAAAGTGACTTAAGGATTTGTCTCAGTTATGGTTAGTTTCAGCTAATGATACGCTAATCTAACAATTTCCCTTCAAGACAATAGCGATGACGTGTTCCTTCTTTTCTTTCAGGTGCTTTTCTCCCGATTCGCCTCTCCTCACGCCAACATCCGCCTGGACTCCAGACCCGTCTCCGCCAGTGTAGCGCTGCTGGACGGCGAACCCTCAGACAGAGCCCTGCTGATGGCCACAGGAAACAAGGTACATATGGAAAAAGCAAAGATGTAAAGATGAAATGCACCTCCACCTTTTAGGCTCTTGCACCATGTAGAGAACACATTTCTGTTCTTACAAGTTTTGGAGCTTAAGACTGTCCCTGTATCCCTCTTAAGAAAAACACAATATTACAGATTTCTTGCATTACTGAGATGGTTGCTAAAGCACTCTTTCGCTGAAAGCAAATAAACAACAGTGAGCAGAGCCAAGAGATAAAACAGAATAATGTTCCTCGAGGCTTACCGCAAGCGCTCTGCCACCAAACTTTTTGGTTTCTTCTTGTAATGTATTTCTGCCTGACACACTTAGTTCAGACAGAAATAAAGAAAAACTGCTGACTTTCTCCAGTGTCTCATTTTATTTTTGCTCTCTGTCCTCCTCCCAGATCACTAAAGTCCCTCTGATTGGCCCCGGCTGTGGTCAGCTGACCACCTGTACTTCCTGTTTGCTGTCGTCGCAAGTGACAGAATGCGGGTGGTGTGACGGACGCTGCACCAGAGCCAATCAGTGTCCCTCCTCCTCCAACTGGACGCAGGACTACTGCACACCTGTTATCACCAAGGTAACCGCAGCAGCTGGTCACCATGGCGATCATCAGAACAGGAAGCTCTCACTTTTTTTTTTTTTTTAATTCATTCCTCAACATCCTTTTGTGCTATTATGCCAGAGGATTATATTTGTATATTACAAAAGTAATATGTCAAATTCTTTTTCCTTCTTGCATGTTTAAACATGCATGCAAACATTAACTTTGCAGGTCGCTTGTGATCACGTGATCACATCATGCCAGGTTCAAACTTTGTTCAAACTCTCTCTCACTCTTCGCCTTTCAAAAAAACACTCATATAACCTGTCTGCAGAGACAAATACAGAGCAAACAAACAGATCACGGGTTCCACAGTGTAGCCTTTGTGAAGGTCATAGTTCCTCCTGTAGCTTTTACAGCAGCACTGTCCTGTTTAACACATTGTGAGACTTAACTGAGTGCGGTGTGGGTGGTATTCATTCTTTCTCACTTTAATGCTGCACCCCATGCTGTCAGACTGTCTGCATATAAAAACAACACAACAAAAAAGTTACCTCAACTACCCTGCATGTAACTAAATAGGTTAATAGGACAATAACCTGAAAAACACCTCTTTATCTGGAGTTTTGAAAAGAGCTCTAACACACTACAAAAATGTTGCATGGGTGTTTCTTACACAACAGTTACCTATTGAAAGAAAAGCTGAATGATAAAATGCACTAAATGTCCAATTTATTAGGTACAGGCTCTGAGAGGTGAATTAGAAACACCTCTCGGTATAATGCAGTCCAGGACAAAACCACCTTTAACTGTGACCTCAGTGCTAAGAAATGTAATTTAATTTACACGTTTCAGAAAAAGTCAACAAAAACTGAACAATTTAAAGGTTCAATTTTTAGCTGAGCTGTCGTAGTGAATCGGATTAGATTGTACAGGTGTGCCTAATAAAGCAAATGAATATTGATTATTGCAGCTCTCAGTTGAATCTGGAGAAATTATTGAGATTTATGGGAAGAAATTCTACCAGACTCTGCACTGTAATTTGCCATTATTAATAACAGGATTGAATTTACTCATTTCATGTTGCTTTACAGCACAAATTGACATTGACATATTGCACAAAGCAGACGGAGAGCACTGTAGCCTTAGACCAAACAGGCTCAAGGGAAGGGAAGTGAAAGGTCACGTCCATAATGGTAAACCTGTGAGTAAAGACAAGCAGGAACAAACACACCTGGAACAACATCATCTTCAAAACAGGAAGCAAAGGCTGTGAAAAAAAGTCCAGCTAATTCGGAGAAACATTAGTCATACACCACGGGTGTGTAGAGACAAGCCATGTTTATCGTGGTCACAGGAAGTATAGCACGGTGCTGATACTGTTTCTTAAAGTTCAAAAAGATTATACACACACCACCAGTGCTCATGTACACTTTCCTTGTGCGTGCGTTAGGTTTTTCCGACCTCTGGACCGATCCGAGGCTCCACAGTGGTGACAATGTGCGGGCGCAACTTCGGCTTCGACAAGACTGAGAGCTTCAAGGCCTCTCTGGTAACGGTGGAGGTGGCAGGAGCTCTCTGCAAACTCCCCCGACAAGACAACCTCAACAGGTGTGTGTATGCAGTTTCTACATCCTGCTAAGCACATCCCATACCTGTGTGTGTTTCTTAGATAGTTGTTGATGTGCTAGTTTGTTTGCTGCTCGTGCACAGAATCTGAAAAGCCACCTTTAAGAGGCAGACAGAGACGTAAAGCGGTGGGTGTTTACGAGATAAAGGGACCCGTACACTGGCGTCCTGTAGGGGCAGAGCAGGTTTAATGGGGGTTATTGTGTTGAAGAAAGAATGTCAAGAAGCCCCCCTCCCACTCACCCCTCGTTCTCCTGCAGCCTGCCGCATTCAACACATGACTCCCTTAACTGAAAAATTACTGGGAAAAAATCGCTGCATCCAGACTTTCCACTCTCCTGAATCCACTGGGGCCTTGTCCCACTCAAAAGCCCCTTTTTCTACAAACAAGCTCATTACAAATTGTGGGGGAAAAAAATAAAAACACCACCCCAACGAAATCCCAAATGAAGATGGCCTCTTTGTGCATTTCTGCAGGGCAGTAGATGATCATTGAATTAGGATAAATGCTGGGTGGCTGCGGCAGGGTATAATGCCTGGTCTGTGTCTTGTTGTTGTTCTTGTCGGGGGGTTTGTGTTTAGGTGGACTGAGATCCAGTGTTTCCCGGTGTTCAGTGGGAACTTCACCCCATCGGGACACACAGTGAAGGTCACCAGTGGCACCAACATAGCCAAGATGGAGGGCTTCACCTTCGTGGTAAGATTGGTGTTTTTTTTACCTTCTTTTTTGGTTGCACTTTGTGAAAATCTGTGTTATTTTGCAAATGTCCTATGCATCAGTTTGTTTCTAACATGATGTAAATAAAAGAAACAAACATACATATACATGTGTAACTGACTTAACAGCAAGTCAGCATGTTCGCTTGATGAGTTCACGTCAAAGATGCTGTTCGTACTGTATTTAGGTTTCAGTTTCAACACGAAGAAATTTCACTTTGACAAATTTAAGTAAAAAGAAACTAATATCTAAATGTTAGGCAGAGGTATTGAAAGTGTCTCTGCATGCAGGACCCGGTGATCCACGAAATCCTCCCGACATTCGGTCCGAAGTCTGGAAACACCATGCTGACCATCAGAGGAGCCTTCCTGGATACTGGAAACAAACGCGAGGTGACGATAGGGAGAGCAGCCTGTAAGATTCAGAGGTCAGTCCTCAGTCACTTTTTCTTTCTTTTCTTTCTTTTCTTTCTATTTTCTTTCTTTCTCATTCTCTCTGCCTCACCTACTGCACAGCAGCAAAAGCTCAAGGTTATTGGTTGAATGTAGATATGTACTGTATTGTTTTCGTCGCTCAAAGTCAAATTTTTTCCTCTGAGCAGGTTAAAGGTCTTTTCCTCTGATCTTTCTTGCTCTTTTACTCATTCTGCCTCGTTTCCCGCTCAAGCAGGAATCATGAGGACTTATCAGCGAGGACTAATGTGAGAGAAATGCGTGAATAGGGGCTTAGACAATGACTACCACTGTACAGATTAACACAACAATATATCCTGTGTGTTTCTTCAACCCCGCCCCCCCCACCCCACCCTTAACCTCCACCATCAGCTTGTCATCCAGCATGCTGACCTGTAAGACGCCTCCCCACGCCATTCCCTCCAAACAAACCGTGAAGCTGACGGTGGATTCGGTGGAGCGCCACGCCCCCATGCCCTTCACCTACAACCAAGACCCCATCATCAAGAGCATCCAGCCCTCACGCTCCTTCATCAGGTCAGTTTTATTCATTCAGGGCGCTTTCAAATCAAAGTGTTATCCTCCTCCTCCTCCAAGCACTGACCTGCTAACAGGTTTTTGATCTTCAGAAATGGTTTGGATATCGCTATTTCTCACTGTCGACTTTACTAAGTTCTTTCAGATTTGATCTCTTGCATGTTTCTTCACCCAAAAAGAGAAGGAAAGTGAGGGCGAAGTTGACTGAGAATGTTTGTGGATGAGCCGAGACAGATTAATACTTCAGTTTTACAGCAGGAGGAAATGAGTAGGAGGTGACGAGTGGCTAAACTGCTAACGCCGACAGCAGGTTTCCCCCAGTGGGGATCTACTGTGTCTCTGTCTGACGCTGACGCCAATATCCGTTCTCGTTCCCCCTCACCACGCTGTAGCGGCGGCTGCACAGTGTCAGCCCACGGCTCCTTCCTCCAGTCCGGCCTCCAGCCCCAGATGGTCCTCACCACCGGGCAGGATGCTGAGGTGTTCCATGTGGTGAGTGCAAGAAAGTTTTCACGTCCCAAAGTGAGATATCCATCATTTGGATTACAGTGTTTGTAATATCTGAGCTGAGTTTATGTCTTTTTTAAGCTAAAGCATTCTGAGAACTTTTTTGCTCAAGCAGGTTTTGACTTAACGTGCATTTTCACTGCAAGAACCTCGTGCAGGTTTTATCTCATAAAAAGTCCTTGCTCTTGAGAATGTCAACCACAAGTCTCATCGCCGCAGCAACACCTATCACTACTATCAATATGATAACCTGCATGGGAATCTCTTTTATTCTTATGAACATGAAGCATTTTAACATTTTTGCGCAGAGAAATGGGAGCAAGAGAAATGAGAATGAAATTGATTTGATTTATTACTTGTTTGAAACATAAAAATGTCTCAGGTCATCACTTCTCCTCCTCTTTCCTTTCTGTCATGTCATCTCCCTTTTGCATCTCTGTGTGTCTCCTTTTCAGCACCTGTTCAAACATCAGGCATCACAGATAAAACCATCGATTCAATCTTTGCGGTTCTTGGCATGCAGTGGAAGTGCAAACGCGACTGCAACAAAGGACCTTTTGCTTCCAGATGTAGCTCCTTATATCCTGGGTCCTTTCGGTTAGCAATATCACATGATGAACAGAAGGCAAAATAGGATTTTCTTTCAAATACTTGCTGACACATGTAATGTATGGTATTGTCATTATACATACTAACACCCCCCCAAAAAACCCAACCAGCTAGAAGCAAAAAGAGCTCTTGACAATGGAAAAGAGCTTAAGTGTCAGACAAACCAGAGAAGAAAGGAAATGGAAAATCCACGGTCTGATCTGTAGGATCCAGCTGTCACCTCTGACTCAAGCACAGTAGCAGAGCGAGGCCTTTAGGATGCTCTGGCTCTCCTCGCCTCCCTCAGACTTTATGCCACTTTTCGCAGGAAAATGACACACACACACACATAAATGCATGCTTTAAGCACATCATCGCTCAATTAGACTGGCTGGCCTTTTCAGCGACGGCTCGGAGGTGTTTTAAATTATCCGACCCTGACACTCACCAGGCTCTCACTGCGCTGTCTGCAGGCTATTAAAGTGTCTCAAATTGATGTAGCTTAATTATAAATGACTTAAAAAGGTATTAAATATGCATAATAAGTCATCCAGGTCATAAGTCAGATGGAACAGATCTTTGCTATTTTTAGTCATGAAGACATTTTTGTGCAACACTTCACACTGCAAAAATCTTTCAACCCATTTAATCTGTGATGAAGTTTAAAATAGTGTTTTCTTAGTTAAAGCAAAGTGACATTTCAAGTATTTCCTATTTTCCTTTCTTTCTTCTCTTTCATGTTTCAAGATACTGGCACTAATTTCTCAACACACAAATAGATTTCTATTATAATTGGTTTGGAATATCCTTTGGAGTATCCTTTATTTATTTTTTAACTTCTTGTAAGTAAATCCATTTTTTATGAGGCTTCCTTTTCATAAGCCGAGTTTACCTGATAAGAAGGAGAGTTTTGCTCTTCCTCCCTCCGCCTCTGTTTTTCATTAACAGCAGAATATAAAGCTTCATGTGAAAGTGTAGACCTCCAGTTCACAACACATTCAAGACAATCAGGACCAAAAAAAATGCAGCATTACCAAAATCCAGCATTCAGAAAAAGGTCAGCACTGTCTGAAGTCATAATGCTGACCACAGAAACTGCCCACCATCGCTCCCCTTGATGTGAACTTTCTGACCATCTGATCCACTCTCATGGTCTGCCTGGATAACAATCTCACCGCTCAGGTTTCATTGCAGTTGCTGCTGAAATAATACCACATGCTTGCAACGGTCGAACTGCACAAAATGCTCCACGTAAAGAAGTCATTTAACCTTTTATTAAGTCCTGCTAACTAATAACTAAACTAAAATACAAAATATAAAGCAATAGGCAGAGTCGCTGTAACTTTCACATATAAAATTAAAAGATTTGTCTCCTCGTGAAATGTTTCAAGTCTGAAGAGGACTTTTAACAAGTTGTGTCTTATTAGTTTGCTCTAGTTTCAGAGTAAAGGTGACACATTTCTCCGTGACTCATAACAAACAAGAAGCTCTTTTTTTTTCTTAGCGAAGGTGTGTTGTTCTCTGTATGTGTGTGTGTGATGTTTGCCTTTGGGAGGCGGTTTGAGGACAAGCAGTGCTTTGTAATGATGTTATCTGTCATCCTGAGGCACACGCTGCTGCAGGTTCACTCAAGAGATAATAATACGCTCTGTAAACACACACACACACGCGCTGATACTGAACACGTACACGAAATCTTAGTAACACACACTTTTATCTGTCTTTCTCTCTCTGTTTGTCTGTCTCTCTTTCTCACACACTCTCTCTGCAGTGTCTCATCTTTCAGCTTCCCTTTCCCTGGTCATTGACCCGTGTTCAGGTCGGTGGTTGATGGGTCTCTGGGGAGCTCAGGCTTCATTACACACAAACAGCGTGAACAGACGCAGCTTGAGGGCTCTGAAAGTGGGCCTATGAGCCAAAAGTTGCTGGTTCGAATCCCTGAACCACCTGGTCAAGTATCTGGACTTGCATCCACGACTGCACACTCCCTCAGCAGTTGTGCTCGTGGCGTAGTCATATTGTTGCTCCAGTCAAAAGGCCCAAACTGGACATTTTAAGAGTGTAAATAGAAGTTTATCTGATATACAACATGTTGTAAAGGATAATACACAACAAATTCCTCAACAACAAAAAACTTAGACCTTTCTTTAACTCTTTTCTGTACAATTTACTAGCCATGGCCACTTCAAACTAGCAAAAAGTGAAGCCGTGTTGTTGAAATTGTGAAGTTTGCTTGTAGCTTGTAGTTTGCAGGACGAACACGGGATGAATCACAAGAACTTTTGCTATGGTTACCTTCAGTTTAGTGTATTTTGGTCAGTTATTTAAAAAACTACTTAATGACCTGGAACAATGTTTCAGGTGGCAACCAATCAGAAACAAGTCATATCTGTGATTAAGGTATAGCATCATTTAACAAACACAGGCTTTTTAAAAAAATTCCAAATCTAAAATGAATAAAAAATATGGTCTGTTTATTCTGAGTTGTGCTTGAAACTCACAGCCAGGTTTACTGGATGTCATTTCACCTGTAATCTTAGATGAGTGGGGTCATTCAGCGGGTTAAAATGTTTTTTTATGCGTCACCTGGTGCCACAGCGTTGCGAGTTTACACCAGGGCTGTCAAGGTTCAATTCTCTTTTAAAGTCAGTAACACACGCTGTGACTGTGTCGAAAACCGTGCAAACTGGGAGTCTTTTATTTTGAAAACTAAAGATGTGAAGATTGAATGGCCGCAGGATGACTGAACGACAGCGCGCCGAAGTTTATCTTCCATTTTAAACTGCAATAACAGACCGGAGAGGAATGGCAAAAACAAATTTCTAGCCTCTCGGAGAAAGAGAGAGAGAGCATGGAGCAAGCAGTCTGTATAAAATAAGGCTATCATTACTAATGATTTAGGATGGGATCATGCCCCGCCAGGCCCCAGCTGTCGCCTGTTAAATTCCTTCCAGTAAACGGGATGAGTTAAGGCTCAGCCTGGGAAGGGACAGTATAAGTATCTTATTGTCTTAACCCTTCAAAATACAGGCGAGGATCTTTCACAAACGGACATCCCAGGGGTCTCCATCGCCAGCGGAACGGCACTGTGGGTAATGTGAGCCAGCCTGTCACGCCTCTAGAGCTGCGTTCATAAACCCGAGCGACGGCCGTGCGATCAGCTTAGCCTCCAACGAGAAGCCGCAGCAGCCGAATGATGTTCAGGTCAGTCGGTGAGATCTGTTCTCCAGTCGGGACAAGAATCTGCGAGACCTCCGCGCCAAAGCAGGTCGGAGAGGGGGAAGAAACCAAGACTTCAGCCCAAGTTTTAGGGGTCTCAGCTGGAGCTAGAGCATGAAAAAAAAAATGTTGACTTGATATCTGCCTCTCAGATCTCCAGTAAAGCCCGGTCTCAGCCAATCTCAGCTTTCCCACAAACATGAAAGAGTTTTTTTTTTTTTTTTTACGATCTGTTGTGAAAAGCTGGCATGGTCACAAAGCCAAAGGGTCTGCACATACACATAAAAACAGCAAAAAAAAAAGTAATCTGTGAAAACACACTCTCAAAGCTCAAAGAGTCGACGTCTTCATGCCAGTGTTTTTTTCTTTTTTTTGTCCTGCACCATCAGAGATAGTTGGGTTGATCTGGAGGCTTCACCGTAGCCGGACACCTGTCGCCTGCATTCACAGATTGGCCTGTTTTCCCGTCAGACTCCTCTTCCTATCTCATCCCAGCGGGCTAAATGCCTCCAGCTGACACCTGAATGCCTCTTTCCTTTCCCATAACCCCTTTCCCAACACAGCTGGGGGGCATCTGAGAAAAGGAAGTGAACGAAAGTGAATGAGTAACCTTTCCCACCTCTTTCACTGGTCAAGGTGCTTCAACAACTCCGACGGCATCCTGAAGAGCTGCTCATTGATAGTTAAAAGGCAAGACTGGTGTGAACATGTATAAATGTACCAGTATAAAACAGGACAGTTACTGTAAAACAAAAAGATATTCCTGAAATAATTAAGGTGCATAATGACAGTGGTACAAAAATCCAATATTGGCATAAATCAGTCGTAAGAGATTTGCAATAATGACCACAGTGGCATACAACCATCATGGCATGACGCATTTCATCCACCCCTTATTTGCCAGATAGTTTTTTTTTCAGTACATTCATGTCAACCAGAAGTAATAATTGTACGTTGTTCAAGAATGTGGGGTTTTGGAAAACTAACTAAAGGCCACGGTATTGATTACATCTTAGAGATTTTGCAGATTTTGGACAGAAAGCTTCAGAAAGTGATTAATGATAGTAAGTGTGAAATCTAAAAAACAAACAGAGGAAGTGGAGGAAGTTCCTGAGAAAAAAAAAAAAGACGTAAGATGCAAAATGCATCATGTGCAGCAGAGGAAGGAGTGAAATTTACACAAAAAAAATCAAGGTAATAAGCAAAGACGCAGCTGAACCGGAGAGCTGAAGCCCGAAGTAATTAATAACACCACACAGCGTGGTAGGAAACAGCAGAAAACTCCACCGGTATAAATCACTCTAGATGTGACAAGCACTTTTGTATGTGGGAGCTCCGTTATGACTTGGCTTTTTCGCAGCCTGTTACACTAATGATCCTTCGGGGACGGCGGAGGTTTTGGGATCGCTGGTTCTCTCATCACCCCACAGTAAAGCTCTCGGCCCCGCTCGGCCGCCGATTGTATTTACAGCTGCTCCCAAAACCTACGGCCCCCTTCACCTCCTCTCTCCTAAATAAGAGGAGACGTCCACTGAACAATGAAACTGACTGAGGTTTCCACTAATTCACAGGATATTTTTCCTTTCGTCGCCCCCCTGGGAGACCCGGTGGAGAGGAGGGGGGTTTACCCTCAAGTCCAGTTCTTCTCGCTTCTTATTGGTTTGTGTGGAGGAGGGAGGTTAATTGGATTTCTGTTGGTGCTGCCCTCACACACATGCAATCCTACGTGCACACATGCGTGTGCTGTAAAATGTGCTCAGGTCCTAATAATTGTGTCCGAGCCTTCGCAGATGCACGCAGCTTTTAGTGCATGTTCGTGTGTGTCCATCTGGGCCCGCTACAGCCCACCGGGGAGTCCGATCGGGAAGTGTGTGAGGAAGTTTCAGCAATACTTCGACCCGAGCTGCTGCTACTGCAGTCGGAGAGAGCCCCTCCAGGGAGTCAGATATCATTCATTGTGTTGGAAGTCAGATTTCAGCTCGTTTCTTTTTTCTTTTTTGGCGCATAAGAAACTTCACAGGCCGTAGTTCATAGTTAATCCTCGGGGTTTGCATTTCTCCTTTGTCATCAACTCACGGTCCGCATAGGCTGTTTTAAAATGGAAATATAAATGAAGCACAGTTGAAGTTAAATCAAATTAAATGAACAGTATTATAGCCGAGTCACAGCTTTTTGTTTTGGTGCTTGGAGCTACGAATATTTCTTTAGGTTTACGTGGCATTTCAAAATAAAATTAGATTTCTCAGGGGTCAAAAACTATCTGAGTTTGTGTCTTTATTAATCTATACTCTGTCCAGTGTGTCCGGAAGGATCCTAAACACCCCCCTCCCTCCTCGCTCTCTCAGTATCAGTCAGCCTTTCTAAATGAGTCAGTTAAACGACCACAATAACCAACAACTGCTCAATAAACAGCAGTGGGAAGGTGGCGTTCGTTACAAGAGGCACATTGATCCGAAAACCTTTTTTTTCCCCTTATGGGACATTGACTCAAGGACACATCTTCGTTTGTAGCCCAGAAGATAAACACACGCTATCATCGGCAAATATCAGCATCGATCTCTCAGCCGAACGAGTCCGGTTTGTCCCTGGCGTGCACCTGTGTGTTCGAACGCGATGACACGTTTGAGTGTTTTTGTTTCACTTAGATTGGTATTTGCTCTGCCTAATGAATAAACCGCAGCCTCCACAATGATAAAACACATCCTCCCTCAGCCGAACTGCAGAAAGATGGAGCCTAAGTCCTGAACACGAACTGAAAAGGAGTCTGCTGCGATCTGAGAATAAAACAGCATATTGACAGACAGAAAAGGGGATAAGAGGCGCAGTTAGGAGCCAGCTGTGATTATAAAATGATCTATTGCTGTTGTTTATCAGTCAAGTCAACGGCAGCCTTCAGATTACTGTACCCATTTATTTTCCATATCCCATTTAGTCTGTCTATTGATTTCTTGTTCCTGGGAACGTTGCCCCAGATCCAGATCCCAGCAACACCCCCCCGTTTGGATGCTGTTCCCTCGCAAGACGGCCTCCCAGCTTTCCTCCCACTCTCTGTTTGAAACTGTGGATGGCTCAGTGACTTTACTGTTTACTGCGTTGTGTAAGTGCAGTGTGAGTTTTACAACTCTGCACTGTTTTGCTGAGTTTCAGCACTTTGTTTTGCATTTGTGCAGGAATATGTGCATTTATGAAACATAAGTGACAGCAGCCTAAGGCAAACCACAGTTTATATTTGGCCAGATTTCTATAATAAGTGGTTTGTACTCACAGTTCTAATCTTGATTTACAACAAATGTTTTTGCCCAACTGTCCACATGTTACTCCCTCCTTTCTATATATAGTTCACCCCGGGAAAATACCACAAGAAAACAACATGCAGATCATAGAGAAGATATTTGCCGTTGAGCCAGCTCATGAAATTTGGTTGCCATCATAATAAATTATAATAAGGAGAGTAAACATTTAAATAAAATCGCTGAGCTACTTGCTGGTATCCACTGAAGTTTTCAGCCTTCCAACATATACTTTGTTGGTTTATGTGAACTTTACCATACTTTCTCTTGCACAAGTTAATTTCCTTTATGTGAGTCTGTGGTTCTGTGCCACCCTAAAGCACACATGCTGAGTTTCCCCTCATAACCGCGCACGGAAAATAAATGTTAACGCACAAACAAACGAGCAAACTCACACAATTCAAACCGTACTGCAGTCGCACAAGCTTTAAATCTTTGTTATTTGAACACATCAGCGTTTCTATCCCTGTTCGATACCTGTGTCATCTTTCTGCAGGACGAAACTCTGCCACACCTCAATAAAAGAGGAGTCAGGGTGTTTTCTGAGCTTTCTGTCTCTCGCCGGGCAGCCTTATTGAGCACAAAAGGCTCACGTGGGCTGAATCCTACATGGGATAAAACTCTGTTGTGCCCTTGGGCCACGCGTGTAAACACCGCAGCGGCCGAAAGAGGCGGCGTCTCACATAATGCGTCGAGCATAAGACAAGCTGCCAAACGGAGGATTACTGCATCGTTGATCTGCATTGTGTGAGTGAAGACCTGGAGGGGAGTTATTTTAACTCTGAGCAGTAAACCTGAAAGGCTCTTTATGAACGTACATACAGTGTGTGTGTGTAACTGTAAAGAACCAAAATGTCCACTGATAAAGAGGTGATAAATATGGTTTTCTCTTCTTCAGGGGACTATTTTATGCGTAAGACCGGGTTAATATGAAATCTGTATTCAATATGTAACAGTGGTCAGAAAACAAATGGAGTCAGTATATAGTTCAAGCGTAAAAAAGACAATTTTGTGTGTTTTCTTTACATTGTTTAAGGGTGTAGAGAGCTTTCATCTTGTCTGAATCTGATTTGAAAATGTGATGATATGAGGGCGTCTTCCTAACCTGGAAGTAATCAAGAAGTTTATCTCAAATTAAACTGATAAGAAGAGGGTGGTCTCATGTTTTACTGAGGTAAAAGCAAAAAAATAACATTCAGTAGTAAAAGATGGGGTCTTTTTTTTTAGCTGAAGATGGTGGTGATGCATTGAATGTGTGTGCAGACTGGCATGTACAGTTTTTGTAACCGCTACGTGTTGGTCTGTCTCCTCCAGAGCTGCGTGTACGGCGAGAACCGGACGTCCATCCAGTGCACCACGCCCTCTCTGGCCAAACTGGCTCTGCAGCCACCCGTGGTCACCAAGGTGGCGTTCGTCCTCGACGGCTACTCCACCGATCAGTGGGACCTGATCTACGTGGAGGACCCCCTCTTCCAGGACCCCAAACTCACCTCCAAGGACAACAAGAGCATCGTGGAGCTCAAGGTGAGACTGCAGGAAACACATTGCTTTCATTCTTTACAGTGTTCACAAATATAAAAAACAAATGTTAGAGGTTAGAGGTGTGGATCAGGTACAAAACTGCATTCAAAGTCTTGCTCGAGAGAACTGGATGAGGGCAGAAACAGGTGCAGAAACTCGAGAAACCAGCAGAAACTCGAATCGTCATCCAGTTTATGGTTGTTAAGTAGGAAAACATCTATTTATGTGCTGCAGCTTAAGAGGTTCTTCACGGAACAACAAAAGCAAGATGAGAGCAGGAACGTGTTAAATATTTGTGACACCTGTTTGACTTTTTAACCCATTTCGATTCAGCGGTGGAGGTCACAGAGCTTTTCTGAATGAGATGAATTCGCCACTCTGAGCCGTGTTGATTCTGCCGGTCGTTGCACTTTGACTCCCCGTCCACACATTCACACGTCCGCAGTCCAGGTCAAGTTGGGAAGGAAACAATACTGAAAGAAAAACAGGAAGTGGAGTCTGTTTCCCATCATTTACACCCGCCCCGACCTCCCCATCCCTTCTCCTCGGCCATACCTCTCTACGTATTCTCTCCGCTGACACGCATTGTTCTGCCGGCCGAGGTCAAAGCTCTTGACATATTAATGCAGCTTTTCAAACAAGCCACCATGTTCCCCAGAGTCTGTTGTAGGAACACAATGAAATACATATTTCTCCTCTTTTTTTTCTTCTTTTTTTTTTTTTGTTGACTGCAGCTCAACAGTTTGTGGCAGCTGTGCTGAGCCTCTCGCAGGGGATCCTGGCTGTTTTTTCTTTTTTTTTTTTACTTCGTGTTTCTCTCTTTTCCCAGACGTGACCTTGGCCCCGATGCTAAATCTACCACCGACCCAACCTCTATCCCCCCCTTCATCCCTCCCTTCAGCCCAGACAAACCCCCAGTTTTTACCCTGTAGGGGGATGGTACCGTGCACTGCACCGAAACAGACCACATTTAACGCCATCTGATAACCCTGCCCTGCGATGGCCTCCAGTAAAGGGCTAATGCTGGGCTCATTTAGCACCATCTGATAAATCTAGCCCCAAAATGGCTGCAAATAACAGACAAACAAAGGAATATTCAGCTGACTGACAGCTCCGCACCGCTGTGGCGAACAAAGGAACCGGGCGGCTGACTTTGGCATGAGGCCAGCCTCTTATCGCCATCAATCGCGTCACGGGAGACTTAAAACAATCTCATTTACAATTATCATCATAACAGTTTATTTATAGTGACTGGCATCAGTGTGATGGCTTTTTAATAACTTTAATAGCTCTCCTCTGCTGTGTATGCACAGTACTCGTCACACCTACGGCTGGGAAACACTCAGGATCGTATTGGACAATCTTGTTATAAAGCGTTTTTGTCTTTGTGTGTGTCCTCATTGCAAACAAGTGGGTGAGTTATCGGTTTGTCTTGTTGTGTTTGCAGACTGCCAAAGTGTGTGTGTGTGTGTGAGAGAGAGAGAGAGAGAGAGAAATAAAGCGAGGGCAGGAACAGGTGCGAGCCTCCACTCTGTGTCAAATTGGAAAATCCCGAGCTGTCACGCGAGGAATGTGATCATTCTCTTTATTGCCTTCTGCCGCGCTCAAACAAGTGTGTTTATGCATTTGTGAGTGGGAGAAAGAAAGAGAGAGAGAAATCAGAGAAATAAAAGCGAGTAAGAGGAGGACGCAAAAGAGAGCAAGAAAAAGTCTGAGAGTGCAGGAAAAGAGCAAATTAGGCCGTGTCGTTCCTCTTCCCGTCAAACACACTCAGTCACACACACTCAGTCACACACACTCTCACATGGCGAACTGCTGCGTCTGCTTCCAGTCAGATCTCAGAGGGGGCGTTTGTTGTCATCCCGCTAGAGGTCACACGAACAGAATAAGTCGCTTTGTCTTACTCACATGAACGCCAGCAAACTCAGTTCATGCTCGGCCCGTTTGATCGCTGTGAATCACGAACGAACTCTGCCAGCAAAGAGAGAGGACTCAGCCTGATGCAGCCAATTTTCTTCAGTATTACCTCACTGGAGATTTTTTCTGCACTTTCTCCAACAGACTCGAAGCCTTGTGTCTCTGAATAGCAATATGCCTTAAACAAGCCATGAGGTTGCTGCTAAAATATGGCTTCAGACCATAAAATCTACATTGTTTTGTCAACTTCACACCCATGTCACTTACAGCCCTTTTAAAAGTCCTGTAAATACTTTAAAAGCTGAACAAGGAAACTTTGAAGATTGTGAACGTTCAGGACTCCAATACAGACGTCTGTATACGTCACTGATTTATTCCAGTAGTACAGGGCCAGATTAAAGTCCACATGGGGAAACATGGCCAAAAAATGAAATTAGCCGCCCGTCCTCACTTGGCTGTGCATGTCTGTATAACATTAAATATTGTGCTTCAGGCCTCAACTGGACTTTTTGATAATTTGATTACATGCAAATCTTTTTAGGAATGTGTACCTTACGGGAACAGTATCCATATAATAAGGACTTCTTCTTTAAATAGGGTCCACTTGCATAACAAGGGCAGGCCACCCCCAACTCTCATTGTGTTCTTATTATGTGCGTGCCCAAATCACAAGTAATCAGTCAGCAGTACTTTCTTTCTCTGGGCAGTCTTTGCTCTTTGGTTTTCACTCGTCCTTCCTGTTGGCAGTGAACAGCAGAGTTTCATTTGAGTAAAGAGGTTTAATGTGAAGGATCTCATCAATTTTCTTCTCTACTGCAGCCACAGAGCCTCACCTAAAAATCCCAAAGGAGCTTTGATTTTGACATTTTATTTTACCTTTTATTAGTTTGTTGGCACTTTATTTTGAAACTAAACAAGCTGTTTGTTCCGTGTGTCCATGACCTTTTACTTTTAGTCATTTGCTGATCTAGAAGTTGATCTCACTTTTGCAACATCTCATGTCTCCCTTTCTTTCCCCTGTCGCCGTCACCTTTTCCGTCTCTCCTCAACAACTTCCTCCTACTTCCCCTTATTCTTTTCCTCACCCTCTCCTCCCTCCTCCTCCTCCCTCCTCTGCTGCAGGGTGACCGGATGGACAGGGAGGCGATGAAGTGTCAGGTCCTGACCGTTTCCAACCACAGCTGCGAGAGTCTGATCCTGGTCGGAAACACCTTGGAGTGCACCGTTCCCACCGAGCTGCAGGCCGCCACTGCCAAAGAGCTGCAGGTGGAGGTGAGACGCACCTGCAGTTCACAGACAGACACAGAGACACAGACAGACAGACACAGACAGATACATGCTCTGCAGTTTGCATTAAGAGCTTCAGCACTTTGTGGCCACTTTAAAACCTTCAGTGTCTTTCTCTCTCTAAGTTAAGCACCCAAACAAAGACGTAAATGTGAACACACGCACCTTAACATTCACACCTTCAGAGTGCAGACAAACACGTACATAGCACGCACCTATATCTGCACACCTGCACAACAGTTGGCTACAAAGACACTTTCTTTAATTAAGACGGCCTTTCTGTTTGCAGAGACACCCACGCCCTACAGCACACACACACACACACACGCTCACACACACGCTCACACATCCTCTTCACCCCACTCAATAAATGTCTTGTTCCAGCCTCCCTGCATGTTGACAGCAGAGAAAAGCTCCAGTGTGTGATCTGAAGTGGTGTTTGGACAGTAGTGAAGGGTGTGTGTGTTAAACTGTTGATGCTTTTAGATTAACATCATTTGCATGTTAGTGAAGTAGCTCATCATCTCTTTGAAGTAAAAGGAGCGTGTGCAAACAGCTTCACCCTCCAGTGGTAAATAGTAATGTAGAGATATGACTGTATATAAAAAAAAGTCATTTTCTCATCTTAAAACATGTAAAATTAATATACCAACATGGTGAGACTTTTCTGACCTTTATCCAAATCAAATGAGCTTGTTCAAACACTTATTAAACAGTTCCCTCTCTTTAGACCATTGCACATATCTTCCCTATCCTGTCTCTGAAACACTACGAGGAAATATCTCACCCCGTGTGCAAAATTCTTTCCTAAAGTCTCAATATGACATCGAAAGGCTCTTTATGACGGATGGTGGATTTATCTGTTGTAAACCCCGACAGATATTCAGTATCAAACATCTGCGCTGAGAGAAGAGGACACAATACAGCAGAGATCCATAAAGACACTCATTTATATGAAAATTCCCCTCTGTTTGTATTATCGGGCTCACGGAAGGAATTTTTCACAATAAAAAGTGTCGTATCGTATCGCAGCACCTGCTTCTGCGGAGGAAGAGGCCGACATTGAGGCCACATAACAACAACGTGACACGCGGTAGATGATAGACTTCAATTATTTATTTAATTAATTATTCAGATTATTCAGATTCAGATTATTAATTCAGATTGATTAAAAATACTTCACTTCAGGTTGATAAAACAGACAGTAAAGAGAGGCTGTGTTACTGAGAGCAGAGATGGGATCATTCTGCCATTGGCCATATTGAGCTCTTCATTCTGCTCGCTGAGGAATTAATGGAAAACACCACATTCTTCCAGCGTTCCAGATCATTTACAGGAAACTTCAATAACTCTCCCGTCCTAATGCAGGCCCTTATAAAAACCAGCTCAGGAGGAAATTTATTACGCAGTGTGTTGAGTGAAAGGGCTCAGCATCCAGCTGTCTTGTCACTTGAATTCAACTCAAGCGTCCTCTGAGTCACGAGAAGAGGACAGAGAGTATAGAAATGTCAGACAAATCCTTCCACACATTGTCTTTTATTAATGATAAAATACTTTAAATAATCTAGATTTTATTTTCTTTTAATTCCTAAGTGATGCAACAACTTTGTTTTTTTATCTTACAGTTGTGTTTGAGGATTTAAGAGTAAGTTCGGACATGCAATCCTTGTTTTTACTGTCCTCTAATGGTTTAACTTCCCACCATGTTGCAGTGATGTTCAGGTGTACTCCAGGACACTGTGACATCACTGTTGGGTGTAGTTAAAAGAGCAGCAAAACATCCCCATCAGTACTGGTTTAGAAGTGAAACAGACATAAAACTTTTAACCAGACAGGGCAGTGAAACACCACTTATCGACCTGTTTTAAAGAGTTAAAATAATATAAGCACCATTAAAGTTATTATAACCTTTAAATTAGTCAGTAAATACATATAAATGGTAAAAATCAGTATATATAATGCTGCAGCTTGTCCTCGTTCTTAATGGAAAAACTCCATTTGCAGAAATTGTTTCCAACTCCGTCTCTTTGTTTGGTGTATTTTAATTCTTTTTGTGAATAACTGGCCAAAATGTCCACACATTAGTCTCATGTCAGCTTATTTTCCAGCAGCTTAAGTTGAGTTTGACAGCAGGAAATGTTTCAGTAATCTACAACATCAACAGTGCATATCAAATTTTGGAGTGAAAAATGAGCTGGCGCTTCAAAATGAACATTTTGGACCGATGTTCAACAATTACACAGAGAGAAATCCATCATAGAAGAGCTGCAAAAACCAGTTTCTACACCTGAAACAGACCAGTTGTTGTATGTTTGGAGTATGCCTTAAACAAGCCACTGACTTGATGAAACTTTCCTGTTTTCGCTGAAGGCTCATCTTTTCCTCGAGCTCTCACTCCTAGAAGTTCATTAAGAAATTTAACATCCTTCTTTGCAACATATGGCCTTCAAACAACGTACTTAATTATAAGAGATTTGCTTATTCTGATGTTTAACCTTTATGGGACAAACTAATATCAGATGCTCCAAACCAGATGAGCTTCGTCACTGCTGACTTTCGGAGGACAGTCAGCCAATATCCCTTGGCTCCCCAAACCTGTACACACACACACACATTCATATATCCCCTACCTCCAGACATACCCAGATGCACACACACACACACACACACACACACACGCTGTCCCATCTGCAGCAGCAATAGAAACCTCATTTCCACCAAACCTAATAACGGCAGAAGCAATATCACTGATGTAATCTGCCTTCAGACCGTGTGTGTGTGTGTGTGTGTGTGTATTGCATACCATATGTCTGAATGCCAGTTTCATGCCTTAGAAATGCCTGTGTGTGTATCATATATGCCATACATTTCTTACTGTATGTGTCATGTGCAAAGTATTAGTCATTATCTATGAAGCAAACCCCCACACGGTGCCGTCTCTACAGAGCACCAACATTTCAGTAAGATATTGTAAGTAACATGTCGACATAAACTCATTTAAAATAAGTTGTCGTATTTAATAATTAGTGTCTCTGGCCCACGGACATGTCAGGCCTGTGCTGCAGCTATCGTCACTTCTCGCTCATTTGAAGGTCACTTTTTTTTTTCTTCAGTCTACACATCAGCAAGAAGCAAATGCACCTGCTCTGGTTTGGACTGAGGCCAGGTGATTTAAGTAACATCTCCTCTGTGCAAAAGAGGAAACTGAATGAAAGAATTATTGTTATATATTATTATTAAGTATCCTGAGCTGCGTTATCCTCACACTGTCATGAAACTGGGGGACCTTGCATGAGATCCAGTCAGGATTTAAACATCCTCACACACTTTTAAAGCTAAAAATATGGACATATTTCGCTTCATAGTCACTGTTTGATTTCCATTATGGTGCATTCAAACAAAGAAAAACTTCACTATAGACATGACTGGATCCATCCATTTGTCCACAAAGACTGCAAAGCCATTTTAGGCTTGTAACGTGCTGTTTTAGTCAGACTCAAACTAAACTCTGTTCACATTAAGCACTTCTGGCTGTAACATGCTTGATTGCTCTGTGGTAACACCTCCACTCACTACACTGACAATGCCAATGCTCCTGTGCATCATTTCAGGATTTTGTTGGCCCGTCCACGCTTGTTGCTATCACTGCTGACCCGTTGATGTCACATGTGTCAGTGATATTTTAATACTTAAGCAATATTTACTGTAAAAGTAAGATTAAAAGTTAAAAATGTATTATTATGCACGTGAAAATGTGCCTGAACTCATCCCAAATTAGTTAATGATAACAGTCCTGACAGTCTACACTGACTCTTTCCTGACCTCTGACCTCCCTATAGATGGAGGGGTAGCTCAGTAGTAATTATTAGTGCTATTTAAATCCACTTCCTTCACTCTATAACAGCCCACACCCTTTCGCTTCTTTCAGTGGCGCCAGGCGGACACCATCAGGCATCTGGGCAAGGTGACGCTGGCCCAGGAGCAGGACTACACCGGCCTCATCGTGGGCTGTGTGTGCGTTAGCCTGCTTCTGCTGCTGCTGGGAACGCTGCTCATGTGGAGGAGGAACAAGCACATCGACGGTAAGAGCCGAGACGTTAGGTTGCGGGTCAAAGGTCGTAGGGTCAAAGGTTGGTTCAGATACAGAGACACATACAGAGACGTCCAGAACTCTGCTTCAATCTGAAACGGTGACTGACCGGCATTGATTTCACAGCCCTTTGTAATCTTATCTGCCCCGATGTGTTATTCTAATGTAATCTCTCCAGTCAGGTCAAACCAGGTTAGTTTATGAAACGTTTTCAGCTGCTAACTTTGGCAGGAATATTTGCAAGTTGAGTGAATTATAATTTTTTTTTGCAATTAGAAACCAGCGGCACAAGTCAGATAAAGATAAATGCAAACAGGAAAATTGGAAAATTAACTTTTTTTTTTTTTTAATCTACAAAGGAGAATGAAATATTTTTTTTATATATAATATTATAAGATGAAAGTGAAAGGATTTAACTGCATCACAAGTAAGGAGGAAATAAAAATGTGTGTGTGTGAGTGTGTGTGTTCATATATTTGCATACTTGCATACTTGGAGTCCGGATCTCTTTTCTAATCTGTGTGCATGTGTGTCTGCTGGGTTTTGTTTTGCCTGGTGGGTTTTACAGTACAGTTTGTTTGTGGGGCGCACTGGTGAAACGCTTTGCCTTCCTTAGTAATTCTCTCATCTCTCCCCCCTCCCTCCCCTCTTTATTATCTTTTATCTTATCTTCTATCTTATCTTTTATCGATCTTTTACCTCATCCTTCAACCATCTCTTGCCCCCCTCTCTCCTCTCACCCCCCTCTCTCCCTCCATCCCCTGTCTCTCCCTCTCAACCTTCCTTCTTCCTTCTTCTGCACTTCCTTTCCTCTTATGTCTCCATCATTTCTTCCTCACCACCCACTCCCCTTCCACCCCCCTTCCTCCATTTCCTTCTACTTCTAGATCTGTCTGAGGTGTGGTATGATGGCCGGGGTCACATCCAGCATCTGGACAGGCTGGCTAACGCGAGGAGCGTCAGCCCCACTAACGAAATGGTCTCCCACGAGTCAGTCGACTATAGAACAACCCTGCTGGAGGGTACGTCAACCAGATAAGCCCCCCCCCACCCCTCCCACAACCCCAACCGAACAACTTCTTCCGCGCATCCCACCTCCCTCCCTCCCTGTTTCCCTCCCTGTGGGGTTAAACGCTATGCTAGCAGTGCATGCTCTGAACTAACACCCGTAGCATTGAGGTAATGTACTTTTTTTTCAGCTTTTGCATTTTTTTTAATCAACTGATCAAAATCCTCCATGCACCCAGAGCAGATCATGAAAACTGCAATGATGATGGGAGCAGAATTAATGAGCGATGAAATGACAGACATTAAAATAGAAATGCTCCACAGAGGTCCAGGATAAATTATTATTCTCACTGCAAGGACACCTGTCATATTACACCTAGTGGTTTGATTAATTATTAGAAAAATACAAACTGCTGGGACTTAGCAGATGTTAAATGATGAAGGTGTTTTGCATGATACGGCCTGTCGATCCAAACACATTAAATATCTTTACCTTTAGCTGATTTGTCCACAGAGGGATTTCTAGCTGAATAGAACCTCTGATACTTTATTTTCTGCAGAAAGGCAAATGGAAAAGGAAAAGTAACCCTGCTCAGTTAACTGTCATCTCATATTTGATGACATTATGACCTTTTCTAAGTGTCAGCACAGCAGAAAAAAGAAATAAAGAAAGAAATCTGCCAGTGCAACATTGATGATTTGTTAGGTAGGATAGGTTAAACAGGCCACCTTTCTAAAATTTTGATGTAACCCATCATGTCACCTGTGGGTTTGCTTGAATCCTGAGGGCCTGAAGGGGGAACTTCATGTGTATTATGATCCGAGTATGATGGGCAAAGCAATTTTCCTGCTGCTAAAAAGTAACTTGAAATCTGAGAAGGCAGACTTACTAATGAACTAATGCTTGTCCTCGGGGAGAGTTGGCTTAAAATTCATATAAGACACCATTATGTCTGCAAGTCCTTTCTGTCAACTGCTCTGGCTTTTTTTGATAAAATTTAAATGATTTTGGATGCATTTTCTTTTGCTTTTATTTTCCTTCTACTAACAGCATCGGAGCAGACATCAGAAACTTTGTCTTTTTCCAGCTCAGCTACCCTCCATCACAGTGTCAGGTTGCTCTCTGTCCCTTTTCTGATCATGTAACACACCTTGACCTCAGGATACAGTCGCCGACCTTTGACACCCCCCCTCCATCTCGTTTGCCTGTCTAGATCAGGGCGCCGACAGGCCCGAGACGTGCCGGGCGGCTCCCCCCATCTACGGGGGCAACGGGGAGCTGCTGTCTCCCAGGCTGGGGGCACTGGGAGGCGGGATGGGAATGGGTCTGGTAATGGAGGGCGAGCTGGTGTCACCCCTGCTGATGGCCCCGGTCCACATCGACCCGTCCTGCCTCCACCCGGACCTGCTAACCGAAGTGCAGCATGTGGTGATCGCCAGGGAGCAGCTGCTGCTCCACCTCAACCAGGTCATTGGCAGAGGTCAGTCACACAAAAACTGTCTTTACTGTTCAAGTAGATCACACTGGGTCTCTCTTATGGTCAGTGCTGTATTTTGCATATTTTGCATTGTATTTTCTGTCATTTTTATTTATCGTAGGTGTGTTTTTTATCTGTTTACCCATTCCACTACCTCTAAACAAGGAGGGGAAAGCATCATTTCCTGTGTGTTTCCTGGCAAAATGGGTTAGATAGGTTAGATTTTTTTTTCCAGGAAGGAGCTTCTGCAAAAGTGCAAAATAAAGCAGCAAAGCAAACATTTATTTAGCTGAAAATGTTCTATAAGAAGATGTAGTCAATACAAACTGCTGTGTCAAAGCTTTTAAAGCATACGTGCAGAGCTGCGCAATCATCAATCCAACTGCCAGTGTAGCGACAATGCCAGAACATATTCGGGGCATGACGGCGAACGAGAGCTTTTGATGCTCCGTTATCACAGAAGAACGTATTTAAGAGCCTTGTGAGGAGGATTAAAGATTTTCTTTATAGCAGCTACAAATGGATGTGCATAATCATAAATAACAATTAAAAACTAAGGGATGGGTAATTCAATAAAGCATGAAAGATCCTCTAACCAATCAGTGGTCGCCTAAAAGCAGTTATTGAATAAACGCTGATATACACCATCAGTGTGTTTATGCACAACATCTGCAACTATAGCTAATCTACTGAAACTCTCTCCTCTCCACAGAGCTGAGATCACAATTATTCATATACGCCCTCAATAGTAGACACCTATGTTTATTCCTGCACATATTCTTTAAAAAAAACAGTAGGATTGAACCTCCCATGTATAAAAGTAATTCTTACCCAGCAAGCTAGTTATCGTTGCATGTTTATGTTACGACACGAAAAGATGCAACCACGTACAAAAAGGAGAGACAGAAAATGATGAATTATCAAAACAAAAAACATAATATATCTGAATATCTAAATACCTCATGAACAGATCTGTTTTCAGTATTGGTAATCACATGCTAAATTGATCAATGAAGCATTCAGTTTCTTACATCAACCTCTAATTTCAAGGATCTATCCAGGCCATACATTTCTAGTTTCTCTGATGCCAAAGTCTGTTAAATAATCTTTTCTAAGTTGTTCCAATACATTTGAAGTTTTGAAAGTTCAGGTTTGTAACTTCTCAGCTGCTAAAAAAACCAGACACAATAGCTAAAAACTTTATTTCTCTGCAGACATTTCATGACGGGATCGTGGCTGATGTGCTGCGATGCTATTATCCTTCCAGCTCAGACTAAATTTGGGATTTATGTAAAGCTACACAAACGCTAAAGTCGCCCACAAAGAGCTTAATTGCCTGCTTTATCAAACCGCAGGCCTAAAACGCAGACATAAAAATCAGCTCATATTGTCCCATTTAAGGAGGCGGGTCAGACCCACGGATCAAATTCAACATCAAGAGGAGAGAGACCCCAGACCCCTCCGTGTCACAGAAAACAGCCCCCTGACCGCCCTCCTCCCCCTCAGCTGAATTATCCCCCCTGAAGAAAAGAGCCTGGATTTCGAGGCAGAACTTTTTAAAGTGGCGTAGGATGATTTGTTCACAGCTAGTATTCCCAGGGTCCATTGTTGGGAGCCGTAATCCAACACCCTCAGCCATCTGCGAGGACGTGATAGGAGAACGCCGCGCTCATTTTATTCCTGCAACCCTCCCAGTCTGGGGCAAGCCCTCGTGTCTTAAGAGATATAATTCAAGAAAATGCACAATAACTCAAGGGGGGTTTGGCATAGACTATTAGCTTGTGTGGGGTATTAATGAAAAAAGCCTCATACTGGGTTACTTGAGGGGGCAGATTTAGTGTGATGGTAATTTAAGATAATCAGAATTAACTGTTAAAGGTGTGAAAACAAGCGAAACACACACACGAGAGTCAGACAGACAGACTCGTTTTTTTCCGAACCAGCCAGTTGTTTTCTCTGGACCAGTGTGCGTAAAAAAAAGTTGCATGCACTGAAATCACCTTGACCTTTCTGCTCCAAACTTTAATTCTCATGTGTCAGCAGTGGAAGAAATATTTTTATCCGATTTCGGTAACTGCTGTGATGATGGAGCCAGCTGGCAGGACGCTCAGTCTTAATCATCATGACTCTGTCCAGAAGAAGGCTTCAGCAAGCCGAGATAGAAATGAAGGATGCTTATCGCACAAAATCCAGCCTGCGATGTCCTCCTGCGAGCCAAGTTGGTGCCATACAGTCAATACCTTTTATGGGCAAGTTTTAGAAACTATGGCGCACCTACTTATCTAAGAGTACATTAACTTACAAGCCACAGAAGACACAGAATCAGATATAGGTTTGCTGGCCAAGCATGTCCACACATACAAGGAGCTGACTGACTCTTAGCGTACGTCTGCGCTGTGCCAAAATAAATGTACGCGCTCTGATGATGCTTATTAGTCACGGTGAAATTCAGATGGTACTGCTGCGGCGTCACCGGTGAAACATCGGATTTTATGTCTGCCGTCTCTTCTGCTTGGGCCTGGAGGCTTCCAGTGAGCCATTACAGTATCATCACAGTGTTTCCCAGGCACATTTGTGATCAAATCATCGGTTTATGGGCCGCACAGGTGGCAAAGTCCCCGCCCACCAAATTGGAGAAAAAGATTAAATTACAAGTGATGAAGCCTCCAGCTCGGTCGTGTTTTTTTTAAAGGCTTTACATGGCCACATTTGCAGGGGGGAAGCCAGTGAGGGATCAGTATTTGTTGCTCCAATAGTGACTCGCATAGGTTGGTTGGAAAATCTGCGTGGAGGGAGGAAGGAACCAAAACCATTGATACGTACTAAGCAAACAATTGTCTTACTTCTGCGAGACATATGCTCAAAACATGAAGAATAAAAAGGAAGAAGTAATTTGTCGACATCCTGAAGTACCAACTGAGTCTTGCCAGCTGACATTTGCTGCCACTTTTAGGACCAAAAGTTCTGCATCTCAACGTGTCTCCTGTCAGAGAGGCTTGTTTTGTGTGGGCTGAAGAAACGTTGTTTTGGAAGGACTTTACAGGTTTGAACACGAGCTTTTCAGCTCGCTGGTACAGACTAATTCTGACTAATGCATCGTGTTAAAACCTGCAGGTCACTTCGGCTGCGTTTTCCACGGGACTCTGCTGGAGCCAGACGGGCAGAAGCAGCACTGTGCAGTAAAGTCTCTGAATCGTGAGTACAAACCCCTTTAAACAAACAGCATATCATTCAACCAAACCCTTTAGAAATAAGGAAACTTTTGTATGTTTTTACACACATTCATCCAGTTTTAGCTGTGTTACTTGGAGAAGGTTGGGCCTAAGAGAGGGGTTTATGCATGTAAAACTGATATTTGCTGACTGCATGTGAAGCCTGTTTATTTGTTTTTATGGGGATGAGGAGTCCCGAATGATATACAGTCGAATGCTTCTCTCTCCCCTTGTCTAAACATATTCACATCCAACCACAATTATTTCATCCTACATCTGCTTATATTGCATACTTACTGTATGATATCACAGCGCTCCGATAGCATTAGGGATCTCATCTCATCAGATCCCTGCATGCTTTTCGGCCTGGCTGATGGTGATGGATGAGCGTCCGATGGTGAGGACGGCATTAGGGTCCCCACTAATCGTGTAACCTGTCAGTCGGACCGGGGGAGATTGATGCTGGAGTAATACGGAGGAAAGCTCGCCAACCACAGCAGGGGGGGTTTGTCCTCTGGGATTTGGACCTTTTTTTATTAAGTTTAGTGATTTTTCAAGGCATCATATCATTGTTCTTGTGTTCTTTTGTTATATTTGAGACCTTGAATTGATGCGTTTGTCCTTAACTATTATAAGACAAGTAGCTCAAAGTAAAAAAGCCAATGACAGATACTTTTTTAGGTACAATGGAGAAAGGAATATCCGTCCTTCACATACCTATAATGTCATTTTCTTTCTCAACTTTTAAATTGAAGCACTGAAATCAAATGTCATCTCTTTCTGTCTTTGGGGTATAACCTCAGCTGAAGGCCCATCAGCTGGTTTCTCCAGACATAAAGAGCTTCCATCTCTAACCAGATTACAGAAGAGTCAGCGGGGCTAAAGTGCGGGACATCAGAGGCAGAGATGCAATTGGCAAATGGGGGTTTGGCGTGGGTCAGGTCTGGGTGAGGATTTCCAGGGAGCGTTTTTTTTTTTTTTTTTTTTTGCTTGATTACCATCATCATCCTTTTTTTCCCCAGAGGTATATAAGGAATGACCTCGCTGCTCCCTGTCGCCTGCAGTCTGAAAGATCTTTTCAATAAACACGGCCCACATCGTCAGCTTTTCCTGCCCATCACCTGCTGTAGGACGAATCTGTTTCTTCAACTCCAACATGTTTTTTTCTCTTTTTATAAAGGCATCACAGATCTGGAAGAGGTGTCCCAGTTTCTGAAGGAGGGGATTATCATGAAGGACTTCAGCCACCCGAACGTGCTCTCTCTGCTGGGGATCTGCCTGCCGCCTGAAGGCTCGCCACTGGTGGTTCTGCCCTACATGAAGCACGGCGACCTGCGCAACTTCATCCGCAATGAGGGACATGTATGTGCACACACAAGATACAGGAGATATGCATGTTGCACTTTATTCACAGGGTCTTGCAGGAGACATTTTAAGGAGGGAGTGATTGAAATGTTCAGTACATCCTGCATGGATCAGTCAACAAAGCACTTGACTTGACTTGAAGTTGACTCCGAGTCATCTAGTGGTTGTGTTTCCTACAGAACCCAACTGTGAAGGACCTGATGGGCTTCGGGCTGCAGGTGGCCAGAGGGATGGAGTATCTGGCCAGCAAGAAGTTTGTCCATCGAGACCTGGCTGCCAGGAACTGCATGTGAGTTCACAGCTACTCATTCTAAATCACATGAGGGTGTTTTATATATGGAGGAAACTAAGATTAAAATTTTCCTGGGAAGAGGAGAAAAGGGAAGAGAAGAAGAATAGTACTGAATAGGCTCAGAAAGACTACAAGAGCGTGTTAAATAATATGTAACGGTGTCACAGTAAAAGAGCAAAATGAGAAAAAATTGTTGAAAAGAAAAAGAGAAACTGAAAAAGAACAATAATGAAGAGAAAAAAAAGTGAGAAGAGTCGATTAATTGTAAGAACAAAGATGCAGACATTTCAAAAACAGCACCGTAGGAAGTAATGTCTTCTTTCTTCTCCCTGACAGGCTGGATGAGAGCTACACGGTGAAGGTGGCCGACTTCGGCCTGGCCAGAGACGTTTATGACAAAGAATATTACAGCGTCCACAACAAGAGCGGCGTCAAGCTGCCAGTCAAGTGGATGGCTCTGGAGAGTCTGCAGACACACAAGTTCACCACCAAGTCGGATGTGGTGAGGATAAAATATCAACAACAACAAATGCGTGTTAGTGAAAGGAGAACAATGAGATAAGGAGTTAATTTTCCTTTTTTTTAGTGGTCATTTGGCGTGTTGCTATGGGAACTGATGACCCGCGGAGCACCACCTTATTCTGACGTGAACTCCTTCGACATCACCGTCTTCCTCCTGCAGGGGAGGAGGCTGCTGCAGCCCGAGTTCTGCCCCGACGCTCTGTAAGTGCACACACACACACAGAGACACACACACACATCTATATAAATACTTTTCACCTGTCACTCACCTCCTCTCGCAAAGTGCCGCGGCTCGGTTAGCCTGAGGGATATACCGTAGAGCCGCACTCACACCTATCACGAAGAGAGCCCGATATCAGGAGGGAAAAAGAGTGAAGGCGGAGGAGCTGTATAAGCAATGGAAGTCATAAATAAAAGCCACTCAAGTTTAGACCATCCATCATCCAGTGTGGTCTAAAACACACTCCTCAGCCTCTTCAGCCGAGCGTCACATCTCATCACAGCTGGGGGTCAAACAGTCACTTTTCGTGCTTTATCGCAAAACACAAAGCGTTAAAGTTTTAAATGGGCATCAAAATATCTGCGTAGCATTTCTTTATTTGTGTCTCCTCGTTGCTACGCGCTTGTTGCTGCGGCCGTTAAGTGCTGCTGCGCCCAAAGAGCACACCAACAGAGTGCTGGCAGTGATGAGATGGACCTTTTGTCTTGAATTTTTTTTCATCAGAGTTCGAGGTGTTTTTTAGTTTTCTTTGGATCTGTTCACATCTGGGTCTGCCAGGCAGATTTTACTGACATGCCGTGGTGAAAGCAGACTGTTTTACTGTTCCAGGTGGGAGAACTGAACTGAACTTCACTCACTGCCACTACCTCTATTTTGTGAGTGTTATTGTCCCATCAAATCACAAGAAAGTATCTCAGTGTCCAGCACACTCATCAGCTCACTTAACGCTACGGCATCTGAGCTGTCTTTCTCCGTTAAACTCTGATCCACTGGTGCCATGAAACGAATGCCAAGCGTGATCTCATACCGCGCAGATAACATCATGCATCCGCAACACGGCATGTCTTAAGCGTGAGTGGAAGTGTTCAGGTGAGGGAGGCAGAGGCCCCCGAAGTTCCCAAGCTGTAAATTAAACAGACATCAGGCGGCGATGCACATCTGCAAACATTCCCGCAATTCTTCACTCCTGATGGTTTCTGTGGACGTCGCGGCGATAGCGGTCGCCGGCAGATGCCTTGGACGTGTGGTAATGGGGCTGTTTTTCTTCATTTTCAACGATGATAAGGTGGCCCTGAAAGAAAAAATAATACTTGGCGGTATCAGAGATGTCAAACTTCTGACAGGGTGGAGAGCTTCGTTGCAAAATGATAAAAATGATTGATTCTCCAAGACACGTTGAAATAATTAGCAGTTGTAAGACCTTTTGTTTCATATGCATATAACACCCGTGAGGGAGGAATAACTTACAAGAAGTTTGTGGACTACTGAGTGATTAAATGAAATAATAATATACGATTTGATAGCATTTTAATGAAGGCTCTCAGCTTTCCAGGTCACATGGAAAAAGAAGAAGAACAATTCTATGCTCCTGCAGGATTCAAATGTCATATCAACGGCTCTCCCTTTTCTTCTCCCCTCCAGCTACACGGTGATGATTGAGTGCTGGCATCCGAAGCCGGAGCGGCGGCCCTCCTTCTCCGAGCTGGTGTCGCGCATCTCCGCCATCTTCTCCAGCTTCAGCGGGGAGCACTACATCCTGCTCAACACCACCTACGTCAACATCGACAAGATGAGCCCTTACCCCTCTCTCCTCGCCTCCTCCTCCTCCACCGCCGCTTCCTCCTCTTCGTCCTCCTCATCCGACCCTTCCACCTCCACGTCCCTGCCCACCCAGTCGCCCCTCTTTTGCCACGTGGAGCAAGACTGCTGCACCTGAGGGAGGAAAAAATGCATGGAAGAAGGGCAGGTGGAGAAAGACTCAGAGCGAGGAGGGAAGCGGTGAGGTGATGAAGAACTACTGTATGTACTTGCCGAACACTGGATGCTGTATGCTGAGGAAAAACACAGTTTTTAGAGCTTTGACTGTTCACTCAATGTACATAGATCGTCGGCCTTTGACCTTCCCGACCGTCACCGAATGACAGGGTCCTCCACAGACTACGGGGCTGACCTTATCGACTTCAGCCAACCTTTCTGACCTTTCATCGACCCCAAGGGAGCCTGACGTCAGCCTTCCCGCATCCTCGACAAGACAATTATGAGGAGAAGACTCCCAGCGGACAAAGCCACTGTCACAGAAGCACAACGCCATCCATAAAACACCCAAAAAAGTCCCGCCGACTGCTGTACCCACGCAGGGAGAGGATAGATTTCACGTGTCTGCTCTCCTCCGGGTGGCATGTGCTCCGATACTTCGGATGTGGCTCGGACCCTTCTCGCTGTCTGTAATGTGAATGTTTGACAAATGGCCGAGTATTGTGTCGTGTTGAAAATGTCACACCTCCACACGCCATCGATAAGACTATGTGCCACCGCTGCATGCCCTGAGCCTGCACACACACAGAGAGAGAAAAAAAAGCCTGTTTTTGATAGACTGTGGCGCCTCAGGTTAGTAAGCTAAGGCTCCCCTGGAGGTCGGTAACAGGGGAAGAGCAGTGTAGGTGTAAGGTGGGATGTGAAAGAATAAAAACCTGCTGCCTGTGTGCATTTCACTGGATGCTTTATTTGTGTAATTATCTTTGGACGAATAGCTTTTCATGTGCTTTTTGATGTGCAAAAAAAAAAAAAACACATCTCGCAGACTTGCCGTGATTCACCAGTGAGAAAGCCCCAGATGTTCTCGAGTGAAAAGGCTTCGCGGCGCCTTTTATTTTCCTTCTTTGGCTGTTGTTGTTTTTAAACCTGAAGCAGCCCGTCGTGTCAAGACAGTTCAGCTCCAACGGCGTGCAACCGCTTGAAAGCTCTGTGGTTTTTCTTGAAAAGAAGGAGAACAAATGAAACTACTTCCTGGGTTTTTTGTTTTTTTTCTGTCGGTCTGTCAGACGAACTGTCTGAGTCACCTACTGTACGTCAGATCCGCGCCTGCTCTGACTTACATTTCACTGACAGAGCATGTTGTACCTGTCAAAATGATTTGCAGCCAGTTTTTATTTTTAACTCACATTTGGTTCATCCACAAGAGACCTAGAAAGTTTATCTTCAACATTTTATTAGTTTGATAACCTCTGGTCAAAAAGAGTCCCCTAAAAAGATCCTCAAGTAAAACGTTTACCTCAAAGGGTCCATGTGTTCATCTGGCTTCAAACCAGGAATGTGTTACTATCAGTGACAGCTGTACATCACTGTATCTTTGTGACGATTGCGTTAAGTCATTATGAAGTAATATTTTAATGTCAAAAGACCACACCGGTGCGTTTGCATACTTGAGCAATTTACACTTACAACACATGCCGCACCTCTATTTTATCTTCTTTTCTCTGCAGTAATTAGCTTCCATTCGTTTCTGTATTATTGAATTGTTGCAGTGTAGTTAAAGTGCTGATATACTTTTTTAATATGTTACATTATATTGTAATGTAATGTACAGATGTGCCAGTTAATGATCATATCCACTATTGATGACTGAATAGACAAATGCCACTGAGGATTTATTGTTTTTGTGGAGGTGGGTTAACAAAATCATTATTAGTAATTAATATGTTTTTTTCTAAAATTGAGCTCAAGAAAGTTTCAGGAGTCAGATTTCTATATTGTGCAGAAATGAGTGGAAACTAATGGCTGCCTTAAACAACAGAAAAAAACACCAATTTTCTAAAACACAGATTTAAAACACTGATTTAAAGAGTGTTTAGCTGTGACACAAATGGGCTTAAACATGCAAACTGCTAATGTGGTCGATGCCCCCTTTTATTTTTGCTTTGTGTAGCAGATTATGTTGTTTTTTGTTGTTTTTTAAATCTGAATGGCTGCTGATGTGACTGGGCCATTGACGGACAGGTATGAATGTTTGCTATGACAAGAAAATTGCTGTACTATATTTTTGTATTGACGATGAGCCTCTTCTTCGAATCTGGTCCAGTTGGAAGACCAGCAGTGAATTGGCGCAGTGCCACGAACAATGAACAAAAGCCACCTAATCAATCTTTTGTTTTTCAAGAGGAACCACTGCCATTTTGTAAATAAAGAGAAGGGATCGTGGGGGGGTTCGCAGCACGGGAGTGGACGCTCATTTCGCTTCCAATCATCACTGCCATCGTTGTGCAAATGAGTAAAGAAAACTGGAGCCGCCTCGCGCCCCACACGATAACTCAAAGACTGCTGTCGCCGATCACGTGATCCTCCACCACTTTGTCTTGCAAAACACTGTCTGTTCTGTGTGTGTATGATTTTGTTGTCCAGAAGAAGAAAAAAAAAACATCCTGAAGGTACATGTTCCTATGTAATGTCAAATCAACTTTGTCAGTGTAATAAAGCTATACTATCAGAGTTAACTCCTATTTTTACATCCTTTGTCATGTAAGGCAAGCAGCCATAAGAGCCACGTTAACCCTTTTTATTGAACAGACCTGCCCCGCCAGGCAAACATAAAGCACGGCTGTATAGAGCTGTAATTACAAGCATCCGTCGTTTAAATTACTACCTGCCCATATACTTTATTCCTACATCGTATTTTCCATAAGGTGGGTATTGTGCAATAGATGTGCAATAGCCATGTCGAAATAAAGGACCGAATGCTGATTTTGGGAAGCCTGTTAATACGTTTAAACTCTAAAAAGTCATCATGCAGACAAAGATGGATGATTTTTCGTCCCCACACTGGGTCAACACACTCCTTGCTTTCACATTTTTAGCACACAGTCCTTGCCTTTTGTGTCCTGCCTTTGTTCACAGAATTCCACCTTTTCTTGTTCCCATTGGTTGGTGATGACCTCTGACCCCTTCACCTCTGGCTCCCCTCTCTTATATGACCCCCGTAAGTACTGTGGTCTAGACTCTCCCCTTCCCTTCCCTCCCCTCGCTCTCTCTGTCGAGCTGAGCTGTGACCGTGGCTTTGAGGACAGGTTGTCCTTTCACGGTTTCACGGCGACTCAGGAGTTTTCTTAAGTCACACCAGACAGTACGTGGTCCCTCTTACAAGACCCTTGTCTACATAGAAATGAGCTTTTTTACTTCTATTTAAAGCAATAACCACCTATGACAGACTGATTCTGAGGCTTCTGTTGCAGAAAAGAGATTTTAAAGGTGTAGCATGTTAGCATCAATCGATCAGTACACATAAAAAGAAGATAAAAGATAAAATAACAATCCATTTTTTTACTTTGTGTGCAGTGTTTTTAACAGTAGAAAGGCTAATGCTTTATGGCACAAATCAGAATACCAAGTATACTAAGTTAATTAATGTAGATTTGAATAGATGTTTTGGTGTTTTAAACATGCTTTTTATGACTTTAACCGAACTTTGTATCTTAAAGAGTAATAATTGCAGAATATCATGAAAATACAATATAACCAAACATTGCAATCGACCAGCGCACAGCTCAAGAAATACAGAAGAAGCATTTGGAAGGCATTAGAACACATTATTATATATTTTTAGATCAACCGAGAAAGTAGGCAAGAAGAGGAGAAAGGTGGAAAGGCTGTGTGAACTTAAAGATTGCAAAACCTTTGGCGTGTTAAAAGTTAGATGTCATGACCCCTCGGGGTGTTTAAAAACTGTACACAATCAAAACCATGATTATTAGCTCACAGTTCCTGAGAAATTCAGAAGAGGCCTGCAGCAATGTGAAAAGGTGTGGCCCACTGTGTCTTCCTTAATAAGGTGAGTCTAAAAATCTACTGTTGTAACATCTGCATTTTCCAAACAAGCAAAGCCAGATAGAAAGTCGGACAGAGATAAAATAAAATTGCAGAGAATCATCCCATGAGGCAAGAGGCCTTTATCAGAGCATGTACGACAGCTCTTTTTTTCATCATTTACTTGATTCTAGAGAAAATTAAAATCCTCAAAACCTTTAAATTTTGAATTTGAAGGTCCTGTGATTGCGAAACAGACAAAACCAAGAAGGCCGTGGTGGAATTTTCCAGGCCATCAAAACAACCTGAACCACCAGACGTAGTTATCTTCCACCTCGCTGAAGCATCTTTGTCCGGAGGCTTAAATTATCCTGGTAAAATCCACGCTAAGCCTCGGCTAATACGAGCACGAGGCATGTCTGTCTTTGCATCTCACTCCGAGCATCCATCCTTGTCTGCCACGGCGGGCTTGTCTCGTCTGTCATCCCCCTTCACCACTGCACGTCTCGTCTGATCGAGAGTTTAAGATTGTGTTTTGACACAGTGAAGCTTTATGTGTGCATGTAACGGCTGTAAAATGCACTCAGACATTTTTTATTACGTAACATGCTCACAAATGTATAAACTTTAGTGCTTTTGTTCAAAATGCAATGCAAAAGTGACTTCTTGAGTGTATTCAGATCACTTTTTCTCCTAAAATCGTTAACCCTAACCCTAACCCTAAAGCAGTTGAACTAAATACAAAATTAAAGAAACAACATTGTAATTTATAAACTGACTAATCTAAACAGTTCATAAATACTTCAAAATGAATGCACAGAGTTCATGTAATCTGTGCATTCATTACATGGTAACACAAACACATAAACACCCTCAGCTCAACCTCTCCACTCCCTGCTCTTAATCCCTTATAAATCCAGCACCAGCAGCCTTTGATTCCCCTCCTGTTTTCTACCTGTGTCTGTTTGTGTATTTGTGTCTCTGTGTGTTTGCCCGTCTCCTGCTGTAAGTGATACACACTTGAAAACACGGCCACACGCGTGTTCAAAGGTGGGACAGGTGCGGCCATTGATAGGATCACAGCAGAAAGTTGAGCGGGATGCAAGTTTTTTTGTGTAGGAGTCATTGGGTGATTCAGCAGCAGTGGTATGCACGTCAGAGGGAAACTGAACACACACACACTCTCACTTCTCACACTTGCATGTAGGCACACATGCACAAGTGCAAGCATGTACTTGTGCATGTTAAAGTCCACCTATAGATTTCAAGGTTTAAAAGGTTTCTGTTAAATGTTTCTAGTTTCCTCATACATGGAGAACAGCGACTGTGCCCAGCTTGAATTTAGTTAATTACCTAAACAGTGACTCACTAGTTTCATAAAAAAAATCTAAATAATTCCATAAAAAAATTAAACAGCAATCATTATCAACATAGAAACAGTATTTTTGACATGAATTCTCCTTTTCTTGTACTCCACCACACTTCAGAGAAACATGTGATGACATTTTATTTATGTGACGGCTGTAGAAACAAGTCTCATATTTAACATATTTAAGTTCATATCTGACATTTGCTGGAAAGGGCAAATGTGAGAGACATACAGAAAAAATACTCTGAAAATCAATAACACAGATGCTGAAATTCTTTCCATTAGAGATGAGTTGTCTCTCGGCCCAGATTGAAATAACCTTTATGATTTCTTTTTGTTTGTTTTCATTTTGGAAAGCTCCTGTCAGAGCCACAGAAGATGTGATGCAGCTGTTTTTAAGAGGCCGAGCAGTATTTTCTCCCGATGAGTAAGCTGAACTCAGTGCATGAAATTTGTGGAGTTCCCCTTTAATTAGTTCAAATCTGCTTCACCCCGACCAGCTTCAACAAAAAAAGCTAATAATAATAATCCAATGTTGCAAACTAACTTACTTGTAATACTCCAATGTAATTTTTTGTTCTTTTATATACTTGTATGATTGTATTTACTATAATTTATTTTATCATGTTCAATGCAGGATCTTTATTTGTAATGAAGCAGTATTATATCCTGTTATTGCTTCTTTTACTTAATTTAAAAATCTTTTCAAATGCTGTTCACTGAGCATGCAAGTGGGCAGTGAAGACTTGGATTATGCTCTAAGAGTAGTTTGAAGTTTCTTTGAACACTTAGTTTTTTTTTTTTTTTTATTCATGCAACTTATATGATGTTTGCTGTGAGAGAGGAAGCTGCAAACATATCAAGCCCACTGGGGTTGATGGATACTTGAAATCACACAATACACACACACACACAGAGAGACAACCTTATCATCTAATTAAGCAGCCACAGTCAGTCAGTATCAGTCTGACCTGCTGAGTCAACTCTCACTCATTAAACTGTTGAGTTTTGGCCGAGGAGAGACCAAGGAGGTAGATGGCATCGGGTGATAAAGTGTGCCTTCACCCCCAAACACACACACACATACACACACACACACACACACACACACACACACCTTGGCTGCATCCATTAAGAAGCCTCATCAGATATCTTATGGTTTAGTTAGTGTTGAATCTATCAGGATGATGCGCCACAGCAGAGGGGCTTGTTTTTGGGTTGCTGGCGCCCCCTATCGATACTGCACCACTCCTGCGCCTACATGGGAGCTTCATCTATCGCATAAGTACTGGATAAAATAATGGGAACGCCACATGAAAGACAAGCACTTTAACTTTGAAGTACTGTTGCACCGCAGCTGCAGCCGTGAGTCACAGATTGGCCTCCAACATGCTGCACTTATCAGTTATGAAACGTTACAATTAGTTCATGTGAGCCTAATAAAACAGCAAGCGGCGAATTAAAGAGTTTCAAGAAGTCATAAGTCACAAACTCTCACAAGCGAGAGAGAAAATAGCTTCTCTTCTCTTGCAGATGTTGTCTGTTTTCGGAGCACCTGCTTTGTTATTTTTGCTCTCAGATGCAGAGTGTCATGTACTCTCGTCAAAACTTCTCAAAGTAAGTGACTGAATTGCTTGTGCAGAGTTTTAACAACAATCTCTTTTTGTCAAAATGTTTTTTGATGTAGACAACACAGGTGAATTAGTCACATGAACTTGCAAAACGATCGGGATAAAATAAGTCATCAGCGGTTGTAGTTGCGAATCAAAGCTCACTAACAGTAATAAAATGGACAGTTAAGAAGATTATTTCTAAATGCCACAGAGGCGTCAGTGAATTTATGGCTTGGCTGCCATTTGGAAACCACTTCTATCCAAGCAGAGAGAACAAGGTGTAAAGAGAACAAAAAGTCCAGCCCTGAGCAATGGAGAAAACTCTGATTCATCCTCCATGACAAGTTTACACTGGGATAAAGCCGATGGACGCCCTCCATCCATAATGTCTACTGTCAGCTGTTAAAAAACTAAGAATCTTCTCCCGCTATGTTTTCATATTCCAGACTCATGATATCCCTCTCACACACGCAACTAAATTTGTTCCATGGACACAAGGATCAAATCAAGTGCCTTCAGTTGTCAGATATAAACATCACAGAAGTGTTATGGAAGAAGAAAAAAAAAGGAGCAAAAAGTGTAGATTTTTCCTTCCTGTGTCCTCAAAAAAACTAGAAAATGTTCTTTTGATCTGTGCAGTGCTGCAAGCAACACATTTCACAAAGGGCATGATAACATTTGAGAGAAAAATACATGCTTTTCTCAAGGCTCAGTGTTGGTCTTTATCCTTGTTTTTATTTTGTACACGTCCTTATTGAGTGCAGAAGAAAAAAAGAAGTGGACCCAGTTGTGACCCCTGACCCTTTGACTTAGACAGTTTTGATCTGGGCGTCCTCTGGAAGATCCATTTTATTTGATGCATTTTTCTTAAAAACATTACATTTATGTCAATTTCTCTTGAAATAAGAAAGATCAAGTTGATTTAAGTTCTTTAACTAAAGGCTTCAGTTGGCCACTCTGTTCAAACAACATGATTTCTGTATTTTCCATCACGATAAATCACCACAATGTATGTTTCCATTTGATGAACATCGCTCTTTGGCACACGTTTCTTCTTCCCTCACTAGACGCTATTTATCACAGACCGACCGGTTTACACTTTCAACAACCCAAATGCGAGCTACTTCTCACATTTTTCACCTTCAGCTGCAACATGTGTGTGCGAGCGAAGCCCTAAATCCATAATTCGACGTGTGCTGCAGGTACTTTATCGAGAGCACATCTTAAATTCAGGCTTGTTGGCTGCGGATGTTCATTCCAGCATCCAATCTCCTCCAGGGTCAGCAGATCTCACTGTGTGACCCTGGAAATGAGTTTAGAAAAGTTTCTTCTTCACTCGCTGAGGCTCTGTGCCCATTGCCCTCCAGTTTGCAGTCTTTCAAAGTTTTTGCAAAGTCAAATTTCTGTAGGTGAGAGGAGAAAGCTAAAACACACAGTAATTTGACACGGGAGGAATTTGGCATCACAGAGTAGTTTCATCATGGCTTGCAAGTTTCTGAGAAAATGGATCTACAAATGTAAACCTGAAATCTCAAATTTCTCGTCCACTAACCAGTTTGGTTTGAACCCTCCTCACCAGAATAACTCTGCAATCACTCAGACAAAAATGTAATCACTGTGAAAGGACCGATAATCAGGACTGGGAGTGCTGGTGTACCCAGGAATTCCAGGGGAGTGCGATCACAGCCAGACTGGCGTTGAAAGCCCATATCTGTGGCTTAGTGGTCTCCGAAGACCATGTGGAGGATTTGAGGTGGTATTTTCGTAAACCGGTGGGTCTCGACATTTTCAGCCAGAGAGAAGCTCAAGTCCTTTTGTACCCACACATGACAGGTGACAGCACTCTCATCCAAAGCAATAACATGCAACTAAATGCAATAAACCAAAGATAAGATACCCCTTTAAAAGGTTCATTTCTCTCCAAACAAGTTGTAAACTTAAAGCCTCAAATTACTGAGGCCTGTCTGTATTTGAAGCATGTTGACACAAAAATGTTAACAAAACCACAATTTTCTTTTTGATGGAAAGTTTAAAAAAATCTACAGTTCTGTTACAACCAAGCAAGCATCATCTCCAGATTAAGACATATTGGGTGTTCACGTAAACTAACCTTGAGATGAGATGATTTTGTCATTAGTACAGTTTAGGTTGATGTGAATGTCATTAGTTCTGCATGTATTTTGTAGACAGCTCTCTCATAGCCCCCATTTGCTCATTTAAGAGAAAACACTGAGGGAGATATTGTGATTCTTGAACTACTCATACTGTGTTTGTTTATTTAATAGCAAGAGGAAAAGCCAGGTGATCACCGAAGTCAGTAGATTTCATTATCTGGGAATCATGAATGTTTGTACAAAACTTTGTGCCAATCCATCCAGTAGATGTTGTGATATTCCTCAGGATAAGTGAAAACTTTGACCTGCTGTGGGAGATCCAGGAATTTCAGACATTCACCAAAGTCTTTAGATTCATTCTGTGAGCACCATGAATATCTCTATCTATCTTCAAATTTAACAGCAGTCAATTCATTCATGGAGGCATTTCACCAAAAAAAAACAAACAAAAAAAAAAAAGCCAATCTCATAGTGGTACTAGCCTACGAGGGATGGATGTCTATACAAACATGACAATTTATTCAGTCGTTGATGAGTCTCAACCACAGTAGTTTTGCTGTTACCGAGCAACACCTCAAGCGTAGCTGAGAAAACTTGCATAAGCTTGCATACATCACCTCACAATTGCCCAAAACCACATCCCGACCTCCCTACGAGGTCCCTACGAGCAGGTTTAAACCCCCCCCCCCCCCCCCCCGCTATAGCTCAAACCCTTATCCGTCCTTCGCTGTTGCTGCTGCCCGCATTTCAACACAGCAGCTATTGAACTGGCACAAAGCAGACTACAGCAGATACTGTCAGGAGGTGTGGAAATACAGCCTCACTCGTCCCCGTGGTGCTGCCTCCTTCGACTTTGATGCGCTGCCAAGAGGACATTTCTCACACTGATACTCAGATGGCTGGCGAGCAGAGAGCGTAACCAAAATGATACTCGCGCACAAAAGTTGTTCTACTTTTTTCTATCTTAACACTTCATCATCCTGCATCTTCAATACCTCCATGTTTTATGAGTCTTCTAAACAATTGTTATCTAAGCGGGAACGGTGTAATGAGTATCCGAGGTGACTAACCGGTGGCTGGGGGTGAGTCACAGAGCGGCCCCCTTTTCAGATGCAGAGAAGCCGAGCTCTCAATGCACCCTTCGGTCCCCAGAGGTGATGAGTTGCTCCGGTGTCGGCACAATGGCGGCACCACGGGCCATTCAAGTCCGAGTGCAGATTACAGGGCTTTTAAAATCCCCCGGTTTGATCCTCAGGCGTGCCTCATCGTCCCAAATCTGAAGCGGGGCAATTATTCAGCCACTTGTGCTGATGGTGGGGCCTCACCAGGGAGGGAGCTGAAGAATCAGCGATAATATGAGGGCTTCATCAATCATAATTTAAGTGAAAAGTAGGCATGTTAAGCACCACAAAGTTGCAACAAAGACGACCAAGAGTAAGAAAAGAAAGTAATAAACAGCTTGATGCAACAAATAAAGACAAAAAAATGCTGAAAAAGATTGGAAATGTGTCCAAGATCTTTAACGATAGATTCAGTACTTGTGGATGAAAGAGACGGCGAAGGATGGACAGAGTCAGACTTGTCATTAGACAACATGGATTACTGTTATCGCTTCACTGCTGTCGTCCCGCAAGAGTGGCATAATACAGCAGCAAGACAAGCGCCGAAGTGACCCCACCTAAACAAACACTGAGATGCAGCGCCGGCATCACACGCAGGCCGAGTCTTTTCAAAGGAGGTATAAATTACAGTCTTGCAGGGAGAGCGGGGAAGGGCACGGCATTGTGGGAGAACTTAGCCACGAGGCAGTAGTTTAATTTGAAGTGCTCATTCTGCAGCTGAAAAGAAGGCTGAGCAGTTGCCTCACTAATCTACCTGTGAATAATAACCTCGCTAGAAAAAGAGAGTCACCTGGAAAAGAAATGTTTTTGTGATGTAGCTGCAGGCGTTTTAGCAATAATACAGCAGAGGTGGATAGTCTAGTGTATGTCTATGTAGCTTTTGCTTAATGATTGCAGTCTTACAGCACCGTCTTTTATTTTTCCTAACTAGGTAAAGTATGCAAGATTTATTTATTCATAGTTTTATTTCTGCTTTTACCAAATGAAAGGTCTGAACAGGTCTTCCACGAGTGAAGACAAACTGGAGCTAGGTGTGTGTTTCTGCACATGTATATGTGTGATGCAACACGAATCACAAAGATCTAATGAAGATTTGTGACTAAAAGATTCCTTTAAACCAGACTTCCTTTTTCTCGGCAGTCAAACTAAATTTATTGAACCTCCTGAAGCAAACATTTCACCATATGTGATAATATTTAACAAAACCCTTCTCTTTGTGTCTGTGAGATTTCTGTATTAAGTATTAAGTTACATGTTATCTGTTTTTTTTGTTTGTTTTTTTGCTGGCTGTGTGAAAGAGAATGAGTCAGACGGTGAAACTGATCTCATTCCTCTCACATACGGATGAAACCCTCTTCTGTTTAAAAGTTAGTCTTGGCTCGCCATCTAGTGGAGGAAAACGCAGCTCACACGAATGTGACAGCATCTCCGGGTGATCACAGGACTTCCCCAGATTTTTGTGGTGATGAGAAAGACATACTTATACTTTAAATCATCGTGTTTCATCTTCAAGGATGGAAGAGGAATGTGATCTTTCAGCAGCTCTTGGCAGCTACATCAAATGCCAAGAATCATCTATTGTATTTAATAAAACAGGGTTAATACTTATTAGTATATATTAATTCAAAATGAAAGGTGCTTTAGAAGATTTAAAAAGACATCATAATGTACACTGCTAGAGGACACCAATAAATAAATCATGAAAGAAAAGGCTTTGACATCTTGGCAATAATAAGGATTTATTTATCTCTGGGGGGAGAGAGGCAAATAAATGAAAATGTTTTATATCCAAAGGCTACCAATTAAGTAATTAGTTTTCCTTTGTGTGGAAAACCACTCTTATTAACCCCAGATGTACTCAGTCTACAATATTAAAATACAATGATCCATGTGTTTCTGTGTGTATATCTGTATGTCTCCTCTTGGACAATAAATCTAAATCTATCTTCGATAAGATTATTGGTTTATTTATTATCCCCAGGAGGCATATTTGGCATTATAGCAAAACAAGGAAAAACAGACCAGAAGGACAGACAGACAGGAAGCAACCTGTCTGTCTGTCTGAACCTGACCCTGATTCTAATCCAGATACAGATCCTGATCCTTTTTTATTCCAGTTTCTGATCCTCATCCTGATCCTGACCCAGATCCAGATTCTGTTCCTAATCATGTTCCAGATTCTAATCCAGATCTTGATTCTGTCTCTGACCCTGATCATGTTTCTGATCATGTTTCTGTGTCAGATCATGTTTCTGATCATGTTTCTGTGTCAGATCATGTTTCTGATCATGTTTCTGTGTCAGATCATGTTTCTGATCCTGTTTCTGTTTCAGATCCTGATCCAGATCCTAAACCTGTTTCTTATCCAGATACAGATCCTGATCCTTTTTTTATTTCAGTTTCTGATCCTCATGTTTCTGTGTCCTAGATCATGTGTCCAGATCATGCTTCTGATCATGTTTCTGTGTCAGATCATGTTTCTGATCATGTTTCTGATCATGTTTCTGTGTCAGATCATGTGTCAGATCATGTTTCTGATCATGTTTCTGTGTCAGATCATGTTTCTGATCATGTTTCTGTGTCAGATCATGTTTCTGTGTCAGATCATGTGTCAGATCATGCTTCTGATCATGTTTCTGTGTCAGATCATGTTTCTGATCATGTTTCTGATCATGTTTCTGTGTCAGATCATGTGTCAGATCATGTTTCTGATCATGTTTCTGTGTCAGATCATGTTTCTGATCATGTTTCTGTGTCAGATCATGTTTCTGATCATGTTTCTGATCCTTTCTGTTTCAGATCCTGATCCAGATCCTAAACCTTTCTTATCCAGATACAGATCCTGATCCTTTTTTTATTCCAGTTTCTGATCCTCATCCTGATCCTGACCCAGATCCAGATTCTGTTCCTACTTATGTTCCAGATTCTAATCCAGATCTTGATTCTGTTTCTGACCATGATCATGCTTCTGATCATGTTTCTGTGTCAGATCATGTGTCAGATCATGTTTCTGATCATGTTTCTGTGTCAGATCATTTCTGATCATTCTGATCATGTTTCTGTGTCAGTTTCATGATCGTTCTGATCATGTTTCTGATCATGTTTCTGTGTCAGATCATGTTTCTGATCATGTTTCTGATCATGTTTCTGTGTCAGATCATGTTTCTGATCATGTTTCTGATCATGTTTCATGTTTCATCATGTTTCTGTTTCTGTCAGTTTCTGATCATGTTTCTGATCATGTTTCTGATCATGTTTCTGTCATGTTTCTGATCATGTTTCTGTCATGTTTCTGATCATGTTTCTGATCATGTTTCTGTGTTCAGTCATGTTTCATCATGTTTCTGATCATGTTTCTGTGTCAGATCATGTTTCTGATCATGTTTCTGTGTCAGATCATGTTTCTGATCATGTTCTGATCTTTTCTGTTTCATCATGTTTCTGTGTTTCAGATCATGTTTCTGATCATGTTTCTGTCATGTCAGTTTCTGATCATGTTTCTGATCCTTGTCATGTTTCTGATCATGTTTCTGTTTCTGTGTCAGATCATGTTCAGATCATCATGCTTTGATCTGATCATGTTTCTGATCATGTTTCTGATCATGCTTCTGATCATGTTTCTGTTTCTGTTCAGATCATGCTTCTGATCATGCTTCTGATCATGTTTCTGTGTCAGATCATGTTTCTGATCATGTTTCTGTTTCTGTTTCAGATCATGTTTCTGATCCAGTTTCTGTTCTGATCTGTTTCAGATCTGATCCTGTCCATCCAGATCCAGATCCAGATCTAAACCTGTTTCTTATCCAGATACAGATCCTGATCCTTTTTTATTCCAGTTTCTGATCCTCATCCTGATCCTGACCCAGATCCAGATCCAGATTCTGTTCCTAATCATGTTCCAGATTCTAATCCAGATCTTGATTCTGTCTCTGACCCTGATCATGTTTCTGATCCTGTTTCTGTTTCAGATCCTGATCCTGATCCGGATCCGGATCCGGGTCTTGTTTCCCGCCGCCGCTCGGCTCCGGGAAATCCACCCATGCGGTGACGTCACGGGCGCCTCTGACAAGCTGGTGGTGCCGGAAGAAAAGATGGCGGATCATGAGGAGCAGCTATCCGACGAGGAAAAGGTAAGACGCCGCCTGAATGTCCGCATTAGAAAAAATAACAAAAAGAAAACAAAGCTCCGGAGGGGGGCTCCGCGGCCGCTTGACGCTCTGAGCCCGCGGCGGAGCTCCTGTTGTCGGCGTCGAGTCCCGGCGGGCTCCGTTAGAGCGGCCGGGCCTCCTCCTCCTCCGCCGCTGCTGCCGCTGCTGCCGCTGCTCTTCATTATTTTTAGCTCAACTTCCGCTCGTTTGCGACGCTCAAACGGAGGCTCCTTGTACGGTGCTGACTCCGAAATAGGAACCGTGTACGCATTTTAACTTTTCCCCCCTCTCACGGCCCGTCCTTCGCCGCTTCGGCCCCGGTCGCTTCGTGTTTCGGGAAGTTTTCACCGAAAACGGCAGAGCTAGTTAGTGTAGCTTAGCCGCAGCATGCTAACACACTTAGTAACACGCCCTTTTCTGTAGCTCTGTTTGACACCGAGTTTCTCCGCTTATATTAAAACATTAGCAACTAGTGCATTGTCACGACTATTTTAGTGTACATCTGGGTTAAATTAAATATCAGCAACCATATATATTCTTTAAAGTAGCTTCTAATCCCTCCAATGATAATAAGCAGTTGATCACCATATTTAGCATTACACTGATTAGTTGCTGTGAACAAGCTGTTTAAATGTGTGCTATTTCAATATATAATTGTGTATCTGCAGCTATGAAGGTGTCACTGCAGTGTTTCTGCTTTTAAGGTGAAAACTGGTGTGTAAATGGCAATACTGTAAAGCAGAGTTATGCCTCATTACACCCCCTGCAAAGTGTCCTCCTGTTCATTTTCTCATTTCCTTAAAAGAGCAAGAACACACACACACCCCCCGTACACTGAGATATCATGTTCATCTATCTGCAGGAACCCTACTTTCACTTTAATGTGCTGCTGCATGACAGGTTGATTTTATTTTATTTCGTTTTATTTGCAGCCTTGAATTCATTCAGTCTCAGGCACGCCGGTGTGGAAAGTGAATACTAATCAGCCTTTATTGGACGCGTTTGTGTGCACATATGAGGAATCTGACTCACTTCTCTCAAATCACATACGCAGAAATAAACTCAACAACCAAGAACAACAAAGCAGAACAAGTAAGGTAAAAAGCAGGTGTAGAGATATACATGAGCTATAACTTTATAAGTAAAAAAAGAAGCAATAACAAACAAAAATACAACAAAACTTCAACAAATCTACATACAAACTCAACCTGTAAACAAAATATAAAACCGCTGCTGGCACTATTTATTAATTAACTGACAACTTGATAAGGTATTTTAAAGTTAGCTGGTAAAAATGCTGAGTTCAATGTATACAGATGTAAATATTTACAGGATTTTCTTTGTTTTTATTGTCTGTAAATTTAATACTTGGTTTTGGTCACCGTTGGTCAGACTTTGTAAGTAAATTTTATTCATCTGTGAACTCCGTGATGTGCATTTAACATCTTTAAAATTGTTTTGTAGGTTATATTCTCAACAATATAAATAGAAAAATTGCCAGAAAATGAATAAGTAGTTAAAACAAACCGTGCTACAGCCTTTCTATCATTCTGCATGGGTTTACATACATGGATGTGTATCGTATAAGTGTATCTGATAGTGTGATGTGTCCCTGCTTGTTAATATCACTGTTAACCATTACGAGTGTTGTTCCTTGTAAATGGTTGCGATCTCCTCAGTTGCCCTTCTGTAGGTTATGTAATAACACCCCTCAGAGTTTGAGCAAGGTCTAGTTTTATTTGATACCTCTCCACATCACAATCAGCTTTATTGATTAGGTGTGAACATACAGAAGGAATTTGACTCTGGTTTTTACAACGCTGTACGCACACAGAAATAGAGAAATATATAGTTCACAACAAGGACAACAGCTCAGCAAGGTTTAAAAGTTTAAATATATTTTAAAGTTTTTATGTACTGTAAATAATATGAAATATGTATGAAAAAGAAATAATAGGTAGACCAACAGTAACATGTAGACAATAAAAATATACTTCTGCGAGTAAAAGCTCTGTTAAACTTTCTCACTGATTTGAAGAAAACTGGGGGGGGAAAAAACGTTGACTAGCTGATAGTACAATGTTTAAATGTTTTCCTGTGGTTAATGTGACCAAAGAGGGAGAGCAGAAAACGAAATAAATATTCATCTTTGCTATTTTGAGATCCAAATCAGCCGAGAGTTAACAGAGTCAGAGGATTTATTGAGAGTTTAGCTTGCCCATTGAGCTGGTTGGCTTGGCTGTTGGCCAAATGTTTCATTACAGGGTGAAGGTGTGAAGGTAATTGTGGCTTCTGTGGGATTTTTTTTTTTTTTTATGTAATGTACGATCTTCAGATTAAGTTTTCAGGTGTGTGCACACAACATGAAACTGTGGTGAAAAATAGTTAACACTTGGGGCTCTTTTTATCTCTCAACCACAATGGTTTCCACGATTGTCGAGCCCCTCTCACTCTTTGACCAGACAGCTCGGGTTTTGTGGAGCTCAGGTTGGCAACCTGCCACGCTGACTGGTGGAGGGCCGGAGTATGATTGGCCAAGTGGGTCACATTATGCATCCATGTATGTTGTGCTGTCAAGAGTTGAAGCGAAGTGTTTCATGCAAACACCACAGATGCTTTTTGTGGGTTTTTTTTTTGTGTGTGTTTTTTTTTTTTTAAAAGGTCCTCTCTCCAGTCATTAGCTCAGAGCGCTCAGCCATCTGCTCCGGCCCCTCAGCCTGTTTTGAAAGCTGCAAAGGGAGGAAATTAGTGTTTTCATCAGCCTAACATGGAAACAGCAAGTAATGGTTTGCTAAATCCACTGCTTAATTTGAAATGGCCTTGATTTATAGAGTAACAGGACGTCTACCAGAGACAGGTAGATAAAACCATCAGCAACAGCCGGAGACTCCCAGCTCGTGGTACTTTCCCTGACTGAATCTGCAAACTTTGTTTTTGTGGGAATCTTTCGAATCTATTTTAGAAGCAGCTCAGAGGCACAGATTTAATAGGGAGTCTTAAAAAACTTGATCCAGGACATTTTCTTTTTGATAACACCACATCTGTGAGCAATACAGTAAATAGTTTTTAAACTTCTCCCCTGTGGAATACCGAATGTGTCTCAGGGGACTGAGACATTTCTGTCCTCTCGCTGTCGTGGCTGTCGGCGTCACTTTCCAAAAAAAGACCTGAAAGCTCCCTAAAGAATTACTAAAGAGTCTCCTCCATTTGTAAATGATTAAACAGCAGTCAGTTTTATCTCTGCCACAGTAGTCTCTTTTAGTCATTCAGCTAGCAGTTTCCTGATTACAGCAAAGAAACCACACATGGGTATTACAGGAAGCTGTCATTACTCAGTGTGTTTGCTGTCAGTTCCTTCTGCTGTATTTAACACTTACTATTTCACCTGTCAGCTTGATTGTTTGTTACCCAAAATAATGATCTGGTTTGCTAAAAATCAATTTGACAGAGCAGACAAACACACAACAAACACATTCGTAAGCAAGTGGCAGCTGCCTACCTTGTATTTATTTTTTGCACTATTTCTGAAGTTGCAGTATGTTGAAAGAAAAACAGAGGTGTCTGTGGTTCTCTTTTCAGACCTTTCTGTCAGCAAAAACGCGTCTTGGTGACACTAATCTTGTGAAAAGGCTTGTATTCGGGAGGGGAAGTTAGATGGTGTATTTATAGTCTTAGTTCTCCCTGAGCTTTATTGACGTGACGGCGCTGTTAATGATATCCATTCATACTCATGCAGGCGTGAGCAGTCGTAGATTGGTTAACTCAGGGAGGCACGAGCGTGTTTCAGAGTTTCAGCAGCTGTTTGTGACTCCAGTTCAGGGCAAAAGAGACGTTTATACAGAGAGATGATGTCTGGTGGAGGTTTCTAAATGTTGAGTATGACTGTCTTTATATATACGCCATATTATGGACTAAGAATACTTAACTGTATGATTTAACTCTGAACTGGCAGAGATCAGTTGTTAGTCTGTTGGTGAGTTGATGAAAAGATGTGAAACACAGCACTGCTTTTTTGAAGTTTTGTGAAAATGTAATCAACAGTCAAAGATACTGGCCCTCATGTCCTAAACAAATGTAAAAAAACTCGGCATATGGTCATTTCAACCCAAATTTATCAAGACTGATGTGAGTGAAGGCTGCGATCAAATCTCACGTCATGTCTCAACTCAGTAAGTTTTCAACTGAGCGTGGACTCACAGTGCAGTAAGTTATTTAATTGAAATTGTTAGACGTTAACGTTTCCATCTCCAAGTCGGACACGTTCCTCTTTTTGGTCGGATTACGATTCTCGATGTCGTAAACTCTAGGAGAGAGGCATGTAAAGAGAGAAGACAAAGTGGCGTGATATTTAAAGGGCGACTGTTCTCATACGCCACATTTATCAACGTCCGATTATTCATACACTGAGAGTTACGAATGGGAGACTTATGATTCATGCACAAACTCTGTCGTGAGATGATTTCTGCACTCAGATCTGTGCTGGGTTTTTCGTTTGATTGATAAATGACGGCTTGCGTGTGTTCGCTATACGCCTCAAAGTTGTACACTGTTTGTTTTCATGCAGGCTCCAGGCTAGCCAATAACCAGAGAGTGCAACCAAAACATACCACATTTTTTTTTAAACATCTTTATTTGAATATTATTTGAATTGAGTGATTGATTATGATCAGATCTTCCTCCAGCCCGGACAGGGAGGAAGAATAAGCTTGTACAGTTTGTGTCGTCCAGACTTTTGATTACTTGTGGCCGGTATACAAACGAATCATTTCACCGTCACATCCTGCATGAATTTAATCATCCTTTTACCGTTACAACACTTGCAGGTTAAGTCAGCTAAAAGCCTGTCGACTGGATCTGTACAGAAGAAAGGATGGCAATTTCAAACCTTGAAAATCACATGTTCTGCTGGATTGCTTTACAATAATACAGTAAACTACAGGAAAAGAGATACAGATAAATGCATTCCTCTTGTGGTAGGAGATAGATAAACCTACTTAATGTTTGATAAGTTGCTTGATGACTGGCAATCACACTGGAAATCACAGAACCCTTTTTAATCAGTTTTTTTTTTTGGCAATTTGAAAGTTTTATTGCTCTCTGGTGAAGAAAGGTGATAAAGAAACTTCAGATAGAGTACACACCTCCCTCTGAATTTAACAATGTGGACATTAAACCACCCCTCATTTAAGTGGAGAGTGATTTCAGGCTGAGTCAGCTTGTGAACGGCTTTCTTTAGACTCAATGCTGAAAACTTTAACTGAAGAATGCATGAAGTCAAAGAGGAGCGCTGTCTGTACGTGTCTTTAGCAATGCAAGCGATCTGGAGGATGAGGATAAAACTGTGTGTGTTTTCCTGTCCAAACAGGTGCCCTGTTTAAGGTTCAGAAGAAACTGCATCCTCCTTTGTTGATCCTCACCTTTGTTTCCTCCAGAAAGTTTTGAAAGCTGTAATTTTTCTTTTATAGTTTTAAGTAGAAGCTTGAGAAACTCTAGATCAGTAAGCAGCTTTTAAGAAACGGAGCTTTAAAACAGATCACAGCGTGTTTGACCCGAGACATTAATGTTGATTTGTTAAGACCCGTGGCTTTACGCTGCAGTGTCCGCATACCGGAGCTGGTAATGTAAGCCAGTGATATTCCATATATTGCATAGCTGGCCGCTTGGTGTAAAGTGACACTGCCTTTACGGGCTCAGGGTAAGGATAAGTTGCCGGGGAGGAGGCCGAAGGTGACGAATGTGCACATCCAAAGTCAACAGGGCGACGTAATTCAGGTTCGATATTTATGCAGCACAGCGAGGCTCTGCAATGTCACGAGGTTTGATCCCTGCCGACGTGTGCAGTGTGTGTGTTTGATTTTTCTGCTGATATATTTTATCTAGCGTCACAACCCTCTTTTTTTTCTTTTTTTTTTTTTTTTTTACCCCCTTCTAATCAAGGATATTAATACACAATGACTGTGGCTAAAAAATATAATTAAAGGTTCGCAGTTCCAATCCAATGAACCTTTTGTCAAATTCAACGAATATCTAGTTGTGTTCATAAACAGCCCTGGATCTGTAAATGGGAAACAAACTGAGTCACCAACCTCTTATGATTCCCAGGTTGTCAAATACTGTTTTTTTTTTTTTTATAAGTTAAATGCCACACTGTTTGTTTGACCACAGGGTCATTTCTGGAAATATTCGCCTCTTAATCTGTCTCTGGTGAGTGACAATAAATCAATAGATATTCACTAGCAAGTCACACCCATTAATCTATTTTACTAAACCTGTATGAACGCAAAATAAACAGATTTTTATGTGTTTTAATCTCAATAACGCCCATCAAAAGGACGCCGAAACAACTACTTCATTATGCTGTTTTGTAAACAGTCTGAATTCACACTATGTCAGGTCTGTTTGCAAGGCGACAGGCAAGCTGCTTATACAGTGCTTGTTTTCTGAATTTGGATAAATCATATTTGGTGCTTATAACCTGTGAAGGATAGCGGTCACATTATAGTACTATAGTACTTTCACACGAGTTTGACAGGAAAGATAAAGGTGATAAAGTGCTCACTGTGTTGCATTACTTAGCAAGTTTGACGACTTCACAATTTCTCGTTAATTCTTGCCTGAGATGAGCTGAGAGTGGTGGCTGCCTGGAAGGAAGGAAGTCAATCTGTAAACTTCATACAGTTTTTTTTTTGTTTTTTTTTTAAACTAACTTTCCAAATCACTGGTCTGAAATATGAACCTCCAGATGAGCAAGTAGAGCAGGTGACTTTGTGTCAACCTGAGGAAATATGAAACAAATGGCGCTTTTCCACTAGCACCTACTCGCCTCGACTCAACTCGGTTTTTAGGCTTTTAAGAGTTAACCCCACCATTTTTAAAACGCAATAACAGCAAACAGCAAACACGACACAATCAGAGATACTGTACAGAAATCAGCCCCGCATGGAGCAACGGTACGAAGGTGCAGACATTTCTTTGTCTGGTGGCCTCCATAGTCGTTTCGTGTTTGTGTCACAGTAACAAATGACGTCGCTGGACTTTCGGCCAAGCTGCACATTGCTATGATTTACATTCCCACCCACGCTGAGGTGGGACTATATTGTAATGGAAAACGACTGAAACTGAGTCGAGTCGAGTCCGAGTAGTGCTAGAACTGTGTAATGGAAAAGCGCCATAAGTGGTAAAGGTATTAAAAACACATGATTTTTACCTCCCATTTAGTAAATCATCTTTTTCTGATGGCGTTCATGTCCAGCATCGCAGCCATCGGCCCTCATTTCTCCAGTTTAATCTCGAGCCGGCCACCTCTTCATTTTGATGAGCAGGGGAACATTTCTAGTTGGCCTACGGCTGCCTGACAGCCCCCCTCCTCCTCCTCTAAGCCATCACTCTGTGGACTTATTATTCAGAAATTATTGCACCCAACCCCCCCCAAATTATTCACCCACATCAACCTGGGTTTTCCTCCAAACTTGGCGCTGTCTCTGCTGTATCATTTCAAGGCGCCAGGACCTTCTTTTTTTATTATTATTATTATTATCCCCCTCCCCTTCCCCTTTCTATCTCTGATATTGAAATGGAAACATGCCAGAGAAGGGGATCAAACTCTGGGAGATGATGCAGTTTAAAATACCCGCGGGCCAAAATACTGCCTCAGTTTATTCCTGCTGTGTGTCTCTGTTATCATTATTTTCACAGATCTGGATTGGCATGATAAAGTGATTTTTTTTTTTTTTTTTGGTGCCAGGATTAGGATGAGTGTGGTTTCAGTGTCAATGGGTGTAATGTGGGATTAAGAGTTTTCCTAAGAGGGCGCAGGGTGGGGTTGGTTGGTGTTTCAAGGAAAGGAAAGGGAAGGAGGGGCTGCTGGGTAATACAAGAATGAATATACAGTGAGCAAGTTGAATAATAAGAGACCAGCTGGTGTCCAGGCCAAGAGAGCACAAAGACACAAGAATCCCACACTGCAAGGGGGGGTTGCTTATGGGCTATAGTCTTTGTATGTGTTAGCTTGTGTATTATCGTTCCAGCTCCTCAGACTCCGGCCCCTGAAAATCCATAGAAAGATAAAGGGGATTGAATCTTTCCAGCAAAAGAAAGAGACTTTGTCCAAGATCACGATGGCGATGGCTGAGTCATATTTAGATAACGCTCACACACTAATTCACACATACACAACAAGCAATTGTCAGCCTCGCTTGTTGTCTCCATTCTTGTGAAATGACCGAAGGGCAGTCAGTCCTTCTGTTTCACCAACTACTCAACGTGATGTCGACGTTTACGCGTGTTCATGTGAAGACGTCTGTGCAGGTTTCATAACATGAGGGTCGTTATTTCTCCTCCAGGGCTGATTTTTCTGTGATAATTGCACCCTAGTCTCACCTCAGAGTCCCAAATTTTGATGCAAAACTGCTGAAACAAGACAAAAGCTGTAGCTAAGAAAAAGTGATCTGCAGTTGTTTGATTAAAGATGCATTTTGAAATGAAAAAAAGTCCAGCATTCAGAAACTGCCCTTGATCTGTAAATGGGAAACAAACTGAGCCACCAACGTGTTATCAGGGCATCAAATACTAAAGTGGTTTTATTTATCAAAACACTAAACTGTGCGGTTGACCACTTGTGTTTATTCATTTGTGACAACCCACAAATATTGTGTATTATTTGTGTCAAAGTCAAGAAATATTCACGTTATGTGAAAAGTAACACATCAGCTGAATTAATCTGTTTTACTGCAGCGATATGAGCACAAAAATAAACAGTTTTTATTATGATTTAATTGCAATAGACACACTAAAACAGTGCTGAAATAACCACATCTTGAATCTGATTTGAAAAAAGTCTGAGTTGAGGCAGGTCTGTCTGCAAGACAACAAGCGAGTAACCTTTAAAATTCTTGTTTTCTGAATGAAGTTCTGCTCGATCAGTGTTGGTTGTCTCGGCAGTTCTGAGTTCAAATTTCAGCAAGCTTTCTCCAGGATTGCAGACTTCACCTTTCATTGTTCAGTCTATGAAATGTGAGAAATCTGAGAAAAAAATCCGTGGCAAGTTTCCAGAGGGCAAAGTTACGTCTTCAGATTGCTTATTTTGGCTTCCCAACAGTGAATATCTGAAAACTGTTTCATTAACAATTATATGACTAAATAAACTGCAGCAAATGCTCACATTTTCGAGGCTGGAGCCTGGGCATTTTTTTTTAATAAGTGACTTGAGTTAAAACATTTTCAAAGTTGCTGTCAGTTACTTTTCAACTGATTGACTTACCAGTTACCAGTGTCTTTAATGTGTCAGCATGATCTTGATTTTTAGATCAGCTCTAATATCAACTTCAGCAGATGGGTAAAATCGACCTCCCAGCTTCAGTTAATCAGCTTCATCTTTGTCTGACTGCTCAGAGAAGTTAATCTGATATCACAGTGAGCTCGAAGAACTCTAAGTTAGTTAATAAAACTCCCCACAGAGACTCCGTTTCCTCGAGCTCGGCCCTTTGTGCACCACGATGGCTGTCGGTGCTCAAAACGAGGTCTCGGCGTTCTAAAGCGTCCCAGTAGCTTTTGTCCCCCAACGCAGCAGAACGCATTCGGTGGGAACATTTAACCTCAAAGCTCAACATTAAAATTACCGCTCTACAGTAATTACCTCTACAATGGAGGTCACCATTTTGGCTTTCAAAGTTTTAACATGTTTAATTCAAGTTTGATTTAAAGTTTACAACACAATTTAAAACATTTGCATTAATTTTCTTTGTCTGTGGGAGAATGAGCTCTACATGGACTCCTGTGCAGTTAAAAGTTTATTAAGTGGTGCACAAAGCTGAGTACTTCCTCCTGTGTGCAGTATTGGTGGTTTCGCTCCCTTGCTATACCGTCTCGCTCTCCGGCAGCATCTTACAATCATTACAGAGCTAGATTAATCTTTAATTACCAGTACAGGCAAGAAATGGTTCAGTATTTGTGTTGAAAAGTGAACGTGCTTGATTTTATTTAATGTTTCATTCCTGTATGGTCATAGGAGGATGTAGACTGTTGTCTCAGCGCGTTAGAAGAACTGGTTTGAGGTACTTTTAAGGGAAGAGGAAGTGTTACCCTGATCTTAACTAGCTTTTAACAGTCAGTGCCTTTCTCATAATGCACTAATGGAGTATCTTCCTCCTCCTGCTCCTCTTACTCTTCCTCTTGCTGCCGTCAAAGAATCATTTTAGAGCACATCATCACACTCCCTTGGCTTCATCCCCTCCACGGTGCGATCAAAGTATCTGTACTCAGCATTATTTAAGAGTTCAAACTAATTATTTATTGGCATTCGGTGTTTTACCTTTTCTTCTTGGAGGCCTGCTCAGATTTCTTCTATGACCTGTGTGACTTACTGCAGGTGAATTGGAGACTAAATGTCTTTTATGTGTGATTATATTTGTCTTTCTGTGTGTGTGTTAGCCTGTAATCGACCTGCTCCAGCGCCGCCACGACTCTAAAAAGGATATGAGGTTCAAAAACTGCATTTATGGATATCAGTATAGTATTATATTAACACAGCAAGACAAGATGCAGACAACAAAACATTAGAAAAGCCTAGTGTAATGTGATTTTTGACTATGAGGCTGCACATTCAATCACCAGCAGGAATTACTAAACAGGTTATTAATAAAAGACTTCATTGAAGCCACATCTGGTTAAAGATGTATGTAAATGAGTAGTTTTCATAGTTATTAGTCCAGTTATATGTCTACAACTTTACTTTTCTTACCAGGAAATAAACAAAAATAATCAAATATTCACAATAACATGGTTAAATCTGATAGTGAAGATATTTTATGGCTTACTTTTTAAAAAAGACTTGACTAGCATTGACTAACCCTGTTTTGAGTGTATTTTTGGACTATTGACAAGTATAAATAGGTCGATCTAGACATATTAACTCTTCGTGAGAAAACCACTGCAACTAATGACAACAAAAGTTTTACCCAATGTGAGATATTTCCACATACACAGGCCACTTTCCTGCCATTTTCTTATATGTACATACTGTAATATTTCATTATATTTCACCTATTATTTATTTTACTGTACTTATCTTTAGATTTTGAACTATCTTGTCTTATATTTTATTTTTTATCTGAACTGACCCGCTGTTCTCGTCCAACACATTTCATTGTATTGTCAACGCTGAGTTAACCTATATATGACTAATAAATCTGAATCTGTTTTTAAAATGTTTTTAAAAAGGCTTTACGACCTCTTAGATATGTGAACCTTCCCTTAAAGTTCACATGAGCGACAGACAAACAGTTGTTGTTTCTCAGTCATCGGCCTGTTCAGAGAAACAGCTGTAGCAGAAGTAACCTTTTATCCGTTCAGGATTTACTCAGTAACTGATCGTGATAACTGAGCTTTAGTTGACTAAAATGTAAACCTGTTGCCATGATCAGGCCCCTGGGGTGTCGTGGAGATGCTTTCTGCATGTGGAAAATCTTGTTTGCGCCGCCATCCAGTGTAATGAGGGAGACCGGATGCAAATTAGCCCTCCCCACGGAGATCCCAAAGCACAAACACAACTTTTCACCAGCTGTTTTAACAAAATTGTGCCGCAGACTCACAACCAACGCGCTCACACACACACACACCTCCATTGTGTCGATTATCCAACAAAAAAGTGGGTCGTGACAATCTCGTGACGGAGGATTAGACTAATACACACACACACGCTTTGATCTCGACATCACACACATGTACACACACACACACACGTTTTTCCCAAGTGTCTTCCTCTCTCAGCATCGCTCATTAGCAAGAATCAATCTGCGGAGTGCCAGAGCATTTGTATACACACACTGCTAATAAGGGCCCGGGGGACAGACACACACACACACAGATATGGACACCCTCCCTGATACACCAGCTTGTTAGATGGGCGGGGGGGTGGGGTGGGGTCCTTGGTGAGCCACTGTACCCTGCCAGCGATAGAGGGAGGAAGAGAAATATTGAGGTAGGGCAAGAGAGAGAGCGTACTTGAGTCCTCAGCACATTTTTATGTCCTTATATGGTTGTAAAGCGGGAGGGGGGGAGGGAGAGGCCGTCTCGCTGTCAGTTTGACATGTGACCTGGAAACAGGAAGTGTTGTGGTGCTGCAGCAGCAGCAGAGGAAGAAGAAGAAGAAGAAGTGAGGAAGGGGAAAATGACTGCACAGATGCACCGCAGACTGAGAGAGAACAACTGAATCAGTGACACAGTAACATCACCCCCCCTGTTGGCCACATCGCACACATGGATTCACTGTTTACATTGTGAGATTTACACATTAAATTGGCATTATTACAGCGAGCGCAAGTCGAGGGTGATCTAAAACTTCAGCAGGCTTAAAAAGAAGGCAGAACGTCGTGTTTCTTGGTGTGAATTATCTTAAAAAAAAAAAAAATAACACCCGATGTCAAGGCTGATTTTGTGTCTGATCTCGGGCTTCCAGTCTTAACCTGTACCTTTTCTTTTTTCCTGCAGGTACGCATAGCAGCTAACTTTGTCATCCATGCCCCGCCAGGAGAGTTTAACGAAGTTTTCAACGGTGAGTTTCTTTTCCCCCCGTACACATCCTTCCTCCTCCTCCTCACACCATAACCTGTCTCCTCTAAACTGTCCATCATTATCTAAATACAGAAAAACATGGCCAAAACATACATAAAAAAAGAACTGAGTTTATTAGAAAATAATGTGTGCAAAGGCATGCAATGTAAGCACATCAAAACACCTTTAGATAAAAACAAACTAAAAAGAGCATTTTTGTGTGGCAAATAAATTAGTTCATTCATGTTCACTTCGTGGCTTAAGGAGCTGATTCCAGGTTTCATTATTTGCTCAAGTTACTTTAATTTTTAATTTTTATGTCTAGGATGCACCTGACACCACCAAGTCCCTGTCTCTATAGAAACTGCTGTAGCTGAAATTGTGATTTTAATTAAATTTAGCACAAAGTCGAGGCTTTATTTACTATCAGATCTCGCAGCCCTTTTTTTTAAAATGACAATCTGACATAAAAACAATGCTGCTTGTTGAGATTTTTTCACCTTTTGTAACCCCAGAATGCAATTTTTGTAGTCTTCAGAGACATATATAAGATTTATATCATCAGAATACATAAAGCCTGACTTTACCGCAGCAAAGTGAGTTAATGGAAATACAAACGCAGGTGTACCTAATGACGTTGATCTTGGCTGTATTCCTTTTACTTTGCGTCAGAGCTCTCCACTAAATGGAATAAATTCATCGTTAGTTTTATTACTTACATCTGTGCTTCTTAAAGCCATCATTAGTTTTATTACCTGTACTTCTCCTGCAGTGCCAAATCAAACTTGTACAAGTACTTTCTGTCAGTTTTAAGAAATAACTTTGACTCCACAGTTTGTGACAACGACTTTTATTGCATTATAATTTAAACACACTAAATCCACTGTATCTCAGGGAGTGATTTTTAAATGAGTAAAGTTCCTGATGTACATACAAGTTTGACCCTTGGCTACCGTTTATTTTAGTCTCTGTAGGCGTATGGAAATAGTCAAACAGGCTGCAGCAGTTTCTAACACACAACATGATTTAGAGTGAAGTTCAGTCAGACGGATTCCACTTCTACCTCACAGAAACAAGTTTTCAAATTTCTCATTTGAAATAGAAAAAGCAAGGAAGAATTCAAATGTCTCTGTCATTTAAAAGGTAGTGTAATTTGATTTTGTAGTGCAGGATTACAGCCTGGATTACCACAGTGTTTTATTTGATTCTACCAACAGGTGGTGCCAAACGTGTTCAAAGTGACTTTCAGGGAAAAAGTTGAAATATACAAAATACATATTTTCATCTTGATGAAGTATCTGCTAGATAGAAGTTCACGGTTGTGAAACTGAGAGTCTGTTTCTCAAAGCTTCTCTCTGAAAGTGTGTTTGCAGACGCGGGACGGGACCTGAAATAAAAACTGTTTCTGTTCATCTGTGACTTCTCACACCAACCTGGCCACCAAGAAAGCAAAATTAGACTGTGATGTTTTGGCCAAATTATAGCTTACCCTGCTGCTGTTGACACCGTACTGTTAAAATAGTGCCCCTTGTGTGTGTGTGTGTGTGTGTGTGTTTTGTTTGTATGTTTTGGCATCGTCAAAGGCCCTCGTCCTGCCTCAATAAATGTCGTCACCTCAGAGGAGCGCCGGCAGGCTGTCTGTCTGCCTGTTATCACAGCCTGACAGCCACACACACACACACACACACTCTCTCTGAAACACAGTCCCCTCTTGCCACTTTGTCCTCTTTCATCTCTGTGTGATTTTACAGCCTTTTCCACTGAGCTAATTTACCATGTCTGCTTCACTCCCCTGACATAAATGCTGCAAAGACTGACTGCAGCTTTGTCGTGTGTGTGTGTGTGTGTGTGTGTGTGTCATGGTGCTAATCTGCTCTACCTGTCTTCCTCCTCTCCTCTCTCATCATCTCACCGTTTTTCTCCTCAGATGTGCGATTGCTGCTCAACAATGACAATCTTCTCAGGGAAGGTGCCGCGCAGTAAGTGTAACCCCTCCAACTATTTCCAAATCTTGAAAAGCGAGTCACGGGTCAATAAACAGACCCACTGTCGCTCTGCAAATTGTGTTTTTTACAATTATAATAGGGCAGTGCTGCATATGGAACAGCTGGTTGTCCGTTTCACATGATGTTTGTGCCAGCTTTCTTTCCTTGTTTTAGATTTGGTCAGTCTAAACAAAAGACTTACTGTGGCTTTAAGTCTCCTCCCATATTGGCCAAACACTGTCGGCAGTATCACTAGACATAAATCTTTAAATCCAGTCTAGTTTGTTTGGACAAAGTGCTCAGTTCAGAGTATATGAAGTAACTTTTGTTTTCTCTCTGCAGTGCATTTGCACAGTACAACTTGGACCAGTTTACCCCGGTGAAAATCGATGGCTACGAAGAACAGGTGAGCTCCTGCTTCAGCTCTGACCTCCGGCGACGGCGTTCGCTCGGAGGCTAAATGAAATGGGATGACCTCATGGCTCTGAATCTGCTGACTGTTTACTTTCTCCGCCTCATTCGTTCTCCACCCTCTTTTTCACTCGCTCATCTTGAACATGTTGTTCCTTCAGTTCGTGTCACATGAGAGTCTATGGCTGCAGCACCGTATGCACCACTTCTCGGTTTCAATTAGTAACGTGATATTAATATATATAATTATAATGTGATGTTCCTTTAATAGTTTTGGCATATTAGAAGTGTCAAAAATGTTATCATACCTGCTGTTCAGATAACAAATTCATAAGGGAATGCATTAATAATTCATATTATGACTCCAAATTTATAACTTTCAGTCATGTTTGTATACAGCTGTCTCTGATGCACATCAGAGGAAAGTTAGAAAAATGTGCAGTTTATTAATTATAAATCCATATGGGTGTCACTTTTCATGCCAGCAATGAAAAACGCAGTGTTTATTGGTGCTCATTCAGCAACGCTGCAGTACCATAACATGAACACTGCAGTACAAAGTTGTACCAGAAACAGCCGCGATTATTAAAATTTTGCAGTTTATCTTAGAGATGTTTTTTTCTCACAGCATTCAATGTGCTTTACGAATGTTAAAACAGCAGAATGGAGAACAAGCATCGAGGGACACAGCGAAAGGAACAAATGTATTCAGTTTTTTATTGTTATTGCACTAATATTATGGTCACATGGGCTTTAGAGCCAGAGAAATGAGGTTCGGATCAAACGAGCAAACAAGTCCCAGCGTTGTGCCTCGCTTCCACAGGAAACAAGATCACAAACACGTCTGTTATTTTAACGTCGTCAGCAGCCGCGGCTGTGTGTCAGCTTCTGTAATGATTGCAGCGTCTTGTGTAAAGATGTCATCATGTCCCTCTGTTCCCACATCGCGGGCTGAAATTCCCCCGTCTGATACCCAGCAGGCTGAGCTAAGTGTTGAGGTGGAAGACGGTAGATGGAAAGTTCATGCTGATGTCTGTGTTCCAGTCTCACTTTGTCCTCAGCCCTCCTTTTCTAAATTTGTTTTTCTGTTTTTCTTCCTCTCACTGCTTCCCTTTTAATTAATCTCCTGATGTTTTTTACCCCCTCTCTTTCCACAAAATCTCCTGGCGTCTACCATCTGGTCTTGTTGTACCTGTCTTTTCCACTTCCCCTTTCTTTCTCTGTTACTCTTTCTTGTTTGTTCACTCTTTATTTCCACCTCTCTGCTTGCTCTACTCCATATTTCCATTCGTCTTACCCTCCCGACACCTCTTCTCCTGCACTTTCTCTCCAATCGTTCTCCTTTTTTTTTCTCCCGTCTTCCCATCTTTCTCACTCTCTCTAATCATTTCTCCCAGGTCTTAATCACAGAGCATGGTGACCTCGGGAACGGCCGGGTCCTGGACCCCAAGAACAAGATCTCCTTCAAGTTCGACCACCTGAGGAAGGAGGCCAGCGACCCTCGGCCCCACGACGTCGAAGGCTCCCTGGAGGGATGGAGGAGCGCCGTGGACTCTGCGGTCAGGGCCTACGTCAAGGAGCACTATCCCAGCGGAGTCTGCACCGTACGTCCCAGCCAGATTTATAACCACAAAGATGAAGCTTTAGTCACTTAAAGGAACAGTTCTCCCAAAAGTGAAACTCTGTCTGTTCAGTCAAAACTTGACAAACATCAAGGAAGAAATTTTACTGCCACGCTTCCATCCCAGCCGTCTCTCAGTCAGAATCAGATTAGTTAAGAAGACATAAAATAATCATTGCACTTGCACTCAAACATTTTGTAGGTCAGGAAAAGGTTAGTTAACCTTTCAAAGGATGGTTGATTAAAAACCGGGTCTTGATTTTAGGTTTTACTACTCCAGCTACTGTCCAAAAAGAAACATTTATTCATTAATTCGTCTTAAACAGAATTAATTTTCCATAAAAAATCAAAAAGTTACGTTTAAATGTTTCAAATAGACAAATCACAAGTGATTTAAGCTGTTTAAAGTGATTTAAGGTTTATACAACTTTATATTTAAAAAAAATCACTGCAAAAAAAGGATGTCTTACAAATAACAAGATGTCTTTTAATGTAGTCTTACTAAGATCCAAACATCCACCAATCGTCAACAGTTGTTATCAAAGACAGTCAGCTCATTCGTTCAGACTGAGATCTTTTCTTTTTTTTTTTTTTTAGGAAAAGGAAGAAAGTTATGGAGATTTCTTTTTAGTAAATGTTTAATTAAAATGTCGGATTGTTTAAAAAAAACAAAAAGGAAAGAAGCACTTGGCTCGTGTCATATGGTGCGCTACGAATGCTCGGTTAGAGAACTCGCTGCCATCCGTTTTTATAAAGCTTCTGCTGTGTTTCTCTCTTTAGTGATTCAAAGTGAACAGCGCAGTTCTGTCGCATATAGCAAAGACTCGTGCTTTGAACGTGTTGTGTGTGCGGTTTGCCAAATGGCCCCTGAATAGTCTCTCAGTTGCAGGTCAGCGTGATCTTAATGTGGAACTGTTAACCACAAACCTGTCTCATTCAGTCACTTCACATGAACACAAGTAAAGTAGAACACTGACAAGAAACTCGCAGAGAAAAGAGACGCCCCCTTGCATGTGAAATCAAAGAAAGCAAAAGTTTTATTATTATTCTCCCTTCAGATTTACGGGAAAACTATCGACGGACATCAAACCATCATCGTGTGCATCGAGTGCCATCAGTTTCAACCAAAAAACTTCTGGTATGTTTTACTTTTTCTTTTTTAAATACTCAGTATGGTTTTACATTGTCTCTTTTTCCATTTTGCACCACTGGTGGATTTGTGACATCTGATGTGCAGATTTTTCACATTACACACTGTTTGATTGCAGAAGAGCCCCTCTCCAGTTTTAGGATAGAGCAAGTTAAAAGCAAGATTTTTCTCCTTTTTTCAGAAAGACCGGCGGAGCTCGCAGAATTCCCAGCAATGATTTCTAAATCAAACCTCATTTTATAAAAGATGTTGTAATACCCATTGAGCCTAAAAGGCCTGAAATGTTGTTTGATATGTACTGAGGCTTCAGAGGCGTTACTTTAATTGGCGCTTGACTCCGGAGCGTTCGTCCTGTTGGTTCCTCGTAAGGGTTGCTGAGTTGTTTCTGATCGGGTTTATCTAATTGGATAAGAACCGCTCCAATCCTCTTTGCTGCAGGGTTTTACCGGGCTTACGGGTTGTTGGGTGTAATCATCCCACAGCTCCTGTATGTGACGGCCTCCACGGTCACGACATGTTTCAGTAATGAGGGACTTATAAGGCAGATTTCTGATAAGATCATAAGACTGAAAGTGACAGAGACAACGTGTGTTATTCCTCTTCGTTTTTTTAATTTAAGATCTGTAAAGTGCTCATAAAATAAAATAAACAGCTGCAATTAACTGTGCTGGATTGGATTCAACCATTTTATGTGATTAGATTTGGTGTAATATGATGACATTATACTAATAATGAAGACAGCAGCTTTTCTTGCAACAATCCAAACACCTTATGGCTTTAAAAGAGCTCTCTGATTGGGGTGGGATCATCACTCACCTCGAAATTTGATTATTAAACAATTCAGGTGATGCTACTGCTGCAAACAGTGTGATGATGATCTTAGATATAGTGACCAGTTAATTAAGTGACAAAACGAGCCCCCAGAGGAGCTGCAGTGCTTCTTATCCTTTCCTTTCTAATTTGTCGCCTGTTTGCGTATTGAAATAAGTATTTCAAAATGAAATATTGAGTCATGTTATATACTGGCAGCTTATACATCTTCTCAACAGACAGAAGTGTGTTGAATATTTCTGTTTCCTACATCAGACACAGAGTTTAGGGAGTTAATTGCCAGCTCACCTAATTTTTCTGTAAGTGATTAAAGTCTGGTTTCCTCTTATTTTCTGCACAGGAATGGACGCTGGAGGTCAGAATGGAAATTTACCGTCTCCCCCTCCTCCACTCAGGTGGCAGGAATCATGAAAATCCAGGTATTGTGTTTAAATCCTCCCTTCCGCGTTGAGAAGGGCCCGTTTGTTGTGGCGTATGAGCTCGCATACCGAGTTTCTTTTCACACAGTGAGAACGCAACCAGATAAAAAGGCTTGTTCCTCTTTTGTGTCGATTTTAAGATCTGTCTGTCACACCTTTTCACTTTCTAACCACCGAAGACATCTAATGTGTTTCTGGTAACAAACTCACTAGAGTCTGTTTGTCACGTTGATGATATGATTTCCTTTTCATCTTCTGGAGACCTGTTGGGATTTCGTTGTGTCACCCATACAGCTTGTATTGCCCCAGTTTTGTTTTTTTTAGCTACATAATAAATTTTACATGCACAATGAAGAGAAACTAAACTTTGATTTGTTCCAGGTTCATTACTATGAAGATGGCAACGTTCAGCTGGTGAGCCACAAAGAGGTCCAGGAGTCCATGTCGATTTCTGTAAGTACACTCGTTTATTTTAATTTGCACAAAGATAATGAAGTATATATTTGATGAAGCAAATTATGTGCATCTTGTGTGTTGGACATGATGTTCTCACTATTAGTTTTGTCGCATTTCAAATCAAATCCACCTGTTTTGTTTTTGCACCATTACTACTCCTGAAAATGTCTTTTTAATCTCCTGAACACTCTTCAGCGATGTGTTTTTTTTCTTTCTAATAATTTGCAGTGTGGAGGTGTTAGTCTTTTGTTCATGATGCCCTTTCCTCCTTTATTCTTGAAATTAACTGTCTTGTGATCTTTTTTTCAGAACGAGGCTTCAACTGCAAAGGAGTTTGTTAAGATCATGGAAGCTGCAGAGAACGACTATCAGGTATGAATGAACGTGAAATGAATCTTGTGTGTTTTAAATATGCTGGTTACAGACTCGTCGCTGCAGGGAAACCAAACCATCGGCCAAGCTTGTGGTTTTTAACGTATGCGCACAGGAAGATGACGACACATCTGTCTACACATCAGTTTACAGTGAGGGTTTCCGCTCACATGAAACTTCACTCTCATGTCTCCAAAACCCAATAATTTTACATCTTGGCTAATTTAAAGTACAATGTGAGCTTTATCTGAATGCAAATATTCTTGAACAAGCCAAAAAATATGTATATGTTTAGTTTATTTGCGTAGTTTATTCATAATTTATTGATAAATTTTAGTTTTGGTTCATCATCCTACACAAAAAAAGGTTTTCATACTAACAGATATAACAGATGGACATAATAAAATTTAATATTTTTTAATGAATTCTGAACATACTCTTACCTCCCTTCTTCTCTCGCTCCCTGTCTCTCTGTGTTGTTTCTTTCAGACGGCCATCAACGAGAATTACCAGACCATGTCGGACACTACCTTCAAAGCCTTACGCCGCCAGCTTCCTGTGACACGCACCAAGATTGATTGGAACAAGATCCTGAGCTACAAGATTGGCAAGGAGATGCAGAACGCTTAAAAAAAACAAAACAACGGAGAACATAACAGACGACTTTCCCCCTCCCTCCCTCCCTCCCCTCCCGCCCCCTCCCAAAACAACGTTGCATGACTGGATAGTTGTATCGTCTTTGTACAGAAATTAGAGAAAACAGGAACAAAGAAAGGTTTGGTCTCACAGCCAGATGTCACATCACACATTTGGATGTCTACTTTTATCAATGTTATTTTGTTTTTATACAGACACCGTTAACTCCTCTGTACATTGAATCTATGGTGATAAAGATAATCGTGTTTGGACAAATTATAACTTGAGGAAAATATCACAAAACATAGGAAAAGGAGGCGGACACTGCAAAAAAAACAAAAAAAAACACCCTTATAAAAATACAGTAACACGTGTGCAATATTTATTGTGTCGGTGAGACCACGCTTTTTATTTGACCTGCTGAAAAATAACGGTTTTCAATTTGCGACAACGGTGAAACAAATAATTTTTATTCTTGGGAGAGTTTCTGTCTGTCCGCATTTGGCTGAAAAGAACGACTTCCTTTCACTTCACTGTTAACGGAAAATAATAAAAAACAAGTTCTTTGTGTTCATCGACCGGTATCTCTGGCACGAGCAGTCACCACTGTCAGCCACTCAATGTTCTTGTTCCCTCATTTTGGTACTTCCCTCACCGTTTGTCCTGTATGTGAGATCTCAACCTTGCAGCGCTCCTGGCTAAATTGCCTTTATTTTTTCTTCTTTTTTTTCTTTTCTTTTTCTTTTTTCTCTGACTTGACATCATCTGGACTCTCACTCAGCGCAGGGAGTCCCGTGACCACTTAACAAGCTTAATTAACAAGTCATCAGTCGCTAAGTAATGTGCATAATGTCCAATTTACAATAAAATCAAAAACGTATCACTTTCTCCTCCAGTGCTTATTTTTATTAAAAAAAACTGAACCTGACTGTATTATATAACAAGGCACATTGTAATATATACCTGTATGAAACATCCTGTCTGTCAGTTTGGTGATTTATTTCCATGAGATTAATTGTAATTCAGTCACAATTATGTTGCATTAAATGACAAATTTTCTATTTACGGACTCACTCATAATTTCTGACACCCTTTATTGTGACGCAGAACTTAAAATAGTAGGAAGACATTAAAGTTAGGGGTCACCTGCATTACACCACAAGCATTTTTTCACTGGACTTCGTCTTAAAAAACAGACTTAAAAAACAGAATTATCACAGTATTTAGTTTTACTCTCATAGTTTATAGTGAAATTAAAATATCCCCTTGATGTTGGACAACACTTTGGGTTAATTTGGATGGTTATATTTTACACTTTTACTCTTATAATTTCACAGAGTCATCAGTCAGATATTGCTATAATTTTGCGATTTATTACCCAAGTATGAGGACCAGTCTAAAATATCAAAATGGTAAATGGATAAAAAACAATGTTTACTCTGTGTGGTTTAATGTTTTTGTTCCTGGTTTTATGGAGTCAAAGGGTGATGAAAACACTTCACAAATAAGTTTGTAATGATCCCTGTTTTTCATGTTATGAACATGAACTGCAGTTTTTGGGGTTTTGTTGAAAGTTTTAGCAATTTAAGGATTTTAAAGAGTATCTTAATGCTGCTGATTTAAAATTAAGTGATGGTTATTTAGACTATGATTCAAGATATTACATTTTTTCATTTTTATTTATGAGGTCATTACAGCAGAAGTAGGATGAGAGATTAAAATGAAATAACTAATTTTAGAATAACAATCCCTGAGTGTGAAGAAAGATCATTCATTCATTCATTAGCTTGTCTGAAAAGTCTAAGAGACTAAAATCTGTGGCGTCACATGTCAGAGCAATTTAAAAACAAGTTCACCAAAGCCCTCTTTATACTCTGGTCTTGGGGGGGGGGGGAATATTTTAAGTATCTGTGTGACATTACATGTACACAGAAAATAAGTTTTAGAAACAAAGTCTGTATGGAAATTCAGCAAAATAATCAGTAGTCCAGCAGTATTATTGGCATATAGCAAGAGTAGAATGTAACTGAGTACATTTACTTAAGTAGTATTGTTCTCTTTAACTTCAGTACAATTATCTGAAAGCTTTAGTTACTTTACAAATTCAGATCTTTACACACAAAATGCAGGAAGAGCTTGTAAAATATGATGTTTTTTAATAAACTACTTCACAGTATATATTACAATAACTAAAATGAATAAGTGATTAGTCAATTGACAGAAAATTATTTGGCAACTATTTTGATATTTTTCAATCATTTCAATCAATTAATTGAGAAAATAATAAGCAGATTAATCCAGAATGAAAATAATCTTTATCTGCATATAAAAAAATAATCATCTCATCAATACTTTACTTACTTTTAATACTTAAAAGTTCATTTTGCTGATTATACTTACATATTTCTACTTAAGTAACATTGTTGATGAAGGGCTTTTGCAGCTAACAGAATACTTTTACACAGTGGTACTTTAATACTTGCCTGATAATGCTCACATACTTTTACCTAATTAACATTTGTAGTGAAGGATTTTTGAATGTAAGAGTATTTATGAACTGTAGTATTAGTCATTTTAAATGCTCTGAATACTACTTGTAGTGAATACTGGTAGATTAATGATGCATGTGTTGATTCTCACTAATGCTGGTCTCTAAAGTACATTTTATTTTTAATACTTCCTGATTATACTTGCACACCTAATTAGCATTTATAGTGCAGTGGTGCACTGTGGTATTCACACTTTTATCTTTAATGCTCAGTTCAAGTTCAAGTTTGTTTACTTGTGCTCAGTGTGCAGAGGTGAATGAACCACAGCGCCCCCTGCAGGCGGCCGCCGCTCACTGCACAGGTTAGCCAGCCGGTGGCTAACTGTTAGTTAGCCAGCCCAGTGTGCAGAAGACACGTCTACACACACACACACACACACACACACACACACACTCCCTCTCTCTCTCTCACACATACACACACACACACATACACACATGTTGAAGCTGCTGGTTGGAGCAATGCGAGCTACGAAGAAGGATTTAACACACTTTTCCACAAACTGAGGTGAGCTAACACACACACACACTCACACACACACACACACTCTTTCTCTGCTCACACACACACTCACACACACTCTTTCCCTTTGTTGTTGTCGACGTGTGTGTTTTGTGTTTGTTTAGCAAAAAAAAAACCTTTAGCCTGTTAGCAGTCAGTTAGCTCGCATGTTGAGAGGCTAACACTTAGCCGGGTTTAAATGGAGAAACGTGTGTGTCCTGTTATTCAGCAGCTGGATGTGTGTGTGTGCAGTTTTTTTCTTTCTTTCCTGCAAAAACACAAAGAAATGAGAGCATGTGTTGGTGTTTTTTAATCACCAGTGCTGGATCTCTCTGTGTCAGCATCAGGAGCTTCTCACATGCAAGAAATTTGTCCTTACGTTTGTGCAAAAATATTTTTAAAAAGTAAGTAAAAAGATCAAATTAAGAGTGAGAGCAAGCACTGCAAGAAAGAAGCACGAATTAGAGATAGAGATAGACAATATTATAAAGTACACAGCAGTGTCAAAGCATAAAAATAAGATAAAAATGTGCAGTATGATTTATTTAAATGTGCAGATTGTGCAGTAATGTGCAAAAGTTATGCACAATATGAACTTTAAAGAATATTTGCAATGTGCAGAGATATCTGTTTTTTAGCTTTACAAGACTCAGGATTTTATTTGTCATGTGCACAACAGTTTAAAGGAGCTTTAAGTCACAGGCTTCTTCTCACAATGCTAAAAAAATATGCAGAAAGAAAAGTAAAAATGACTACAAGTTCAAGATACAGGAGTACAAAATGGTATTTGTTTATACTTATTCTGTTTGCTGTGTTTAGATTTTTTTGCACCAGCATATCAAGACAAATTCCTTTTATGTGTAAACCTACATGGCAATAATCTGGATTATGATTCTGTTACAGAAAATTATGAAAATACAGCATAAATAAAAATATAATACAAAACCGAAGTGGTAAAATGGAGGTGTGATGGTAATGATAAATATATATAAATGCAGATGTAAACAATGTAAAGAGATGTAAAAATATATAGAGGGAAGTGAGTAAAGTGACTGTATTAGGTGACAAATTAAATATTAATAAGGTGCAAGTGAAGCTCAAGAGTTCAGGAGTTTAAAAGATGCTGCAGTAACGTCGTCGTCTTCTCTAACTGAGGGACTGTCCTCCTCTTCCTCCTCCTCCTTCTTCTTTTTGGGATGCATTTCCAGCAAACTTTAAAAAGAAAGCTCCCCAGCTGTCCGCTGCTTGTTAGCCTTGTGGACCTCGTGTGTTTACCTCTGGCGGCGTTGGTCGGCGTTGCAGCAGCAGCAGCAGTGACGAGTCTCCTGTGAATGTGCGGCTGAGCAGCAGATGGAAGAATGTGCTCTTTCAGAAAGGCCGAGGAGGGTAAATGGTGGCCATGCACGCGTTCGGGACTGAAAAGTAATGACCAAAAGTGTGAGCTGAGGTTTGGAGGTGGTTTAGTGTGTGACTCTCAGCGTCTTGGCGTTAAAGGACAGTGTGTGTGAGCTGGACTGACTCTCTGATCGCTTACATGAGTCTTGAAAAGCCTTGAAGATAATTAAGATCACTTCTGTTGCTTCAAAAGTTGCTGTAAACACTGATAATTATCACTTTACTTCTTTAGTTGTGCCTTACTATACTATATCTATAACTATATCCATCATTAGTATCCTTAGCTGTTTCACAAATGTGCAGATTTGCTTACTTTCCTTTTAATTATTGTAAAAATTTGAATGTATTTTTAAATAATGTCGAGGTTTGTGAGGGCATCTCTTTGGGCTCTTTGTGATTGTGGCGGCATTTGTCTCTATTTTCACTCTTTTTACAAACCAAACAATCGATGGATTAATGGAGAAAAGAGTCAGCAGATTAATGAAGAATGAAAATAATCATTAATTGCAGTCAAGTGCAAAATAGTTCAAAATGAACCCCACCTCAACCCCAACCGTAAAATCCTGCTTTTACATTAATGATGAAGAAAAATAACCTAATGATATAATATATGATATATAATTGTATGACACTAACAAGTATAACTTCAGTGAGTATTTTATTTTTAATACTTAAAGTACACTTTCCTGATTATACTTGCATACTTTTACAGTGACACTGACAAACCCCTGATCTCCTACAAAATTCTGGCCGGTCATTACGATCACTTGTCTTACTTCAGAAGTGATTAGCCATCGCTCCAAATCATGATAAATATCACTTGAAATGTTTTTTTCCCTCCTCTATTTGTGGTGAATTGTAAACTTCATTTCTTTGCAGTAGTAAGTGTGTGTTTCTGTGCTCTGAAAACAGACACACGAGGCCTTTTGGCAGGTAGAAATATTCTCCACAGGTCCCCTTCCCTGAGTCAGAATGTAAATTTATCACACCGTGTGTGACAACAGCAGCTTTTCATAATCAAATGAACCTTTTAGCGTGGCTGATACACCTAATTTTGCCCTCCTGTGCTGTGTGTGTAGATGACGACGGAGAAACACACATCAGTAGACACACATAAGAAAGTTTTTGACCTTGTGTCTCGGCCCTCCTCATCAGATTTGACTAATGACGTGCTGGGAATCGTTTTCTGCTGCAAATACTGTCACAGGTTAACTTCATAGGGTTGAGCTGAAAATCCACATGTGGTCTGTGACACGACTGACTTCATGTTTCAGAGCTCAGACTGAAAAATGTGTCACGTTGAAAACTTACTTTCACTTCCATGATAAAGGTTTTTTTTTCTTTTTCAAGAGTTTGACCTTTTGGACAGAGGAATTCCCCCTCAAAACTATCAACAATTAATCACTTGAGCCACTTTCTCTCAAATGTGCCACCTCTAATTTTAATTTAATTTGTGCTTTCAGGTATTTCCCAACCCGTAAGAGCTTTTCTGGTCATGTTGCAGGCAGAAATATTTAAAATATTAGATATTTGAGAGACAGATCCTCCTTTGGGAACTAATATACCTATGTTGATAAAATATTGAAGCTACTATTCTTTGGAGTCCTCGTTCAATAAAAAACCCTCCAGTATGGTTGTTGAATATCAGTGTAAACCATTTTTCTGAAGCTCCACTGAGAAGACAAAACTTGACATTTCATTCATTTCAAGTTTTACTCGACCTTTCCGTATATTCAGTGAAATACACCATCAGAACTACTACGTTTGAACTACTACGTTTATTGCTAATAGACGCAGTAACGTGTGTGTGTGTGGTATATTTGGTGATCTCATGACACACCATGTGTTTTGTTGATGTGAAAGTCCCATGACTAACTGATGCTCTGCGCAACAGAAAAACGGTTTCACTCAAAAAACGCTCTGAGAAAGTCGAGACAGCCAACAACAACAACAAAAAAAAAAGTTTGCCAAACAAAGCACCGTGGACTGGAGAGGAGCTGTGCCACGTTTTCACCTGGATCGAGCTTACTGAAAAAAGAAACTGCACCATCATCCACCATCACCAAACCACCCCAGAACCCTGACTTACAGTGCAGAGTTTGCGTTGCTTAAATTATCTAGCATATTCTCACGCCGGCATTTGCATCCAGTTTCAGTCGTGAATTTGCGAGGTTGAGACGGGCAGATCTTTAAAGAAGCTTTAAAATAACGCACGTGGTTGTTTCTAAGATGTTTGTGGCACAGTGCAGAAAAATATCTTGAACTACGGGGTGGGCGTTATAATTTGATATGCAGCCGTGAGACCGAAAAGGTCAGAGGTGTTAAAAAAAGAGAGATTTACAGAACGTTTTGTGGCACCGCATCAACTTTTAATAGCCCTCAGTGACCGTCGGAGCAGCGCCGAAGTCGAAGAAATGGCGTGTCTTTATGTTTTTGTGGAGACGCCCGGCTGGCTCTGCCTTGGCAACTGATGATAACTTATATCTGAATACAAACAGATCCTGCAGGGCATTTTTTCCCAGGCTATTCCCTCGGATAATTAATTCATGCATCAGAAATAAAACCTCTCTGAAGACCTTTTACTGTTGTAGTGACGCATCTATATTATGAACAAGATCATCCCACGGCTCTGAATACGAGTAAAGCTTTTTGAAAATATACAAATAAGCGAAGGAAGATTACGGGCAGATTTGCTTTCTGACACGTCACAGTTGTAGTAACATTTCAATTGCTGAACGCAGACCAAAGTGGAACAATCCAATCCGAAAAAACAAGACGCAGGACAACGATAAAAAAAATCTTGGATTTAAAAGGAAGTTGAGTACGATGTGACTCACACAGACTCACCGCAAATCCAGATCGGACTGGTCAGGACCTTAATTTAGAACCTGTGCGCCGCTTTGGTAACTTGATCTCGGACAGAAATGTTTGCCCTACCTTTCGACAGGCCAGTCCTGCACCGCCTGCGAGAAAGTCCGCAATCAGAGCCTGTCGATGAACATCCACATCAGAAAGCCTGGATCACCCTTGAGGCGCTTGCAATTCTTGAAGCCCCCGAAGTGGTAATTCAAGGCAAACACTCCAAAGCCCTCGCAGCTGGCTCTGTAATATCTGACCCGGCCATGTCGGCGAAGGTTTAGGCCAAGTGAGGGAAAGGTCACGGCCGTTATGTAGGGAAGAGTGAAGTAGTGATGTACGGTGACGAGGTGAATCCAGGTGAAAGCGACTATCCAATATGGGTTCCTCTCGCTAAGTCAAGAAGTTGAGAAAGATGAGAGGCAGATAAATGGTGATTAAAGACTTAGAAACTCAGGGATTTTTTTTAAGTTCTGCCAAAGTTGAGATGTAGACTGTGCAAAAAGGGCTGGAGCTAAATATGAGGAAGATTTTGAATATTTTGTACCATCTGAATGTGATTATATTTTAGTTAAAAGAAAACAGATGCAACTCACCACCCAAGACAGATTTTGGTTTCTTATCAGCGGTGCAAGAATCTAGCATCTCTGTCTGCAGAACATACTGGTTGATAAAAACTGTTTCAGCATTAACCAGCAAAATATTTTTATAGAATAATATAAAGACTTCCAGTAGATGATGACATGCTACCAAACTGGCCATCAACGTGCATCTTTTACTTAACATCCGCAGAAACATTTGTGCTTGTGACGACTTCTTCTTCCATTTATAAGGGAAAATACGCAAAAGCTTTTCTGTATCTAAAGAAAATACACTTTATTGGCTGAATAATGAAAGCAAGGTCTTTGTAGTTCCACCGCAACAGAGCGGTGACTTCAGGTGTCGGCCCCTGTAGCAAAAAAAGGGAAAACAGATTGTGCACAATGGCTGGTTACGGGCCAAAGAGATTAGTTCATCCTACAAAGCTAACAGCCACAGTTGGGTGGTTGTTATTTCCCCACCCTCTGTTCCTCATCGTAGCTTCCTACTTTGCATACGGAGACAGTTTGATGAATATCATGTTCAATAAGCATGTAAATTGTATTTACATGCACTTGAGATTCCCCGGAAAGCGACGGCCTGCACAAATTTGGATCTGTGCAAACTGTTTGATGAAATTAAGAAGCTACTCCATCTGAGTCAGTCATCAGGGGTACGCTTGTTCACGTTTAGGACTAATTAAGCTTTATAACAGCGCCAGATTACATCTTTAATTTGAGGTTGTAGGAGCAGTATGTCACCAAATGTTGGTTCAAAAATCATCTCTCATGTTAGTATATTAAGTTGTTATGTGAAACAGAAAATAGAAATATACAAAAGAGGAAAAGGGAAGTGAAAAAGGGAAATTCAGATGTTAAGATATTAAAATGAAGCACATCAGTTACCGAATGTAGAGAAACCAGTCTATCAAACAGTGCGTGCTTCCCCCAAACTAAACACGTATCTGTGTGAAAATAAAGGATCAGCTCAATTTCTCCTGTTAGCTGGTAGAAAAGTCTTTTGCACAATTTTACTTTGTAATGTGGTGCACTGTGAAGAGTGTCAGATGTGCATCAAGTGTAAAAAAGTTGTTTTTTTTTAATGCATTTACTTTAGTCGGTCATGACACATAAGAATAACGAAAAACAAATTACACTATAGTAAACAAAATCATCAGTCTGTGTGTTATTAGTGACTGAAAAGGCTCATCTAGAAGCAAAAGCTCATATGTCTTGTTTTAAATTCTTTCATTTTTAGCAATCCTCTAGAAAATAATGTGTATAAATACACATACCTATACATATATAGACATACACACACATCATTCACAATTATAACCAGAAAAGAATTACACTTTTTTAAAAGTATATTGGCATTCTTCCATAATTTAACTCCAACAATAGAAATGCTTCTCTTTTTTTTGATCTCTTTTTTAGCTTTTTGAATGGTAAAATGACAAAAACCTCTGCCATCGTAATAACTCTCATTTACTGAAAAAAGGAAGTTGTGGTGAAAGTGGGACTGGGTAGCAGCAGCAAAAAGGAAAACACAGGTCGTAGTGTGCAGGTAAGAACAGCCTTTAAATTTGTTTAATATGATGCTGCTTGGTGAAAATGCCGGTTTGTTTGCTGCCTCTGCAGGTCGGTCCTCCGATACCAGAGGGTGAAGTTTAGGAGTTTGTGCTGTGAAAAGACAACACAAGCCGAGTCTGTGGTGCAGCTTATAAACCAACAGAAAGAGGATTTATAACCGACCCTGGTATCGTTATCGCAGCTAAAAAAAAACAGCAGGTCAGCTATACTTCTGTGAGAAGAAGATGTTGTTTCCCTAAACTAAACAAGCAGACAGATTTAAGATATCACTCTTTCCCATAAACACATTTAAATTAGATTTTACTGTGTTGGTATCAAAAAGGAGAAGATGTGCAAGATGTCCCAGACAGAGATTAAAAAGTAATGAATTCATCCTGACTGAGCTTAATTTATCTGGACTTTCTCAGATTAGTTGTGCCATTCAAAGGAAGCGCTGAAGAAGAAGCGACAGCCGGCCGCCGCCTGTCTTTTATCGAGTTTTTATTTCTTTGTGCGTTCACTTTACCGGGCTTTCTGTCTTTTTTTTAGGCCGTTTATTGACGGTGCAGGGTATGTTGCAGGCATGCCCCGCAAACACTAATCCAGTTATACTCCTGTTAAAGGACATTTTTATAAAGGAAGTCCACACTTTTAGCTATAAGCGATAGCTTTGGTTTATTGTTTTAACATTCATATTTAAATGTCTCTGTATTAGGCTGATGATTTATTTGATTTCACTGGTTGTGCATGCATCAGTGGGTTAGAGACAGAGAAACACAGTTCCCCGTTTTGACCAGCTGGTGTCAGCAGCGACAGCCGCAGCGCTCCTGACCCAGTTAGCCGAATGGTGCCCCTGCGTTTGAATTGTGACCCGGCGGAGGTAATCAAAGCCTCGCCGACCCTCCTTTTGTGTGGTCGAGTCTGGTTCCTCTGAAAGGGAAAGGAGGGGGTGATTGTCTGGTTATCAAAGGGCTGCCAGTCCCCGCTCTTGTCTGCACGGTGGGCCACAGTCACAGTGTAAATTCGTCTCCCATCAGATCAGGAGTGACCTCCAGTGAAATGCTAAATCTAACCACTCTGAGAAAAATGCCTCTGGCTGGGTGGTTTGTCAACTCTTTACAGAAACATGGTTGGGAAAGCCACCATGATTTAGAGCTGGCATTTTCCTTAAAATCTGTTAAGCTGGAGAAACGTTGAAAGACACCAGATCTTTTACAAAGGTTTTTACTTCCCTAATTCCTCATAAAAATATGCCTGGATTGATGTCTTTTTAACACAAGTCAAGGGTGGGAAGATACATAGCTGACGGCAAACCAGCGAGATTTATTCTTCTTTTGTGCCTCTCACCTCTTCTCACCTCATTATCGACACTCTTATGCCAACATCAAGTCTCGTGGAGTATCTCCGCTCGGCCTTTCTCCTCCCACTGCCGCCTCTTTTGTCCTTCTCCTCCTTTTTTTTTCCCCCTCTCGCCGAAGGATGGCCACACTCCTCTCACGCTTATTTTCAGTTGCCTAGCAACCAGGAGGAGATGCTTTTTCGGGGTGGTACTTTGCGATGATGGAAGCGGGGGCGGGGTGAGGTGTGCATTGTTCAGGAATAAATGGCTCATGAATGCGAGCTCCGGTGAGGAGAGGCGGCGAGGATTCACTGTGTTTTAAGCGAAGTGACGGCATTGTTCCGTTACTGAATGTCTGACTCAATTAACACCCCCACCCCCCCCTACCCCCATTCACCTGCGCTTCACTGCTGTTATGGTGATGGGTTTGCATCCCAATTAACGGCGTGGCGATGAGAGGAGCAGGGCCCGGTGCCAGCATCTGTAACAACGGTTCATGTGTGACTCAAACACTCAGACTGAAGAGCAGGAGGCTGAAGTTGACAGCGAGAGGCTCTTGGCTCTGAGTCTCTTCAGTCTTTGGACAGAAGATGCTTTCTCTTCGTTCTGTACCTTTTAAAATGTTTTGTGGATAATAAACATAAAAGAAATTAAGGGTGATGTTGATGCAGGATATCTGTCAAATGTGCGGTGGCGTAAAGCTCTTAACAATCCGAGCTGAGAAGCACACGGCGTGTTGCTCAACGTCCAACCAGTTTATTCAGTTACTAAATTAGGTTAGATCAGATAAAAAGGCTTCTGGTGGAAATGTGGTGCGGCGTGGGCGCGAGTTCAGACTTCAAATTTATGAATTGAATTGAGCAATTTGAGCAGTCGTGAGCGAAGGTTTTTAATGGCATGTGATGATTTCGCACAAGCTGCACTGACAGGTACAAACATGAAAAAACTCAACTCAACTCAATTTATCCAAAAAACAGGTGCAGCGTTTCCAGTTTTTAATGGTGCTTGATTTTTGCAAAGAGAGGCATGTCCAGAGCCGGTTCTTACAGTCAGTATCAGGACTAATCCGGACATATTTATGGATCAGTATTGGCTAAAATAAAGCCCCTCCTGTTAGCAAAGAGCAGTAAACCCAACATGCAGGTAGCAGCTTCTCATTTCGAACGCGCACAGGCCGTCACATTCGCAGGTTAAAACGACACACGCCGTTGCTGGCGGCAGGTAATATCAGCTAATTAACGGTAATTCTGTGAGTCACTTGATGGCGATCCAAAATAAAGCTTGGCCGCTGCTGTCGGCTCTTGTTTATGAGGCAAAAGAAACTCCGCTCACACAACAACACAGTGTTTCTCCTGCAGATACCAAATATTTAAGGGTTTGATCAGGATGAGGGCCAAGGTGAAGCAGATCAGTAATTGGGAGAAATGACTCGTGCCTTGTGATTATCACAGCGTATTCCCAGCCTTGTGATCACCATTCACATCATACCAATCGCCAAAAGCTCGACGTGAGAGCAGATCACGCTGAATGAGATTACAGATGTGAGAGCATCTCGCAGATCACCCGGCTCACTTCTTTCCTCATCATCTCTCAGCGGAGCGTTTGAGAAAGAGTCCCCTCGTGTAATTAACACGACCCCCGGAGACATCTTTAGTTAGTGAGGGTGGAAGGAGTCGCAGTGCAAGAAGCGTTTGTCTTTAAAATCAGCCGTCATATTGCGTGAACGAGCTTCCAGTTCAGTTTCATGTTGCTGAGCACTTTTTGAGGAGGTGTAAACATCTTTTAACCAAACATAATTATGGTGGAAATGTGAGCAAATCATCTGGGCAAGGTTTCAATTTGGCTAAAAGTAGGGTGTAAGATTTTTTTTTTTCCTCTCAAGTGTAAAGAATTAGCACTAGCATGCTAACAATGAACCATCAGCATATTAATATGACAGATAACTCAGCTCACACTCTGACGCTGGAAAACACCAATGCCATCCGTCATTGGTAGATAGATAGATGAATGGATGGAGGCACATATGACTTCATTGATCCCCAGCAGGAAAGTAAGTTGTCATAGCTGCCAGGTGCATTAAAATACAATGAAATACAATAAAATACTGAAATGGAAAACACACAAAGTACAGTGGACTTCCAATACACAGTCAAAACACCTAAAGAATATGAGATAAATTAGAAAACGTGCAAAGAAGTAATAAGGTAAAGGTCAACAGAGCTTACTCAGCTATTGATGATGGTAATAATACTGATGAAGTGACAATAATGTTAATAACAGTATATAATAATAATTATAATATTATGTATGATGACAGCATACTACTGCTACTACTAACAATAATATTAAAAACAACAACATAACAATAATAATAATGATAATAATAATGAAGTGACAGCCAAGTAATTATGTTTAATCTTGTGCTTTTATATATGATTTAATTTGGATATATGATAGTAAAAAGGTACAAAACTTTCTAGCAGCTTGTCACTTTCACTGGTTAAAATGATCATATCAATGTTAATTACCTGAGTAACTTGAGGTCACTTTGGTTAACGTGTTTGCTTCGAGCTGACGTATGTGCTCAGTTAAAGATTGTTGTAAACGAATGAATGTGTAATGTCACTGTTCAACCGTGAATGCATTGTTGCTTTAGTTCCCTCGAATCGAATGATATCGAGTGATACATCTTCATACACTACATCAGTTTCAGGTGGCTCATTATCACAGTCAATCCTGCATTCTTGTATAAATAATTAAAGTTTATATTCATTTTACATATTTGAACCAGGATCTTCAGTATTTGGATCAAGTAACACTGGAAAAACATGGTGTGTCGGCTTAATCGGGACGCCGCTGTTATTTCAACATGTCATATACATATTTAATTAGCATTAAATACAGTAAAGCAAATAAAGGTATCATCAGATGACCAACGTTAGAGGACTTGGATCAGGACCGGGGGCCAAAAAACAAGAACAACCTTAATTTATCTGTGGGATATTTTGTGAGACATTTTTTTGCAGTGCAGCAGGAGAAGAGAGGGGGTTTCATGAAGGACAAAGACGTGGTGAGAAGAGGAGGCGGAGGAGGGCGGCCGGGTACGAGACACAAAAGAACAGAGGCCTCCGTCGGTACACGCTCCTCTATTCAGCAGCCGAGCTAATCCACATGCTAGCTAGCTTCACCCCCACTTTCACAGCGGGGGTCGCGAGGACGTCCGGCTGACCTCCCGTCTATTTAGGTTAGCGGGCTGTTGTGAGGACTCACCGCTGTTCCCCATCCGCACGTTCACAACCGCCTGCACGGTCACCGGGCTGTGTGCGTGCACTGTACTCCATTTAGAGGCTCCGTACTCGGGTCTTCGTTAAACTGATCCTGAAAGAGGCAGAGCAACTTGAATCATTTAGATTTAGAGCTCAGAAAAAAAAAAGATTCGGATGTCCTGAACACAGCCGCCGCACAGCACACCGTGATTTGTGTTACAACAGAGAGCCGGGAATTAAATCTGCAACTGTTTTGATCATTTATTGGTCGATTCAGTCATTTATCAAGCAGAAATGTGTGATGATTTTCTGTTTGTCTTTGTCAGCTATGAGAAATTGAAAATCTCAAGGTTAAAGACTGTTAGTCCGACAAAAGACTCTGACTGGACTCTGAGGAAATTATGAGTGCCGTTTTTCACTTTCACAGACTAAAGATGAATTGAGAAAATAATGAGCAGATTAATAGATTGTTAAAAATAATGTAGTAGTATTGGGGGTCATATATGTTGCATGGCTTTTACCCGCGTGCTCGTTCATGCCGAGTTTAACGTTTATATTTAATTGAAAATTCACTTTTACATCCAAACACAATAAACATTTTGAGGTCTTCTTTATCTCTGCTTTAATCAGCTGTACAGAAATAGTTTTTACCCTCATTATTTTGCATTTGGTGGATATACAAATGGCGGAAAGACGTTTTTTGAACCGGCGGGTACCAGAGCACATAACACATCGATTCTGTATGCATCATGTGGGTGGAAACACATTCAAATACTCCACACAGCATTTGCATGATGTATTAAAAGATGTGAAGGTTGCAGTGTGGGACACAGATTTGTTTTTCTGTTTTAATTTTAAACCAGTGACACCTCTTTTTTTGTAATTGTTCTCTGATCTGATTGTTAACTGTTGAATGGAAAATGTGCAGTGTATTGCAGAGCGAGGACGAGATGTGATATTTTTTTTTTTTTTTTTATACAGGTCAGCTTCATGCAGGTTTTAATAGATGTTGTGATTACAGCAGAAGGTTTGTCGCTCGGCTCCCCGATGGCCAGGTGTGTGTATGTGTGTGTTTTTGTGTTGCATTAGCAGCAGTTAAACACACAGCGGTCTCCAGTGTGCCGCTTCATACTCGTTTCAATTTGTTGAACTGACAGACTGCAGCCCCCACCCCACCCCTGTGCGCCCCCCCTCCATTCCTGCGTGTGTGTGTGTGTGTGTGTGTGTGTCCCATGTTGCATCTCGGTTGGCTCCAAAGTAGACAAACCATTTTGATTGGCCCGCTTCCCTCTTTTTTTTTTTTTCTCCAGTGCCCCCCCCCCGATCTCTTTATCTACTCCCCTCACCTCCTTCCCACCCACCCATCTTCTCCATCTTGCCCTCTCTCTCTCTCACTCACACATTCCCTCTCTTTTATCACCTTTGCTTGCACCTCCTCCTCCCTTCCCATCCCTTAATCCACCTCCTTCTCCTCCTTCCTCACATCTTCCACCTTTTTTTTTTTTTTTGCTTCCCTCCTCCCCTCTCTCATACACCCCCCCTCCCTCCAGTTTCTCCATCTTCCCCTTCCTGTTTCTCCCGGTTCTCCTTGTGTCGTTCCCCGTCTCCTTCCCTCCCTCCCTCCTTCTCTCATCTCCTCTCTCTCTCTATCTGGCAGCAGTAGTCAGTCTTTTTTACAGCCCCCCCCCCTTCTGACGTCACTCTCTGTTTGCATACCTATTGTCTTACAGCGGCTGCAGCAGCGGTGGCAGGTAGTGGCTCTCCACCAGATTTTTCAGTTTTCACTCCCCCCTTCTCTCTCTCTCCTCTTCGATGGGAAAGCCTCTCTCTCTCCCTCCCTCCTCTCTCTCTTCCCCTCCCTCCCTCCATTAGTAAATCCTACAGTGGAATGAGAAGTGAGAGAGTGACGGAGAGGATGGGAAGGAGGATACAGACTGCAGAATGAGGAGAGATGCGATAGCTTAGCCACAGCCACATCTCCGGATTTGACCACAGTTTTTCCTCGGCTGCGAAGGATTTCTGCTTGTTTGTATTTTTTTTATATTTATTTATTGATTTAATCCTCCACAAGGCCTCTTTTTTTTTTTTTTTTTTGCTGACTGGAACTTGGTCGAAAGGTGATCGTGTGTGTATGTGTGTGTGTGTGGAGGAGGAGGGCTTTAAAGCAGCAGCGACGGATAGTGGAGCTTAGGGGCATCTGGCCGTCTGGGAGGCAGCGACGGCCGGCTGGCTGTACATTGTGTTGCTTTGATGACCCCCGCTGTGTAGCTGCCTGCTCATCAACCTCCCTCTTCTCTCTCTCTCTCTCCTGTCTCTCTCTCTCTCACCCTCCCCTTTCTCTCTCCTCTCTTTCCTTCCTCCTCCTCCTCCTCCTCCATCCATCACAGCTCCCGGCCCAGCCATGTTCGGCACAGAGTCCTCATGTAAGTACCACCAACATCCTCCCGCCTCCTCTGCGTCTGTCTCTTGTTCATGTATCTCTTTTATGTTTACATGGGTGTGTTTTTTATTATTATTATTATTATTATTATTCTCGTTAATATTATCAGGGGGAGATGAGGAAAAGGAAATGGCTGGGTTTTTTCTCTCTCCCTGCATCCCTCCTCTCCTGTCCTCTCTTCTTCCTGTTTTGCCTCCATGGTTGCTGGTGGCAGACTGCATGGGGAGAAATCTGGGATCTACCATTTTAGCACAGAGGGTCGGTACCACGAGCTAGCCGGTTACGCTGAGCTCGCTCACCGCCCGCCTCACCACATTCTCTCACACCTCCCTCAGCCTTTACCGTGTGCCAGACGTACGTGCGATCCCGTCTCCTCGTCCTGTGCGCTTTTTCGGTCCTCCTAGCTCAAGTGTGTTTCTTGCATGTGCATGTTAAGGCGCGAGCGAGCGTGTCAGAAGATGGATGCATTCGCCGGAGTTGCATCGTTTCCAGAAGCCTCCCCTCTCCTTCCTCCTCCTTCCTCCTCCTCCTCAGTCAGATCATCATAAAGGTGCAGATGCAAACTGAAGCCGACATAGCACACACTGCTGTTGTGTATGTACGTGTGCACGTGTGCACATCTTCAGGCCCAGCCACCCTCTGAAGAGTTGTAGTGTTTATCAGTAGGTGGGCCGACGTCTCCAGGCAAATCCTCCACCCTACCCTCTCAAGAAAACCTTTCACTTTGATCAGTACCACGATGCCTCATTCCGCTACCTGCTCAAGGCTTTAAGGAAGTCCAAGCTGATCTAATTGATTCTGTCGTGGCCGCGCTGCTGCACACCGGCAGCAGCGCAGACCGTGGTGTGTTAGCATCCTCGCTGTTACAGTGATGGAGAGCTGTCATGCACCACCTCTCTTCCTCTGAGCGGCAATCATTGTTTATGAAATGCACAGCTGAGTGGATGGACGCCATGGAGTCATCTGATAGCGCGGCCCGGCACTGATCTGACATCTCACCGTAGTCCGGCTGAGCTCGTCTTGTCCTTGTGGTCCGAGGTTCTGAATCCCTGCCAAAATTTTGAGGTCATTTGAGGGTCAAACTTGATGCTTTCACTAAGTCAGTTTGACAGCTGCTTCTCCTCGGTGTTTGCGGCTTGCTGGGTCTGTTTATAGCTTTTGGGCATATTTATCAAGCGTACATTTTTAATGAAAGGTTTGGGAAAGATTTTTCCTTTTGATTAAATGTGTGTGTTGGAGTTATGTAATCAAATTAAAGAATGAATTATACCAGTGTGCATGGGGAGATCATATTATATTTTAAAGTTTGCTTAGGTGTCAGATGAACATCTTGTATTTCACTTGACACTTAGACAAGACATTTAGACGTGCTCATCCTACGTACTTATTCATTTATGGGCTTCTGTTCCTAAAGCATTCAAAGAGCTTTGAAATTAGTCCTTCTCATGTTTCATCTGTGAGAGACAATCTACGTGATCATTTTACTTTTTTGTTTTTGAGATATGTAGTTTATATATACAGGATTGTGTAGTTGTTAGTGGACACAGCGGCTGTAAAAGAGATGGAGCCGCTGACCTTTCTGATTGTTTGTCTGTAGTCTGCAGGCCACTGTGCTGCTGTTAAACTGCTCTCCCATGTTGGTAGATGGCTAAAAGCTCTGTGCAGGTTGATGCAGATTTGCTAGAAAAGCACAAGTGTGCAGTTTTTTAATGCGAAAGTAATTGGTGATAGTGCTGCACCAAGGCCAGAGTGTATATACAACATACAGAGAGGATTAGTGAAAGGGAACCAATAGTTCACAGGATCTTATTAAGATTAAGATTATAGATTAAGTATTGCTTTTTATTATTATACCTCATTAAGAAATAGATGAATTTGATTGGATGTTCATGGCAGATGATCACAAGCTATGACTGCTTTTTGCAGCTTAGCTTGCTGACCACCAGCATTTCAGGGTTTCCGTGATTATTCAGCTCTGTAGTAAACTTACTTGCTGATTGTGGTGCGTTCAATGTGACCACAACAACATACCCAACCACACAAATTTAAGCAGAACGTTTATATATATATATAGTACACGTCAGAGGTTCATTACAGTATCATATGAACGAGATTCAGTGCCACAGCTGCTTGTTTCAACCAGATTTCACATAGTTTGTGCTGCCACAAAGCCGCCACCAACCAATCTCGCCAGTATACAGTATGTTTAATGTTGGATTTTCATGGAAAATAAGCTGTTTCCTCTTTCCACGCAGCTCTGTGCAAAATTATTCATAGTTTTTTGAGATTTGGGCAAAAGCATAATGTCCGCTCAACTCTTCAGGTTTAGGCAATAAACTTACCAGCATTTGTTGAAACACTCAGAGGTAAGTGGAGCCCCTTTTATAGGCCATTTCATTGGAATTGCTTTGCTAGAAAACAGCTTGGGTCCAAGTTTATATCCAAGCAGCAAACACTGCAACTGGAAATGAACTTGAACGAAAGTTTTTTGCGCAAGACAATGAAATTCTCTTGAAATCTAGACATGAAAGTTGTTTTTTATCTCTATTATTCATAATATATGTGACTTTTATCCTTTTATACAGAGCTTTTCCATTGCCGAGGTCCAAATCAACATAAACCACATTGGTCTTGCTAGTCGTGTAATCACTTGGTTTTGACAGAGTCTCTTGTAACTTTGTTATCCACCACATCAGAGTATGTTTTGTTGAGGAGGTTTACTTCAGGGTTGTCAGATTTGTGTATTAAAGACGTCAACTCAAGTTGATTCAGATTGAAAATAACAAAAACCCACCAAGTGCTCATGTCCACGGCTGGAGTTCTCGAGCGATGCCGTCCTGCTCGGCCTAATAAGATCATCTGAACAGCTAAAATGTAAAAGCTTTTATGTATTTGCTCATGTCCTAGTGTCTTAAAATAACACATAACCACATTAAGTCTTAGACATTCGAGTAATTGCTGTGAAGGATCCATTACCAAACTGTCATTGGAGAAGAAAAGAAGTGGCATCCTCTGTCAACCTCTGCTGTGTTTGACATTGTGGGTCAGTGTTCAAGTTTAGTGGGAAATGTGCCGAATTTCTTCCTGGGTCCAAACATAGAGGACTCCGTTCACCCTTTTTCTCATTATGGCAGATGGTGGAGGGAGTAAAAAGCTAAAAAAAAAAAAAAAGGACTTCCAACATCTTTATTTTCTTACAGCGAATGCAAATGTTTACTTTTACTGTATCATTACATAAATGTGTTTGACGATGCGCATACAATAGTTTAATCTACACAATTACCCAAACATATGAACAGATTATGCTCAACTAACCGACCCCTGCATGTGTTTTTTTTCACCATTTGAACAAACATTAAAACAACAGAACAAACTGTAATTGAAGCAGACGTCCATGGATGGCAGAACAGCACAAATTGTACCATTTTAGATAAACTGAATGACTTAAAATCAAGCTTTCATTAAGGCCTTCTGGCGGCGATGTCTTCCCTCGTTTTTATTAAGTGTTAGACTTTAGAGAGCGGCCCTTCATTAGCCGCTTCCCTCTGTTTTTTTTCACAGCGAGCACCTCAGTGACACCAAGAAACATCATCCACTTCACACACCTCTCTCTAAATGCAGTTACCTCGTTACGCACAAAGACACACATATAGACGGAACTCATTTTTTTCCTAGACACTTGACCTCATAAGCTGTCACCTCGCCACTCCAACCTCTCTTTTCAGCGAACCGACCCGACAAAGGTTTTCGGGTAAACGTCTGTTTTGCTTTCTCTCCTTTGGCCTGTGCGCTATAAGAGGAGAAATGGATGATTTCAGTGGCTGTGCAATAAGTCTGCACTTTATCAAAATGGAGGTCAGTGCTTGTAGTTTCCTGGGTGATACAAGATTTTCTTCCCACCTGAAGGTGTATTGATTTTTTTTTCTTTCCCTTTTTAAAGTCATTTTAAACTTTATCATTAGTGCACAACAAACAAGTGGCAGAAAGAGAGGGGAGGGAGTGAATGACTTATCACAGAAACGGATTCAAACCAGTGACTTGCAGCTAAATTAAAAGCACCTCGGCATGTTCAATCAGCACCGCAGGCTCAAGGCTATTGATCGTCTGATGTCAAATTGTCTAAGAGGAACAGAGATTTGATTATCATTGATGTGAACTGAAGGGACCCACACTGACATATTACTCTTTGTTAGAAATACTACCGGTTTAATAAGCTCTCGGATGTTTAGGTGTGTGGTGGTTTGTCGATGACCCAATACATCGAGGTTGTACTTTGCTCAGTTTGTGTATATTACTGGATATTTCTTATGTGTTTCAAAAGGTTCATCCTCCAGTGGGCTTGTTAATGTGATCGCTTGTTGAGCTTGTCAGCACGCTTGGTCAGTTTTAGAAGATCTTACTCGTACCATCTCGTGGTTCAGCATCTTAATAATGCAGGATAACAGTTTTTTGGGGTTCCTGTCTGACAAAACAACTCAGCTTAGAGTCTGGTTCAGCTTTATCTTTAATGTAAAATGCACCACTGTGCTACTATGCTCTCCTAAATAAAGAATCATAGCTGTTTTTCTTGGGTTTTTTTCCCCAATAATCCATGGTTGCACAGACATGAATGTCATTAACTCTGATCTTTGTTGCTTCGCATGACTTCCTGTGTGATCCCAGTTCCTGACATCGGCAGGATTATATCAGTTACATCATTATGCATGCAAAAAAACCCCCCAAAAATATTATTTCCCCATCATCCAGTGTGAGCATATTTACAGTACGGAGCCTCAATAATCCGTAGTACGTGCTGTTACGTGTGCATTTGTTTTAAAATAAACGAAGATATTAAAAATCCTCCAAGCCTAAAATAGAGTGACGCTCGTCCGTGAACCCTGGTGGTAACCTGAGCGCTACTCTAACCGTATATTGAGCTATTCCTGTGTAAGATTAATGTCAGATCGCCAACGTTGTGCCTGCTGATAAGGATGAGCTCAGGGGAAATACAATCAGAGACATGTTTTGATCCTGGGAGGAATGCTCTGGGCCATACCTTACTCATATCAATCAAACGTTGTATAAGTGCTATTTCATCAGCGACCATTACGTTGTTCTTTTTAAAGCTGGATATGATTTTCCCTTATTGCCTGACAAGATCACATCATCTTTCAGAGCAGGGATAATCCACTAATGGGCTTTGAATTGTCTTGCAGAGGTAGCTCCAGGTTGTGTCTTGTATTTGTTTGTTGCCCCGTGAGCAGGATGAGGCGCTTACTGAAAATGGCCATTTGATGAAAGCCAAACAGACCTTTTTCTGACGGCAAACCAGTTGTCTCTGTTGCTGTGGTAACCCCCGTAAGAACGGTGAAAACGGCAGAGTGATCGGGTTTCTGTGGTAACTGCTGACTTTTGCTATTTTTGTCTCTTGAGCTCATATTGGGAGCTGGAAGTCGAAGCGAGCCACAAAGGGTGGGTTATTTTAGATAAAGGTTCTTCAGTCAGGGTTTTATCTCACATCCCGTTAAAGACACACAGGTGTTCACGACCTCTGACCTCCTCAACCAATAAGATCTGGAGCTCTCCATTAAGCTTGTTCACTTTGTTGCGCATCAGATATCGAATTGTGAGAGGTTTGTGAAGCTGTTGATATGCTCAGTCACCAACACTATCAACTTTCTATTCTGATCGAAGACATCCACACTACTGTACTGTACACTTATAAATTCTTGAGATTGTTTGGCATGTCAAATTTCTATGAGAAGATATGATTATTTGGGAGTTACGCCATTTATGACTGCAGCAAACATAACTTAGATTTGCCTTTATTGTATAATACTTGTATGATTTGTCCAAAAATATAACAAATACTACATATTACAAAATGAATCTGCACATAATAAGTGTATTACCCAGTTTAACCTTAAATTAAAATACTTGAGTCAGACTTGAGTTTAACATTTATAATCACTTTCTTTGAAAGTCAGGTGGTTATGTACCTTCCTTATAATCATTCAGTGGGTCATTTGTGATAAAAGGCTTTCGAAACCATCAGTGTTTGTCACTGTAAAGACAGTGGATCAGAAAGGCTATTAACTCTGTGCATGTCAAAGAAAAAGTCCCTCATTTTCCACAAACGTACTTGTTTTAATTCTGGTCCTTGTAAATCTTTTTCCTTGATCTTTCGTAACTCACTCAGTGCTGTAATATTAATCAAACCACACAGTGTTGAGACAAGATCTCAAGTATTTAATAGAAAACCTGGAAACATTTTTACGTCATGTTTAGTCATTTCACTGGCATTCACAATCTCCATATATGGATCTGAGGCTGGTTGTGAAACTATTCAGCAAACAGGGACCAGCTCCTGGGCCATTTGCCGCTGCCATCCATAACTTCAGCGGTCGGCCGGGCCGTGCCAACAGTAACAGAGCCGAGACTCTTGAGTTTTAATGATCATAGGCTTGGCCAGAATGAGGGGGAGGTGAGGTCATTCTGCTGCTCTTTAATTCAACTTCGGCATGCCTTCCCAGCTTGCAATGGATATTCTTGAATTTATTTAAGAATGCTGAAGTATATATTTTCTTTTTGTGGCTCGGCGTATTAAGCATTCATTCAGGAATTTCACCGAGTTTGATTCCCACAAAGACCACAAATATTAAACTTTGTGCACTCGCTCACTCACGTTCTACACTATTGGTTCAAACTGTCTGCTAAATGTAATTACTTGCATCATCTGCAAAGTTCAGGATCTTTTTGCAGGATATTGAGCAAAAAGCAAGATAATCCCTGACTTTGTCCTTTCTCCCTCTCTATATTTTCAATTTCTGAGCACAAAATCACGCCCATAGTTGGTACTTTTCTACGCCGAGCCTCTGCGGTACCTGGCTCCAGCGATGATGATCTTTGCCAAATGTTGTTGAGGCGTGTGCTGAGCAATGTCTCAAATCACCACCGTTCAAGAGACCAAAGAAAGAGGAAAGACTTTCGTTCCACTCTTTTCTCTCTGCGAGCTGTAGAATAGAAATGTCCGTCTATCTTCTTGTCTCCAGGAAAAAATAGCTCCTCAAAGCCACATAAATTCTCAGAAAATTTAATCAGTAATGGACTCGCCAATCGCAGTGAATCATCCTGTCAACCTAACCAATATTGGCATTTAGAAACACAAAGCTCTGAGTACTTCCCAGTTGAGATTCATCCCTGGTGGCTGTAAAATCCCTGCTCATCTGGATGATAATATTCCCCGTGAACACATTAAATAAGAGATCTGACCGTAGCATTGATAAAAGACTGGAAAACTTGATGTGACTAACCAAATAAACCAACGCAGTCAATTAGTCAGATAAGATGGACCCTCTGTCGTGGAAGGGAGAGACGAGGAACGAAAACATCGCTGTTCTTGGCACGCTCGCACAGCCATAATCATTATGTGTGCTTGGCCACTGATGAAAAGGGAGTTTTTTTGGAAAGCTTGTGGAGCTTGAATATGATTAACGCCCGGTGCTTCATGGTATGGACAGAACATGATTTGGCTGATGCAGGCCGGTCTGTTCGGAGAGTATTTAACGGCAGATTCGAGGTGCAGGAGTTACAACAAAAACAAAGCTCTTGATTTGCAAAAACCTCTTCCTGTCTGACAAAACAAAGAAACCGTCTAATTTATCTGTTGCATGATTGTTTCTAAATGATAGGTCTTCTGGAAAAGGAGGAATAAATTACAGAGACCATAATTTCACAAGTCTTTACTTTTATTTTGTCTCTGTCATCACGTTGGTGTTTGCGCTCTCCAAGAATCGCCGCTCAGCTGTTCACGTAGCAGCTGCATGACTGTCTTTTTAATTTCTAGTTCAGCTGTATGCATGAACACCTGGATTTAAACACTCTTCCCTTGAATATGCTGGGATAATCTCAGGTTTGACAACACGGTAATGATCAGTCTCAATATTATTTACCGTTTCTTAGCGTTGAGGGAACTTTGTTTTCCAAAACGTACTAGTCCTCACTCCTTTGATTCCTGACGGTGCTGTAAAATTGAGATTCGAATGTTCACCCTCTTCATTAGCAGGATCGGCGCTCTCATCCCTCGTTGGCAGTATTGCCGTCTGTAATGGGGCTGTTGGTGAACACTGCTGCTGCGTAATAATTCCTCTTGGTAGATCTTCAAGGAAGCGCGCTGATAATTGAATCGGTTCAGTGGGATCTCGTAGAGGAAAATCACAGCATTTGTCATCATCATGTTGAAATGCTAACATGGAACCACGGCTAACCTCGTCAGTCATTTAATCAGCTCAACAAGCCAAAGAAGGAAAGGAGGAAGGAAAGAAAGAAAGCGCCCTGTGACCAGAAGGTCACAAGATCTAATCAATGGATCAAGTAGGGAATTCTGTTTCCTGTTGAAAGCAAATGATAATGTTTCACAGTCCCCTAACAACAGTGCTGATGGACTCTAGAGCAAGGCACTTAACCCCCAATTATATTGAAGCTGGTCGGTGGCCATCTGGAGGAGCAAAATTATGCTGGGCTGATGATGGGAAGAAACTGTGTGTTCCAAAAACTAAAAATAGAGATGAGTAGATTGAATTCTTAGGAAGGCTCTCTGGATAAATAAAATATTTTCATCAGAATAATTACAGGGCTGAAGTCTCTGTAAATCTGCACGGAGGAGGCTCCCTCATTCATTCTGCCGTAGGGTCATTTAGGGGTTGTCATGGTTACCTCTGCAGGACGAGGCAAAGGAGCACCTGCCTCCGCCCCCCTTCATTAAAATCCATCTTATTGATTGGCTGGACTGGTATCTACAGTCCCCCCCCCCCACCCTTCACCCCGCTCTTGTTCTGCTGGGTTACCAGCGGGGAGAGCAGGACACAGCTCGCTCGCGATTGCCTCGGCCTGCCGTCACTCACGGCTGGCGGCCAATCAAGAGAAACAAACCAAACCGGAGACCCCCCGCTGGTAAAATGTGCTCTATGAAAGACAACTAGCTGCTGCTGAGGTTGCTGGATGATGTGGACAGCCAGTGGGGGGACGTAATCTTCATTTCTCCTGGCAGAGCTGCAAAATCTCACCTCAACTGTTTGCACAAAGACATTTTTTTTTATTTGAAGGCAGAAAAGGTGTTCTTGTTCTGGCTGTAGTGGACGTTTGAGGGGAATGGAGGGTAAGTAATGTGGTGTTGCTTCATTTGTTCAGCTGCTGTCACACTGTGTGTAGTCAGGAACTGTACGGTAGCTGTGTGTCTGATCTTTTCCCTTGCAAATGGCCTTTGTATTGTGTACAGCAGGTGGCCCTGTACATTCTGTATTGATATTCATGAAGTGGACGGTTTGCTCAGCGCGTGGGCGAAGGCCTGCTGGCTGTGCGTGTGTTTGTGTTGCTTGCCTTTTTACGTCTTAGTTGCATCTGTGTGTGTGTAGCCGGGGCTGTTATCTGTGTTTACATAGTGGCTTGTTGAGCAGAGCTGGATGAAGGCTGTAGTAGGGAGAAAAGGGAGGGGGGTGTCATTCAGTCTTTTTCTATTTGATTTCCAGCAATGTCCCATATATTTGTTTTGTTTGTTTACTTACATCCTCTGCTGTTATGCGAAATAATTACAAATAAAAGGTTGTTTGACAGATCGTGTCAGCCTTTGCAGTCTCATGTGTGCAGCATCTTAGTTATTGTTTGAAAGAAATACAGCAACCTTATCCATCCAGCCAGCAAGTCAAGCAAAGAGAATGAATTAATGAATCTCTCCCCGTCCCTCCCGTTCTCTCTTCTCCGGTTGCTTTATTGACATAAAAGGAAAATGATAATGCCAAACCATTTCAAGGCTCCAGAAAAGCAATTTGTCCATTGCATGTAATTTGAAATGCATCACAGACATTGGAAAATCAGAACAAAACAGCAAAAACACAATTGTTTGAATAAATCGTCCTATTTTCTAGGTACAAATGAAACAAACAAAGATAAATAAACTAAATAAAAATACTTATCTCTCCATTTTTTGGCTGCAAAGACGAAGTTACTGCTTTTTTCACATTGAAGACAAGATAAACTCGGTGGGATGATTTTAAAAAGTCAGACTGATTCTTTCTTGTTAAGAATCAAAAAACAAAATAATTTTCTCTTTTCCTTTTAGTGTTTGATTGCCAAGTCTTCATTTAGTTTAATGCTTTAATACTTGGATACTTTGCAAGATGAGTCCAACACTAGATTGTTTTGAAGTACTTGATCTAATGACGTGTGCATCTTCTGATTAAGGCAACGTTTCCAAACTGCTCTGCTTAAAGTAGCTCAATGGGATTTTTCATTTTGTGTTGATTTTTCCGCTGTGTTTCACCTGACGTTAGGTTACATGTTCCCTCAGTTTTACTCCCCGCCATGAGGAGAGTGGGTGAAAGCTCCAGAAATGGACCTTTAGAAAGATCTGACCTGATGGGAGGCATAAAAAAACTATTAGAAACTAATATAAATATCCAAACTTCTTGTTGTTGTTCTCATTTGCTTATGTAGGTCATGTAGAGGCATCTGTATTACCAACTCTCGCACATAATTCTCTCTTTGTATGGTGGATCGACTTCCATATTCATGTGTAGGGACGTTTTTCATGACCTAACATGACTGTGGGTTCGATTAGTTTGCTGGTCTGCTTGAGAGAAGTGTTGTTGGTGCTTCTTAGACTTATTCTGTGTTTCTACACAGAAGGAAAAAAACCTGCACCCGTTGTTTTCAGTACGTCATCTGGCACCCAAAATAGATTTCCAGAATTTTAAATGAGAGTTAGTCCCTTTTCTCTGTCTTTGTCCCTGGATTATCCTCTTTCCTCTCTCTTTGTCTGTATTTCCCTCTCACATTCAAGTTAAGTTTGAGGAGCATGAATTGAGTCAATGTTACCACAAAGTGTCATTTTCTTCCACAAACATCTGCTGAAATGACGTCTGTTGTTGGTGACGGTGCGTCAGAGAGTCTCAGGATAATTATTCCTACTTGTGTGAGCAACACCGGACAGTGAACGATCTGTCAGTGTAGCTCATATTGCTCCGTTTATATTGTTCACAGATACATGCATAGCTTGCTAACCCACACACAAACACCAGCGCTGCACACAAGAAACAAATCTACGTTACACACACACACACGGAGACTAAGCTACCAGCCACCGTTGCTGTGACAGATGCTGGCTTCACTCCGCCTTGCTCAAAGGTCAGTGGAGGTAGTTAGACCCAGACAGGCCCCGCTAGCAGCCCCATCAGTCAGAGCCAGCCACACGAGCCAGGCCGTGAAGCGCTCCGTAATCGGCCCTGCCAACAAACATTTCAGGCATGAGCAGCCGAGCCGGAGTGACTTACAGCTCAGGTTGGGATGGAGGCGGCCTGCGGGAGCTCCCAACTTTGTGTCGCGTCGCTCTCCGCATGTTGCTTCTTATGATAAAGAAAGAAGAGACATGAATGTGTCTCCTGAAGCGGCGCTGCCCCATCAGGACGTCGTGCCGTGGCTGCTTTCCGCTCTTAGAATAATTTCCAATCAACAAAATGTGGTGAAAATATCTTAATACCACTTTTTTCTTAAATACCAGTCCAACATCTGTCTTCCTGAACATCTACTAAGCTGTGAAGAAGCAATTTACCAACCTAAAAATGCTTTTAAACTCACAACTGCATCAGTGTTTTCAAAGGAAGTCATGAAATTGCTCATATATAAGTATTTCAGCTGTTTAAATGCTGCAGGCTACTGTAGTACATTAACATTTTGGTAATTTATGTGCCGCTTTTGGGTTTTTGCTGTCAGTCATCGTCTGGATTTAATAATAAAACGATCATCGTTTTTTTGGTCGTTGTATCTCAGACGACAGTTTGCATGTATGCTCTTATTCTGGTGCAGCGATTCCCTTCATCCAAGTCAGTATTCTCCCACGAGACACGATGAAGTGAACCTCAGCCGTCACCTTAAACATTTCAGGGTGTCTATGAAGAGTTTAGCACTTGAGGACTTTTAATTTGCAGCCTCACAACATTTAGATTAATGGACGGTGTCACTTGCTGAAGACCAGAGTGAAGATGAAAAGTCTGTTAAACAAGTAGAAAAGTGAAACTGCATCACAAGGATTCGTTTGTGTTCACTTCTCCATAGTTTGGTTTAGTACTTGAGAGAACGCACACTGCAAATGAATAAATACATGTGCTTTCTGTAGTCTGAGCACCGCAGTGAGAAAAGCTGTTATTTGAAAGTGATTAAAATCCTAAATACCCACGATTATTGATGATTGGATTGACATTATTTATGATATTTGTACACTTTTACATCCATCATTTGTTTAAGGTGAATTTTACTTTCCATTGTATTATTACTTATTATTTCTCTCTGAGCATCACAGCGGTACATCTCATTATTCTGGTTCTGTTTTAATTCTGTCGGTCAGCTTTGTATTTTGTCTTTTATATTAAATTTCTGCTTTTGCGACAGACTCTTTCTCAGCCTTTTTGTTGTCGTTAGTTATCATTTTCACAGAAGAACTTAATAGTCTTGTTGCACTGACGAAAATACACATGGTGGAAAAAAAAAAGTGTAAGAATTAGCCAGAAGACAATTTTTTTTCATAGTCAGAGTCTTAGTCTCGGGCCAAGGCTTTTTAAAATACATCCAGAAATACAAAGCAAGCTGTTTCAGGGTTGGAAAAGGACACACACAGTTTTTTAAAAACAGTAAAAGACATAAGATTGGGCAACTCATTTCAGTTTCTACAGAGTTCATCTCATAAACCCCCAAATTAAGTTTGAACTTCAATTCAACATTTCTTATTATTTCTTTTTTTATTATTTCTTAGTACTTTGACTATACAGAGTTGGTCAGCAGCTAATCTTCTGTATTACACATTTTATTTCCAATAGATGGATAGAGATAAACAATGAAATAATTTAAGTCAGTCGTGTCACCGTTTTTCCATTAATGCACAGTGAAAGCAGACTTTTCATTTGTTCCCTCATGAAGTTAAAGGACATAGATTGGAGTGTGTGTGACCGTGCATTGATGAGACTTGTCGTATGTTTGAATGTGTGTGTGTCTCAGTATGTGCCTTTTATCATTCCAGTCAGGCTGGCAGTCTGCCGACCGCCCCCCCCCCCCACCTCCCGTCTTCAGTAAAGGTCACCCCTCCTGTTGTCTCCGGTGACATTTAGTCCCGAGTCTGTCTGTTAGAATTTGTCCCTTCAATTCATCACGTTACCCTCCCAGCATGCTCTCCGGCCGCCTCCTCTCCTCATGAGTAAACTCACAGGAGTGGCATCAGCCGAGGAGGGAGGGAAGTGAACTCACGGCATAAACGGGCCCCCCGGTTTAAATCACGGCTCGGCAATGAAACGTTGTGGATGAGAAATACTGTCCTCTCGTTAAGAAATGCTGTTGGATTTACACGAGGCCATTCCTGAAACAGGTGGTTGATTGAACGATTAGTCCAATCGAGTGACAGCCAGCTTCTAAAACATGAGGATTTACTGCTTTTTATCCTTTTTGTATAATTTTAACTGGATTATTTTGGGGTTTTTTGTCTAAGAGAGGCAATTAGATGCTATTTAAGGCTCTTGAAATGTGTAATGTTTTTTATTTTATGACATTTTGTTGATGAAAAGATTAATTAGCAAATTAATTGTTAATGAAAATGATTATTTGTCGTAGCTTTCAGACATCTGGTTGAAGATCTTATCCACTTTATGATATACAGTGGGTGAGCAGGAAGGGCTCGTGCTGCCATCATTGTTTGGACGGTCAGATAGCTTCGAAAAGAAAACGCTCACCCAACTCCACTCATATCAGGAAAGCTGATAAGCTGAGCTTAAACCGAAACTTACTGAATGACAACACTGACACATGGTCGCTGTTTTCTGCTTTCAGATAAACCAGCAAGACGCCGTTTAGCAAGACACTCAACCCCAGATGGTTTTATCTGTGGAGCTGTGTGAATTTGAGGATTCTGCAGACACAAGTGCCACATTTGCTTAAAAAACATGTCCTGGGGAACAATTTCATCTCCCCTCCCTGTAGTTTTAAGTGTTCAAAGGTGAACACATTCCAGAGAGAGCCAAGTCTTTTTTTGTTTTTCTTCGCTGGCTCGGCTGATGATTGCTTCATTCGCCGCACACGAGGAGAGAGCAGGAACATTTCTCAGTGACCTTGTTGTAAATATGACACCACAGAATCACTATATATTGTAAAGCATACGACGTAGTGTGATGCAGCAGTTGAATTAACAAGCAAACAAATGAAGAAGCCAGAAGACGTCCTCTGAAATAATTGATTTTTCATTAAGCAGTTACATAAAATTGTCTCTAAAAGGGTTCATAGTTCCTAGAAAAGTGGCTAAATGTGCTGTCTGAAAAATAAAAAATAAAAAAACTGTGTCTGTTTGCCTTTTTACAGCTTTATACTTCCTATAAAAACATTTTGCTTACTTGATAATCTCTCTGATCCACGTCGCCTTCTCGTTCGGTTTCTAAAGTTAATTGTGTGACATTGAGGCTTGATTGCGTTCTGGTTTAATTCAGTTTGATTTCCAAATGGGAAATTCGTGGTAGAAACTTTAACCGAGGTTTATGTAATTAAATCTTGCAAAGGAGGATGGATGATTTGTGCCTGTGGAGTCTGATTCCAGGACATCCACTTAAGGGAGCATCTATTTTCTAACGGTGCAGCCTCGGTAATGGAGTCGCGCCCAAAGACAAACAAACGGTGCTCCAGCTAACGATCGTTTTAATTGTCAGTTCATCAGATTTTTTTTAATCGTTCAGTCTGTAAAATGTCTCTGCATGAGGGAAAACTTGCATCACATATTCATTTCTTAAATGGCTGATTGTGTCGTCCCACTCACCCAATCCCCAAAGTATTCATTTTTAAATGATGCAGAGAAAAGAGGGACATTTTTGATTAATTGACTGATCATTTCTTCTCTGAAATCAACAATTTGATTGGTTTTAAAGCTTCAGTTCTCTTGTAAATTTAATCTGTGCCTTTTGGATTAATCCCGCTGTTCTGTTTTATGTGATGTTGTGTCAATTATGGCAAATTTTCTTTTTCTTGGCTCGACAAAGATGCGAAAGTCTTGCTGCCATGTCGACAGCAGTCTCCTCTCATCCAGGCAGGCTGACAGCAGCTGCCGGGCCTGTTTGACCAAAGGCCAGTCTGCTTGGACGAGAGCCTGCACTTCATGGCGATGAATGGCCGTCCAGCTGCACTTAGTTTCATGCACGTGTGTGTGTGTTTCTATGTGAGACTTGGGTTGATCTGAGTGGGGTCTTTGTCCCACCCTCCCCGTCCCTGACGTGACTCCGATTACCACCCAACACCATCACCAACGGTCTCTCAGTCTTATTGCAGTTAGGAGAAACTTTCAGCCACATGTAGGAGGGGAAGGTCACCTTTAGCCACCGGGCAGAAATGATGGTACACTTTGGCCGGCCACCAAAAATCAGCAGAACATCCCACTTCATTATTAAAGGAAGCTTTTCTTTATTACTTCTCATATTTAATGTCTTGTTTTTCTTGTCTTTCCTGTGTGACCGGCTACACACAGAACCCACAGTCCAACCATACATTGAATTACACTGATTTTAAACTAATCATATGACCTAATTGGCTTATTTAAGTGAAAACATTAATGAATCTTTAGACCGTGTACGCTCAACCTTCGATGGAGTCCTTTTTCAAGTCAGTTAGAAGTTAATCTCTCCAAACAGATCATTATTTATACGCTGTCGCTGCTTTGTCATCTTAGCCCGCTTAAGCCCGCTTAAGCTCAGATTTCTGCGGCTAATCAGCTGAGCAGAGGAGGCACGTCCACACCTGCATCCATCTTAACGCGGCCGACGTCAGAGCATAAAAGGAGGCCCTCGAAATCATAAACCATCAAAAGACAAGAGTTTCAGTCTGTTGTTGTTCTGTTGTGAAATTTTAAACTAGAGACAGTCCTCATAATGAACAGAAAGGTCACAGCTCAAAATATCATCTGCCACTTTTGTAATCAGTGTTTTTTTTTGTCTCAGAGATGTTTGCGAAATTGAAAACACAAATTGAAAACAGATGGCGGAGGAGGACTCGGCGACACTGTTCTGTTGCTCCCTCCTGCAAGCATAATAATATCGCCGGCGTTACAGCTACGACACCTCATTCGCACTCGCTCCTTCCAACAATCAGGACGAGAAACTAACTGGAAACGACTCTACATGTAGAAAAACCTCCAAGAGTACTTCACCTTCTTACACTGCTGGTAGAGCAGAAATGCATTCATACTCAAGGCCAAAATGTCTGGTGTTGTAAGAGGAGCGTGCATTGGCTCTGTGCTGTAAGACTTAATGTTTGTATGGATCATTGAGTCCGAGTTGTAATTTTCCACTTCACAGGATCTAATACAACCAGCAAGAGGAAATGAAAGGGTACCGAAACTTGACTTTACTGGCAGGAGTGACGAGAGCCGTCAAGAAATATGGGATGCAAAGTTTTTGTTTTTTAACGTATCGTGCTTCATTTTTTATAGAGTTCAACGCTGTTTTCTTCGCTTATAATGCTAGCTACGATCTGAAAAATAACCACCAGCTACACATGAAGTCAGATGCTGCCAAATTAACCTTTGTTTCAACTCAACCAACCCTTTTGAAGCCGTTTACACACCATCTAGGTGACGTTTTTCCATGCAAAGTCACATTTGCATGGCTCATTTGATTTTCTGTTAATTGCTAAATGATTATTGTTTTTGTTACGACTGCAAAATGAGCTCAGTTTCCTCCCTGTTTCGTTTTTTTTATTCCCACCCACGGTGCATCTTCTCTCTGTAGTAAAGGCTTAACCTGATCCCCTGGTGTTGCGTAATTTCACATCTCTGAGCAGCAGGGCTCTCTGGGAAATGCCAAACCCTGCATGTAGATGACGTGTTTTTAGCGTGCCACGTCTGATGTCCTTGAGCCGTATGAGTCTTCTGTGTAGAACCAACCTAGCTTCATATGGATGAACGGCATGTGATTCTACAAATATCTCTTCTAAAGTATCCTCCTGTGGTGTAGAAGAAAGATTTTCTAATCTAACAGCAAGCTCTTACCCATCTTCTTTTTGTGTGTCTCCTCTACAGTAAGCATGTTTCTCAACACCCTGACACCCAAGTTTTACGTGGCTCTGACGGGCACTTCCTCCCTCATATCAGGACTCATATTGGTAAGAAACACTTCTCTATCTAAAGCTCACGCTCCTGTTTCTTAGGTTTATTATGATGTTAGTAATACTTAGTAAAAATGCATGTTTTCTCACGGAGTAAACTTGCTCTCTGATGCACCGTTTATTAATAAAACACTGCAGGTGTGATTCTTGGCTAATAACTTCAAGTACTTCGTGCACATTGTTCTGGTGCATCAGTTAAATGTAGAAAAAATCACACTTTTAAGGCTGATGACTGTGCTCATACTTGACACATTAAAAAGAGTAAATTAATTTTTAGAGGTGGCTCCCCTCGGTGACTGCATGGGATGTAATTTGTCAGCACCATAATCAGAAGTTCAGAGGCCACGAGGAGCCGAGGGGAGAGAGGAAATCCATACTCATTTGGTATCTCATAAGATGAGCTGCAAAGTCCTCCTGGCTTATCACAGCACGCGACACACTTTCAATGTTCAGTGCTTTTCAATCTACTCAGAGGACATTTTTGGCCATTTTTGTGCGGGATGTGGATGCAGATATCCAGAGCTGGATTAAACACTGTGCTAATTTGACTGAAGTGCCTAACTTGTGATGAGTGCTTCCAGAAAGGAAGAAAAAAAGTGAGAAAATTATCGGGTTTATTCGCGTTTCTCGGATGTGGCTTTGCTGCAATTATCCCTCAATCTACAACTTTGTGACGAGTGTCTTCGCCTGCTTACGTCAGTGTTAGAAAATAAACGGAATAAATAAAGATATGATGGAAATCAGCAAAGCAGGGAAGCAATGTAATGGGATTGCTGGCAAGGCTATTCCTACTTATGCAGGTATTTTATCTCTCTTTCAAGCTCTTCACAGAGACAGCCAACTGTGCAACAGTGTTTGGTCTGTATTTTAAAATAGCTCCTCTCTTAATTAACTCTCTCCCTCTTCCCTGGGGGCTATTGGCCAATACATGTAGGCTGCTCAGAAAAAGCTGTTGCACATGCTCCGCAAGATGATTAAGAAACGCGGGAGCCGATTGGTTTCACAGGAGTGATACCGGTCATTTCTCTGTAATTGGATTAGATGTTTATGTCCCAATTAGATAGTTTTCCTCTGAAGTGTTCTCGATAAGCCCCCCCATCAAAATTTGATATCACTTCCTCCCTCAAGCCGAGGCCGACAGTATAACAGCTCAGACAGATGGCAGTCTGTACATGTTAGTAAAAGACTGTAGCTCTCATCAGTATTCTGGATGTTTGTCTCACATCCACTCATTAAAACTGTTACCGTGAACAATTCGTATATTTTCCGATTTTCTTTGAGCAGCACTTAATATTTATAGCTGCAGTCGTCTGCTGTAGATGTTCGGCCTTGCTAAAAGGCAATCTGATGGTAATATTAGAGATGTGGAGAGAATTTCTTGATACTTGGTTTGTTAATCTCACAATCTCACAGCCGGCCTTGAGCCGAACCAGCAGCCTTCACACGTTGGTGAAGAGGTTGCATTTTGAGGAAGGTGCAAAGGCACGTGTTGTGTTTGAAAGTAACGCATGCAAAAGACAAAAGGAGAGTGATGCTCAAACTCAATACAGAAGATGAACTGACTGCATTTACTGTATGCAGAGCTCTTAACAACATAGCAATACACCCACACACACACACACACACAAACTGATGAAGGTCAGCGTCTCGCCCGGGGATGCAGATTAAAGGACGACCCTCTCTGACATCCGACTAATTATCAGACCTTTGTCAACAGTCTGCACCTTTCCATCCAAACAGAAGGTTTTGTTTAGTTGCTCCTCTGTAGCATGTAGAAACACTTTTGGGCTTCTGTGGCACCCTCTGAGACAATCGCTGGAGTCGTTTAGTTTAGATTAAAATCATAAATATGCAGATGGGGAATAGCAACTTGCTAAGCACAAGTAAAGTTTTTTAGCTGATGGCAGTTTTTCTCTTCTACTAACCAGTAATAGTCTTTGTGTTAATCTGATGCTCTGGTAAAACTTCAAAAAGTGAAAGTAATTTTTTAGGTTAATTACTTCTGTGTTTAGTGAACTTTTAAGTTTTCAGCTCAGCTCAAACAACCCTCCTCTTTGTCCTCGTTGAATTAAAAGTCACACAACCTGTTTAATTAAAGATCATCTCTCTCTTTCTGTGTGTCTTCTCAGATATTCGAGTGGTGGTATTTCAGGAAATATGGGACCTCCTTCATAGAGCAGGTGTCTGTGAGCCACCTGCGCCCCCTGCTGGGCGGAGTGGACAGCAGCTCCCCCAGCAACTCCAACACCAGTAATGGGGAGGCCGACTCCAATCGACAAAGTGTGTCCGGTAAGAGCTGACAAATGGACCGTCCACTGCAGACGAAAGGGAAAGTTATAGTGCTGCGGCATCAGTGCGTAAAGTTGGACAGAGCCTGGTTTTAACAGCAGCGTATAAAAATGCAGCTCTTTTTTTCACATCAGAGTCATTTTCCATCACTCACACTAAGTATTTAGGTAAAAACATATTAATTTACACACATCGGTAAGTCAGGGAGCAAATATTACATCATGAGCGATGGTTTGGTGTTGTAACTTTCCCCTGGTCCCTTTTTCAGTTTTATTTCTTTCACCGTTTTTCAAATCGAACAACAAAGAGATCTAAAATGTTAAATTCATCAGGGGTTTTATGATGGCTGTCGTCACCGCCGGCTGTTTATTCAACTGGCTCAGAGTCCCCGCTCACTTTCGCGATCTCGAGCCCTTCGGTTCGGTTCTGCCACGTTAACTTCAAAAAGGAGAGCTAAACAGCCGAAATGTTGTAAAATGTCAAAGCAATTTTTCAGCCAAACTGACCCGAATCCCCGTGGCCCGCTGAGGGCGATGAAAGCATTGATTTTAATGTGCAGCTTTTTGGGGAGAGGCGTTCACACTTGTTTTTATTTGTTTTGTTTTTTCTTGTTAAATTGCTGTCTAAATAATTTTGATGCTGCAGATATAAACTTGCTTAATGCTAAAATGCAATACAGAGCACAAAGACGTGAACTGCCAGGAGTTTAAATTAGAGCCTGTGCTCATTGACAGATTATTAAAGATGCTCCTGTGAATCAGAATATAAACTCGTATCTTTAAATAAGCCACCGTCGCTCTGTGCTATTATTACTTTATGGTTTATGGTATAGTTTATGGACACTTCAATCTTCCAGCTGCTTCAAGTGCACTTTAAATTAAAACTCATCAATTCAAACTCACAAACAACATTTTTTAGTCACATTTTCAGATTTTTTGTCTCCATAACATCCAGGATTAATCATCTTTTAGAGACAGGCTGTCAAATATCTTACATGCATCCCTTTTAAGTAGGCCTTTTCGATCAACCACATTTTCTAAATATTTATGATTAATACGTTTTATTATCCAGCCTGATGATTTTTCAATGTTTCTTCTACACTTTAGAGCAAACTGAATAAAAGGACAAGTAAAAAAAACAACAACAGAAAAAGTGCAATAAGGGGCCATAATTCAGTGTAATCAAATCTCTGACTGTGTACTCATTTAACTGCAGTATTAGACAGTGAAGTAATTCACGTCTGTCCAGCAGTATCCTCCAGTCACTCTGCGAGTGCTGCTAAGTGGCTTCTTGGCTTTTTTTTTTCCCCCCACATCAGTGACGCTTTGATCACAGCTAATCCTCTGAATGTGTGTTTGGTCCCCCATGGAAATGTATTAATTTGAAACGAGGGAGCGTCTTAGTGCTGAATAATTCCTTTGGTTCCATTGCAGACGATAAAAGAAAACATTTATACGACATATGCATCCATAATGCAGCACATGACTCAGTCTCCTGTTTTACAGCAGCGTTTCTTTATTACAAACAAATCGTTTTCGCAGAAAGCCAAAGGTTCGATAAAGGTCAAATGTTAATGATGAGAAACGTCCTCCAGTTTCCTCCAAAGGTTCCTGTTTTTGTGCTCCTCGTGGAGGCGTGACACGGCACCGCATTTGTTTTCAGCCAAACAACTTTAAATTAAACAGGATTACGTGTGCTCAATTAAATCAATAAGCCGTGATTGAGAGAAGATTAATTATCTTGACTGTGCTAATCCTCAGGTTTCTGGCTAATAATCCACTCTGTGTAAATCCCTCCGCAGAAGTCAGAGTCGAAGGGCGTGACATATTCTTCTTTTTCTTTGTTACCGCAGAAGTCAAAGAGATGTCGCCTGATTGATTAATTATAAATCTGTGCTTGAAATGGAAGACTGGAGTAGAGCATGAATTTAATGTGTGTAAAACTGAATGTCTTCATGAAATTATTCCACATTTTTATTGTTGGCCTTTCCTATTTCTGTTGAAACAGTTTTTTTTTTTTACTCTTTATAGAGGTAGCAGTATCCTTGTGTATCCCTTATGAGGGTTAAATTGGAAGAGCTGAAGTTATTAGTACATTAATTGGACAGTTGATCATTAAAACTTTTCTTCTTCCAGTCTTTCAGATTTCTGGATTTTCTGCTTCTCTCTTATTTATATCATTGCAAACAGATTATTTTTTTTACTTTTGGTCCAACAAATGATTTTTTGCTATTTTGTGACATTTTATAGATGAAACAACTCATTAATACTATTAATTACCATTAGTTGCCACCTTTATAGTCACTATTAATGGAGGAATTCAGCACTTCCTTAAAGTTTGGGGACTTAAATTACAAAAGAAAGCCAACAAAGATCGAGATCGATGTAGCAAGTGATGTTATGTCTTGTAGTTTTTAGTATAAATGCTGTGTCCTACAGTTCCCATAATGCACCTGTGCTGTATCTTTTACTTTAATCTTAATCTCTTGATAACAGATCTGATAACAACCCTGATTACATAATCTGGGGTTATCTGTAGTTATCAACAGAGCACATTACAATCTTAGTTATGACTGTTCTTGCAGGCTGATTAATGCTCCTCATGATGAATATATGAATAAGAGAGTTTCCCCTTCTGTGAGTCCAAAAGTATTTTTGGTTACCAACATTTCAGAACCCCAGATCGTTAAATCCTGCATCACCTGCTCAGAGCTCCTGTCCTTTTTTCTGACAGCAGACAGACTTTAGAAGTGTGTTTGGTCGCTGAGGAGTTTTGAGGCCTTTTCCTCGTCAAAGAGGTCGACGTGTCAGTCGGCCGGATGGCGGTCGGCCTCTTTGAAGTTCGCAGAGGAGGCTCAGTGTTGACTTTTACCCTTGACGCTCATCACCAGCGTTGTTCTCTCTCTGTCTTCCCTCCCGCAGAATGTAAAGTGTGGAGAAATCCGCTGAATTTATTTCGTGGAGCGGAATATAATCGGTGAGTGACGGCCGCCGAGCAGCCGCCTCTTTCCTCTCCCTCCTCCCTCTCTCCGATCTGTACGTCTTCTCTTGTTTTGGTTTTCTAATCAGCGCCATGTTCAGCGTCCTGCCTTCTTTTTTTTGTCTTCTGCATGTGTTTGATGTATTTTCTTTCTTTTCCTTTTTCGTCTGTCATCTGTTTGCTGTTTTCTCCTCACTTACAGTAAATCCATTTTCTCCTCCTCTTCCTCCTCCACTGTCTCCTCATGTTTCATTCATTTTCTCCTCTGACCATCCTGTCTTTTATTCTTCATCAACTCCTTCCTCCTCCTCCTCTTTTTTTGTCTTTTTGCTTCCTCTCATTTATTCTCTCTCATATTTCTTTTTTTTCTTTCCTCCCTTTTGATTTCATCTCATCAGTTTCTATTCACTGTCATCCCTCCTTTCTTCCCTCTTTGATGTGTCGGCCTCGCGTTCCTCCGATTGAGTCATCCTCCACATTTTTCCACATTTCTCGTGCTGTAATTATCCTGTCATTTTCTCCACGTATCAACCGGCATGCTGAGCTCCAATCTCAGTAAAGTACAGTTCCCATTAAGTCGACTCATCCACCGACTCATTTACAGTCTCACTCTCTCTTCTTAAATGTTTCCCATCAATATGTGTTTTTGAATACTATGAATACATTTCTTTGCCGGTCCTCAGGTATACGTGGGTGACGGGTCGAGAGCCGCTGACGTACTACGACATGAACCTGTCGGCGCAGGACCACCAGACCTTCTTCACCTGCGACTCGGACCACCTCCGGCCTGCCGACGCCAGTAAGCAAACCCACGCTCATGCACATGCGCTACGTGCATCTTTATTTGTGTGCACAGGCGTTAATATGTATGTATATAAATATGTTTATGTGTGTTTGCTTGGTTGCAGTCATGCAGAAGGCGTGGAGAGAGAGGAACCCGCAGGCTCGAATCTCTGCAGCACACGAAGCCCTGGAGCTCGAAGAGTGAGTTTGCTTCCTCTTTATCCTTCTCTTTATCTTTAATTTTACAACTCTCTCCTTCGACACAAGGTGTTGGGAGTGTTGGTTGTTATTTGGAACAGCAAAGGTGTTAATGTAAGAAAGCAATAGTTCAATTAAAATAAATGTGATAATTAATCATGATGTCTTTGGAGCGTTTGATGTGTTAAAGTGGAAATTTAGGAATCCTGTCAAAAGATTGAAAAGATTGAAAATGTCTTGTCAATATTTCATTTTCCTGTTAAAAGTTTTATTCATCCATAAAAACGCAGATTGATTTTTTTTTTTCTTATTATTTTCCACCTCTGACCTGCCTTTTATATTCATGAAGCTCCGTATATTCATTTATCTCTGACCAGCAGTGGAACAGTGTGATTTATCTGGAACTGGAACTTGTTCAAGGACGCTGCAGCAGGAGTTTCGTGCCCACTTTATCCGGTTTTAGCCCGCCAGATTTTCAGACTTTAGGTCACGAGCCGTCTGCTTCAACAGTGAAGCCGTAGCCGTCAGATCGGTATCTCAGTGCTCCACATCTGGTGCAGTTTTGGCAAGAAGTGGAGATACGGTGCACCACTCACACACGCGTTAAAGAGACAACAAAGCAGCATCGTATTGAAGCAAAGTGTACTTCACAGTTTAATCAAAGAGTGATCGTCTCTGATTTGGGTTTAAAGGATCCTCTACGCCAGAAGAGCTGCAGGTATTCAGTGTTTTATAAGACAAAAGGCAAAAACTTGGAGGATAGTCAGAAACAAATGAACATTTATTATGTTAGAGAGACTTTTTTTTTTTCTTTCTTATGCTTTTAATCATTTGGTGACCCCTCGGACTTATGTTGGGTGGTCTCATCATTTTGTTGCTATAATCAGTCATCAACAACATGTTGTTTAAAATTTTTGCTTTTGCTCACCACCTACTCTACCAAGAAGCACGTGTTTGCATTTGCACAACTTATTTTAAACTATCAAGTTCTAGCATTAACACACAACCTTCATTATATCCCGAATAATAAAAGCACTGTTTCTTTCAAGTCGACAGATTCACTTTGGTATAAATTTAAAGATTAGAAACTGCAGGTTCAGTCGGTGGGAGGGATCATGCGTCTCATCACAGATTGGCCCTCTGGCTGTCTGCATCATTCATAAGGGAAGATTTTCGCCTAGGTTTTTATTTTTAGGAGCAGCCGTGACTACACAGGCAGCGTTGTGCGTTGCTCTCTGCTCGCATCAAGGCCGCGGCAGCAGGTCGACTCGGAGGAAAACTTCTTTGATCAGCGCTCTGTCAGACGCCGCTTACAAACACAGGAGGCGTAAAAGCAGTTTTATAGCACAGAGATGCCACGCTGTGAAGACAAAGAAGGCACACGCGAGTAATGACCGACGAAGAAATGAGGATGAGTTATAATTTCCTGGTTAACAGTTCCTCTCCTCTTCTCTTGCAGTTGTGCGACGGCGTACATCCTGCTGGCGGAAGAAGAAGCCACGACCATCATGGAGGCCGAGCGCCTCTTTAAACAGGCGCTAAAAGCCGGAGAGAGCTGCTATCGCCGCAGCCAACAGCTGCAACATCACGGTACACAGTATGAAGCCCAGCACAGTGAGTATACGCCCCTCAGTATTTATATTTCTAATAATTAAAATAATAATTACTTTTAAAATGTCAGATTGCAGCAGGAGAGTTGATCTTTCTTTTATCGTCTGTAAATGTGTGATTGGCAGCTTCAGAGATGTTCAGTGCTGCAGGTGTTTCGTGCACCCAGCTTCATTTTATGCACAATATTGGATAATAAAAGTGGATTTTCATGTTTTATATTGTGTGTTTGTGTGTCTCCGCCAGGAAGAGACACTAACGTTTTGGTGTACATAAAGAGAAGACTGGCCATGTGCTCCAGAAAGCTCGGCCGGACACGAGAAGCAGTTAAAATGATGAGAGATGTAAGTACACGGCCTGCCAGGAGAAAACACACACACACACACACACACACATTTTACACACACAGAGGACTGATAGCAGGATGGTCTTTGATTTCTAATAAGTTTAAAAGGCTTCCGTTTAATTCCCAAGGTCAGAAAAATCACACAAAGCCACTTGAACATTTTTAATTTCCAACACTGTGAGGTTTCATTCTGACTGCTGATGATCCAAAGCTCTTGTGTGCTGACTGTGTGCATGTGTCGCCCCCTGTCCGGTATTACATGTAACAACAGTTGTGTGTTTTCCAGTTAATGAAGGAGTTCCCTCTCCTCAGTATGTTCAACATCCACGAGAACCTGCTGGAGTCGCTACTAGAGCTCCAGAACTACGCCGACGTCCAGGCCGTTCTGGCTGTTAGGCAAGTATGACGGTGAGACACACACACGTTTACATACACACACACAGTTTAATGCATTTATTTACTGTGTTCATTTGAATAACACGGGAACTTAATTGCTGGTATTTATTGAAATAATCGCACACGATCACATCCAAAGCTGCTGCTGTCAGTGCCTCCTCTGAATGTGACGGGACAAAGCTATATTTTTAAATTATTTAAAGAGTAATTTAACACTAATTCCCTCTTTTTAGTTTACTTGTGTACATTAAGTATGTTTTTCTACATTCACTTTATTATAATATTGACTGATCTGGTGCAGAACCTGAGAAAACTAAACCTCTAAACCCTAGAAACTGTGACCTTCAACTTCCAAGTAGAAGTTTTTAAACTTAAACTTGGAAATTAAATGAAAAATGAAAGATGCAATAAGCTGTTAATATTCGAACTGTATGATATTATGTTTAATATTAATACATAAATGAAGAATCATAAACTGAAATATTCGATCAGTGGCCTCAAAGGTTCATTAATACTTCCCCATTTTATGTTACACTGCTTTATTTATTTATATGTAATCATGCAGAGCTGTATAATGTTAATTGTTAATGGTCTAATTAAACTAATTCTAGCAGCAAAATTGATAAATACACAGGTGTGCACGAAGGGAAAATAAACTCCAATAAGAGCTGAAACAATTAGTCAGTTTTCAGGCAATTAATCAGAAACTACTTTCATAATCAGTTAATGTGTTTAATAATTTGTCAGTCTAATATCAGCCCACACGTGGACCTGCAGTGGGATTTATTGTGTACAACAGATGTCTTTATTCACTCATCATCGTGTTTACATCAGTGACAAACAGGCAGACTTATGAAAAATAAGAGAACCAAACATCCCCGCAGCAGTGAAACTCCAACCTCATCATCTTCATCACAAACTCCTCTGGGCGTCTTCTTCTAATATCACCTGTAATTCCAAACTTTAGTTAAATTCGCTAACCTCCCCCCTCCTCTCCTCTCTTGTCCATGTCTGCTTTGTGTCTCCTCCACAGATATTAGCTTACCCAAATCTGCAACAATATGCTACACAGCAGCTTTGCTCAAAGCCAGGGCGGTATCGGACAAGTGAGTATCCCCTTACATCGTCCACAATGCTCGCTCTGCTGTTTAGGAGTTTAAAATAGAGCTGAGAGCAGGCCGGGGGCGCGAACGAGAGGTACGCGGTTATTTATGACTGTAAAACATTACACAGTCACGCTGCCGGTGCACAGACAAAACTGTGAAAAATAGACTTTTTGTTAGGTCTTCACAACGCAAAGTGAATGAATGAATTTTATTTCCACGGCAGCTTTTCATACACAAAACGCAGCTGAAGTTTGAAGGCAACTTCTTAAATTTACTGTGTTTTGTGTATGAAAAGTGCAGCATAAATAAAGTTCACTCATTCAGTCATCATGTAGTGTCTGATGTAGAAACATCGGAGTAAACATTAAATTTGTATTACTCTCCTGGTGATGTATAAAAGAAATTATCAGCTATTTATTGCCTCCTCGTTGGGAAATTGCAGAATAGAATTATTAAAGTATGTTGGGATAATTTCCAATATGTTAATAATAATGGGAGTAATTTGGGGGTGATTTGAAAGAAATTACAGATACATTACCTAGTAATTATCATCTACTTAACTTGCAAACCATTAAAATTAAGCATTACTGACTTTTTTTTTATTGTTTACCAATGAACACATTTATACCGACGCACAAACTGATCGTTTATATTTCCTGTTTATTACTTTGTCTTTGTCTCTTGTTTTTTATGCTCATTTTAGTGTCAAAATTGGTCTCAAAGCCCATTTTTATATCCTTTTTTCCGTCCAGCGTTTAATCCATTATCTCTAAATGTACTTAAAAACCTCACATCATCTTTTTATTATGAGACTCTTTTACAAACTCACACACAGCAGCGGAGTTAGCGACAAGTTAGCAGCCTCGATGTCGACGTCTTTATTTGGCACCTTGGGAGTCGTTTTTTAAATCACTTTGATCCTTCAGTGATGTGCAATCCCAAGTGAGAGTACTGACAAGTGTGTGTGTGTGTGTGTGTGTAGATTCTCTCCAGAGGCAGCGTCCAGGCGAGGGCTGAGCACAGCAGAGATGAATGCAGTAGAAGCCATCCACAGGGCGGTGGAGTTCAACCCTCACGTCCCCAAAGTGAGACTCCTACCACCACACACACACACACTACACACACTACACACACACACACACACATACACACACACACACACACACACACACACCTCAAAAATAATCATCTGTGAGTTTTCTTATGAACATGAGACTTTTTCAGTCACTGATGGACCAGTATGTGTATGTATGTGTACTGAGCAGGACATGTTACAGCTGAAATAAAAAGCTGTGAGTGATTTTTGGTAGACATATGTGATGTTTGGTAAACATATCTACGTACATGTCAGCTTATCAGATGCATGTTGAATGATGTAAGGTGTCATCATAAAGGTCTTGCTGATGGATGATGAAGACTTTAAAGATCTCTTCTGCACTGTGATTTTCAATGATTCAGCACTGATGCACACTTTTATATGCTCAGTTCAAGAGCAGCTACATTGTTGATGTGAAAAATATTCTTAACTATTATTTAAGTCTCTTTGCTGCAGTTTAAAAACCAATATGACAGTAAATACACGATAAAACTGAGCTAAAGGATCACTTTTGATATTGTATTCATAATTAAGTAAATTCATGTTGTTTTTATGATTTATATGAATGATTATTACTGTCAGTGTGAGCACATAGACAGAAAAAATGCAGAAATAAATACTGGGAAGTCTGCAGAGATCCATCGTAGCAAACTGAATTCAGATTAAGTCAAGAGGTACTTTTTTTAGATTTGCAGTCTTTAAGCATCATTAGATAAAAATTGTTGGCAGAGTTTTAGTTTATTTGAGTGTTTAAGATTTTGAGCTCAAGTGTTTCAAAGAAAGCTGCTGTAGATACGTGTTGGTTTAATTTTGTTTTTTGGGTAATTTGGGGCTGTTTTGATGGGTTTCTTCTCTTCGTCAGATTCAGATTGACCCTTTGCATCTCATTCTCTCTGTCCTGCTCACTGTCTGTCTCTCTTTCTTCTTCTTCTTCTTCTTCTTCAGTATCTGCTGGAGATGAAGAGTCTGATTCTTCCTCCAGAACACATCCTGAAGAGGGGCGACAGCGAGGCCATCGCCTACGCCTTCTTCCACCTGCAGCACTGGAAAAGGGTGGAGGGGGCGCTCAACCTGCTGCACTGCACCTGGGAGGGCAGGCATAAGTACACACACACACACACACATACACACACACACTCAAATGGTCGTTGGATGTCTAATTTTTAAAAGAAAACACCATAAATTGAGTCTCGGCTGCCTACGTGGAAACATTCAGAGTTTTTTATTGTTATTCATTCTGCGAGCTTTTGTTAAAACCAGGACTGTTTGTTTGTTTGTTTGCAGCGTTCAGAATGATCCCGTATCCTCTGGAGAAGGGTCACCTGTTTTATCCTTACCCCATCTGCACAGAGACGGCCGGCCGACAGGGAGCTGCTACCCAGTAAGAGACGCCCCGACACGTTTACACAAACACACCATGTGGATTTATTCCGAAAATAATCCTCTGAACATTTTCACTGGACTTTTTTAAACTCTATTAAAGTTTTATTGTCTCACAAACACACATTCATACACAGTTCAGAGTACAGTGAAATATTTAGATCGCTTTCTCCTGAACAAAGATGAACAAAATAAAAAATTTTACTGGAAATCTTCCCGTTTTATTTTCTATTACAGCAAAATTAAAATATGTTGTGTATTTTAGTTTTAATAAATAAATCCTGTGTGTAAGAAGGTGTATTTTATGATTATAGAGTTGTAGAGATGAATTCAAACAGTCAGTTATGACTTACATTTAATTTGATCATTTTATTTTTGACATTTGTGTCATCATGATCGGCTCTTGCAGGGATCAGTTCGTGTTTTTTGGCAGGTTTGCACTGATCCAACTTTTTCTTTTCAGTGTTTTTTCAGTGTTTCTTTTCAGTGTTGTGCTCCAGTTTCAAATATAAATTTAACACTGTCACTATAACACGTTACACTCTATAAAATCCTTTCAGTCAGGCACTCACGCTGGATTTTATAGTGACATTAGTAAAGAAATAAATCAGTTTGTTTTCTTTAAATTGGGCACATTTCAAAGCAGGCATTGAGGTGTTTTCTTGTGCGTAAAGATTCACAGACGTGTTTGTAGCAGGAGCTGGTTTGATGAGTGTGATTATTTCTCCATATTTATGAGGATGATTTTTATTTATTTGGTCTTTTCATTTAGAATAATTATGATATTTTTAATGCCTGCCGCAAAAATTAGGTGGCTCAATTTGTCATTAATGATCATGATGGTGAGATGAATTCCTTAATAGAGCACTTAGCTGTGTGTGTGTGTGTGAGCTGATGTGTGGAGTGTGAGTGTGTGTGTGTGTGTGTGTGTGTGTGTGTGTGTGTGTGTGTGTGTGTGTGTGTGTGTGTGTGTGTGTCGTCCTGATGTCTGCTCTGCTGCTCGTCTGTCTTCACAAACAGACCTTAACTTGATTAAGTTGGCTTCAATCCACCGGCAGCAGCAACACACTGCGCTCTGTGTGTGTGTGTGTGTGTTACATCATCACATCACTGCTGTTCATCCAAACCCTGAATTTATTTGAAGCTTTAAGTTATTTTCCCACTGACAGCAGTGAGTTTTAACTAACTATAACTTAATTAAACTGGACTGACACTGAGTGAGGTTGATGTGAATCTCCTACAGTCACTCACACACACACACACACACACACACACACACACACAGTGTTTTCCCTCTGACTGAGGATCTGTGTGGTTCAGACTGTACTGAACGACCTGATCAGACATGTCTGCTGTTTGACGACGACGATCACGCTGCTGCTCAAAGCAACAACCTGAAGCTTAAATCGTTCATCCCACATCATTTTTGTACTATTTTAAACATTTCTCATAAAAAAAAGTGTTGTATGTTTATTATTTTTCTTTAAAATTACATCTCAGATTTTGTGTGTGGCTGTTTTAACTCATCTGAATGTGCCTTTTTCTGTTAAACATCAGAGCTGATGTTGTCAATGAAGGGGTCAGAGGTCAATCTACTTTAAATTTTGGACATTTATTTGCATCCAGACTTTGAAATTTTGATCATTTCCTTAAAGCAGCAGTTAAGGGAGGATAATCTCAAAATCGTACCTACCTGAAAGTGCTCTTATTTTGAAAATTAAAGCGAGTATATATGTTCCATCTCACTTCCTCTCTCTCGTCGGTGCTCCAGCTCATCTCCAGCTGTAATTCTCTCTTTTTAACTCATTTTTCTTCATCGTTCTTCTTCTGTTAGCTCATCTTTCCTGTAAGCTGTTGCTTATCTTCTGTTACGTGATTGGTTGTTTTGATTCAGGCGGAGCAGGAGGAGTCAGATTTTTATCGCAGATTATCCGTCTCATGTTCTGCTGTCAGGACAAAGTGACAGTTTTAGCAAATATGATTAAAGCAGAAGCAGGTCACTTGTTTAAAAACATCTTTTAAAGATATTCTGGTCATAATTTACTGTGATTAAGACAGCGATGAATGTTTTACTCTAAAGTAACGTGTGTGTGTGTGTGTGTGTGTGTGTGTCCCACGTGGAAGCAGTGTTTCACGAGGTGTCAGTCTACCCAAAGAAGGAGCTGCCCTTCTTCATCCTCTTCACAGCCGGCCTCTGCTCCTTCACCGCCATGCTGGCTCTGCTCACACACCAGTTCCCCGAGCTCATGGGAGTGTTTGCTAAAGCTGTGAGTACACACACACACACACACACACAGAGCTGTTACTTGATTGAGTTTTAGGTGAAGAAAAAATAAAGAAGTTTGATTTTTGCTGCAGTAAAAATCAATCAGAGCAAAGCTGTTGTCGCCACTCGCCTCCAGAGAATCTGAATGTTTTGACCTCCTGATCTTTTCTCTAGAGCGAAGCCTTCCTCTTAATCCACACTGTGGTCGTCGACCGATGATCTAAAAAGTTAATAGCTCATTTCCATAAAATGATCTGGATTTATGAACACATCTCGTGATGCCCCGACCTTTCTTCACGTGGGGTCAGAATGTCAGAAACACAACCTGACCGGCAGGTCGGCGTGAAACCTGCTCCACAGAGGGGGGAGATCATTTAACCTTAATGACCTTCGACCTTTTATCCACCTCCATATTCAGGATAAATTTCTGTTTTGCACCAAGTGTGAGACTCTCTTTAATTGTTCCTACAAGCTGTTAAATCTCTCGTTTCTGCAGAACCTGCTGAGGTTAAATGTCCCCTTTCAGCCACCGTCTGTCATCTTTTCATATCCTGTGCTCACGGCAGCCAGTAGAGGGCGCCGTCTCCCCCTCAGCCCCTCCCTCCTAGTAGCGCCGTGCTCATTCGGTGAGCTCATCCCGCCCCCCCGATGTGACACTATCAGCAGATACCATCTACCTGCTGAGAGCTTGGAACACACACACACACACACACATTATGAATCATACTGTAGGTGTTGGTGCAAAGATCTCTTATAAACTTATAAATGAATCTGAATACTTTTTAGTGTGTTAAATGCAAACAAAGTGAGCTGCACATATTTGAAAGTGTCTGTTCTGTTAACAAAAGACAGTCGGATCCTGGCTGTCAGCTCAGACACCTCCTGAGGGAAACCTGGCTCCCAGTATATTTAGTGTAAATAAAGTTTTTTTTAAAAAGGCCTCACAGGTGATTAAACTCCTCTGAGGGCAGCGTTGGGCGTGGACCGGCTCTGTTTGATTGACATCTGCCTCTCCTGTTAAACACAAATTACACCTTTTATTATCACTTTAGGGGAAATTACATCGTGTAATTCCCAGCATAGCTCCGCCCACCTTTTACCTGACTGCAGGTGTAATCAGACAGTGAGAACGCACCTGATCTGTTATGTTAATCCATTATGTTGCTGTGATCACGTTTACTTGACAAACAGCAGAATGTCGTAATATAATCTCTAATGCTGTTTACATCATTTTCTGTCATTTATGATCAAATTTACGTTTAATTTGAACATTTTATTTTTCGTATTTGTATTAGCTGTGCACTCATCCAGCTTTCAGTCAGCCACACACTGGAGTTTATAGCGACATTCATAAAGAAACAATAAGTTTACTCTCTAAATTGATCACATTTCAAAGCAGACTTGCCGAACATCCAGATCCAGCAGATTGAATTAAAATCACGTCGCTCACATCTCGGCTGCCGCTTTGATCCACCTCGTGAGGTCAGAGTCGACACAATCTGGCGTATCGGAGAGCTGCGTTCCTCTCTTCTCGGGACGACAGGAGGACGCCCACAAAGTTCAAACACAATGAACACACACTTTTTTTTTTTTTACTTTGAAGCGCCCTTTGAAGCCCGAACAGAGATGTGTGATACAACGTGTGAGGCGGACGTCAGCGACCAGATACCTGCAGGAGGAGAAGAAGAAGAAGGCGACTTTTCTCTTCTTTTCTCTTCTCTGTCTCTCTCCACCAACGCTGTCATGGCTTTAATCTGCCATCTGACAAAGTGGGAACCTCCATGACCCGCCTGTTGTTCTGGTGGAGCCCCTATCGCCCCCCCCCAGACTCCCCCAATCTTCTCGGTTGTTGCCAAAACACCAAGCTGAGGACGAGCTGCTCCGCACTCACAAACTGGAAATGTAGTTTTAATGTGAAAACAATGCGCTCCAGTGTTTTTCTCTCATGTCTTAAATCTTCAACTTAAAATCTGTTTTGAAAACCTGCAAGAAATTTCAAGGAATTTATAATCCTGAATCTTGGGCAATAATCAGGTGTCATTCAGAGCCATCGGGTTTAATGCTGAATAAACAATAAAGTGATCTTTTACAAAACAATCCCACTAAAGGTCCTCGTACTCGTCTTCTCCCGAGCCTTCATCTATCGCACTGTCCTCATCTGCAGATAGTTCGAACTGTTTGTGTGATCTTTTTTTGTTTATGTCGGCTCAGAGAGGTTTGACAAAATCTCCTTTTAACGTCCTTTCCTGAGCTTTCAACCGGCCTTCTTTTCGGCTTATGAAGATCGTGTGTTGAAGTTTAAAGTAAAAGAAAAAAGTTAGTAACTGGACTGTGAGATGGGATTATTTTTGTGAAAGGACATTTGCATAATTTATTACTAACAAATGACAAATATTCTCGGGTACTAGCTTTTAAAAAGTGATGATCTGCAGATTTATATTCATGTAAACTGAATATTTTTGCTCAGCAGGAAGTCCAACAAACAAAACGAAGAGATCAGCCTTGTGATTGTGACGGAAATTACTTCTTTCATTTCACAAGAAATCGACATATTAACTAATGTTATTTTAAAATTATGTGACTGTGACATGAATTGTTCTGTAATTAAAGATAAACTTGATTAAAAACACTCGGTTTTAGTAAATATTCGACTAAAGTTTTAAAAACGTCTCTATCGTGTCGCTCTTTGTCTCCTGCAGTTCCTCAGCACGCTGTTCGCTCCTCTGAACTTCATCATGGAGAAGGTGGAGAGCATCCTGCCGTCCAGCCTCTGGCACCAACTCACCCGCATCTGACCCCCCCGGACCGGACCAGAATCAGACTCAGACCCAGGACCAGGAGCCGACCTCCAACAGCTGAACTGAAACCCAGAAGGCTGCGTTGGACTGGACTGACACACCTTTGTGCCAAGATTACTGAGATCAAACCAAACTGAGAACAGACGATGAGGACGAGGAGGAGGAGGCATGAAACAAACAAAGGAGTCCAGAATTGGTTTTGACTTTATTTGATATGTTTGCATTTTTTGGGTTTTCAGTCATTTAAAGCTGTTCTTTTGTTGTACAAAAAAAAGAGGTGATCAATTGCCATCATTAAAAAAAAAAAGTGAGAAGACAAAAAAAATACAATAAAGGACTTTTTGTGTATTGCTGCAAGCCGGCGTCTTCCCGCCGTTTTGATTCTCGCGCTGTTCAAAGAGCGAAGAACGAACCGAGCCGACTGGAGCCGAAACAAAACATGACCTGGTAGGTTTTTATTCTCCGTCTGTGGATCCTTCTTTTATTTGTGTGTTTCCCTCCACAGGTACAAGGAGAGTTTTATCAAGCAGGTGCTTTGTAACTAAAAACTAATTTATTTCAGATGCACGACGCCAAAACATGAAGAGGATTTTGATTTTTAAGCCCATTTAATACAACACGTGGAGATTTTTCTGCTTTTCCAGACAGTCGTTGCTTTTCATGCATTTCTGGAAGATGTGAAAACACAGATATAAATCACAGTGATCATGAATAAAGACTGTTTTTATTAACTATTTTTCATGTGTGTCAAAGTTATGAGATCTTACAGGATTTTTAAACTAATCTGATCTTAATCTGCGTTAACAAGGAGTCATGATGTCATTTTGATGAACTTTAATGTTAAAAACACAGCTCAAACACGTGATTTTCACAGAAATTATCATAAAACAGCGACTGCCTGGAAAGTGGGATAAATAAATCCAAAAATCTAAAACTGCAGGATGCATCTAAATAAATGATAAATCATTTGTGACTATAATCTGTCGGTAAATAGCTCAAATTTGAGCTCTTAACAGGTAATTATTTCATTTTTTAACTGATTTAAGTGCTAAGATTTGGGAACAAGACCAACAGGAAACACAAGAAGTCTTATTTTGGGGTTTTGTTTGCCTTTTTGGACATCTTTGGAGGCTCGCTGATCTCAAAACCTTCAAAACAAACAAAAGAAGTCCAACTCTTCTGCTCCGAAGGTTAAAAATCTGTCCTGTGATTGGCCGGCACGACAGGAGGAAGTGAAGAGTATTGATTAGTTTGAATGTGCAGTTTGATTATTGGTTACTGGTAACGCTTCCATACACTATACATCTGCTTTTAATTTACACAACCACATATGTACATAAGCAAACAAACAAAGGCCTGTCGATGCAGCTTCTCAACTCATTTTGACAGTTACATTTAACGTACCCAAGCTTTTATTTTGGAGAGTGCTGTTGTACAGGAAGTAATGTTTTTTATGGGGATTGGGCATCTTTTCAGGCAGAACTTCACAAATAATCTTAAGACATTTTTACACACTGGAGGGTAAATAAATACAGTTATACAAAGGGAGGAACGGTGAAAATCTGATGTTTTAATGTGATTTTATTTCACTGTGTCCTGAATGTGTTTGTTCATCCTTTATTTTACATTTAACAAGTGTTGGTTTGTTGGATTTGAAGGCTTCAACAGTGAATTTGAGTCTTTACATGCACAGAATATCGTCTCATAGTATTTTTGTATCAGACTTTGCAAAGGGAGCTCATGCTAATATGCAAATCTTAAAACGTATGCATGAAAAAATGTGTGTGTTAATTAATTTAGAAGCAATTTCAGGCCTCTAGTTTTGGTCCGGAAGACGACGAGCTGCTGACGTAGACTTGTTGATGTTGCCACCTACAGGCAGAGAAACGGCTGCTGTTATTTGAACTCTTTCAGGCCATCAGAGTTAAAACTTTCTGCTGCGTCTGTGCCGTTAATTTACAGCTCGACACTGGAGGAGGTTGAAGAAAGTTAAAGAAAAGTTAAAGAGAGTCAAAACTGCGACGTCGACCAACAACATCTGCAGGTCTGATTAAAAACTCAACAGTGAGCCCTTGTGGAGAATTTTTGAGCTCTCCAAACGTTAAAAGGTTTTTGGTTTCATGAAATAAGATTATTGTCTTTGAGAATTGCTTTTTTATTTGAGACAATCTGCAAAAAATAAGTGATGGAAAGGATATTTAATTATTTTTTTATTGATTACATCATTACTTAAATGCTTTTTCATTTCTGTGCATGTACTCACACTCACTAAAGCCTCAAACCAGCAGAAAGTAAGGATCCCACACTCGCCACCGTTCGGCTATTTTGAGTAAAAAAGACATTTTGAAATGTTTTGTTATCAGTTCGGCCCTGATCTCAGATCTGTTTCTGTCTCTTTGATCCCGCTGGAGTCTGCAGTGTTGGAGACTGGTGACCAGTGACTTTGACAGGACGGAATAACTAATTTATGTCCTTCTGTGAGGAGTTCAGATTGAGCCGTAAAATTGAAAACATTCAGGAGAAAAAGACATTAAATAGTAGAAAAAGTAAGGCATGATGAGAGATTTAATGCTACAGTAGATTATATAACTTAAGATATATTTCAGTGTACTCGTGGTCAGGCCTCAGGGCTCAAACTTTATTGTTTTCATCGTCACTATCTTTAAAACATTTAAACTTGATCCACCACTTTACTTCTGTCATCAAGTCTCTGCTCCACCAGTGTTTCTGAGCCTAAAGATAAAAACTCTCACACTCTCATTAAGCCAGTCAGCCCTTGAAAAAATCTGCTTTTGCTGCAGAAACTACTTGTGATGATTGATATATTTTCAGAATAAAAGGTGAAGCTCGCTACGGTCATTTAACCTACAACACGTGGAGGAAAGCTGCTGTAATCATCTGGAGCCTGAGACAGAAGTGATGAAGTCTTTTGTCTGGAGCGAACAGAAGAGGAGTGAGCGATTATCATGAGCAGCAGACGGACGAAAAAGGGGATGAAGCATCGAGGATGAAGAGGTCAGAGCGTCCTGACAGCTCGGTGGAGAGGCCTTGGCCGGCGGCGGCGTCACGTCTGGCCCTTGCAGGTGTGCACGTCCACCTGCTGGTGGCAGTCGCGGCAGTGCACGGCGCAGCACCAGTGGAACTTGCACTCGCACTTGGTGGTCCGGCTGACCCGCGACGACGTGTCGTAGCCTTTCGGCCGCAGCACACATCACCTCGCAGCCGTCCGTGCCACGGGACGTCCGGTTACAGAGCCGCCCCCCCGTCCCCATCGACCCTGAGGAGAGAGAGAAAAAGAGAGTAAATGACATCTGTTTTTTTTTTTTCAAGTGCAAAATCTTAAACTTTCTATTTCTTAAAAATGTTCTGATCTGTGCATCTTTATCAAAGTCTTGCAGCATAAAAACATCTGCTGGGTGCACTGGGGAGAGTATACAAAATCTGAGGTTTACCAGCGTGTTTCAGACCTTATTTAACACCATGAGCTAAAATCCTTAAAATCAAATCTGTCTGATGTCTCCACAGTTTGCCTTTACACCTGAGCCTCCTTTTTATCTAAACTGTAAAGACGATTAGAAGTTTGTTGAAAGTCGAAGAGGACGATGTGACTGACCAGTCATCATAAAACGGAAATCCTGCTGGTGTCAGAAAGGCTAATTCACAAATTCAAACTTCTCCTCTGCATTTAAAAAATCCTCATTTCACTCCATAAGTATATAAAAATCCTTACTCATAAAACAGAAATGAGAAAAACATTTAAAGTGTGTTTTATTTGCTATTTGTGGTGGTGTTGGATTGATCTGTTGACCCAGTTTGCACCCTTGAATGTCAGAAGTTGTTTTAAAGTGGTGGAAGAAAAAGAAACAGAAAAACAGAGCTGTGAAAAAATCTCCTTAGAAATAAAATCATTCAGTAAAAAAACAGAATGATACCAGCGAGCCTCAATAAGAAACTTTCTTCTTTCAGACAGTAAAAATCTCTCTTAAGTTCATTTAAAAACTTTTCTTCCTGAGCAGTGAGCCGCTGATTTTATTTCCCAACACTTCACATTTATTCACTAAACACAAAAAACACTTCAGTATTTTCCTTCCAAAATGAGATTTGCTGGTGGAGCCGTTTCACACCCACACTGACGATTACTCCAGGCTGAAAAGGTGAGAAGCATCCTGGGAAATTACTGAGGATTTAAGGCGTCTTGGAGGAACAGTCCACCGATAATAAGCGTCCCTCTGATGGGGAATGAGGATGTGAGTTGGCGGCCAATCAGAAGGGCTTTGTTGGTTATGGAGAGCCAATGGGAGCGCAGCACACCGGCGCCCGAAGATGAGACGGAGGGAGGGTGAGTAAGACGATGAGCGCTGAACGAAGGACAGATGAGAGATTGATGATAGGAGCCGCCAGCCTTGCGCTCCCGCTCTTCATCGGCTGTTCATTTCACAGGAGACATCACACACACACACACACACACACACTTTCTCCTGAGTCTCACCTCCAGCCGCCCACACACACACTTTCTATCTCTGCAAACACACTTCCATGTACTCTGTCTGAGCTGAATGTGAACTTTGTTTTGATTTCAACTCGACCAAAACTTTTTTTTTGTGATTTTTACAACAAATTGATTAATCGACCGGCAACTCTGAAAAATCGATTGATCGTTCATCTTTAAATTACTTTTTTTTTTAAACTTCTGAGAATTTGCAGCTTTTCCCTGTTTTATGTCAAAGTAAATTTAAAGCAGTGTCACTCTAGAAAACTGCAAAGGATATTTTTCTTTATTTTCTGGCATTTTATCGACAAAATGATTTCTCAGATAAGAATTTGAAGAATAAACACTGATCACATCAGCTCATATTATCATGATCTAGTGTCACAGATTTCTTATTATCTGATCCGTGTCTCATCTGTAAACTACCTGCTGACACACATCGGGATGTTTCAGGGACTTTTTCAGCGATATCATCTCATTTTATGCGCAGAAATAAACACGAGGAAACATCAGAATCACACGTTTTTATCTGAAGACAGTTTGGGTTATCGTGTCAAGATTTCCAGATAATCGCTCCTCTGTCGGGAGAAAACAAACTTTGTTATGTCGAGTTACAGACACAATCATTTCAATAAAAAAACAGCCACAGTCGCAACAAAAAAGTGACGCCTTACTAGAAAATCTGCAAAGTTTAACTATGTGTGACTGTTTTGATGAGTCTGACTTATCAAAGGAAAAATAAATCACATTACAGAAAAATGTAAATAAGACAGAAGAAACATTTCTGCACCTGAATTATTAAATTTTGTTGTCAAATGAATAATTCATGAGCACAAATGAGGAGAAAATAAAGCAGTGTTTGCTTCAGGGTGTCAGTAAAAAGTCATTTAGCTCAGATTGTTTTTGATTCAACGACTTTAAATCATTATCAGACACACACACGTTCATTTCATTTAACACTGTTTGGTTAATACATGAAGTCACTTCAGAACATTAATTATTAAATGTGAGGTAATGAGTATTTTTTTTTCTCTTCATGACTTCACAGGATTTGATTATCAGCTGTAATAATAAAAGTATTGATTTCCAGGTGTGGATCTCTGTTGTGTTTCACATTAAAGCTGCAGGGAGGCTTTTAAAATAAATTCTTCATTTTGGCAGCAGGTACACAAACTGTAGAGGTAGATGGGAGAGAGGAAGTGTGAAACAATAAATCTTTTTATACTCAAATTTGACCTCTGAACTTCAGCAACTCACTGAACTGTGTCAGAATAATAATAACTATGTAAAATATGAGGCAGCACAATGAAAGAAACCCACCCATCACAACCAGAATACACTAAACTATCCACAGCAAACACACATGTCATTCATAATTTTAGTGCACGATTCGCTGATTAAGATAAAATTAACTGAGGTGAGAGAGAGACAACGACATCCAACATGGCCCCCGGATGGACCCGAACCAAGAACCTTCGGCACCAAGAAGCTCCAATCAACAATAATACTGATAATAAACAAATCATTTATCAAGACAAACGACTAATCAGCCTCTCAAATGAAAGGATTTGCCTTTTTGACATTTGAAGACAGATTAAAGCAGAAGTAGGTCATTTACTTAAAAAGTCAAATTTGCTAAAACTTTGGCTCCACCTGCTGCCTCTGAGGCTTTTTGAAAAGGCCGTGCTCGGATCAAATCAACCAATCACGTGGTGGCGGATAAAGAATGACCGAACGACCGAGCAACGAGAAGACATCAGTTTACAGGAAAGATAAGAAAACAGAAGAAGAGCGATGAAGAAAAGTGAGTTAAAAAGAGAGAATTAGACCGAGCTTTGGTGATGATGTGGAGCTCAGAGAGGGAGGGGGGAGGGACCAAGTTTTATTCCAAATGTTCAAGCTAAGTCTTCTCGAGCGATCTTCAGACACCGAGTCAGAAAACATCCTGACACACTGGCTGATAAAAACAGTTGCATCTCTGCAGCTCGCCCTGATGCAGATGTTTCTAACTCTGAGCTGTGACTGCAGATGTTCGGCCGCCCTGCGCAGCCCGGACGTGTCGCTGAAGAAGAACATGTGTGTGTGTGTCTCCTGTATAAATAAAGGTTTAGAAAAAATCACACTCCGGCTTCATGTGCTGTCTCGAACGTTGTTCTGGAATTTGCCCGTGTTTACATTTTGCTTCGCTCGCTCAGTTCGCCGTCTCTGCGCCGTTCCCTCGCCAGGTAATATGTCTGGGCTTGACCCCCTAAGCCCCGCCCACCCCCTTTTTTTTCTCTGGCAGAGCGCCCGCCCGTCATCCGCTGGTATGCCGCCCCGCCGGGGATGACATCACGGCCTCCTCGCAAGGCCTTGCTCTTCCCCGCGTCTGCTTATTGAATTCAGATGAGGGGGCGCCGAGAGATGAGTTTAGCACCTGAGCCTCGCCGGGGCCGAGGGAAATTGATTTCACACTTTAAAGAGGCGCAGAGAGGCTGTCTCAGTATCTCTGTGGGCTCTCAATCTGTGTGTGTGTGTGTTTGCAGGATGATTGAGCAGGATGGTGCACGCCTTCGAGAGCTTGTTCAATGTGTGTGTGTGATAGGAGAAAGAACAAGAACTCAAAGTGTGTGTTTTGCAGAGGGATTGTGTGTTTGTGTGTGTGTTTGACGGTGCTCGTCACGACTGAAGGCGAGTTTACACGCCGGCCTCCGTGTGTGTCCCAGAGGAGCTCGTCTTCAGAGGGGGGAGCGGGTTCAGTTCTCTCGTGAGAGGCCCAGGGTGAGCAGTGTGTGTGTGTGTGTGTGTGTGTGTGTGTGTGTGTGTGTGTGTGTGTGTGTGTGTGTGTGTGTGTGTGTGTGTGTGTTAGCTCACCCTGCTTACATGTACACAGCACATAAAGCCTTCATGTCTCCTGTGAAGCCTCTACTTGTTCCCAAAAGGGGGGCCTGAGACCTGCAGAGGTCCCTCGGGAGGTTTCAGGGAAATCTACCTGAGCAGGATTCAGGAAGGACGGTCACGTTCAGCTCGCAGATAATGATTATTTTCATTTTCAGTGAATCTGCAGGTTCATTTCTCAGTTAAATGATTCGTTGTTTGGTCTGTAATGTGTCAGAAAATGGCATCTGAGCAGCAGCCCACAACTCCAAAAATATCTAATGATTCATCAAATAAAGCAAACAAAAGCTGCAAATCATCTCAATTAAAAAGCTTGAACTGTTTGATATTTCTTAATCGATTAAACAGTTAACTGATTGTCTCTTTTAACTCTCAACTTTCTCTCTCAAAACTCCACAAGTCCAGTTATTTTTCAGCAAATGGACCAGGTGTAGGTGTCATCACACGACTCAGGGTCCTCGAGGTCAAAAGATGGAGTCTGCAAATCTGGAGCGCTCTGATCAACCAAACTCCATTCAGAAAACCAGCATTTTTAAAGTTGCGTGCTTATCATCTTGTTAACAGACAATCAGACTTTTTACAAGCGATGGAGTTATTTCAGCATCATTTTATTTGTTTATTGGACTAAATCACAGCTAAATCTGTTTATCTGTGAGGAGACATTTACTAAATTTGACAAAAAGTGTAATCAGACGTCTGCCATGAGACTGAAATATTCCCTGTTTGATTTCAGCCTGTTCTGTCTGTGTAAACTGTCACTATCCAAAGCAAAGAAATAAAAAAAAAGTTGGACCTGAGTGATGTAATGACTCCTGAGCTGCAGAGGAGACGAGAACACACACTTTTATCTCCAAACATCAAACAGTCTCGCTCTCTAAATTTAAACCATGCTTCGCAAAATTCGCCACGCTTCCTTTAAGGTCGTAAAACTCTCTGAGCACCTGAAGGACCATGACTGTGCCCGATAACACGTACAGCACACACACACACACACACTATACGACAGTGTCCCGTGACAGACGATTCCCACGTTTGATTTTCTACAACATCCAACATTTCCTTCGACTTCTGAGCGTCCTTGAGCCGCGCTTTCCTACAGCAGAGTGAAAGTCAAACTGTTCAAACGTCACTGAAGTTCATTTACACTTCAAAAACTGCCCGTTTTGACTCTTGTTTCAATAAAATGAGAACTTTCTCACCAACATGCACTTTCAAAAGGACTTTTAAAAGAGGAAATAACATCTAATAAAAGCATCAAAGTGATTTCAGATGATTTCTATTATCAGTGAGCTGCTAAAATTAAAAGTGAAGAAGAAGACTTTGGAGAAGCTCTCGTCCTCTTGTGAGTGTGTGATCCAACCTGCTCCTGAAATATGCCTCTCTTAGCAGGCTAATCGTGCCCTCAGGTCAGTGTGTGTGTGTGTGTGTGTGTGTGTTTCCAGCGGTGGTGATTTATAGCGATCTGCGGCGTTCTTGGGTTTCAGCCTACAGAACTGTGTAATGGGTCTTAAACCGGCCGACACCCGATCGCCACGGATCATCTGCCGCCTGACAGGCATCCACCTCCTCTGACACACACACACACACACTCCCATCTTTCTCTCTCACAGTTTTCATACACAAACATCGTCCTTCTCACACTCACCGTCTTGTTCTAAGCTTTGCGTACATTAACACAGATTTCACACACTTTTCTCTCAGATGAAATGTTTGTCTGCATTTCATTCATTTATTCTCTCCGCAGAAAAACCTACAGAATTATTTAGAAAAATCTGTCATGTGAGTATTTTTTGTGTGTAATTCTGAGGAAAAAGTGCTTCTCAAGCTGACAGAATCACTTCGAAGATCTACTTTCTTTTGTCGATTAAATCACTTAAACTACAAATAGCAATCACGTCAGAAAGAACCAGACAATTACGATCCAGTTATCAAACAGCAGCTGGACCTTTGAGCGGCACAAACACAGACACACACTTTCAATAAGAGCTGAACCCGCCGCCTCTTTTATCAAAATGAAAAATATGTGCATAAGTGGTGCAGAGAGGTGAAGTCCAACCAACCAGAGACGCTCAAAGATTGAAAAGAGACGTCGGAAAGCTCACAGAAGGTTCAAACATCCTCTCATTTTGATTGCGAAACTGCAAAATTCAGACTTTTTTCAGAGGCGATGAAGAAGATGAGCTGCCACTTGGAGTCTGTATGCTTAAACAGGGTGTACAATAACGTGTGCTCATCATCTGAATGTCCATCTTCTGAATCTGCAGCTAAACTAATTACCCCTGCCTCTCTCTGACCCCCTGTGGCACCAAAAAAAAAAAAAAACACCGGAGGCTGATGAAACACATCAAAACCAGCTCTGTCACGTGTTTGCCAGGTTTGATACGCCAAGAAGGTTTAAGCCGCCGGAGGTTTTGTTTGTGTAATTCAACCAAACGTCTGATAACCCTCATGAGGAATCTGTTCGCACCGACCGGCCCCGCGCGTTGAAGCGTTTAGTTGAACTCTGGAGCGTTTTATGGATTTTGTTTGGTTCATTTGGGAAGATGAGAAGAACTTTTCAGCTCAGGTGGAACCAAAAGAAGTTTCATATCTCAGACACGTACCAGACGAACAAACGCCGGGCAGATGTCGAGTTTTTTAGACAGTTTCAAAACTTCAGCATGTACTTAAATAAACTTTTACCTCCATATGTCACCTTTTAATCTGGATGGCTGCACATATTTTGACCTGCAGATCAACACATCAGCACATCCTGAACAGCTGAGCGTATCTAAAGTCGTACCTGACTCGTGGTCCCGTATGCAGTAGTCTGGCGAGTCCTCAATGTACACCAGGTCGTTCTTGCTGGGTCGTTTGAAGTGTGTGTGCGCGGCGGTGAACCCGGTGCCGTACTGGTTGACGTTGCCACCTGCACAGCGCCGTTGTACCTCTTGCGGAGGTGGTCGCCGGTGCGTCTGAAGTCGGCCATGGCCAGCCAGCAGGTCCGAACGCTGCACGAGCCGCTGACGCCGTGACATTTACACTCCAGGGTCATGAAGCGCTTCACCGCCTGGAGAGGAGGGAGAGAAGATTGTGTGTTCAAGTTCAAGTTTTTCACTCTTCAAAATCTCAAAATCACAGCAGTTATAATACTGTAGTGATGAACTGTGCAACAGCAGTCACCAATACTGACTTTTTGATGCAAATAATCAACTAATGCTACAAAAACTTCAAGTAGCAGCTTAGATTTTGTTCAAAGACTGGTTGTAGAGGTTGACATCAATACTTTACACTTAAATCTTTAAGTTTGAATGTTTTATTTCTAAATATTAAAATTTTCACTCTGTCTCCCCAAATTCTCCCAAAAAAAGGGTGAAATCTGTGAATGTAAGAGAGTCATGTTCAGTGAAAGAAATAATATAAAATATCACAGTTTTCCCATTCTGTAATAATAATGCATCTACAAAAAATGTAGAAAATTGCATTTATTTATTTATTTTTCATTTTTGTTCTTACATTTTATTTTTCAGGCTTTTGACAAGGCAACATCAGCTCTTGAAGATTTCTCTTTTCTCCCCCAAAAAATAGCTTTTGAAAGATACGTCTGACCTCCACATCTGAAAATCACAAAGTGTTTTTTTCAACTTTCTACTTTTGATATTGTCTCTCTCAAAATAAATCTTACAGAGCCACTAAACTAATTAAAACACGGTCGTTCCTTCAGGTGTTCAGACGCCTCCTCACCTTCCTGCCGGCACGGTTGTTGTGCAGGTTCATGAGCGCCCGGGCGTCCCTCTCCTTCCTCTCCTTGGCGTCCACGAAGGTCTGGCTGAAGCTTATGGCGTAGTCCACGTGGTCGCTGCAGCCGCCCCAGTTGAAGGAGCCCTTGCCGTCCCGCCACGAGCCCTTCTTAGTGGGATCGCAGGAGCAGGAGTCCAGCTCGCCTTGGCTGCAGGCTCGAGCCAGCGTGTAGACCACGCCGGCTGAGGAGATGGCGTACATGAAGGCCACCTCGCGGCTGCCTGAGGGGAGGAAGTGTTGTCAGAATCTGATTTAATTAAAAACACATTACATTAAATTAAATCCTAGATGAATGAACGGAAGCATATTTTCATTGTGTTTCTCCTGAAAATGGAAGAAATTGGAAAAAATTATATTTAAAAAAGCAAACACCAACAAGCTGTACACCACAGATGTTTTAAATGTTCAAATCAAGATGTTCAAGATCAAGAAGTTTTCTCCAAATGCTGACCACGGTGTTATTGAGTGTTTCTATTCTTGTTCATATATTTTATAAAGCATTGTTCAGGGGGAATTTCATTACCAATGATTGCTGATGTAAATTGTTGTGCAGTGACAAGAAATCTTGAATGCTGCATTGAAAACAGTTTAGTCTTTTATACTGAAGTTTCTGAACTTGAGTCCAAAGCAGAGGCCTGATAATTAAATACAAGATGTGCAGCCTGCACTATGTAAAATTTAGGATTTTAACTGTTTAAACTTACAACTTAAACGATCTCGATTCTTTCTGAAGTGCCATGCAGACTTCACTACTTCACTGAAAACAGCTAAACCAGAACTGTAACAACAAAAATAACCTAAAATATCGAGGATTTAAATTCTTTCAGTAGTTGTTGAGATGTTTCACTTAAAACCACAAAGCTAGAGGAAAAGTCAGGAGCTGTAGTACTCATCCTCTGGGGAACACAAAGATCAATTTAATAGAAATCCACTAAACATTTGTTGAGATGTTTCAGTCTGGAGTGAAACACACAGCAAACACACAGATCTTCACCCTGAGGCTCACACCGCTCTCTTTCTACATCCTGAACTTTTAAGGATTTGAACAATCGGCACAGTCGCTTCTCTACATCAGACTCTGCTGACGTGAGATGCAAATCAAACGTGACAGTTTTATCTCTTATCCATCTCGGATCTGGCGTTTCCCAACACGGCAGAGCTGAGCCTCGACAAACAGACGGACCCTTCAAATGTTTGGCCACCGCTGCTACCTGCATGAACCATGTTTGTTGTCGTCTGCCGGGAGCTTTTATTTCACGCGAGGCATGAAATGAAAAACGCTTCATCTACCTCCAAGATGGATAAACAGCTAACGTTTACCAGCAGCGCCCCGATAGAGAGGCCTTATCTGCCTCCACATGTAACTGATGAGATCTGAGGGAGATCAAAGGCTGAGGCAAGGCAAGGAAAGGGTGTGTGTGTGTGTGTGTGTGTGTGTGTTTCACCTCTGCCACAAAGTTAAGACAAAGTTACGCAACTTCTGGTTATTGCTTTTCATTAGCGACAAACTCATCAGTGTTTTTATGTATTTATACCTTGTTTTATCTATAAAAAGAAAATCAGAAATGCAATATCTAATCATCATAATCCAGACGAGAGAGGAGAAGAGTTGTTAAAAAAATGTTCACACACTTTGATTTATCGCACACTCAGAGCGAGAAGATTTGCAGGCAGCATTAAATCTCTTTGTGTGCAGTCTGACAGGCACAACCCGGGGCAAAAATAGCCCAGCTACATCTAATCGGTGGAGCTTGACGGAGACGCACAGCGACCCGAGAGGAATACCTGTAGACAGAATTCAGGGCCAGGAAAACAACTGCAAGCACATTTATCAGGGAAAACACACTAAATGTATATTCTCATTTACAGCTAAAAGTGTGTAAATACAGTACTTTCTAAAAGACATTACAATCAGTCAAATGACAGTATTGATTTTAGTAAAGACGTGAACTTACTACAATTACTCATTATTACATACTTTTGTTATCCTGTGGTTTGCCTTTGGTTGGAGGACAAGTTGCTTCAAAATGGAGACCAAAGTTCATCCTTGTGAAAAACTACTCAAACAGGATAAAAGATAAAACAAGAGGGAAAAGCTGCAAATCTTTACTTTAGAGAACTTTGAACCTACAAAAATTTAACATTTTCATCTGATATATTAGTATAAAGGATGACTCCAGTCTTTAAATTTAATTTTTCTGCTGATCAACTAACTATTTTAATTTCTGTGCATATTAATGCACCTCAGAGCTTTTTTATTGCATCAAAGTGTCTCCATTGCACCAAAAAGTAAAGACAAGAGTTAACATCGAGTGTCCGACTCATAATATACTTTATTAATTCTCTGACCAGGTTGTTTGCAAGGTTTATAAGATGAAATTTTAATATAACGACTACAGATTATCTTCAAAGTAAGATCTTCATCAGTATTGAAACTCAGGTACTGTATTAAAAAAAACTACAGATGACACCCAGCAAACACACACACACACATATATTAAGTGATATCTGTGTGTGTGTGTGTGTGTGTGTTCCAGTCCAGCGGCTAAGTTGAGCGTGCCTAACGAGGTTAATGAGGAGAACGCTGAGAGAACACGACACCAGAGAGGGAAAACTCCTGTGTAATTGTTTGAAATTAGCCCGCTGACATTGATAATAAGGAGCTTCTGATGGGGGGAGTGGGTGGGGAGGGTGGCTGGGGGTGGGGGGTAGAGTGGGTGGCTGTGGGTGGGGGGAGTGGGTGGCTGTGGGGTGGGGGGGGCCTCGATGTGCCGTGGGGGGCGTGATAATGCTGTGTGACACGGCCGGGGCCCGGCTGGGAGGTCCCAAATACCACACGGCTGATTAGAGGCCCCGACATGAAACGGACTAAGTCGAAGGATCCGCCTCGAGGGTTAAATCACGGGGCATGGGAGAGGATCATCAGGCCGCCGGGTCCTGATGATCCTCCAGTGGCAATAAAAAAAAAAAAAAAGAAGAAGAAGATGATGACTTGTTGGAGCACGTCCTCACAGGAGATACTCTCTGATTTTAGCTCATGTCTGATCTGACAGGACGCTTCTGTCCGGAGCTCACGTCTGTCACAGGCCTCTCATTGCTGCTCATTAATCATTTCAAGCCCTCACGCTGCTAATCACACTAATTACTGCATGTGGGGAGTCATTTGTCACGCTCTTCATAACATTTATTTTCCACTGCACCCCCACCAACCCCTGAAAAAAGAAAAAATGATGTGACTGTGTCTTCTCCCGATTTGGAAAAGCTCAATAAATCAGGACTCTTCTTCTGCGAACGACCAGACGAGATAAAAAGAGCTGAGGACCCAACAAGGATCCTGAAAGTGGAGGGATTACGTCTATTTGGAAAGAGCCTAAATTTCTACCATTTTTCATTTAAAGGGGCTGAGTGGAGAGTGATGGCCAGCTGAGACAGTAGCTGAAGTGGATCCAACATAAACATTATCACCATTATGATGTAAAGTTTTTCATTAGTTACTGATACCACTGATAGTGAACTAATAAACCATGAAAACCTGCAACTAATTAATTATGTTATAGAATAATCTGTGGACTATTTCTTTTTTTAATCCAAATAAATAAATTGCCTCATGTTTAAAATGAAAACAGTGACCATGACGGTTGTCATCAAAGTCCAAGGTGACGTCTTCAGCAGTTCAAAACTCAAAGATGTTCAATTAAAATGATATAAAACAGAGAAAAGTAGAAGATCCTTACTTACATTATCTTTGCTTTACATGATTTATTAGCTATCAAAAGTGTTTCAGCTTATTCTTTATTCCACTGATGAATCTTTTCAGCACACTTGATGTCATAATATTGCTGTAATAAAGTGCACTGAGTGGCATGTTAGCCCCCCCCCCAAACACCACCAGACAAACCAGTCGGCTGCACCGGTGTGATAAATGCACAACTGTAAAGTGAGACTCGGTGGGGAAGGTGATCCGACCTCCGTGGGAAAAACGAACATATCTGCAAGGAAACTATCTGTTTTCCAGAAAGCCTCAGCGTGGCAGTAAGTCCACCAAACACTTTAAAAACCAACAGACAGTTCAGGCTGAATTGAGGCGTACATTCGAACATGCAGACAGATGGATGTGCTCCAACACACACGATCACGCAGGGATTCGGTTCCTGAAGATGCCGGCAGCACACAATGACCTGAAACACGACCCGGCGCGCTGTATACTGTTGCAGGCGATGTAACTTTCTATTCTTAGTCGTGCTGAGTTTGAGGCACCTGACGGGCCCCGAAGGCATCACATCATGAATAAGATGCTTTATACACACTTTCTGTACCTCTTATATGATTTACTGCACTGTGGACGAACATAATGTGGCTATAATTATCACATAATTACCTCAATACTGATGGGCTGATTACTTTTAAGAGGTAATTCAAAGTCACGTTAGGATGTTACGCTCATGACATGGAGTCAAATGACCGTCAGTGATCGCCCACAAAGAATTCATATAATTTTCTAATATATGTTTACATTTTATTATATGTAATTTACAGATACCAACTGTAAACTGTAATATCTCAACATAAGAACATGATGATGGTAAGACCACAGAGACACCATAAGTGATGATCTGCTTTAATTTAATTAATCTGATCTAATCCATGGAGACAGCAGGTGTTTAAGGTGGACGGGAGATTATTTGACTAAAATCTAACATATCCCTCAATGATCTACATCCTCTAAATCTATCAGACCTGCTGACCTTTAATTTTTCTCCGGCCTGTCTGACTGAGGGATTGGAGGTCAAGTAGGTCAAAGACACTTCAGCAGTCTCGCTGGATATTAAACTATATGTCCCAAATTTTCAGGCACAATTCCCCCCCTTTCCACTCACTTCGTAGCAGCAGGCGTCCGAACAGGTTGTGGTCTCTGGCCGTGGTGTTGCAGTTCCAGCGGTGGTTGCGGAACTGGTGCTGGCACTCGGAGATCCAGTCCTTCATCCCGGCCCCGATGGCCTGCATCACTTTGGGGTGCTGGCGGCAGAGCTGGCGCTGCTTGTTCATCAGACCGGGGATGTTGTCGCACATCACCTGGGAGCCCAGGGTGCCCCATGTACCTGCAGAGGACAGACAGAGACCTGTGAAGATCTGGGAAAATGTTCGCAAAATGGAGAACAAGTGTGTGCAAAAACAACTGGACAGACGGAGAATGACAGACTAGAACACAAGATTTGGTCACTGAGTTGCACCTATTTTATCAAGAAAAGTGCAAATAATTCAATATATGCTGCACTTCCATGGTAGCTGCAGCACAGAAGAGACATTAAAGCTTTTTAGGGTAGTTGAACACGTCATTTCTGGAAAAATAGAGAATGAATTAACAAAGCAAAAGAGGTGAAACTTCCCTCCACACGCCCATGTACCTGCAGAACAAGGTGATGAAAGAATTGCTGGCTGCAGGGATTTTCCTGACCGATTAAGAGAAAGAAAGACCAGAGCAGCAAAAAAAAGGGAGAATTATCTGTCCAAACAGCATCTCAGTGTCACAGTGTGAAGTTTGGAATTTGGAAACATAACCTTTGCAAATACTCATTAAAAAGGTTGAAGAGAAAGACAGCAAATAAAGAGAAATTAAAATTATATCGAATGACTTTATCCAGGAAAACTTATCTGTACAAATATTCACTCAAGTTTTCAGCATTAAAAAAAAAAAACAGTTTTAAAAACCACAGAGGGAGTTCAGTCACTCAATCCCTGCAAAAAAAAGGTGATTAACAGAAGAAAAAGGAAGTTATGAAAGAGTTTTGAAGGTAATTTAGGCGACTTAACACGTTTTTATTAATAATCAAACGGAGGAGGGAAACAAAACCGATCACATAAACTTTTTTTTTTTTTGCTGCCAACAGATTGATTAAAGAACGATTTGGAGCGCATTTTACGCAAAGTGCCATTTAAAAAACAAAGCCATGCATTCAACATGTGGGCTTTTTCTAACTTCATTTAAGTAAAGATGTTGAAGAAAACATGCAGATCACTCACCACCAGGACGCATCGACCTCGGCCGTCAGCCAGCAGATTGCTACAGACAAATAAAAACATACTCCGCTTGGCAATAAGTTCATATTAACCAAGACGTCGGTCCTTTACGGGTCTGGACGGAGCATTTCCACGGATGCGAGAGAAATATAAAACATTAGAGACGTCAGATCAATCTCCTAATCAAGCTTGGATTAAAAAGATACCATCAGGCGGAGGACGGAGGTTTTGCGCGTAAAAAAGCCATGAGGGGGGGCAAAGCGCTTCTGAGGGGGAGAAAGAAAAAAAAAAAGAGTCTAATAGTCCGGCAAATATTTTCAGTGATGATGAGCTATCAGGTTTAAATTGCTTTACACGAGGGGTGGGCAGAGTCCCGTCTCAGGAATGAGGTGAAGAAATGAGATGTCTGAGAGTATCTGTTCAGGCTGGTTTGACAGCAGACAGGCTTGGCCCGCGTCCAGAGCGCAGCGCGGAGATGTGGTCCACGCTGCTGATGGGCTGCGACGCGTTCAGGGCAGGAGCAGGAGGAGGAGGAGGAGAGGAGGAGGCAGCCAGTGTCAGTGACCAGAAAAAAGAAACACAAACCCACTTACATTCAGTTTCAGGGGAGAAAATGGGGCAGAAAATAAAGATGGAGATGTGGATGTGACTTTTACGCACAGATTTTTTCTTTTGCGCAGAAGGTTCCATCTCTAAGACTTTTATAAAGACTGATTTTTATTTAGTGAAATGCCAGAATAGACTGTGTGCCTTCTAAATAGTTTATAATAATTTATTTTGTGCATATTCACCAACTCTTCTGCTTCTGAAATTGCGCACACGATTTGGGTTTACTCTGTAGGTGGGAGAAATACCTCACTGTCGCACAGGTGCCAAATACTTCTGATCCCCAAAGCATGACGCATTGTTATTTTACAGCCTTATACAAACCATCAGTCAGCCCAACTAATAACTCAGGAATGATGGTTTAAAAAAGAAAAAAAAAAAGGGGGAAGAGAAATTAGGCGTTGATTCTCCCAAACCAGCACCTAAAGGTGATGTGTCCATTTCCATTGGATTATCTATCGCAGTCTTTTTGAAGTCTCTCAGGGAAATCTGCACCACTGTCACAGGGTATTTCCTCCATCTTTGATCTGGTCCGGGTGGATCTGGAGGTCCGGATACCCTGACCAGATGAGATTAATGGGCAAATTGGATTTTTTCACATGATCCCCGTGGAAGAAAACCATAAAACAACAAGGAGATTTAAAGCCCTCTCTCTCTCTGTGCTCCTCTCAGACCATTGAACAGGACTTTGTTGTTGCAGCAGCAGTAGTTGTAATAAGTCTGTAATATAAATCCAGTTTAATTGGAGTAACTCGTTCAGTGCCAAACCAAATCGCATTAAATCCGCTGACTGTCTCAGTCTGTTTTATCGAGAGAAAGACAGAAAAAAAGGGATTTTCTGACCTTTGAACATCACCATCAGGTCATGTCCTCACTGACTCCTTCACCTGATGCACGGTGAAGTGTGAAGGACAGAAAGTCATCTGAGCTGATAACTTCAGTCAAGACTCTTTAACAATTTATCATCCTGAGTTTCTACGTGTGGATTTAAACACATTTCCTCAACTTTTGACAGATAAACTGTTGAGTGGTTGATCAACAAGATACTTTTAATGGCTTAAAAAAACAAAAATAAACATCTTTTTTTGGGGGAATCTGGCTTGTTGGACTTCTTTCAGAGTTTGATGGCGGGACTAATAATCAGTTTGTGGGTCAAGTGTAGAGGTGGAGTCAGGAGGCATCTAGCTTAGCTTAGAATAAAGACTGGAAGCAGAGGGAAATAGCTAGCCTGGTTCTCTCCAATAATAAAAAATGCATAATCCCATAAAATTAGAAATGTGTTGTTGCTCTGTTTCTGTTTGTGTAAAGATTAAACAAAAAGGATAGAAAAAAAGTGTTTAAAAGTTTAAAGAGCTTTACAGGTGCAACAACCAAGTGAGCTGCTTCCCAGTGTTTCCAGTTTTTAAGGGAAACTACACTAATCACCTCCAAGATCCTGATACATATTCAAGACACACACACACACACACACACACACACACACACACACACACACACACAGAGGATTTCACGCTTCTCACTCGGGGAAAGAAAGAACAATCATGTTTCCAAAAATGTTGAAGTCCCTTAGGACTACAACATCCAGGCCCAAAAATGATTATATACACACGCAAACACGTCATTAACTAGATCACAATCCGATTTTATTTTATTTTTTTTTAACATTCACTTAAAACAGAAAACAAGATTATGATTACAATCTTAACTTTTGTTCCTCGTGAGAAACTTTAATTTTTACATGAAGCCTTAAAACATAAATAACCCTGAAAAGAACTAAAGTAAAAGACAAGTCAGAATAAAGTGGAGAACAAAAATAAAAATGACTTGTCAAACACTGTCCAACAACAAATAATGTAATAATAACAATAATACCAATAATCCAATTTATCAGCTCTGGTTATCAAAAACAAAATATGAACTGTTTGACACGACCGCCCTGGTGTTTAGCAGATGTTTCTGTACATCTGCAGGTGAACTCTGGCGGCTCTGCAGAGGAGGAAGAGGACGGCGGCTCCGAGCGCGCCCAGAGCGACTCTGCTGAGGGACCCCATCCTCCCATTGTCGTGGGAACCTGGTCGAGGAAGCCGACAGCCATCTCTGGCCTCGTCCATCTGAGGGAGGAGGAGAGATTCACATGAGAAACCGGCCGAATCCTGCGGTCGGAGCAGCGTGACCTCATGCAGGAAGTAAAAGGTTTGCAGGTCATTTTTGACTTAATCCAGTCTGGATTATGGCAGTTTACCGGTCAGACAGTTTCAGGCCGGTTAAACCGACAGGGTGGGAAATATCGGCTCAGCTACTGTTGGGCGGGAATCAAACGGAGACCAGCTCATTTTGAGGATGAAGGCACGTCTGGTCCCATCGCACCACCGCAGTGTGACTCGCAAAAACCTGAGTCACCAAAACTTCCTGTGCCAAATCCTGGAGGATTCATCAGCCAAGTGGAAGAGTCGGGTCTTGGTCACGGCCAAGTCACGGAGGAACAACGCTGCTCATAAACACTCAAGTCAGAGGGTGACGCGGTGTCACACTGAAGCTTTGTCATGTGAGAAAGTCTGAAGAGTTCAAGTTCAGCTTCCTTCTGGTAAATGTGACTTGGGAACTTGTGGTTTTGGCAATGAATTCAGTTTTCCACAACGTCCTGAATTCTGACATAACCGACGAGGAAATTCTTGTACTAAGTGCCAGGAAGGCGTTATTCCCACAGGATGTGAGATCAAAAGATATTAATGAGAATATTTGTTTTAAAAATTTCAATCTCATCCAATCCAAACACACTGACTGCGTGACTTCCTCGCTTAGTCTCTACAGATGGTTGTTGCTTGAAACTCAGTGATTGCACTAAAAGTCGACATTTTAGGAATTCAAAACTAATTTTCCAACCTGTGCTGTGTTTTGGATGAATAACTTCCCACCTGCTGGAATATAAAGTCATCATTTCAACAGCTCATCAATAGAGGGCTACGACTCGGGGACCACCATTTTTAAAGGCAATGACGTGAATAAAAAACAGTATCATCAGGTGTCCGTGGGGCAGCCGGGCTCTGCCGTTCTTCTTGTTTGTTATCAGGGAGAAGAACAGTGTTTTGGGGAATTACAGTACGCACTGTTGCAATAATTGACGCAGAGCCTGAAGAGTCCTGCATGAGGGAAAGCAGAGTTCACACCTGGCAGGTCGGTCACAGTCAAACTACCAACAACCAGCTGGAGGCTGCTGCTCCGTCTGTTCACATTCCTGGAGGTAAATCAGGGGTTTTCAAACTACGTCGGCCGAGTCATCACAAGGAATCTTTATTTGGTTCAATGACAGCACCTAATGTTCCCGAGCAGCAGTTTTAAAAGCTTCAAAACAACCTGAAAAACACACTTTAGGACAAAAAGTACCCTGTGGGGCAACTAGAGAGGCTTTTAGTGGTTCCTTGTTTGTTTGTCTTGTGTACACGGGTGCACATCGGTGATAGAGTCCCACCACTGTTCCACTTCACGGTAACGCATGAAGATATATGCAGCAATGCGCCAACAAAGGCAGGAGAGAAGAAGAAAAAGACTGCGGGAGAACACAGGTTAAAAAAAATGCTCAAGAAATAAATAAAAACTTCACAAATGTTTCACAAAGAAGGAGGAGGATTTAGGACGACTGCTAGACCTCAGAGATACAGACGATGTGTTTAAGGAAGCTCGGAGCTGTTTCGGCTGACATGGTTCTTATTTACACATCAAGCAGACGTGCAGCAACATCATCTTTGACCCCCCCCCCCTTGGTGAATGTGCTGTACTGTACCTGGTGATGAATCCCTGCAGGGTCATTACACAAAGTCATTTAATCCGATGTTAACATGTAATTATTGATTGCACTGCTCTCACGTTTACACATTTATCCTCACTGTGGAAATTATATATATTTTCTGAAGCTGTGCTAGAGGCTGGTTGATAAAAGACAGTTAAAGACTTAATAAGTTTCTAAAAGTTGATTTTTTTTTTCCCCATTTGGTTTCATCTTCCTGCAGGTTTATCAAAGCCAACACTAGATGGCAGTGACGAGCTCCATCTCCATTCACATTGCAGGTTCTAGTTTACTTCTTAATGCTTTTTCTTTAAGTTACTGCAGGAAAAAATAGGAGGTTTGATTTCAAAGCAGCACCAAAGCGTGTGATTAAGCTTGTGTAAAGAGTATGTGTGTGTGATTCAAGAGAGAGAGGGAGATCTTACACACATAAAGTTAGATTCAGTTTGTTTATGGTGTGTGGAGCCCTTCCTCCCCGGGCTCGGAGCCAGCGGGTCCAAATGGGCTCCATTGGCCATCAGATTTCCTGTCTGACACAACCGAGGAACCCCCCCCTACACCCGCCGCTACCAACGCTATCAACACACACACACAAATATCTACCTTCACTATCAACACACTCACACACCTCCATCTGCCGCTAACCCGCCTCCTTCCCCACCTCCACCCATCTTCTTTTCTCCCCACTTAAACTCCCTCACCCCGCCAACCTGCGTCCTCTCCTCGCTTTCCTTCTGCCCCCCTCCCACCGCCCACCCTCGCCTTCCCATCAGCCCCCCTCCATCCCTCTGCCTCATCGTCTGTGTGCTGACAGGTCGATGTCACAGTGGTGCTGACTTATGGGCTGTGAGGATTCTGCCCTGTCAGGAACGACTCTCTCCTCTCTCACACACACACACACACACACACACACACACACACACACACACACACACACACACACACACACACACACACACACACACAGAGTCAGGTGCACACACACACGCGAGCACTCCCGCACATACCTGTTGGAGCTCGTCGTCAGATTTCATACGCCAACATCTGACACACACCATGTTCTGTTCCTGTTGCTTTTAATCCTCGGTGCTTAGAGGAAAGCTCTCAGAAAAAAACTGTCAACAGTGTGAGAAAGGAATTTAGATTGACTTGTATGAAATGTGAATGCGCTTCAGACCGAATGATATAACTATAATCTATAATACTATAATCAACTCATCACATATATGTCAGAGTCAGTGTTAACAATGCAAACATTAATGATAGTACATGAATATTTTACAAGCTGTATTTTTATATATATATTCACTTTTCTCATTTCAAAATGACTTTTTTTAAAACTTTTGTTGTGTCTTTAGTTAAGAGTTACTACATATATTGAATTTCCACTGATGAACATTTTTATTCAGGTGTAAAATATCCTGCCTGAGGACGTCTTTCTCACCACTTTCACCTTAAATAGAGGTCTGCAGAAAAGGCTGCGGCATTGTGACACCTGCTGTTTAATTTTAACAATCACTGCAAAGCATGGAAAAGTACATTTAAACTGTAATGAGTGTAAAACTAGTGGGATTATATTTCATTGCAGTGCCTGAAAGAACAAACATGATGATGATGATGATGTGGTTTGTGCTTCTTATGATATTTTTAGGTAAAATCAGAGCTTCAAAACAAAGAAAAGTAGAGCTCAGCAATGTATGCATGTGTGTGTGTTGACCTGGCATAGCAGATTGCGGAGGCAGGTGACTTCCTTCTGCAGATCTTTCGTCTGGACGACAAGCTGGTTGCAGACAGCCTGAGCCTCTTTCTTAGGGTCCAGTGAAAAGACCAGCTACATGGAGGACCAGTAAGACAGAGACCAAGTTCTGGTTTATAAATTTAGCTGGATGGTGAGACCGAGGAAGCAACAAAAATGAGCAGACAGAGGATGCGCTCATAAAATCACCTGGCCTCATCGTGGCCTATAATTCAAGATAAGGGCTGTCATATAGTTCACACATTTGGCCACTGAACTGTACCACACATGCTTCTGTCATCCAAGTGTCGACAAGTTAGAATAAACTGGCAGCGAATGTGTCAACACCTGAGAGGTAAACCCCATAACGAGTGCATCAGTAAAGGTGAAACGTACCTGAGAGGCCTTACGGGGAAAACGGCTGATGACGTCCTGAATCGTCTCTGTCAGGTAACAACACTGCTGCCTCACGCTGATCAGGAAGTTATGCAGATCCTCACTCCTGCAAAACATGAGCAAATTATGGACTGATTGAAACATACAAACACAAATTAAATTAATATTTATTCACTATGTATTGTTAAAAGAAAATCTACCATTTTCATTTATCATTACATATGTTTAGATAATCAAAAGAAAATTCACTGTTATGATTGATCATTGAAGGCATTTATCAAGAAAAAAAAAGGCAAATGTTTACGGTTTCCAGCTTTTCAAATGTGATGATTTGCTGCTTTTTGTGATTTATATCATTGTAGACTGATTATCTCTGAGGTTTAGACTGATGGTTCTGACAAAACAAGTAAGTGAAGGTGTCACCTCGGGCCCTGTGAACTTGTGAGGGTCATTTTTCACTATTTCCCGACATCTTAAACTAAACAACAATTGAGAAGTTAAACTCTAAAATAAACCACAGATAACAATGGCGGACAACGGATATAATCGTTATTTGCATTACTATTTTTTTGCAACCACAATGCATAAAGCACAGTTTTTCATTTTTTTTATTACAATTTCAATCTCAGTCTCTAAAATACGCTGTAATTTAGATAACAGATAAGCCTGCAGAAACATATAAATGCGACACAACTGCCTTTTTATACACACACACAATGCTGCTGGAGCTTAAAAGCTGAGGTCAGTAGGTTTACCTTCTTAAAAAGCGAGCTCTGAGAAGACGTCCACATAAAAAACAAGGCAAGACCTGCTGAAGATGCCCAGCGCTGACAGGGCAGACAGATTGATAGTTTGGACCAAACTTTTTGTTAACATTCTCCATGCATTTTCCTGGAGACCACCTTGCTAAACTCTAGAGAGCAGGTGGCCGAGCCTTCTCCCCACCTCTTCACCACGCTAACCCGCGCTGTCATCCCTCCCTGAAAACATCCACCTCGAATGATTAGTTATTTATATTCATCAACCTCTCCGTCCCTATCTCCCCATCCCCTGGTCCTGTGGGATATTGATAGCGCTTATCTTAATGGTACATTTCCCTCGGTGAGGGGACTGTGCAGCCAGCCGTCCCAGCCCTCCTCACACTCTGTCAGAGGGGCGAGTAAACACTGTCAGTCAGCCGGTGCTGCACCCTCACCTCCCTTCTGCAGGCTGTTAGTTTATCTAGGCAGCAGAGAGTAATGATGGGCCCCCAGTGGGAAGACCGCTGAAAGGATTGGAGATGTAAAGGACGTTATGTTACGTGGGAATGCTGATAGAGGAGCGTGCCGCTTTTGTTGTGAATTTTATTTTTCCAGGGAAAGTCAATTGAGCGTACCAGCAGAAACCGAGAAGAGCCCTGCTGAGTGGAAGCTGCTGAGAGGAGAGTGATGTACATCTACTTTCTACTTCAGCTTCACACCGCCACAGTAATCAATGTCCAAATCAATATTCACTGTCACTTCTAAACTTTACCTCTTTGGTGTACCACAGCTTTTTCTTGCACACCGGCACATTTCTCACAAGCTGCACTCTTTCCTGTCCTCTACATATCAGGTTCTATGGGTGACTTATTAGCCGTAAATAAATAAACTCCATTTCCCAGAGGGCACGATGTGTGACACTCACCTGGTTCCTGTCCTCACCTGCCTGCTTTTCTCTGTCAGCAGGTTGTCTAAGTAACAAGCACGGTGATGCAGAGGTGCGACACGTTTAATATTCTCCCTGAAGCTTCAAAACACCTGAATGGTTTTTGTGACAGCTCTATCGAAAGTCCAATGCTTTTTTTTTTTTAGTAATGAAACGGTGTAATGTGCCTTGATATCTTGTAAGTCTGTGACAAGGGAATTTATCGTCCACTAAAAACACATAACTCATTAGTTAAAATGCAAACTCAGTGGACTGGCAAAGCATCCTTGCGGTCTTTTAACACTTGCTCTGATTCAGGAGCACCTACTAGTTCTTCCACTGCCCACAATATCTCCAGTCGAGGTGAGCATCTCTCCTCCAGTAGCAGAGGCAAGGCCATGAGGCTTCTTCCTGAGTTGTCTAATAGTTTGCCAGAATGTCTTTACCAGCCAGAGGTACTTCTTAAGGCCTCCCCAAACTGTTTAATTTGCTTTTACAACCCCAGTTACTGCATTCCTTTTGGCCTTTTATTATCTGTCTGTTGATTCAGAGGTCACACTGACCCCAGAATTACAATCCAAACCTTCCCTGAGATTGAGGGAAAAATGCAGCAGCCCTGTGTTAACTCTTTGGGCTTAATCTGATCAAAATTCACAGGTACAGAAGCCACCATTGGGTTAAGTGGTATTTAACTATGAAAAGACAGATGTGCAAACATGAATGAAGGTTTCAGTATCTGCACATTTCAGTTCATTAAAGTCAAATAAGGATTTAATAATTTCTGCAACATGTACAACTGCTAACCTTTTTCTGTTGTTTTCTTCAAAGTTCCTTGATGTTTTTAAGACTCATTTTCTACCTTTTTCCATTTTTTTTTGTGAAATTAAGATTTCCATCCTTCTCATCAACCTTCTCCTCTCCCTATTGGACTGTCTCTCATCCGGCAGGCGAGGGCGGGTTGAAGCTGGCGAGCCCAGTTCTGCTGAGGATTCATGAAGTGATGGGGTGCGGTGCGACGGCTCTGTTTGGCCCCCGCCGCTGGCTCTCCTCTGCTCATTGCAACCTCCCATCGCCTCTCACCTTACAAATCATTACAGCTCCGCTTAAACCATTAGGGCCTGGCTCAGGGCTCGGCTACGGAGATGAGGAGGTGGGGGAGGGCGGGGGGTGCGGAGCTGGACAGTGGGATGCTCATGAGGTTGATGGACGACTTCCAGTGGAGGGGGACAGATGGAGCATTACGGGGAGATGGAGGAGGGCTGGATGTGGGGGAGGGTTTGAGGTGTGTGGCTGACAAGTGTTTAAATTTTTTGCTACTACAGTCAGCCTCGTTTTTGCCGTTGTGCAGTTTTTGTGGAGCACTTTTTTGGCAACTGACAGCTTTTCAGACATTAGTAGCAGACTGAAACAAACAAAGATTATCAGATATTGTAAAGACTTTCAAACATCCTCTCACACCCACCACAATCTACAATGATTTTTGGAATATTTGTACTCTGCTACAGATGGGAAAGTGCAGAAAATGAGGCCTCTGATCAGAATATTAGACATTTAAATCTCATAATCCTTCCTGAAAAGTAAAGTAAAGCTCAAACGAACTCACAGCTCTTCCTCGAGCACTCTGAGAGCTGTCTGAAAATCCTTCATTTGGGATACTCTCCTGTTGGACATTAAGATGTGGTAACCTACCCGCTGTATGTCTCTCCCAGTTGGCTGATGGTGTCCAGGTCCACTTTGTCCAGGTGCATCTGCTGCACCGCACTCAGCACCTTCTCCTGGTCCACCGGGTCTGTGATACCAATCTGATTATTGAAAAAAAAAAAAAAAAAAAAAGGAGATATGTCTTTCTTGTTGATTCAAATCTCTCTGCTTATATGTTCAGAAAGATCATCAAACATCAAAGCATTTTTATTCTTGTAAAATTACAACAAATGAAAAAATCCTTTATTTTTCATGTCTAAAAAACTTCTAACATTATTTAACATTAAGTTCTGTAAGTTATTCTAAATGAAACATATCTTTATAATAATGACCAGAAACGTGAAATGAACATCAGCTGCACTAATTTTTGGTTAATGTCAAATATGTGATCTATCCAAATCTGCAGAAATATTGTTAATAGAAAGAACGATGGTAGAGTTTGATGCTGACACAGGTTATCAGTTGAATATCTCAACATCTTCTCTCTACTGAACTTGAGGCCTTAAACAACCGTAACATCAGCAGTTACCTTCGCCTGTTTCTGGGTCACCCTGAAGGATGACGGTGAGTAATAGAGCTGACAGACAAACAGATGTTAAAGCCATCCTCTACCTTCTGCAGGTCCTCCTTGTCCATGGTCAACAGGTAGCTCCAGGTGATGTCATTTTCCTAAGTGTGAGTGTGAAAAGAAAAAACAAGTAAGAAAGAGAGAAACATCACTCATCATTTACCGAATCAAAACTTATCCAGCTGCTCCTGAAACAGATGTACCTGCATGAATCTTTTCCATACAGTGACAAGAATCTACCTGCACCCATCAAACCCAGTCCTCACTTATCACATGGGGCCTAAAACTTGAGCTGACCCTCGGTTTAATTCGGGCCAAGCCGACTCAGAACACTAGATCCACTGTGAAGCACCACATAAAATATGTAAACTAGTCATCTCGTGACTTGTTCCCAAGCACGTAAATGCCACTCTGTTAATAATGCAGCTGTGCTCAACATGTTCTGGATCACTGTATCTCACCCACAGATGTAATACTGCATTGTTCTGTGTGTAACAGCATGTTATCTCTACTCGCTATCTTGGCATCAGTGAGACAAGACAGAAATCTCTCACATCAGAAGAAAAAAAAAAGTACTATGCATATAAATCTATGTATATTTGAGAAAAAAATACATGCAACTGGTACTTACAGTCATGATGTCAGTGAGGTAGCCAAGATCGAGGCCGTGTAGGAGGAGCTCAAGGTCATCAAGCTTGGTTACACTGAGGAGGGCAGAGTTCACCTATTATTGACTTATCCAAAGAAATACATATACACATATGAGCATAGTGGGATTAAAAGTGCATTAAAATGGTGTCAATAAAGACTTTCTGAGTAGTACATGTTTGTAAAAATGCACATTTGTTCAAAAGCTGAGCAGCAGCATACTGTAAAGGAAGGTCATCCTTTAAGTGTAAGGTTTGATTTAAAACCTCACAGCAAAAACTGTTCCACTGAAGAGACCTTTAGCAAATGAGCTACATCCCCTCCAGCTCTGGTATTCCTAAATCGAAGCTTTTGACCTCCCTGGAGAAGCGATCGGCCAAATGGAAACATCTCTTTCTCCTGTGAGGATCAAGTGGGTGCAGCCAAAGCGTCACTGAGTTCAGACACATCAGAGTAACCGCAGTGTACACGCCGCTTTGGTTTGACTGTTGACATGACGGGTTTTTTACGAACAAACGTCTCTTCTCACGATGTTCAAAATATGTGACGTGTTATTTTGGTTTTAATGTCTTTGTATCTGACACGAGAGAAAGGCAGCTCAAGTGTTTACAGGCTGTAATTCCTGGTGCCAGACATGATGATGTTTCTAGATGATGATAATTGCCCAGCCGTGCCTGAACGGACTAAACACTCACGCAAAAAGTTTATTATTGTTTATGTCTGGTTCAACAATGGTTCAACAATGGTTCAACAACACCTGCTGCACAGGCACCGGTCCGCAGAAGATCCAACAGGGGGCGACAGGCACTGCAGTGACTGGTGGGAAACTGCTTCGACAACAGTGGAGCAGATGGGTGTAAAACAAAACTGAAGGATCAAAACTGAAGTGTAATCTTTAGTGGAGGAATTGTGATTCTGTTTTTTGCAGAGAAGGTTAATTTCTGAGTACATGTTGTCTTTGCCTGCTGCTCCGCTTTCCATTAACTTTATGCAGATTCACACTTAAGTAACTTCTTCAGCATTTCTGACGCACAAATGATTGAAATGACTGTTCTAGGGCAGGTTTGACTTAATCTGTCAATCTTTGGGCCACCTGGTTTGAATTAACATAACAATGGCAGTCCTGCATATCCAGTATCTCCAACTCTAGATTCAGGAACAGAATCACACAACAAGAACAGGAAAACAAAGGGAATTATCATAAATGCCTTATGTCTGTGAAGACGGCACGGTAATAAGAACCTCAAGCAAGCTCTTAGAAAATATAAAGGCCTTACTAAACCTGATCAGCATATCAAACATTAAATGGACATCTGCCATGTGTGTCTTCTGTCTCATGACCAACTACGCCTGCCCCACAATCATTGATGATTTCAATAATCAGTCAAGAAGTCCCTGAATTGACTTGTATTGTTTCAGACTAATGACTGGACCTTTTTTTTTGCCTCCATCACTGTACACAGTGTAATGCAACAACATGGCAGGTAGTAGGATCTTTAAAAACTGAGTCTTATCTGAAATGGAAAACAGAGAAGACGCTGGTACAAATTCCTCAGAAACTAGAGGAGGCAGGAGAGAGACTTTGTGATGTACTAAGATTTCATAACTGAACTATAATCAGGATCAGGCACTTTTTATTTCTCTGATTGTGTGAAAAAGTGCTGTTTTCATTTCCCAGTTAACAATATGATATCTGACATGTATGAGAGTTTACTTACTGCACTGTACATTATCTAATTGGAGGAGTGAATAACATAATAATACTCATAATCGTAGGTAAGGTGCATTGAAGAAAAAACATCAGTAATAATGCTTAGAAAATGAAAAATATCATAGATGAGAAAAGCGTCCATCCATCCACATTGACTCTGAATATCCTGATTAAAAAAAGAAGAAAAACGTCTCAGGTCGTCTTACCTTTCCTGTGAAGGTGGCGGTTCAGAGTTTGTCTTAAAGAACTTCGACAGCGTCTCCTCTGTGGAGCTGAAGGCCTGGACACTGGAGATATGAGATGACGAGGCCAAAATCCTGCTTATCTGTGAACAGACACCGATGTGAGGATACTTTGTTATTTAGTAATTTGTAAATTTCACAGTGGGCCAAGATTCAGGTAATGCAAAAACTTAAATGTTTAAATGACCAAATTAACTATTTCCACGCAAGATTTGTCTTTGCAATGAAAAAAAGTCATGAAAAATAGCTACTACAGATGTGTAGTGCCTGAATTGCATAGTGAAAGACGTCCAGGTACCTGCGAGTGTTTGAAGATCACAGCGAGGTCGGCAGGACTCTTGCCGGCCGTGGTCCTTATGGTTTTGTCTGCTCCCAGCTGGAGGAGCTTCAGCACTGCCTCCTCTCTGCCATACTGCACCGCTATAGACAGAGCCTGACAGGAAACATTAACACGCATCATACACAAAGTCAAATGTATAAAAGGATTTTCACAACAAAACATCCAACAGAATCTATTCTGTGACTTTTTGTGCCCCACCGTGTATCCGTTGCTATCCTGGATGTTGATTTCTGCCCCGTGAGACACCAGCAGGTTGATGACTTTACTGTAACCGTCCCTGGCTGCCAACATCAGGCAGGTCATCTGACACCTGAAAAGGAAAAGAGACAAGAAAGAAGAGACGAGATGAGCACAAGAGACGACAAAAGAGAGGCTGGAAAAGAGGTAAATGCAAAAATGAGGCAGAAGTTAATTCGAAAAGTAAAGAGGAAGATTTAATAATACTAATAAATAAAGACACTTAAAGAAAACACAAAATTATAAAGGAATAAACTTTCCAACAATAGGAATAAGAACACCACCGCCAGATAATAACACAGATGAGACAAATAAAATAAATATGTAGTGGCATTAATGAAAGGTTTGAAAGTTTTGAGAAGTGATTTAAAAATGTCACTGATCCTGCAAACCTCAACATTTGAAAGCTAATCACATGAAATCAGAGTACTAAAAATAAAAAATAAAATAAAAGGTAAAACTAAGTGATTAATGGTGGGAGGACATTAGAAGAAGTCGTGAAGAACAGGAGAGATGATGACGCTTCAGAGGAAACCACCAGAGGGCAGCAGACACCACAATATAGATAACTAATGACTCCGACACTACAAGTATATAAAAACACTGATTTAGTCACTGATTATAATGTGACACGCCACAATACAAAAAAAAATACAATTCAAATGCAGTGAAGGCTTCATTCTGGTCTAAACTCACATATTTCAACTACAGATTTTATTGTTAAATGAATAATTGTTAAACTGTTTGAAAACTGAGTGGAGCTAAATTTGTTGACTGATGAAGTAGTTGATCGAGGGAAAAGTAATCACTGATGTTGATTTATTGAATGATGGCTTATGTCAATTTCTGAGCAAAACACCAATCATTTAATGGTTTTATCTCATTCAATGTGGGGAACAGGTGCTTTTCTTTGTTTTATGTCACAGTGAACTGAATATGTTTGCAGGTATGTATGCAGGTTAGTGCATCGCTTTGAGATTTAGGGAGTTTTGATTGATATTTCTATGTACTTACATAGAGACATCGAAAGCTCAGCAAGTTAAAACATCTACAGAAACTAATCAAACCACTCCTGTAATTCATTTGTAAATTCGATATATTTCAAAAAATCAAAAGCTTAGTTGTAGGTACAGTATTTAGGATCAGATGGGTCTCACAAACGTTTAAAGTCTACAGAGGTAGAGTATTTTTATAATTAGATTTTCACTGGAGTATTCCTTTAAGTACATCAATAAAGTGCAAGGTAATCTACTTTAGTGCTTAATGTTCACGCTCGGAGCATCTTGTAACCTCACACGTTTAACGTGTCCTTGAAAGACCAACAGTTGTTGAGAGCTGTTTTGACTTTGTTTAGTAATCAGTCATTCCTCTGTCGCCTTCATGTGTTTGCCTCTACCTGAACGAGCACTGTACATAAATAACTTGTGATACTTCTGTATCTTATCACCTCTCACGCAAACACAGCGGGTGAGAAAAATACCTCCACCTGGGAAAGTCTGAGGGCAATTTATCACTTCACTTAATGCTGTGAGAACACGACACCAAGATGAGGCATTTAAAGGGACAATATATAATTCACATACAATCACAAACAAAAAGGCCCAACAACCAGGACAGGAATGCGTTATCACTCTCAGATTGACTGACAGGTCTTTTACGACCAACTGGACGGCTATGAAATTCAAGTTAATCCTTCTTGTTGCAGTAAACGGTTCAATTACATTAATATCTCTTATAAATGTTGGAAGAAAACATTTTGATTTGTGGAGAGACATAAAATCCTAACTCAAAAAATGAAAAATAAAGACTGATCAGGTCTTTAACTTAACAATATAGTTGTTTTTTTCAATGATTTTGATTTGCGAGATATGACAACGAAAGAGATACAACATTTTTTACCTTTTCACCTCCATTAGCATCTCTATCATTGCATTTATAATATCATATAATTAATATAATGATATAGTAAGTGTTAAAATGAAATTAAAAAGCATTTCAGATAGCCAGAAGATAATTCAGCTAATTGACGTTCATGCAATATCCCTAATACACCAAGAGATACTGAGGTAGTTGCTATATCAGTATTTGCTTTACAAATTGTGGTTTTAACCATTGACAAATTTCAATTGTCTCACAGTATATATAGTCGTAAAATCTAACTCTGACCCCATTTCCAGTATTTAACCCATTTTTTTTGCTTTGTCAGTCTGAGTTGAAAATTAAACTAATAATCATCTTCTAAAATAACTTTTCTCAAACTCTTAGGAACTACCATTTCCTGGATGACTGAGTATCTTCACAGACAAATAGAAATGTTGACTTTTGTACTTTTTTTCAAATTATCACGAACTAACTAACTAACTAACTAAAATGCTCCCAGACAGAGGTGATGTCTGTCAAACAGGCGTGAATGTGTCTGGAACGTCTTGGGGTTTTGAACGTCATTCTTAATCAAATTCCAAGAAATCACAAGTTAATGTTTTATGTGAACTCAAACAATGGCTATGAGGTGTATGATTATTTCCAATCCACCAATCAGTCAGTTCCTCTCTGACCCTGGAGACCGAGGTAGGGAGTGTCATTTATTTCTGCTTTCATGTCCTGTGCTACGATATTTTCCCAAGGGTGGTTTTAATGTTAGACAGGTACCAAGGTCACTCGCATACTGTTCCAGTGTGTTGTGTGTGTCCTTCAGGCTGTGAGATTTGGCTGCTCCCCAAACAGACAGCTGATCGATACGCAGACAATTCAGAGCAAACAACGTTCTTGGCATCAGCACAGCAAGAAGAATGACTTCCAGAAAAGCCTGACTCACGGCACCAAGGCAAACACACAACATCAAAAAACAACTTCCTGAAAGATGGACAATGACTGCATTTATGTGCAGAATTGAAAAGTTTACAACTTTACCGGCCTTGTGCAGTGACAACTTTTCTACAGCCTGGTCAGATTCCAGTTCTTCAGTCTACAGCTGTGGTGTGCCCTTATCAATCCCTCTCCTTCTGACTAAGTTTTTCTATTCCACCTTTTGGAGACAATAATGAGATGTTGTTCATACTTTAGACAGTCACAGCTGCTGTGTCAGCTGTATGTATATGTATGAAGATAGATTTAATTATTATCAAAAGGGTGCTGCAAATCTAAGCACAGAAGGGTATTGTAAGTAATTATAGGTAGCAGCATGCAAACCTGTGCATCCACCATGTAAGCTCATTAGTTGAGCAAATCCTGTCATGGTATAGCTGAAGGACATAGACCCAAAACCTGCATAAAACTATACAAGTCATATAAATGTGTTGGAGTCACATTCACCTACTGTATGTGCAGCCTGGAGATCAAGCCTTAACGCAACTATTGTCAACACAGATGAATTAAAAAAAAAAAAAGAAAAAAAAAAGGGGACATATGGAGGCAATGGAACCCACATCGTGCTCCTGCAGGACTGTGAGAGATGACAGACAATGCCTGTTTACACTGCAACGGAGGGACGAGCAGCTGGTGTGAATCATCGGTTTGATATTCAGACGTAAGAGGCGACGAGGGGGAGGAGGAGGTTTATCCTCTGCACCCACATGAACCTCATATTCTCCTTTTGCTGTGGATGTTGGGGGGCTGTTGGACCCTCCCCATCTGCATCCTCCTGCGTCTTGTTACCTTGCTTCAAATATTTTGTCTGGGAAGGAACCAATCAGTTTCCTAAGGCTACAGCGTGTCCATGTGTGTCATCAGGGGGGGTTTCAAGCACCATGTGTCGTGCATGTAATGGCATCCTGGCAGTGACAGAGTGGCAGGGGATTATAGGAAGCTAAACAAAAAAGCCACTGGGGGCCTGCATCCTCCCTTTGACAAGGCAAAAATCCACAGATGGTAACAGTAAAAGTGCTTCGAGAATGACCTCCCTTCATTTCTTTCCACGAGATGGAATTTTTTATGTTCCTCAACCGGGACAGTGAATCAGACTTCACATCCTCTGACTGCAAAGGCTGACGGATGCCAAACTAAACCTGTCGCAGGTGCTAAAGTCGTACAGTGAAAAAGTATTCAAAATGCAAATGAAAATACAGTAGGGCCTCTGCTTAGGTTAACTATCAACGTGACTGCTGCGGTGTGTTGTAGGACAGTTCACACCAGCACCATTTTTCAAGTGACTCTGGAGTGTCGCTCTTCCATTTCACACAGAAAATGCAAATTTATCAATTAACACAAATGCAGAGACAAAGGCGATGTATATTTTCATAAACAAATCCATAAATAATGACAAAACAAAAGCCTACTTAGTGACCTAAAAATGTATTAAAACACATGTATGCGTATTATAAATGGATTTGCCTCTAAAAAACATACATCGTCTTTGTGAATTCTTCAGTAATCTTGGAATTATTCTGCTCTCCAAAACTACCTTTTAGCAGAATAAATCATGATACCATGCTGATTTTTAGCCCTGAAGCAAAAAAAGATTCTTTTTTGTCTCGCCAACATGTTCATGCCAAATCAAAGTGTCAGATCCTACACAGAGCCTAAATATGTGTTGAAATGTAATCACTGATTGCTGTTCAATCACTGCTGTAAACCTAAATCCATTTCACATCTTAATTAAACTTGGCCTGGTTCTTTAACCGAGACTCAGAGGCCGCTTTTGACCAACAAATGACCAAAACCACACTCACTGGGTTGCAGCCAAGCTTGTTAACAAAAGGCTTGTAAAAATCCTCCCGCCCACCCTTCTTACACTCGGTGTTTGTTTGTCTGTCTGTCTGATACCCGTCTGTACATGCACATGCCATAACAGGACATTCCAAACAAAACACACAAATATACACACACTGTATGGAGCGCCGTGCTGCATAATGCTAACACATGGCAGCTAAACATAACGAGAACCATCAAAGGAAATTCGATCCGGCACCTTCGTTTTTTTCTCCCCTGCTCGAGTCGAGTCGAGAGTGTTTTTATTTGGCCTGCATCAACAGGGGTGTGACTGTGCGTACTGTGCTGAAAATCTTATAAACACTTAGACCTGAAACACATCTGTGCACACCCTCCACCCCAACCCCCACCCCTCACCTGTCCACCATGTTGGGATCGGCATTTCTGGACAGCAGAAGCTCCACGCAGCGGGCAATCCTGTCTTCGCTGGCAGACGCAGTGCAGCTGGCCATGAGCACCGTACAGCGGTCTGTGAATGAGAAACACATCGGCAAAGAAGTGAAAACATCACAGTTTAAGATTACATTCTTTTAAAACAAACATTTAGTTTGGCATCCGCAATTTAAAAATACATTAAAAAGGTAAAAATAGCTGGCAAAAATAGCTGGCAAGAGGCTGTGAAGAGTTTTAGAAAAATTACCATAAGAGCCTGTTTCAACACTTATTATTTTGCAATTTGCACAGGCCCTGGTTAGGGATAACAACAGACACAGACACTGCAGCTGGCATCCACCTGTGTGTGAAAGTCAGGAGTTTTCTTTCTGGATGACACGTCCTCGTCCTGTTGACGGTGTAGATATATGGACATGCATCATATCTATATCACAAAATACACCCGACACATAGTGCAGTGATGGCTCAGAGGGCAGCGTTTTTTGTGGACAGTGAAAATATAGAGAAATAAGTTGGACAATGGAGGATTCAATGATTGTATGTCAGAGAACTGATCAATTTATGAGTGCTGAAGTGTCCAAAAAGCTTTGGGAATGACAGTGTGCCCTCTATTGGTAGATTAGGAGCAATTTCAAGATGCTACGTAAATACAGAAGCTGTTTTTTTTGTCCACTCGCGCAAGCCACAGTGATGTAAAGACGTACTAATGAATACAAAACCATCAGCTACCATATCCTTGCAGCTCCAAACTTTTTGTCTTAAGTGTTTCCTGTTATTTGCTGTCAAATCTCATTTTTGTTTTGGAGAAGTTTTGTTATTGTAGTTACCTCACAGAAACAAAGAAAATATATCAAATCCTCATTATTAATAACCTTGCTATCGAGCAAAACAAAAGAAAGAGAGGCAGCATTCCCCCCTTCACCCCCCCGAACACAATGAAGTCATATATCATGCTGTAATAAGGAAAAGGAAAAATATCAGCACGATAACCCGGTGATGGAGATGGATTGCGGTTTATCTGGCATCAGGAAGTGTGGCGGCCTTTATTGGACGGAGTGACTTCAGAGGAGCTGTCTCCTTATCTTATCCTGATAACGCCAGTCTGAGACCCATGGCAATGCTCGCTCTCGATTCCTGTTTTGTTCCGCCAATGACCGAGTCCCCAACTTGTGTGTATCGCAGTACGTATCTGAGAGGGTATTTGTGTGTGTGTGTGTGTGTGTGTGTGCATGCACCTGGGCCTCATCTGTATGTGGGTTCCTGTTTCTCTGTGGCTGTGCATGTTTGGCTCTATATCTGTGTGCAAGTGTGTGTGTGTGTTTATATTATGTGTGTGTGGGTGTAAACCAGACTGCCTGGTTTGCGTCTATACAGAGGGCTGGAGTAAATAAATCTGAGGCCTGAGAATTGGTGAGAGGGTATGACAGCAGCGTGGCAACCGTTATCAATCACTGGCGCATTCCTCTGCCCCGGCCTCGCCGCCTCGACAAACGCCATCGGGACGTGACCACACGTCATCCTTCCGTTTAATTGCTTCCTTCATCTGCCTCAAGCGTCAGATGCCGAGACCACGTGAAATCAGTCACACACCCACACACACAGTTTAACTCGACATTCTGGACTGGATTGTGAGAATTAATTGACATCAGATATCAACAGCATGACTTGTGCTGTGGTTCTTGGGGCCCGGGGACGTCCGAGGGTGACTGGAGGGATTTGAATGGCTCCCCTGGAAGATGAAGAATGCAGTAATGAAGTAATTTATTGTACCTACAGCAGCAACGGTGACAGGAATGCAGGAAAAGACTTCACCGATCAGACGATTACTTTCACCACTCACAACAATATTCTCCTTGTGTATCTGCTGCATACATTGTTTACTGCGGTTGCTGTTGTGCATAATGTGGACATTTTTTAAAAGCACTCTGGGAACATTTTAAAGAACATAAACTGCTGTCAGGAGGTAATTACTGATAGATGTGTAGATGTATTCATTTTTATGTGTATGCAGTGCTCTTTGTCATGTTATTTGGCATCTTCATCATGAATTTATCACAACATGTATCCCTACAAAACACTTTCCTTTCATTTTAATGATTTCACTGAAAGAGATGGACGCAGCAGAAACAGACAGCAGCTACAGTCTATTTTTCTGCATTTTTGCAATAGGAAAACAGGACAGATAGGTACACTCAAAAAGATAATTTACTGCAGGTGATGCAACTAATGATTGCTGTCATTATCCATTAATCTGTTAATTCTTTTGTTAGACAGATAACTCATTCGATCCATAAATTTGATCTATAATCTCACATAATATGAGATTAAAGTACAAAGCAAGGACAAACTTCCTATTTAGTCCGACTAGGAGTCCAAAGTTCAAAGAAATTTTATTTACAACAAGAACACTGAATCAGTGAGCATGCAAAGATTTAGGTGACTATCAAGTTGACAGTTAATTTCTGTCTAATCAATTAATCAACTACTGTTATTGTTTCAGCATATCACTGACATAACTCCTCCGCACGTTGCTCCATCTATCTGAAATCAAAGATGATCAGCCATTTAATCTTGTGTTGTCGCTGATAATTTTAGTGCAATAATTATCGATAATACAAAGACCCATTCCTGTTCTGACTGGAGCGGAATACAGATTTAATGACAAAATGTTTAACCTTTCTGGGGGCTCTCAGATTCACGGTTTTATGTGTATTTAACTGTCGACCTCTTAACATGGAAGAGCTTTTTTTTTTCCCCCTGTGCTTATTTTACCCAGACTGACCTCGTTCCAACAGATGCCTTCAATTTCTCCTGCTTGGGGATGAGGGTGCAGTGTGCATGAACTAAAAACAACTCAAAAGGATCAGCGGTGTGTTTCTGCAAGAGTTCCTCTTTGGCGTCATCACCATTAAGTAATGTCAGATGAAGCGTAGTGGTGCCGGGCCCGATTGTTCCTCTGGTCTTTGGCTGCAGCAGGTGAGGAAATTGAAAAAAGGTGCCACAGGGAAGGATAGCTCGACACCAACGCAACAGGGACCATCAGGAGGATTAGGTATGGCTGTTTGATATCCAAGCCTGGAAGGCAGCAGTGTAATGGTGTGGTGGGTGACAGAGAGACCAGTGGAGCCTCTACTCGTATATCATGATATCAACCACCAAACCAAAACAGAATGAATTTAAGTAATATCTGCTTTTATCTTTGGTTTTGGAGGAACAACTACAAAGAAAGTAAGAACCAAAGACTTTTAAGGTTTATTTTATATTTACAGGGCTTGTCTTAACAAGCCTTTTATTCATTAAGTGATGACTGTATTACATACGCTGATCTTTTCATTGGCAAATTTGTGAGCTTTTTCTTTGAGAGACGGAAACAGTGGCAGCTGCTCTGGTTGCAAAACCAAGACTTACTCTGCCATTTTAGCTTTAAACCGAATGAAGAGGGAGAGACAGTCAATTTAGACGAGGCAATATGCAAAATAAGTTGTTCTTGAGTAAACGCAGCCTGAGCTGTTCAGCAACAAACTCTCATTCGTCGAGCTAGGAGCGTGAGTCGTTTACGAGTACAACACTGATGCCAACTTGGGTTGTTGCCCTCTCAGATTACACTAAAAGATTCTCATTTTTTGGACTTTCATGTCACTGTAGCATGAATTAGTTTAGTTTTTCATTCCATAATTGAGGTATTAAAAAATACAGAACCATGCGCTAATACCAAGCTGTTGAGACACCCTTAATTTCCATTACAGGCCTACCTTCCCCAATGGTAAGTCTTGAAAACCTCACATAGTATTTGGGGAAATTACTTTCTGCAATTTAACTGCAGTTAATGAACAAATTAAAGCAATTTGTCTTTACTCAAAAACAATCCAACCATACAGAGATACTATTTCTAGAGGTGGTCATTTTTAAGCAGAGGATCTGAAGAGGTCAAATGTTTTTGCATTTTTAACATTTGTTAATTTGCATTATTTGTTTTCATACCTTTTCGTACTAAACATAGTGATCCACACTGGTCTGACCTTTGCTGAAGTTGGCGCTGGCCCCTCTGTCCAGTAACAGTTCGGTCAGGTTGTAATTGGCCACATTGACGGCACACATAAGAGGAGTCCACTCAAAGCCAAGCCTGGTCTCCACGTCCATGCCTGTCCACGGCAAAAGGATCAAATTAAGAGAAGCAATGAAACCATTACACAAAAACTAAATCTGTGCCTGATGCCCTCCAGTGCTCACACATACATAAACAAAATAATATCCTGTTTGTTTTTTAGCTTCCTTGCTCTTTTTTTTTGTTTTGTTTTTCCAATCCCGCTTTATTTCTGCAAATCCCTTTCTGGCAAAACTGTTTGTGTTGGGGTGAGAAATCTCCACCAACCTTACTTACAATAAGTTCCTGCAACAATGGGGATACGGCCCAGAAATGGCAAGAATCATGCAAGTACACCAACATTTGGAAACAATAAGAGACAGTAGGGTTTTTTATTGAGCCAAGGTGCAGTCTGAACAGTTTTCAGTCTGCAAAGGAAGATGTGTAGAGTTTCTGCTGTCCTGATGTCGATGAGGAGTGAAGGAGCCATTTCCACTATGAAGTGGTCCAATAGGTGTCGCCTTTGTTTTTATTTTTAAACTGCCTTGCCAGGTGGACACTCCCTGTGTTGTATCTGTGAAATATTTACTGTATGGAGATTTGTTTATGAACATTTATGGATTTTTGCAAGTAGCACACTGAAGACTGACGACGAGCCACAAATATTTCATCAAAGGCAGGAAAACGAAGTTGGATTAATTTATTTCTTAAGACACTGCACACATTAGGCAAGCTTGTTAATTACTTTTAGCCTGTTTATGCAGCTCCTTAGTGGCTTTAAGTTTAGGCTTAGCCTCTACAGCGAGCTTGTTCCACCTTTGTGGAGCCAGTACAGCAAACAGGTGTGATTTTGTTGAGCAGTAGCTGAGCTCTGCTTCATAATAAGGGAGTAGAAAGCCACATGGTGATATTGAGGTTTGACCATGTTTTGAATGTAGGATGGGCCTCAGCCGTTTGCAGCACAGTAGGCAAGTACCAGTGTCTTGAATTGGATTTGAGCATCCACCAGAGGAGCACTGCAGTGTTGGAGAACTTGGATGGAAGACTTGTTGCATTCTGGATGAGCTGCAGAGATCAGATGGCACATGTAGGCAGACCTGCCAGGAGTGGGCTGCAGTAGTGTTGGCGTGAGATGAGAAGAACCTGTGCTGCCTCACGGGTGAGGATTGGACATATCCTGCTGATGTTGTGGAGAATTAGATCTGCAGGGGGCGGTTGCTGGCAGGGAAGAACAGCAGGTCATCCAGTGTCACTGCAGAGGACCTTGCAGTCCAGGCTGGGAATAGTTCTTGCCACAAAAAAAATCTAATTCCAACAAGTGGTTCTTGCACGAGGTCCAAAATCTTATAATGGCAATTTAAAGCCAACTACGAAGCTGCTATGGATAAGGCAACAAAAGCAAAGATATCAAATGTCATACAAGAAATGAAGAAGGTACTCGCCATTGTCCAGCAGCTTTTCAACGGTCTCAATGTCTCCTTTACTGATGGCTCTTTTCAGCATCGACACATTATCGTCTGCATGTGGTTCAACAGCATCCAGATTCTGTGACAACAAGAATTAATTCATAAAATACAAAAAACAAAAAGAGGAAAACAAACCTCCTCCATGACAATGATTCACCATGTGGAAACTGTGCCACCTTCACGTGTGGTCATATAGAAGTATTATATCAGTGCGCAAAATCTTACTATAATAGATGATTGATTGATTGATTCATACATGAATAATTTATTGCATAAAATGTCAGAAAATAGTAAAATATGCTTTTTTAAATCATTTTGGAGAGGCCAATGACGAGCCAAAAATATTCAGTTTACAATTATAATTGAAGAAAGCGCAAGTGAAAGTGGGGAATTTATGGCATTTTGCTTGAAAAAAGACCACAAGTCAATCAACTAATCAATCAATCCACTCATCAGCTTTTAATTAGTTACTTTAATGGAGATCTTATACAAAAAAACACTCATGGATACCAATTAAACTGCATTAATGGGACATTCACACAAATCAAAACTTTTTTGTAGAGATTTAATCATTTATTGTCTATTTTCCATGACCTTAATGAGAATTTTTTTTTCCTCTTGCACTATTAGTTTTAATTATTTCCAGCTGTGAAGATGAAGTACCTTTTGACAATTATCTCCTCTTAAAATTAACTAATTAATATACTGAATTGATTGAGGATAAAACCTTTGTTTTCAACAAATGGTGACAAATGGAGCCTAAAAATTCAGATTATTCCTCATTCAGATTCAGATTAAGACCACAAGATAGATAGTTGAATTATAAAGATGATTTAATATATGTTTAAACATGAGTTTAGCACGTATTGGAGCCACTTTGAGGATTTAAAACTGTTTTTTTAAGTTAAATTGGCGCTTTTTTACATCCAGCCATCTGTGCGCATTTTGCCTCCAAACAGCGGCTAAAGTGGTGAAAACTTTGACCGTAAACCACGTCGTCGCCCTCCTCTGAGGTTTTAATGTTTTAATTAAATTATGGAGGCTTTTAAGGCTGTTTTTCACAGTAACCTGGACGCCGGGGGCCTTCTTATCCGGACAGCCGAGGTCCCACTCGTCGGTGCTGGCGTCGCTCTCGTCTCCGGCCGGGAACACGTTCTCCATGAAGCTGCCCATAGCTAACAGGCTAGCTCCGTTAGCATGTGTTACCAGGGCAACGGCGCGGCGCTTCCGGGTCCGCTCAGGTGTTTCCAGGTGCTTCAAGGTGTTAGAAAGTCCTTCGAGGTGTTTCAGTGTGTATACATGGTGTTTTCATGTGTTTTCAGCTTCTTCAAAGTGTCTGTTTTTAGGTGCTTCCGGGTTTTAATGGTGTTTAAAAATATTTGTTTCCAGGTGCTTTAAAGTGTTCCAAAGTGTTTTCAGGTGCTACAGCTCTCTTCAGTGTGTTTACAGGTATTTCAAGGTGATTCAAGATGCTTCAAAGTGTTTCAAATAGTCTGTTTTCAGGTGCTTCAATGCTCTTCAGTGTGTTTTCTTGAACATGTTCTCCATGAAGCTGCACATGGCTAACAAGCTAGCTCAGTTAGCATGTGTTAGCCGGGCAACCATGCAGCACTTCCGGGTCTGTCCAGGTGTTTCCAGGTCCTTCTAGGTGTTTCAAAGTGCTTCAATGTGTCTGTTTCTAGGAGTTTCAAGGCGTTTTCAGGTGCTTTAGGGTTCTTCAGGGTTTTTCAAGGCATTTCAAGGTATTTGTGCCCAGGTGCTTCAATGCTCTTCGCTGTGCTTAAAGGGCCTTCAGGGTGCTTCAAGACCTTGAAATGTGTCAGTTTCCAGGTGCTCCAAGGTGCTCCAGAGTGTTTCAAAGTGTCTGTTTTAAGGTGCTTCAATGCTCTTCAGTGTGTTTAAAGGCATTTCACTTTGCTTCAAGTCGTTTCCAGGTGTTCTGAATCTGCTTCAGGGCCCTTTAAGGTGTTTCTTCCCAGGTCTTTCCAGGTCTTTCAAGGTGCTCTAAAGTCCTTCAAGGTGCTTTGAGGTGTTTCTAGATCCAAATCAGACCATTTAACTGTCCAAACCACAGTATGTAAAAAAAGAGACACAGTCTGTATCTCTTTATTTACAGCATATTCTGTATAGATATATGCACAGAAACGTGAAAGTGTCTGTTTTTATAAATAAATAAATATATTAATTTATAAAACAGACAAATTTATTTTAATTAAGCTTACATTATCTAGCTTGTAGATATTATTGGTAAAGACTGCAGCAGTATAATGTGTTTGTCGCTCAGCTTGTGTGTCATCAAAGCTTTTGTTTTGTTTGTTTTAGGTTTACTCCGGAAAATGAAACTTCAGGGAAATATCAGAGTTCACAGGCTGACTCCTGCAGGTGAGTGTTATTTTAAAAAAATATGCCACTAACAGATTTTTCTTCTTCTAGTTAATTGTGGAAGGTCTTTTTAAAGCCACTGCATGCCTACACAGGTGTTTTCACCTTTTGCCTGATTGGAAAATAACACAGCAAAGAGGACAGTGCAATAGAGGGAAGCACCAGTAAGAAAAACAACATAAAAGAACTATTCAAGTAATAAAAAGCATTGATAAATAAAACAAGTACTATAATTTTGACAGTAAACTATTATATATTATCTCTTATACAGTTTATTATATTATTTTGCACGTGGGTGAGCAGTCCATTTTGTTGTGTGTGTGATTTTCTCAGGACTGTGAGTGTTCACAAACAATGCCACTCACCTACCTGAGAGTTTTACCTTCTCAATGACTTTAGTGCACATTTTAAAATAAGCTTTTAACTGAGTGGGCAGGATAAAGTGAAATTACCTGTGAGGATGTGCGAGGCCTTTTTAAGTGTTTTATACTCGGCATGTCATCAGCCTACAGCAATAATTGAATGCAATTGATGGATTAGTGTCTGTTTCTCTCTCTTACTGAAGGTCTTTGAGATATAAGCTGTCATTATTAATAACTTCATGACTTTATGTTTCACTGACAGTCTTCTGAGGTGTCATAGTTTGGGATCAAATCTTAACTGATTGCAGAGACAGTAAATATCCAGCAGAGGTCACTCTTTCCTGCAGGCAAAGGCAAACAACCCTTTGTGTCCTTCAGCAGTAATGATTCAAACCTTTTCTAGCAAAATTAGCAAACAACAGCATGACTTCATGTGATTTTCATCATCCTTCAGCTCCGCTAGAAAGGCCAGGTTCAGTTTATCTTGTTATTCTTACACAAGGTCCAAAATGACCTTTTAGCAGAGACACGTTTCTGTTAAATTCACTCAGTCCCTCGCTGACCCAGCTGCTGATTTAGACCTGAGGACAACATGTCCCATTCATTATCAGGACGGGGATTAATTGTCCCCTTTTACTTTATTGTCTCAAATGGGTATTCTGTATGTTCAGACGATCATAGGCGCCCTTTTATTTATGCACATTTCGCAGGTTGCTTTTGTAACACACACAGTCAAACACCCCTTCTGCCTTTAAGCCCTCCTTCTACTTATTTAACTTTATTTACACACAAGTATGTGCATATTTGTGTATGTTTGTTGTCAGTGACACTGGTGGAGTTGCAGTAAGGGAAGTTCAACATCAGTCAGTAAATTAGTGTCACTTTCTGTGCAGAGATTGGCCTTAAATGACTCCTGAGCTCTTGACCACCACTGTACTTTGACTTTTATTTAAAATACTCATGCAGATCTTCTCACATTATTTCATCTTTAATCATCAAACAAAAAACCCGATTTGATTATTACATTACCTGTCAGCTGCGTGGTTATATTTCTTGTTTTCTCTGGCATATACCTGGGCATGAATTAATCTCACGACTAACTTCAGCACAGTCTTTATAGCCAAAAGCTTGATGGTGATTCGGACCAGTATAAGCTTAGTATAGATGTATTCCTGTTTGTCTCACTCTTGAAATGCAGAGTGAAAAGCATTGAGACAGCAGATAAGACGCCGTTTTGTGATTTGAGGCTGTACAGCAGCATCCTCGCCTTTTTTATCTCTGTTCCCTTAAGGAATGTCTGGAGACTTTGATCCACCCTCCTGAAACTGTGTGCAACCTGAAACTGATAAAAAAAAAAAAAAAAAAAGAAACGTTTCAACTTCATTTAGACGTCCCAGAACTGTTCCTGCTTTTTTTTTTTGTGAATGATAGAAAGGCAGCTGACTGGTGTGAAATAAAAAGCTCTGCATTTAGAGGTAGTTCAGTGAACCTGCAGCAGCTTCTGGAGATTCAGACAGTTTTTAGACTTTGTTATTGTTCATCTGGTCATTTACTGACATAAGAAGCTAGAGAAGACGTCTTACACTGTATGACAGACGTACAGTTGTGCTGTTTTAATCAGTTTTTGCTCCCTTATCCATTTATATTAACACATGGATGAGTTTTGGTTTAACTGAGTAAACCTTCTTAAGTCTCTCTTTGCAAATAAGGCTTGTTTGGGAGGGCTTGATTGTTAGTTTATATGCCGTACGCTTTTACAAACAAGTCGATTAAGGATCTTCAAATGCAACTGACCCCTAAAACCTCCATTTACCACAACCCTTATCTCCCAGTTTGGAAACTGATTTAAAAAATGAATATTAAAAGGGATTGTAATGTGAGATAACCTTGTGGAAACATTTAAGAGTCATTCTTTAGGTAAGATATTTATCACTTTACTTATATTTGCACTTAAAAGGAAAGAAAATCCTGCAAAATAGAGTTTGTTAAATGATCTGCAATTCATCTGAAAGAAATAAAAGTGGAGCAAAAGCTTCCATATTGAGCTCTGGACTGTCTAACTTCCCTGCACTGCCTGGTGCTGTCTGTGGTTCCTCCTGCTCGTTTGGCCACATTTGGATCAGCTGGCCTCACTTCTTCAGCTTGTTGCCACAATACGCAACCTGAGGCCAGTCGGCGTGGAAATGACGTGTGTCTCCGCAGGTTTTGGCGAGCCCATAAAGGATGGACTGTCCTCTCACTGTCGCACTGAAGGAGAGACAGGAGAGAGCAAAGCAGCGGAGAGCAGCGAGAGCGCACGGAGACGCACGGAGACACCAGCCTCTGCTCCAGGGAGGGGCATATTCAAACATTATACTTCACCTGGAGGCACGAAGTGGAGGATAAAACAGACGTGCACCCTCTTTCTGTCTCTGTCTTTGGTTTGTGGGTGCGGAGCCGCTCAGGGGGACACACAAATGTGAGCGACGCGCACGGACCCGACTCAGGTGCAGAGAAAGCAAACTGGCGGCGCACTTAGGATGCAGAAGTCACCGGTGGAAGATGCAAACTTCCTCTCCAAATTTTTCTTCTGGTAAGACTCTTTCTGCTTCATTTTTTTAAGCATTATTCTTGGGAGCTGGGGCTGTCTCTGGATGGGTGGGGGCGGGGGTGCAGACGCAGCTTTTTACCTCTAATTGGATAATGAGCGAAAATCCCTAGAAATAAAGAAAACTGCAGACCTTGTCTTTTTAAGAGGTTAAAAATATATAATGGGGATCAAATAATCAAATTTTTATTTGCTAATTATTATCTTTAAGCACGTTTGCTAAGAACTTGGGTAGATGTGAAACTTTGTGCCCAGTGGCGCTGGGAAGGGGACTTTTGGGGAATAAATGTGACCGTTTTCTGAGTGACAGGCGTTAATAATGTGCTGTCATACTGGCATGGGCACTCCTCATGTCCTTTTTTTGTTCCCAACTGAGAACAAGCAACGATGTCTCACTGAAAAAGTGCCAGAAGTCTTTCGCCTCCTCCGTGCGTAAAATGCGCACCTGACAGCGCTGCACCAAATGTGAGTGAGGTATGTTCTAGAAAAATCTGTCAGGTGGGGGCTTGATGCTTCTCAGTTTACAAAGTCTTAAATATAATGGCTTGTAAGAGAGGTTCACATAAAGTAAAACATTATTATTATTTATTATTATTAGTAGTATTATTATTGACGATGGTAACATTATATTTGGGATTTACTTTTACTGTCTAGTGAAGTTTTTAAGTTATCTGCAAGAATATTCATTATAGTGTTATCAGAGTTTCTGTGCTTGGCAGCAAAATATTTGCAATATTTCAGTATTCTCTTCCTTAAAATCATAATACAGTGAGTTTTGTTTTTTAAGTTTGCACTGGTATTTCCACTTTCCCCTCACCAATTAGAGCTCCCAAAGACTTAAAATGTCAGATGATGTCAACTCCTGAGTGTCACCCGGCTGGGACAGTCTTTGTTTGGTCACAGAAACGAGCAAACATCTGACTTTATCTGCCTTCTCTGTCATTAGTCTGACTGTGAAACCTCAAGGATTACCTGTAATAGAGCTAACACCAGTTTACATTAGAGGTGTCAGACAGGTGTTTGTAGCTGAAGGTTACCCTCTAACCAAGCACAAACAAATGCATTTATTATAATCCTTCAAATATCCTATAAAATGTTCTTTATATGTGTTTTCAATATAGTGTATGCGCACAGTGTCTTTCTGCAGCAGATAGTGATGCATTCCTAGTGTTCAAGTGCACTTTGAATGCAAATCCATCAGTACAAATAGATTATGAAAACACTTTTTGTACTTGTTATATGCTAACAGACATATTTCTGTTGGCGTACTCTCAGGTGCACTCACGTTTTAAGTTTCAGATGTGTCTGATTGGCGGTTTTTCTCACAGGTGGACGTCACCGCTGCTGAGGAAGGGCTTCACGCAGAAGTTGGAGCTGACAGATGTGTACAAGGCTCCGTCGTTTGATCTGGCAGACAACCTCTCCGAGAGACTCGAAAGGTTTGTGCACTCCCAGCCCGTTTCACATCAGCGCTCACCAAGGGTATTTGTCGTGCCCAGATTCATAAAAAGATCTGGATTACAGGAGAACAAGATCGCAAGTCGTCTTTACCCATACTGCCTCATGATTCATTGAAATGTCACATTACCTAATTGGTATGTAAATCAAATTATTATGTAAGAGGAACTTTGACATAAACACCAGACTGTTGCATGTTAAGTAGATGGGCTTGGAGGAAAAGTAAAAGTGAGTATTTTTAATTAAAAAGTGCAGTTTTTGTCATGTGGTAAGGTGATCTGTCAGCTTAAAGGGAAAAATAAATCTATTCTTACCCATATCAGCACATTCAAACATAATTTATGGGTCCATTTTATTGTTTGGTGTGGCAGTTTTCACACTGACTGCTTGCTCAACACAAACAGTGTTATGTCCTAACATATTTTCTACATCTTCAGCGGAGTGTGCAACCAATACGTGAGTCATCTATCTAAAACTTCAGATTTTGGAGTCCAAAGACCAAAGCCGCCATTTTGCACAAAAGTCCAGTTATTGCATTGAAATAAAATCTTCAAATTCTATATGAAGGATGGACTGCCCCCTTGATGTTTTCATACCTACCCTTTTCTATGTGTTTACGGTATCCATCCTTCCCTCAGAGTCAAGTTAAAGTATGGGCTGGCACTTATACAGGACTAGACATAAACCAAACAAACAACCAGGCTACACATGATGGACACGGTTAACTCTTCCCTCTCTGGTTTCACTTTGTGTCAAAGCCCCTTGAGGCAATTTGTGATATTGGGCTATTTAGGTGAACATGTATGATTTTTCTCAGATTTAATGAGTGTTGCATTCGTTTTATCCTTTTTATCTCTTTCTCATTTGTGTCTGTTTAACCTTAACCACTAAGTCTTCTTATGCCCCCTCTCATTAAATCATTCTTCTCTTTGTAGTATTGGCTGGTCATTAAAAAACCTGATTTAAATCTTGTAAATTTATTTCTTTTTAAATGATATCTTTTCAGTGTGTGTGTTTTTTATACCCCTGTTTTATCTCTTTCTTCCCACTTGAAATTAAACTTAAAATTCTGAATATTTCAAAGAGTTTCTGAAATCATATACCATCTTATTTCCCTCATTAGTTTGCCTTCCTTTTATCACTTTCTCTTCTTTCTCCTCTCCATCCTTTCTTTTTACTGTCCCAAAAGCACTGAGCAAATGCCAAGTCGTTGACAAATGTTTATTCTCTCTCAAAAAAAAAGACAGGATGAGTTAATGTTAATCCAGAGACTAGATACTCATCCGTCTTTCTTTCTTTTATTTTTACTTTTTCCATTGCCTAACAACCTTAGCAGTGTCCTGCATTGCCCTTGCCTCTTGGTTACCCCGGGGCCCGCGTCACGCTGAATGGTGCCAACAAGCCGGTTAATGTACATGGGTGTTAAAAAGTCGACCTTTAGAAAGGGCCTAGTGCCCACCGGGTGATGAATGAGCGGCAGCGGTGGTCATTTTGCTTTCATTATTCCGATCAGGCAAACAGTGAGGACTTCTGGGAATGTGAACTTTACCTTCCATTAAAGCATGCTGTGTACCGTCAGCCCCTTCATCACCCGCTCAGCTCGGTTCAATTCAATGAGCCTCTCTGCCGTGGAAAGGATTTCATTGCTGCGAAAGTCTGGTATTGTTAACATCAAGAGCCAGAAAGATGTATGAGTAAAGAAACAGACAAAATGTAGATGATAAATGGGGCGTTTTTAGACAACAAGAGCATGAATGTCCTGCAGTGTTATGGTAAATACGTTGATACCAGTGCCCCCTAATTTGTACACCTCACTTGGCGCTAAAGCGTTGGTGGTCGACCACGCTTGAATGAACGTACCAGAAATTGTAAACACAGACTTTTAATGGTGTTGACGTCGTGTGATTCGGTCATGTCAGGGTCAGTAATAACGTCAGTATTTGCTCTGATGCTGATCAAATGTGTGCATCTCTCTTGGTGACATCTATTCTGAAAATTTAAATATGTTGCACAAAACTGCCAGCGTTTCTATTTTTATATGAATTTTTAACCTCAGTCTTTAAGATCTGGTAGAGCCCATTGTAATTCAACTTCAGGATATCAATAGGGAAACACTTCAGACTTTTGTCCTCTTGATCTGTTTATGACTCTTCCTTATTGGTCTCCCATCCTTCCTTCTCCTTCATAGCTCATCTTCTCTCTCCTCCTCTTCTTCTTCTCCTTCTTTCCCATCACTCACCATTGAACTGGTCAGCCAGATCACCCCGGTTATAAATGACCCTCGGAGAACAATGCAGCTGCTTTCCTGGAGCTCTAACTGCTTTCCAGGGCAGTTGTAGGACAATGACAAATAGAAGAGCCAAACTTTGCCTCGTCTTTTGGCTGGTGGTCGTGTTTTTGTTTTTTCCTCCCACCCTGCCTTCGATGCTGTCTAACTGTGCCGTAACTCTGTCCTCCCTGCAGAGAATGGGACAGAGAGGTGGTGTCGGCCAAGAACAAGCCCAAGCTGATGAGAGCGCTGGCCCGCTGCTTCTTCGGCCCGTTCGCCTTCTTTGGCATCCTCCTCTACCTCGGGGTGAGTCTGCCTGTCTGTCTGTCTCCCAGCTGTCATTTAAGCAAACATGCCAAGACATTCTTCTTGTATCTCCTTACAGAACTATTAAAAGAACACCAACATAATCACACATTAGAAATATGAAATTATCCATCAGTTTTCCATTAGTAGTGATGCATCTTAAGACGCCTCCATGTTGCATGTTGGTTCACATGCAAAATAATGTCTAATACTTTAGTTTTATTCTTGTCAAAATGGTTTTGATAATACTTAGATGGCCTTTATTGTTCCAGAGGGAAATATGTCTTCACAGCGTGTACAATATATGAGAAATATAAGCTTGGTCACATACAGATACATCCATGCCCCTCCCTTTTGAAGTGTGAAGTGACAGTATAGGTAGGCCTCAGATTTTTGTCAGTAGTGACTAGTGCATGTAATTGAATCTTATTTTGTAAATTAGTTGTTTAAATGTTTCGTAATTAATATGCAAGACTTTCACCATCACTTCTTAGAAAAAAATAGTATTGTTGTAGTGTTGTTTGCTGCCGTGTGTGTGACCTGGTAACAGTAATGATCGTGTTGGAGTGTGTGCGTCCTGGCACCGTGGCTCTATAGGTCCTCACCAAACATCACAAGCATGTCGCACCACCGTGTCGCAGACCATCTCGCTGTCTTTGGGGATTGTGGGAAGGTGGTGACAGCGGCCGTTGCGTCAGTTGGGTACAGTTGGAGGTGGTTGTCATGACGACGGGAATGCCTTTTTAGATGTTAAAGAGGCGGTTTAGGGGGGGAAAACGCTTTTTGTCTGCTCCTGGTACTTTGTCAAACCTCTTTCAAACTTAAACCTGCAGCCACAATACAGGATTTTGGAGTCTTTAGTTAATACAATTATGTTCATCTGTATGAAAACTTCCCTCAGACTGTGTGCAGGTAAACGTAAGCTGCAGTACGATATAGTGGACAAGTACTTCACCAGGCTGTTGGTTCAAAAGTGATCTGATCTCAGTACATCATATTGTTATGTCAAACAGAAAATAGAAATATACAAAGTGAAAAAGGGAAGCGTGGGAAAAAGGGATATTCAGATGTTAAGATATCAAAATATAGCACATCAGTTACAGAACATGGAGAAAACGTGTGCTTCCCCCAACTAAACTCATTTGTGTGAAAAATGTTTTATTAAATTTTATTTTATTTTCATAAGACAGATGATCAGGTAAATAGAAAGTATTAGCTGGTAGAGGAAAGTCTTTTGGGCTATAATATAATGCACTGTGAAGAGTGAGATGTGCATCAAGCATAGGAAACCCACATAGTGTGAATGGAAGTGGTGATCAGATTAAACTTGGCATTTTGTCAGAGGCTGTTGAATATGATGCTGCTTGGTGAAAAATGCCAATATATTCAATGCCGCTGCAGGTTTAGGAGTTTGCGCTGCGAGAAGACAACGCTGTGCAAAGCCGTGCTTAAAGCTGCAACTTATAAACCAACAGAAAGTTACTGCTATCGTTATTGCAGCCTTAAAAAAACAGCAACGGCACGTTAACTACACCTCCGTGAGAAGGAGATGGTATGTTTATTACCTAAACTAAACAAGCAGACATAATTGAAGATAGTACTCTTTCATACTGGCACAGTGAAGGAGACAGTAAACTAAAATCTAAATTGTTTTATAGGAAAAAAAGAATATGTACTTATCAACTGCACTTTGGACAGGAAAACAGGATTATGCACCCTGGCAGAAGTGTGAACAAGGGATTTCTTTAAGTTTTGGCACCTGAAAGTTCAGATTTTGAACAGTTCATTGTTATTATGAATCACATGCACTGCAGAATGATTGGAGGAAGTCATGTCTGTATCCCCTTGACATTATGTACTGATTTTTCTGTCAACCTGGAAGTAAAGGGAGTTATTAATTCAATTCACCTTCTCTTATTTAATCTTTCGGTGTAGGAGGCGTCTAAGACGGTGCAGCCTCAGCTTCTGGGTCGCATCATTGCCTCCTTCGACCCAGTCCACGCTCCGGAGCGGAGCCAGGGATACTACCTGGCGCTGGGCCTCTGCCTCCTCTTCACCGCCCGCTTCCTTTTGCTACAACCTGCCATCTTTGGCCTGCATCACCTGGGCATGCAGATACGCATTGCCCTTTTCAGTCTCATATACAAGAAGGTAAGCGGAGGACAGGAAGAAACTAAACACAGGTGTTTCTTTATTTGTGTAAAACCAAAACAGTGGTCAACAAAAACAAGGTATTTTTCATTAATCCTAAAAAGGCATTTTGAAAATTTCGACAACCATGATATTTAATAATCTTAATTATAATTTGCAACATAATAAAATTAAGAAGTAGAATATTTTCTGTAATGTTGTGGAGTTTGAGTGTAAAGTATTAAAACTTGTAGCACTGTGGGTCTTTTTTCCCTGACTACACATGAAACGAGCACTCGCTACTTAAAGTCAGTGTAACATCCAGTTGTTGGTACAAAACAACCCAGCTGATAAGGTACTAAGATAATTGTGTGTGAGCATTTGTTTACAGGTCCTCAGGCGGCTGTGAGGGGCGTGTCGCCGTGGTGTCAAAGCGTGGCCATGTATCACCGGCTTCCTTTCAGCCACTTTCACCAACTCACTTTCTCCCTTTTGTGCTACAACTGACCCCTGACCTTTGACCTTTTTAGACCCTGAAGCTTTCCAGCAGAGTCTTGGATAAGATCAGCACCGGTCAGCTGGTCAGTCTGATGTCCGCCCACCTCAACAAGCTGGATGAGGTGAGGAGATCCAAGCATCTAGTTGACTTGCATATATTTAAGAAGCTTTTTCCTTCTGTTTTTTTTAATTATCTCATAAACCTTCCAAATCCAAATGTAAGGGACTGGTCTTAACTGATGGCTGAATGAAAAATGTTTAAATGCAGTGAAACATGAAAAGTTTCACTGACTTCCACTTCCTTGTAAAATCATAATTTTAGAAATAGTTAATGAGATCTCAGTAGACCAAATACTCAAGGACCTCAGTGTACACAGTGGAGATTTCTGAACAATTTTCATCTGCACAACTTTTGAAATCGACTTTTGAAGGTGAATTGGATCCCTCTGTCTGTGTAAAAATCAAGTCCCTTGAAAACAGTAATTTTCCACTTGAGTGGCTGCGAGAATTTTTTTTGTTCTCCACAGGCAGGATGAGGAGAAAGAGGACACACCTTCACTGTCTTCACTGAATTCGCTTTATTACTCAACTCTGTGTGTCTGTGTGTGTGTGTGTGTGTGTGTGTGTGTGTGTGTGTGTGTGTGTGTGTGTGTGTGTGTGTGTGTGTGTGTGTGTGTGTGTGTGTGTGTGTGTGTGTGTGTGTGTGTGTGTGTGTGTGTTCATGCACTGAGGGGCAATTAGTGGTGTGTGTGTGTGTGTGTGTGGTTCACAATAGATCTGGAACAACAAACACAATACACACACAACCAAACACAATTAGGTGTCTGTATTCAAAGTATTCTGTAACTGTGAATTCTGAATCAACCAAATCCATGTTAAAAACTGATTATGCAAGACAACATGGCTTTGTGTGTGTGTGTGTGTGTGTGTGTGTGTGTGTGGTTTGAACTGAACTCTGTGTTGCCTCGGGTCTCGGGTCTCATTGAGGCGTTGAATGTAGAAACACTCTGCAACCTGCTTTGAGACAATTATCACCTGACTTGGATGTGGCTTGGCCAATGCACCACTCTCATTATAATGACTGGTGGGGGTTACAATGTCTGTGTGTGTGTGTGTGTGTGTGTGTGTGTGTGTGTGTGTGTGTGTTTGAATTGAATCCCTTGTTGTAGGTAAGTGGATGAAAGGAAAGGGATCTTACTGAGGTGAGGAGTGTTTCTCACCTGCAGCACAGCAAAGAAGTTTCTTGCTTTTCTTTGATACATTCTTCTTTTTCTTTAGATAGATAGATACTTTATTGATCTCCAAGAGAAATTCACACCTTTTAAACCTTTCTACACTATTTGTGTGCTTGCATGCTTTTTACTGTCTAAAGTTCCCAATCATTTATTCTACTGCACCACAAATCTTTAATGCTAAATCTTTAGTTGACTGAAAGAAATTACAAAAACATCATCAACCACAAAACAAGTTTTCAAATCCTGACAAAATGCCCTGTGGTAAACCTGCAGTGCACTCACTGAGGAAAAAATGAAGGTGTGTCAATATGTGCACACCAGCAAGCCACGGTGGTTGAGATGGTTTTTCTTTCATAGTAGGACCAGGTTCACATATTTGCTCACAGAAAACATACCTTATTTATCAGCAGAAAAAAGCAGAATAACTTCACATGTAGGTGCAAGTCCTCTTATAATAGCCTAGCTTAGTATAATCTTCTTACTCTACTGTCCAATTGTATGCTCAGTGTATTTAAAACCCTCATGTTTTCACAAAAATATAAAATATAGTTTCTGTTTGTCGCTGACATAGTTAACTGTTTAGCTTTTGTTGCACACAACTGCATTTCCAACTCTGTTTTGTTTACGTTTATTCCAAGCTGGCTGTTCCCTGCTAACTTTTCACCCTTCAAGCCTTCAGGTGGTGAGCGAATGAGTATCCCTTGAACCTGACCTTTGACATCTCTGTGGACAGGAGCAAAAGATAATTTCCTTGTCACACTATTACTCCTTTTTTAAAAGCCATATGTTTATTCCAGAGTTTGGGTCTGGCCCACTTCGTATGGATCACCCCGCTGCAGTGTATTCTGTGTGTGGGTCTGATCTGGGAGCTGATTGAGGTCAACAGCTTTTGCGCGCTGGCGGCTCTGACTCTGCTGGGCATCATCCAGGCCTGGCTCTCCCAGAAGATGGGACCTCATCGGTGGGAAAACACTACCACACATCCACTCATATTATAGATGCATGTAGAAAATCAGTATGCAACCATGCATAAAGATGTAATTGTATGTCCTAATGTCTTGGAGTGTATGTGTGTGTGTTTGTCTCTGTGGGTGTAAATAAAACTTTGTCTTCGTAAACAGAGTGAAGCGAGCAGGGATGATCAGCCGCCGCCTGGCTCTCACCTCTGAGATCGTGGAGAACATCCACTCTGTGAAGGCGTACGGTTGGGAGGACGTGATGGAGACCATCATCAAGAACATCAGGCAGTAAGACACCAAAACACACAAACAACTGTATCGCAGAAGGAACATTTTCTATTCTTTCAACACACAGGTTTACATAAGTCTACTCGATATTGTATACATACATGCAAGCTCCAACAATATACCATTAAAATCATGAAAAATTCTTTAGATAACAGAGTGTTAAAGCATCCTAAAGTCAGGTATTTGTGGATTTTAAACCACTTTAGCATGTTAATACCTTGTGCCATCAGTTACAGTATGGAGATTTGAAGCAGCATCACTCTGTTCACACGCAAGTCTCCATACAGTGTACAACTCCTAATCTTTGAAGTCCTCTATCCTTTTATATTCTATATAAATGTAGATGATGTTATAGATATACTGTAATGAATGGAAGTGAGGAGAAAAAAGTCAGCCAACATCATACACAGATGGCTTTTACAGCTCAGTAGAAATGGAATCAACCTGGTGCTAAAACTGAGAGCGAGATGTTAAAACATGTGGTTAACCAGCAGAACAAGCCAGAATCGGGATCACGGTAATTGGCAAGTACAATAAATGTACAGGACAGAGTTTTGGTGTCATGGTGCAGAAATGTGTTTAACTATCAGAGCTAACATGGAGCCACCAAGACTTCGCGTTTATTTGATAACAGCATCAAGAAAAACTGACATGCTGTTAACCAAAACAGCTTTTTGGATGTTTGGCTGTACGATGTAACTGAAATCAATAATCTGACATGAATGTTTCTCTGATATAAATTATAAAATGACAAATGCATCTAAAGATCACATGTAAAATAAACGGTTTCTCTAGATTAAGTATAAACTGAAACAATTTTATGCTTTATTGTGTGTGTGTGTGTGTGTGTGTATATATATATATATATATATATATATATAAAAAAAATAATCATACTAGTGTTATGCACATGTACTTTTTATTTATTTTTTTGTCCCACTTCCCCTTCCTCTTAAGGGACGAGGTGACGCTGACGAGGAAAATCGGATCCCTGCGATACTTCTACAGCGCCTCCTACTTTTTTTCCGCCATCCTGGTCATCGTGTCCGCCATCGTGCCACACGCACTCAGTAAAGGCATCATCCTACGCCGTATATTCACCACGGCCTCTTACTGCATGGTGCTGCGAATGACGCTGACTCGCCAGCTGCCAGGATCCATCCAGATGTGGTACGACACGCTGGCCCTGGTCAAGAAGATCGAGGTCAGTACAGAGCAATGTGAATGCATGCCAAAAATGTCAAGGCCATCAACAGACTCAACCTAAAAACATAAACGTAATAAATTGATTTAATAAATTGATTGATAGATTATAATATAGTGCTGATGTAGCTGCCTGTGTGGTGGTGGTGTTTGTTTTCAGGACTTCTTGTTGAAAGAAGAATACAGAGTGCTGGAGTACAACCTGACCACCACTGAGCTGGAGCTGGTTAACGTGTCTGCATCCTGGGACGAGGTTTGTTCGTCTGTGTGTCAAAACCGATCATGATAATGAAATGATCATTTAACATCAATACCAAGTACTGTATATTTAATACATTTCCTCCACCAGGTAAAAAAAGAGTAACTCAAGTAATGCCAAAACACTGAGATTCCAGTAGGATAGGAGGGTTACAGAGTTTAAGCAGTTTTGATTGTCTGTTACATTGATGATGAATCATTAGTTATTATCACTATTTTGATAGCATAACAAAAGTAGATTAGATCCTTACAATAAGTGAACACAACAAAGCCATGGCATCACTTTGCCTTGTTTTGATTCAATATACAGTTGAAAAAAATGGAATAGCTTTTTTAAACAACTTCCAGACTTCTCTGGGTGACATAACATGCAGGGCACTGAAAATAGAGATCCCATACTGGATCAAAAAGCCTCCAAATCCTACAAGGGGAAGAAAATGTTGGCTGCTTGAGTCTTTTGACAATCCACTGAAGTGCCCACATTAAGCATTCTGATGAACCTGCCTCGAGGTGCAGCACCCTGCAGGAATCCAATGAAAACGGTCTGAAAACTGCCTTGGAGCAACGTTGCGTAGTCTCAGATAATAAACTCTTGATTGCCCATTTCCTTAATGTTGATTAATCATTAATATCCTAATATAATCAGATCCATGGGTCTTTTTGCAGTAAATTAATATGCTCATGTGACAGACAGCGGTTCCTCGTGCAGAGTAAGCTGAGAATAACAAATTTAAGTCTGAACTGATTCCAGTATTTAGCTTTTTATTTGTGTGTCTAACGAAAAATGTCAGCACAGAGATGCCAAAGATATGTTAAATTTGTTTAGAAAAATTGCAGACAACTAAAAAATATAATTATGGTGAAAAGACTGAGAATAAGACTATCGGCTCATAAATTATCTGACTCTAAAATCCAGTATCTGTCAGGGCATGTTTGAAAGAAGTTTAAACTCCCACAGCCCCTAAATCCGCCATGCATCACAGGTATAAATGGTTAATTCCTCAGCGTCCCTGGGAGTGGGTAGTATAATCTTATCTATAGGCAGAGGCTGTAAACTTAGTCTAACAGGTGTGATTCATTGACCACCCAACACCGTGAGAAAACGCACATCCGACTGTGTTTCCTTCCATCACTTTGCATAATTAATTATCTCGGTGTCGTCACAAACTTTGCCTTTGCTGGGAACGCTCTGAATCTCCCTTTGAGTTGTGTTCATCACCTAATTCCCAGATTTTCCACTTGCCTTCTCCTCTTCCTGGAATGTGCCATTCGCAGATGAATTGGAGGGGTGTTGCCTTTCTTTACTGCTGACAGTGTGTACGTCAGCTCATTAGAATGAGAATCGCGCGGACAGACGTATACAAACCGCAGCGAGTCCCGGCATTAGAGGGACGGTGACCCATAAAATGTCGCAGGGGGTCAATGATTAAGCGGGCAAGTCGAGCAGAGCTTCCCCTTTTCTAACAGCGAGATGTGTCACCCATTAATCTTTACAGAGGCGCTGACAGATGAGGTGAAGTAAGGCCATTGTGAGACTTTGGGAGTCGTCTTCTGTCTTTGGAGAATCTCTTGTTTCTCACAGCAGTGTGGCCTGGTGTCTCTCTCTGAAAGCAAAGCCTAACGGACGCACTCGCTCAGCCAGCCCTGAAGCAGGCAGTTATGGAAACTAAACGGAAAACACAAATCAAATGCATGCCATTCACACCTACACACACACACACACACACATTGACACACACAGACTGGTGTACACTTAAGTACAGTATAGTTAAGTGTTTAAAAGTATATAGTATATTATAAAAGTATATTGTAGCACCAAAGCAGGGGTCTTTTGTCATGTGCACAACAATTACAATTAGTAGCTGTCAATGAAATTCTTGGGTCACAGGCCTCTTCTAACAATGCACAAAAAATATTTAGAAAGGAAAAAAACCCCAGCAACAAGACTAAAGACTAAAAACTAAAAACTATCTAGACCTAAAATCTAAATTATCAAACTAAATATAGGAGTAGATAAAAATAAAATACAACACAGATAATACTGTTGAGCAGTAATGTGAAAATATTACAGGTACTGAAGTACAGTACAGCACGAATTGTTTGTTTTAAACTGCAGTGAACAACCTTTTTTTATATATGTGAACATAAAATCCCGGTAGAAATCCATATTGCCTTTTACTTCTACGCAACTACTAACTTCTGTTTGGGGAAAAAAATTGATTTAATTTTTTAAGACTGAAGGATGTTTTACCAAAGCACTTGTCTTTTAAAGCATCTTCAGTTCATACAAAAAGGATGAAAGTTTTGATCTCCTCTGAAGGGCATCGGTGAACTTTTTGAGAAGATCAAACAGGAGAACAAAGCAAACGGACACCTGAACGGCGACGCAGGCCTCTTCTTTACCAACCTCTACATCACACCTGTCCTCAAAAACATCAACCTGTACCTGGAGAAGGGCGAGATGCTGGCGGTGGCTGGATCCACGGGCTCAGGGAAGGTAGGTCAAAGAAATCATCTCATACAGGTGAATTTATGTGAAGAGTTCAAGTCTCAAAGTGCTGCTAAATCCATCTACTGTCAGATGTTTGGACAGAGCGCCCTCGAGGTTGCTCAATGTGAAAGCAATATCAGAATAAAATTGTAGTAAAGTTTGAGCATGTTTTTCTCCGTTTTCCTACAGAGTTCCCTGCTCATGATGATCCTGGGAGAGCTGGTGCCGTCGGAGGGTAAAATCAGACACAGCGGTCACGTCTCCTTCTCGTCGCAGACTTCCTGGATCATGCTGGGGACAATCCGAGACAACATCCTGTTTGGCCTGACCTATGACGAGTACCGCTACACCTCCGTAATCAAGGCCTGCCAGCTGGAGGAGGTACTTTTTAATTTATCATAATATTCATACTTTTTTTTTTAAACTCCCCTCTTCCCTCCAGTTTCTGTTGTGTAGATGAAATGGATTTCTGTAGGTATATTTAACCACGGGGGCTGTTGTTTCTCATGTAAACCACACCGATTGGCTGCTGTTTAATCCAAACTCACCCAACAGCATTAAAGCAAGTGTAGTTGGTCAGTGTTTTCATCAGCATAATCTACTAAGCGATCTAGAGAAATGTTTAGGTAGCTTCAAATATTTCTGTCTTCCCATAAATATAGATCCTTATATTTGGGTGAAAACACAAGAATGAGTGAACTGAACTTACAGATGGACCATGTGAATGTTCAAAACATACAAACAAATGTGACTAAATAGTCGTGATCAGCATCGCACAACCTCAACATGCTCATGAATGATAGTAAATGTGATGTGTTTACCTACATTTTGAGGAAATATTTGTTTAGAAAATACTAATAAAGAGGACAAATGACACAAGTGGATCATGATTTAAAAAGTAATAGTACACAGAAATTCACTGAAGCTGAAAAGAAAATACAAACAAGGGAAAAAGTGTTAATGACTGGATGTGTATGAAGTCATTATAAATTAACACAATAAAAAAGATTAATTACAGTGAAGATGTCCTATAATATTACTTTAATAACAACAACAGTGTTTTCTCTCGTAAATTCATTTTTGCCAGCTTCCTCCTCAATTCTTTTCTCTTCCTTCGGACGGATACTTTCTGCTCAGTTGTTCATTTGGAGCATCGAGAAGGTTCAGGTTTCCCTGGTCCACATTTACACCCATTATGTTGTCACACACACGCTTGTACATCCTCTGTCTCTGCACACACTCTCATAAGCCTCGGTGTTGAGTGACGGCCCCTCAGCAGAATAATGTCCACTCTGTTGCCATGGAGATTTCTCGTTATGACACTAGGATGGAATATGAGCTTGCTGGTTCCCAGTGACGGACGTTACAACCCAGTCGAGCTGTATAGACGAACCATCAGATCTGTGGGCTTGTTTGGCCTGCGATTCAATATTAGTATATTTATATATAGTATTATCATGTTTTACACTGACGAGTAGAAAAACAGGGTCTTGTATACGTGAAAAGTAAAGTAGGTGCTTTGTTGTTGTTGTTGTTGTTTCTGCTTATAAATCTGACATTTTCTTAATTATGATATTTTAAATGCGCTCAATTAGTATTATTAACACTGAAATCAATGCAGCAGCCCATGCAGAGGGTTATGCCTTTATTTAGCACTACGCCCCATCTCCTGTGGCGGTGACAGTGTCTCAATGATTTAGACAAAAACACAACATGTTGTCACAGCAAACAAAGCTTGCGTGCAGTGTTGACATCTCCATGTGCTGTAAAAACCAGCCTCTATTTTGTCTTTGGGGAAAGGCGTCAAACGCCGTCAATGAAACTGAGATAACAAAAGAAGTTTGGAGAGGAGTCGCACTGTCACTTCTGCTGGGTATTGTACGGTAATGACAGGAAGTCCTCCTGTGTGCTTTTATTGTTTGTAGTGTCGAAGCTGACAAACAGGAGAAACAATTCCCCTCAAGTTTCATTAAAACTGCCTCTAAAAATGACAGCTTGTTAAAGCAAACTGTGTTGGAGCGGAGAGTCTTTTTTTTTTTTTTTTTTTTGAAGTAGTCCGTTGGGGTAACCAGCCATGTTAACTAATAGAAAATTAAAATTATAGCGTTCTTATGTTTTTCTATTTCTAATTAGCAACAGTTTGAAAAGTCAGTCTTTTCTCAAATGCAGAAAACATGATTCTTATTTATTTTAGGTTTATTTATTTAAAGGCACAATCTGTCTGATCAAATATGTTTAATGTCTCTAATAACTGAAATTGTGTTCACCTATTAGGATTCCTTAAGTGAACTTAAATTATTGTCATCTTGAACTGCAATGTTTACATCAAAAACCTTTTTCAGCATCATTAGTCGTTGTACTTTAGTCTTTGCTGTGTAAGTAGAGTGAAGAGTGAAGACATTTTTAAATTAACTTTTTTTTGTGTTGGTTGAATCATTTTGTTGACATTCAGATCACAGATTGTGCCTTTTCAAAATAAAATATTTGTCAGCTAATGTAAGTGAGAATATACTTTTTAATTGATCATAAATCACATGTTGGGCAGCACAAGCTACAAGAGGGTAGTCTTGTAGCTTGTCACAAATAACTTTAAAAGTACCAACTCTTAACACTAACTGTTAATGCTCTTTCTTACCAGTCACTTCAGAAGGTTAGAAATTACTTAAGATGAGGGGAGAAACCTCTTACAGGATTTTCTGCTGTAGGAAAAATCCCCAAGGCAACACTGACAGACAGAAGTGACAGCCAGAGCAGATTTCTCCAGACAGACGAAGCGTTTAGTGGGCTTCTGACTGTAATTCCTGACCATTGTTGCCCCCTGAAGCACCAGACAGTCTGCCGTGGGTGGTCTTCCAACACTGTAAACCCATCTTTTGCCTCCAGTCTCAAACTGTTGGCCCAGCAGGTGTTTTTTGTTCATTGAGACACACCACGTTTTTTTTTTTTTTTAACTATGCTGCCTTATTTTTACAAGCTGTTAAACCACATGTTAACTTGATTCCCTGTGCGCTCCTGTCAGGACGGTGGAAGCTGCTGTTAAAAAGGTAGGATGTTTTAATGATGATAAACTTGTGCTGTCACTTCATCCTTATTGGTGTGGGCGTCTATTTTCATCATCAGTCGCCACTAAGTGCACTACACGTCTCTTGTGACATCCTTCATGTGCCTATCCCATCTGTGGTGTGTGCTTGCTGTGTGGTTTGACAGTAAATCTGTGATCATGTGGTCATAGGACTGTTTTTCTGGTGGTGTTCAGACACTTTGTGCACAGCTCTGAGAAACTTTACCAAGAAAAGTCACTTGTTGTCTTATTTTTCATTCTCATTATACTTTGAAATAATAGATCTTTTGCCAATATTTGTAAATAAAAACTGTTAAGGTTGCTAAAAAGTCTAAAATGGTGTTTAAATGTTTCAGTTTTTACCCTGCTATGTCCAGTAAAACTGCTTTCTGATGAATGCATCAAATTTTGTAGTATTTCAAGCAGTAAAGGAAAGGTTGCCTTTCCTTACCCAGAATGCATTAGAAAGAATCACCCAGTCACCAGATCCCAAAAATCATCAATGCATTAAACATTTGCTTGAAATAAAACATGACAGGGGATTCCTGCAGCCCCCTAAAAGAAGAATCTCTGTTAGGTTAACTAAACAAAGTGTGAAAGTCTCCACAAGGACAATGTGCAAGGACAACAAGCCCTCATATGGGGCAAAGGGAACAGTTCAAAACACGCGAACAGTAGACTGCACGTCACGCTTCGGCCATTCACACCTTATCACCGGCAGACACAAACAAACCTTTGCATGTTGCAAACAATGACATAAATATTCATCTTTATTTTGTCTTCATGAGGTAGACATAAGCTGTGTTTACAGCCTCTGCTTCCATCAGCCTCTATCCCCTTGTGATAACTTCATTCCAATGTTATCAGAATTAGCAGATAAAGTTTGAGCTTATGGTAGATCTTCAAACCACTGACCTAGTTTCAGTAAGCGTAACATTTAGCACACTGGCAGTGCCCCACATACCCAGTTTAATCATTATTTAGGCATTTAACTGATATGGTTTGGTACTACAATCTGCAATGAATGCAAAAAGGAGTGCCACGTAGAAAGTGTTTGAAGAATATTGATAAACAAGATTATTAAAGCAAGTAGAGGTTGATAAAAGAGAGGTGGATACGAGATGCTTCTTAGAGAGATGGTTTCCTCTTTGTCCTCAGTATCTTTAATGTGTTTTTGCCTTTTTGATAAGCTCTCTGGCGTCACGCGGTCCCTCCTGCTGTTGTACAAAAGGTGCTCATGCATGCGTTCGTTTTCCTCTCCAGGACTTTGCAGCGCTGCCCGAGAAAGACAAGACGCTCCTCATCGAAGGAGGAGTGACCCTCAGCGGCGGTCAAAGGGCTCGCGTCGGCCTCGCCAGGTACTTCCTGTCACAGCCGAGCATCCGTCAGCACAACCTCTGCTGATCACTCGTGATTAGTCTTTGCCTCGCCCAACCTTTTTATGTGACCACGTTGTTTTTGCAATGGATCAAAATAAACATGATGTAGGATTTGAATCATACTGATGAAGAGCTCTGAAGAGGTAAATATACAAAGTAGTGAGTCAGTTTGTGGTTTTTGTACATCATGAGTTTGTGCAATATGTTGTGGTTCAATGAGAATTTTTAATTTAAATTCCCTTTTGTAGGACAGCAGGGAGTTAAAAGGATCAAAATACCAACCGCTCCAGATAAGAGTTCCTCATAAAAAATAACTGACTGCAAAATACACCAGTTTTTTTTTTTTTTTTCTTCCAAGACCAACACGTGTTCACTTCTCCAGACACTTTATACAAACTTTATGGATGGTAAACCAATCACTGTTATCAATATCATCATCATTATAAGCGCTTTCAGAGTAAAAGCTTCTATTCCTTGCAAGCCAATAAAAACATCTACTGAATAATATTTACAAGTATCTCTGATATGACCTCCTTGACAGCTCTAATGGTTCCCAGCAGTGTAAAATATGGAGCCTCTACTTTCATATTCATAACCTGCCAAAGCTGATAACCTTTTCATTCTTATGTGTGTGTTTGTCTGCCTGCACTAACTATTGTGTTTTATGGTCTCACGGTTTAATGAGTGCTTTCTGCGGCCTTGGCTGAGCTTTATTGCTCCATTAAATCTGTGCGTAGATTACAGTCAGACACTCTCATATTCCTGTGCATTATTTATCGCTTTAGTGTCGAGGCTTCAGTTTGCCACCACTTGTCAGTTTTTGTTTTCTGCCATCGCTGTAAACACTTGCCGGAATTGATTTATTCTCACAGAGACTGGACTTCCTCATTTACACCATTTTGATAAATTGTTTTCTTCTCTGTCTGTGTCCATTTCTTCCTGTCCTCCCTCTGTTTTTCCTTTCCTCTTGGCTCAGTGTTTATTATTTCTGCCTTTCTAACATTTTCTTTGCCTTTTTATCTTTCTCTCTGACTCACCGTGTGTTTTCTCCCTCAGGGCTGTGTATAAAGATGCAGACCTCTACCTGCTGGATGCACCTTTCACCCACCTGGACATCGTGACAGAGAAAGAGATCTTTGAGAAGTGTGTATCCCAACAGAGAGTCTTTCATGTGGAGGAGGTTGGGGGGGTGGTTGAGCTAAAGTTTAAGTTCAAGGCCAAGGTCAAGGTTATCCCTTGCTGTGTCAGACACACTCGGGTTGACTGTGGTGAGTTGCTGCTGCTTCATCACACTGTAGCCTTGTCAGGAAATGGGAGTTGAGCAAAAAGGGAATTGTCCTTTGATGAAATGTGAATGTTGGCAGTCTTTCAACAAGGAAAAGCTGGCAAAATGTAGTCAAAGCCTGAACACAGTTATGGTAATAAACACACACAGTAACTTGTTCTTTTCAAGTGCTGGTTATTCTTTGAATATTTGACCTCACTTTGCCTTTTGTTTATTTTTTGCTACTTTTGATTAGCAGTCAGTCTTGGTTTTAAAAGAGAAAGAAATGTATAAAAATGAACATCTGATATTTCTTTACAATTTCCACTTTCTGTATCACTGCACAGATGTGTCTGTAAACTGATGGCTTCCAAGACTCGTATTGTTGTGACCAGCAAGTTGGAGCATCTCAAACGAGCGGACAAAATCCTTCTGCTGCACAACGGGGACTGTTACTTCTACGGCACCTTCTCCGAGCTGCAGGCCCAGCGCCCCGACTTCAGCTCTCTCCTCCTTGGCCTAGGGGCTTACGACAACATCAATGCAGAGCGCCGCAGCTCCATCCTCACAGAAACCCTCCGCAGGGTCTCCATCGACGAAACCGCCGGCTTCCGAGGCCCGGAGCCAATTCGACAGTCTTTCCGCCAGCCTCCTCAACCAATAATCGTCTCCGGATCCCAAGGCGGAGGTGACGGCTACCCAGAAAAACGAAAGCAGTCCCTCATCCTCAGTCCGCTGGCAGCTGCTCGCAAGTTCTCCTTCATCGGGAACTCCCAACAAACTGCGAACACTCCCCACTCCATGACGATAGAGGACAGGGTGCGTGAACTTTCTGAGAGGAAATTCTCTGTGGTACCAGAGGACGATCAAGTAGAGGAGGTGCTCCCCAGAGGGAACCTGTACCATCACGGGTTGCAGCACCTCAACGGGCAGCGGCGGCAGTCTGTCCTGGCGTTCATCACCAACGCTCAGGGCCAGGAGCGCAGAGAGCAGATGCAGTCCTCCTTCAGGAAAAGGCTGTCCATCACACCACAGTGTGACCTGGCGTCTGAGCTGGACATTTACGCCCGCCGCCTGTCCAAGGACAGCGTCTATGACATCAGCGAGGAAGTGGAAGAAGAAGACATGGAGGTAGAGCTTTCTTGGACCCTTTTTTGAAGCCATGAATAGACACATTTTCATATTTAGACTTCCAGTTAAACAGAAAATGTACTTGATTCTGTCTGTTTAAATTTTGGCTGGATATACAGGGTTGATTTTTCGATGGATTAAATTCTGTTTCTTCTCAGCAATGCTTCGCGGATGAACGTGAAAACATCTTTGAAACTACCTCATGGAGCACGTATCTGCGCTACATCACCACCAACAGGAGCTTAGTCTACGTCCTGATATTCATCGTCTTTATCTTCATCATTGAGGTAAAATCATGACCACTTTTAATTGTTTTTCTCTTTTTAATTAAGTAAATTTAGTCAACTTTTTTTTTTGTCTTTTCACCAACAGGTTGCTGGTTCAGTCGTCGGCATTTACCTCATTAATGGGTGAGTGTCATGTTTCATGTTCTTTGACACTTGAGAGTAAAACAGCATTGTTTTTAACACACGTTTTTTTTTTTTCTTCTACAAGACTACCTCCTAAACAATACTGTATTTTTTAAAATAAACAGTAAATGTTACACATTAAACATATGTTACATAGATTTAAACAGCCAGGTAAATTCAGTCCTTTTTTCTGAGGACCTAGAGCTTTTAAATATTGAATTTGATGAGTTCAGTGTTTCTGACGTATGAAATAACACATACTTAAAATATTTTTGCATATAATATAAGAATATCTTTGTCATTCAGCCTTTTGAGAACTGTTATAATGAAAATTTATTGACCTTTAATGATGAAAAATCTGATTTGTACACTTGTATCTGTCCCCTGACTGGCCTACAATGTATTTTGTGTCTATTTTCAGACTAAAATTCAGTCAGTGTTTTATTCTAAATCCTTTTGCCCCGTTCTATCAGCACGATCTGGACGAACCCTTCCTCGTCCAGCAACATCAATGAGCAGCACTCCAACATCTCGTCGGCCCCAAACCACCTGGCAGTCATCGTCACGCCCACCAGTGCCTACTACATCATCTACATCTATGTGGCCACGTCGGAGAGCGTTCTGGCCTTGGGCTTCTTCAGGGGCCTCCCATTAGTGCACACGTTACTCACCGTGTCCAAAAGGCTGCACGAACAGATGCTTAGCGCTGTGATACGAGCCCCCATGGCGGTGCTCAACACCATGAAGACAGGTGATTTTTTTTATCAGTTTATTTTCTTAATATCACAAAAATGCAAATGTAAAGAATATTTTTTGTTTTTGTCTGCAGAGCCACATCTGTTTAGCCTTATTGAATTTAATACTCATGCTGGAGTTTTTCTTTTCTTCCAGGCCGGATCATGAACAGATTCACCAAGGACATGGCCACCATAGATGACATGCTGCCTCTGGTGCTGTTTGACCTCATACAGGTATTTAACCAACACCCACCTAAACAATGCACACGAAGTATAATGCAAATTCAATATTAGTATTAATGTTTCAAAAAACTTTTAATCTTTCAAACTTTGCACTGAAGTTCACCCAGATTTTAGAGACAATAACAAATCAAGTAATCATTTTCCAGTCTGAATCCAGGTCTGATCATTCCTCTTCTTTTTAACCCCCATTCACACCAGCTGACATTGATCGTCACGGGTGCCATCTTCACCGTTTCCATCATGCGGCCTTACATCTTCATCGCTGCCATCCCGCTGGCCATCATCTTTGTCGTCCTCAGAAAATATTTCTTACGAACTGGACAGCAGCTCAAGCTACTGGAGGCTGAAGGTGAGAAGGGGGGAGGAATTGTGCATGTGTGACCTGTTTAGACATTGGGAAGACACACATTATTTTTATGTGGAAAGTAGAGTATTAAGTTAGGAGACTGTCATTTTTATGTAAAAGAAACATTTGCAGTGTGTAAATCCACAAGAAAATATGGTATTTAAAAATTGGCTGCCACATGATGGATATATGCAATTAAATGTTGGAAATACTTTTTAAAATTTCAAATGTGGATAATAAATGTGCTTCTGTAACTTAAAAATATATTCTGAATGCATTTCATGTATCTCAAATGTGTTTGAAGTGCTTTGTATATATATTCACCCCTGTAAGGTTTGTTATACAGAATATATTCAGTCCAAAAATGCAAACATCTAAATGCTTTCATATAGTACTGTGCATTAGAAATCAATTTGAAACAAAAAAAACAGAGTAAATTTTTTAAATGGGTCTTACTGATTTATTTGTGAGTTTCCATCTTGCTGAAGTATCCCTGAGTTAAAGACTGTTTTCTTACCAGCCTCAGCTTTGTTGTTCTTTGGGTCGAGCTGCAAGAGAATTTACTACTGAAGATAAATTAAGTTTTACATGTTTATTTCTTTTATTTGATTTCATAATGAGTTAAGAGAGAGGACAACAGGCGGAGAAGAGATCGGCGGGAGTGCAAATATTCAGGAAGAGTAGAAGTGAGAACATGATCGGAAAACCAATAGAGTGAACAGAGGAAGCGAGATTGGCGAGCAGACGCCACACTCATCATAACGGCCCGTCAGCAGGCAGAGCTGGTGGATGGCCCGGGGTCAAAGGTCGGGCAGAAGAACAAAAACATGACAGAGGAAGCGTTGAAGGAGAGGATGGATGGGCTGCCTCAGAGGGGTGGGAACAGGGAAAGGAAGTGAGGCAGTGCGAATAAAATGAGTTATCCTCCAATAAGGAAACAGTTTGGTGTCCCTGTGAAAAGATTTGAGACATCTCTAATCATCTCTAGTCGACTATCATTAAAACTTAGTGTTTGTGAGGGTTAAATCTGTGGGTGCAGGACATTTTCCTTTGACCTTGAGTGAGAGTATTGTAATAAGTGATGTGATGAAAAAATGGTCAGTCGGCTGGCTTTGTTTTGGCAGTGATGAGAAATGTGGACGCTACTTTGACCTGTTTTCCTGATTCAGCTCAAACCAAAATCAGTGTTTCTTTTTGTTTTTTTTTATATACTTTTTTTTTAATCCAGTTTTATCTATCAAGCAGAGAGTAGTTTGGATTTTTGCTCCAAGTTTCAAGATATCCATCCTGAATAATAGAAAGATGAATGGAGATTAGTTTATTGTAGTTTATGATGTCCAAAGAATTGAAAAAATTGCATTTAAAAACAGTTCAACAGCACCATCTCTCTCCAGAAACACTGTCCACTGAGCATGATGTCAAATGTTTTAATTTTGTTCTGTAGAAATTATTTTGAATAAAAACTGTTGTTCCAGTCGTAATTTTTCAGTCCTCATCCAGCTCGTGTTCCTGTGGAGATTAAATACACTTATTGTGAGATTAAGATTTCATTCTTTTATTTTTTTTTAGCTCTGACTACATAATTACAATAACATAAGTGCAGTGCTTTAGCCATCAGGGAGAAAGCGAAACGAGAAAACGGATCGCCGGACACTCTTGTGTTTTTTTGGACTTCACCGCTCTGCTCTTGATTCAGTCACTGAATCTGTGTTTCATTGTGACCGCCGGGTCTTTCCAGAGCTGCTGAGGGCACGTCGGTGTCAGACAGACGAGCCGAGCTGGGATTTCCTCTGACCCCATCCTGGTGTCACTCCCTCTGGTGTCGCAAGCAGCATGTCAGACAAAAATACAGAGGAAACGATGTGTGTTGGTCACTCAAATGATTATTAGAACGGTTGTACTTTCGCTATCATTATTTTTCAAATCTCCGTAACATAAAAAAAAAGCAAAGTCCAACTTTGCTATATGACAGAGGCAAAATGTGAAAACTGAAATGAATAATGGATTATAAGCTGGTTACAAATGCATTTAAAAACCATATAAAATGTTTACCAACTAATATAAATCTAATATGTCTCTTCTCCTGCAGCTCGTAGCCCCATCTTCTCCCACCTCATCGTCTCGCTGAAGGGTTTGTGGACGATTCGGGCGTTTGGGCGTCAGACGTACTTCGAGATGCTCTTCCACAAGGCACTGAACACTCACACGGCCACCTGGTTCCACTACCTGGCCACGCTGCGATGGTTCCTCTTCCGCTGTGACATGATCTTCGTCCTGTTCTTCACTGCCGCTGCCTTCATCGCTGTGGGAACAAACAGTGAGTGATGGAGAGACTGGGTAGATGGATTTTAAGTAGATTTTGAGATTCTCGGGTAAAAAAAAAAAAAGATTTAATACTTTTCATCAGTTTTGTACAAGTTTTGAAGGTGGTCAGGAGATTCAAGCATTGTTGGCTATAATTCCATAATCCTACCTTTTTTAAAGAGTAACACCCCCTGAAAATATTTATTTTTTTTACCTCCAGTGGTTTAAAGTAGACAACTTCGCCTTTTTCTTTGCATGGCTGTTGGAAAAAAAGGTTGGTTGACAACATTTAGTATACTTATTGCAACTAAAATCTAGAGATCGAGCCTCCATTTTCCTGAGAGATCCTACCCAGTGGCAAACAGACTTGCATGGTGAAAGCAGAGGTTTATAGTGAACAAATATAAGGTCTGATGGTGTCATTATTCTGTAGCCATTACAACGTGCAATCAACATTTACTTCATAACTTTTCACCCTGCTGTAATAAACTGTAGGTGTATGAATCACGCCTGAAGCTTGAAGAGAGGGCAGTGAAACTCTGCTTTTCTGCATGCTGCCAAGAATTAAAAGAAACACTTCCCGTTAACCCCCAGTGGTTCAGCCATTTAATGGACCATCATCAGGTTTTGAGGTATTTGCCTCTGAATTTTCCACCATGTAAATACAATGGTGGTGAATGAATTTAGCTTATGGTGCTCAAAACACTGAAACACTGGGCAATTCTGCTGCTTAAGTACTTTTTACCAAAGAAGTGCTCCAAAAGAACACTGGTTTGTGAATTATTCCCAGTAATTAAGACGCTGCTTTTGGTAAAACAATGCTGTCGAGTTTGCTTTTGAACTAAACAAACACATTTTTATTCATTTTCAAATTGGGTGAAGGTAGATGTTTAAAAAAAAAAAAACAAAAAAAAAACACAGGAATATATCCAAAAGCTACCACTGTGAGTACAAGAAGACATTACACCTTTTTAAACACAAATATTCAAAATATCAGTCCTTTCGTACAGCAGCAGTGGTTTATGCTTTATGCAAATAAGGTAAAACTGAGGGAACTGAATGAGCTGTGATCGCAGCAAAACCTCCGTTAACAAGGCTGCTGTCATTCTGTGAGTGAAGCCTTTTTAAAAGACTGAGAGCGGCAGCAGGTTGAAGACAGAAACTCCAGAAAAGAGGAAGGGACAATCCAGTGAGTTAGTTTATTAGTTAATAAACATGTTATTATTTCCTCTGCGCCTCTCAGGAGAAGAAGCCTCGGTCTTATCTGTGTGTCACAGTGTGAGGAGTCGGATATCAGGATCATAACAAGCAGTTTGTCTGGGAAAACTGATCAAAACTGTTGGAATGCTGCCGGATAAAATGTCATGTACAAGAGGAAGTGTGTGTGTTTTGATTAAATGAATGGGAAGCACACGCACACACAAACATGTGTTGTTGCGTCATACCCTGTGTTTATGTTCAGTGCAGATTGAAGGGTCATTTCACAGCCTATTAGTTTCCAATAGAGCCGAGCAGAGCTGCAATACCTGAATGCCGCTGTGACATCAGAGCGAGCAGCTTTCATTGGACGATACTGATTGTGTGTGTGTGTGTGTGTGTGTTTGCACTCCACAGAGGACAAACCAGGGGAGGTTGGCATCATCGTGGCCCTGGCCATGCTCATCCTGGGGACTTTCCAGTGGGCTGTCATCACCAGCATCACCGTGGACGGACTGGTATGTGGCTCACGCCGCCGCACACAACGCTATCGTTCATTTGCATCACATTAAAACCTGACATGCATTAAAATACCACACAAGCAATGGCCAGTTAAGAGTGTGTCAAGCGTAACAAACACACACGTTAAGAGGAGGGTTGTGCTGAACATGTATGGCTTCTTTTTTTTTTTTTTTTTTTTTAACACCTGTGTCAGCAACCAGATCTCTGCAGCTAGTCCAGAACATTTCTGCCCATCTGGTGTTCAACCTTTGCAAATCTTCTCTCACCGCTCCACTTCACCGCTCATTACACAGACTCCCTGTCGAAGTTCGCATGCAGTTCAAAACTCTGATTCAAACCCTCCTTAACTCCAAGATAAGTCAAGCCCCACACTCTGCACGATTTGCTACCACGGCAGAGGATCCTGTGCTCACTAATCTGGGTCAAAACTCTGCGGTTTTAGTCCCGAAGTAGTGGAATAAACTCCAGATTAAAGCTACGACTGCAGAGTCACTACACATCTTCTGTTGCAGAAAAACGACACCTAAACAATCCTTGCGCGAGCGCTTATGTCTTACTTCCTAGAAAACAGTTAATGTGCTTGTACTGTGGCACTGAACACACTCAGTTATTTGTTTGGATGGGAAGCACTGTTTTATTAATAATTCATTACATCCAGCTTTATGGAGTTTGCCTGCAAGTATAATAAGTCCCTTTAGACAAAAGCATCTGCAAAATAAATATAATGTACGCTGATGCTGAATTCACTAAACTACTCTGCAGTCTGTCAGTCTTTGGAGGGATAAAGACAAACCTGTGCCGCCTCAGTGACACAAGATATCACCAGGCGCTTAATTTTAACAACCAGAGGTCAGATTCACCAGCTGGGTGTAACACGTGGGAAGCTTTCATCATTCAGAAGGTATTGTAGAGGTCGAGGGTGAACTGCAGGTACCTCGGAGGTACCTACTTTCTTGTGAGGCTGTTTTGAATCCGTTTGTACCCATCCAGCGGTTGTTTTCCTCCACAGTTTGGTTAGCGAAGCTGCAAGAGCTTATCACAGTGCAGGACATTTTGTTCAGTACGAACACACACACACAATAGTTGTTAGTGGTGTTTGTTCTGGGGAGTTGTTCTTCACAGTGCCGCTGATTTGCTAATGTAAGAACAAAAAAAACTCATTACAGTAGCTACTAAAAGTGTGTTTGGTTTGTTTCTGCTGAAACATTGCTCGAGTAAGAAAGCTCATGAAAAGTTTTGGGGATACTTGGTTAAGAAAGTTCAGTTTTTATGAGAATATACGTTTCAGAAAATTCTATGGGTGTTTAAATGGTTTATTAAGAGTCAAGATTTTATACACGGAGTAGTTAATTTAGTAGTTAGTAGCATTGTCTTATGAAGTCTCTGGCTTTATAAGACAATGCTGAAAAATATTTAGACAGAAAGACCATGTGTGCAAAAAGAAAAAAGGAACTAGATAAATAATAAACTTAAGTAATGAAATAAAATATCAATTATACAACTAAATAAAATATATAACTGAAGGTAATATACAGTACAATATGGACAATTCTGTTGGATTTAACAAGGTTAAATTATTGAACTAACTTAAGGACTTTGTTTCTTAAGACAAAATAAACTCTATCAATATATTTACTCATGTTCAGCAGGATTTAAAGTAGAAACTTACAACATGATTGATTGTACTGTTGAACACCAGGAGCAGTGGCGCTCTGTGATTATTTAAAAAAAAAAAAAGCCATCCTGTGACTGAAACATTTCTGGTTCACCAGACTAACTTGGATATTGTTTCTTCAAAATCTCTGCCTCAAAAAAAAAATCAGAGGAGATGCTCATGATGCTCTGCACAGCTCTCCTCACCTTCTCTCTTCCCCTCGCAGATGCGTTCGGTGGATCGGGTGTTCAAGTTCATCGACCTGCCGTCAGAGGAGCCGGGGAGGTCAGGCGGTAAAGGAGGCCCCGACCTGGTCATCGACAACCCCCACGCCCAGGACTGCTGGCCAAACCGCGGTCAGATGGACATCCGGGGGCTCACTGTGAAATATACCCAGGCTGGGCGGGCCGTCCTCAACGACATCTCCTTCGCTGTGGAGGGGGGGCAGAGCGTAAGTCCTGATTGATGGTGGGGAGGAAGGGTGTGTGTGTGTGACTGGGTTTTAATGAAACCGGGCGTGACAGAGTGACGTGTGTTAGATCTGCTTTATCAGATTTTAAAGCATCAAAACATTGATTAGCACAAGGTGCTGCAATTAAAGGATCATAGAAAAGTCATGAAAAGGTCCGAGCCAGCAGGAAGTCTGTCACATTTGTGGTGACACTTTTATTCTTCATTTCTATTAGTTCAAAACTGCTACAATTAATACTTTTTATATTGATACTGGATTATATGATGGTTTGTTACAAGTTCAGCTGGTTGGTTGTGCGTTTTGGCTGCAACTTTGCCAAAATAGCAGCCAAAGTTTTCAACCAGCTAGTGAAAAAAGAGCTTTCAGGAGTTGGAGACTACAACAGAGCAAAAAGGGGAGAGACGTGCATTAATTATTTGGGCAGAAAGAGGACTTCAGATGAAAGTGTTATCATCCAATACCTCCCTAGATGTGTAAATAGACTTTCTGCTAACAACTCGCCATACCTAGTTATAAAATGGTCTTACAACTTGTTCCCATTTCAGTGACCAAAAAAATCACTCAAACTTTCAAGCTACACATTATATTGTTTATTGTAAATTACCAAATTGACAAAATACCATTTAAAAACTCTTAAAAAATCATACAACACAACAATACAGACAGTACAGATAGCCAAGACCTTTAAGGGAGCTGTATACGTTAAAAAAAATTAAATAAAATGATTACAATAAAATCACTAAATGACAAAGGACAGTGAGTAAAATCAACAGCATAATATTTGTGACAAATACTTTAGTTATTGCTGCTTGAAAAGACAAACTCATTTCTGTAACATCTCCCTTCTATCTGGATTTAATTTAATTTACTTTTAATTTAATTGCTGTTTAATTAGGGCAGGGGAACTAGTGGCCAAATAGCTTTCGGTGGAAAGAGAGAAAACATGTAATATGTGGCCTCCCTTTCTCTCTCTCCTGGCAGTAATTATAGTCAGTATGAGCTCCTCATAATGAATCCTGGAGGACAGCAGAGCTCAGTAAGTGTCAGCACTTTAGCCTCGTCCCATTAGCTACTCCATGGCCTCCTCATAAATGGGATAATTGTTGCTGCGAGGCTGCAGAAGAAAGGACAGAGCTTTTAGACTCCTAAACACCTCGAGGCAGCAGTTCTCTTCACAATGTCATGAGTATACTCTGCTTGTATGAAGTGCATACTGTGCGATATGTGCACAGCATGCAGTAAAGACACTAGGTTAATGCACACAAAGACACTAAATGCAGGATTTCCAGGAAATGCTGAATTATTCCATTTAAATCTTTGTTCTCTCTCTTTGTGTAGATTGGTCTGCTGGGTCGAACAGGTTCAGGAAAGAGCACCCTGCTCTCCGCTTTGCTGCGTCTCGCCTCCACTGACGGAGAAATCTCCATTGACGGCGTCTCCTGGAGCACTGTGTCCCTGCACACGTGGAGGAAGGCCTTCGGAGTGGTGCCGCAGGTACGTCTACGACCACCGAGCTGCTTTTCAACAAGATGGTATTTTATGGACACTGGCTCAAATTCAGAAACTGTTGAGAAAAAATTTAAGCAATAAAGCTGATATCAGGGAGGGACGGTGATACGGAAATGGAGCCAGAAAGATGCTTCATTTTATTCAGAGTAAACGTCTGAAAGTTTTTCAAATGTTAAAAGATTCGGAGGTGTTATTTTTCTTAGCATCACCAACAAACCCTACAGTTTAGTTTTGCTTCATTTTGGATGAAACTTAAGGATAAAAATTATGACAAAATAAAGAATTTTTATTTTAACATAATATCAAGATTGGAAAGGAAGAAAAAAGTGTAAAAATTTTAATTTCTTTCTAAATTGATTGTATTTTCTTTTGCCCAACATGAATGACTATAATCATACAATACAGACACACCAAGAGCTAAATATATACTGCAGCGTTTAATTATCCACGTCCTCACTTCTCTCAAATAACCAAAAACTGCTTTAATAACTTGTTGCACTCAGAGATGTGAGTTATTTTTGGCAAATGAGTGAACCTTTATGATTAGGGTCCAAAAAAAACATGAAGAGGTCATTGACCAAGTTATGACAAATTTCTGACTCAAAGAAGGTCAGAAAGTTCCCTGGTTCAAAATGTAAATGCCTGAAAATACATTATTATTGCGGTTGTGATTGATCTAATTTATTATGATGGCCGTCCTTCTTTCTATTCTACCTCCAATCAGTAGGATGATTTAAATGTTTTCTGTGGTTTGTTTTAAACAGAGAGTCTTTATTCTGACCGGCACGTTCAGGATGAATCTGGACCCTCACGGACGGTACAACGACGACGAGCTGTGGAGAGTAGTAGAGGAGGTGAGCAGGGTTTTTCTCTCTCGTCCTGCTGTGCTTATAATTCAGGCCATGATTGGGAAATTAATCAATTAGAGATAATGAACTTATGATTCTTTGAGTTTTGTGATTTTCTTCTCGCGCCACAAGAAGATCATCAAAAAAAATGAAAAGGAAAATATTTTCTTACTTGTAATCATCAGGTGCGTGCAATGCTATAGTTTTGAACAAAATCATGTTTATTTCTCAAGTTAAAGTATCAGAAAAAGCATTTTATTTGTTTAATATCTCTAAACCTGAAGCGATATCCATCCTCTGCGTCCTCAGGTGGGTTTGAAGTCGGTGATCGAGCAGTTTCCAGACAAGCTGGACTTTCAGCTGGAGGACGGCGGCAACGTGTTGAGCAACGGACACAAACAGCTGCTGTGTCTCGCCCGCTCCATCCTCAGCAAGGCTCGCATCCTGCTGCTGGACGAACCCTCCGCCTACCTCGACCCCATGTCAGTATCAACAGCAAAACACTCCAACCTGTTTGTGTGTGTGCAAAAATATATCTACCACCAGCCCAAAAGCCTCTAAGTCACCAATCAAATAATCAAATAATTTGTCTTTTTTCTATACTTTTTGTACATTAGAAGCATTAATGCATTTGTCTCTGCAAGAATGGTGCTTCCCAGTATCTGTTAATCACAGCTGACACACATTTTGCCACACACACACACACACACACACACAAGCACAAAAGGAAATACATGGAAGTGCTCTACGATTTGTGTGTTTGTTGCATCCTGTGAGGTCACAGTGCAGCAGAAGTCACCCAAATCCAACATGTGTGCTGTTCCTGTCGCTGCATATGGTGGCAATCGAGGGCGCTTACAGGAACTCTGCTCTACTGTGTGTGTGTGTGTGTGTGAGAGAGAGACCATGTGTGCAGAAGGGAGGTCATGATGGTAAATGGAGCCTATAATGAGTAGCAATCTAGTTTAATCTGAGGTCAACGCTGCCTGCTCTTTCATGTCGACCTCAGCGGGAACAGAAGGCTAAGCTAACATGTTAGCAGCAGAGAGGGACTGATGATGATGATGATTGTGTGTGTGTGTGTGTGTGCAGAACGCTGAAGGTCCTGAGGAAGACGTTGAAGCAGTCGTTTTCCAGCTGCACTGTCATCCTATCAGAACACAGAGTGGAGCCGCTGCTGGAGTGTCAGTCGTTCCTGGTGAGTTTTTCATTTGAATTTGAATTTTTGTTGATTATTTCTGCTCACATTAAGTCTTGATTAAGTTGGACGGTTTGTGGTTTATCAACACTTTAATGCTCAGGTGTCTGTAGGAGCTCATGTCGGCCTACTTTTACGAAGTGATCAGAAATGAAAGTCCCCGTTTCATGCTTGGTGTGTTTCTGCATACGTGTGCTGCAGTGTTTGTCTGCATGTTCGTAATGGAGGTTTGTGTTGGAACAAGCAGCTGGCGTGACGGTAACATGAGGGAGGTGAACTCAATGTCAGTACAAAGTGAGGTCGAGGAGAATTTGTTCATTTATAATAGATGTAAAAACGTGGTGGGATGGATGGATGACTCTTTCTATGAGGTGTAAAAGCAAGAAAAAAAGGGTAATAGTTCATTTTAAAGGGTGAAAAAGTTTACCACCAATAAACACACACACACATACACACTAACCAGCTAGGTGTGTTTGTTACTGGCTGTGGTTGTAGAGTGGACCTAATGTAGCTCAGTACTGAACATAACATACAAAGTGGAAGTCACCAAATGCATCACAGACACACTGTATTTCCATTCTTCCGCATTAAGTAAATATTTAATTGTTTTTAGGAAGCTGGTGCAACTTTTTTCAGATATTTTAATGCAATCAAACCCACTGTTAAATTAAAAAGACCGTTAGTTTAGAAAACCCTCATTAGAAAACGGCCTAGAAACCTCATATTTTCCTCTTCACAACGGCAACATTATAAAGAGATTATAAGATTATAAACCCAGCTGAAGATTTAACCACCTTCTCTTCCCTCCCGTCTGTCCAGATGATCGAGGGAAGCTCCATAAAAAGCTATGACTCCATCCATAAGCTGCTGAACGAGACGAGTCACCTGAAACAGGCCATGAGCCCCGCTGACCGGCTCCGCCTCTTCCCGACGCTCCACCGCCTCAACTCCAGCAAGAGGGCGGCGCAGACGCAGACCGCCAAGATCTCGTCCCTGCCGGAGGAAGCCGAGGACGAAGTCCACGACACTCGCCTATAACGGGCCAGGCAAAAATAACACACACACACACACGAATAGACTAAAACAGGAGTTTGATCCAGTGTTCTCATACTGATGACTTTTGTGGGCAATAGTAAACTGTGAGCGATTACTCCCCCAAATCACCAGTTAAATAGCAAATCAGTCTCTGCAAACTCTCCACTGGTACCAAGAAAAATGATTTTATTCAATACTCCAAATTTTAATGTGCAAAAAAATCCATCACTGATTTTAAAACAAAATGAACTTGGTAATATTTGAATAAAAAAAAAAAAGTGTTGATCAGTATATTGATTTAACCCTCATATACACACACACAATATACTGAACACATGCAAATTTACCTGAAAAGACGAGAGCACAGATGACACACAGCAAATATAACAGTATTCGACCACACACTCGGCTGTCAACGTCCATTTTATGGTCACATAATGAGGCTGATGTATGAAGCTCATTTTTCTGACAGAAATTTACACCAATATACAAGTGATGGGGATGTTTTTGCACACGTGATAAGACGTCATGTGTGTAATAATTTGAATGTTTGCATGCTAACAGTATAAATCTTAGAGGTCACCTCTGCATGAACATGAATCAGGTGTGCAGAGTGTGAAGGCCGAGGTTACAGAAATTAAACTTCATATTTGAAGTGTGCAACACCGCATGTTGATGACATAGCTGCAACTTTAGAAAAGACCTACATACACTTTTATGTAGATGAACTGGAATAAAACACAGGTCTGTCTGAGAGATGCAAAATATCCCAAAATTCAGGTTGTGTTGTGAATTAGAAATAATAAACCAGTGTAATGAGCTGCAGGGAGGAGAGAAACTCTCCCATGTAACAGGGACACGAAGGACTTAATGACGGGCCTCAAAATCTTTTCAGTCTGACTAACTGGACACTTTGTTGTTGAACCAATTTAAGTGCCTTTGCAAGTTTCAGTCGGTCCTGTGTTTTTTGGTGAAATGATAAAATGTATGAGGGTTACTTCAGTTCAAATCCTCAAAAGGTTTCTCTCCTGAGTCCATTTGCTTTGAAAAAGCTGTTTCTTTTGCATAATTGTTTAAAAAAACATTTGCATTGGTTTGAACAAAGATTACTTTCTAAGAAAAATGTTTAGTTCTGACTCTTGAACAAACAGCTGGTTTTCACGGAGTCTGTTCAGACCGAACCCGGAGCAGCAGCCACTGCAGAAGTCGGACTCTTCTGATCACATTGGAGCTTCTGTACAGTTTAAAAAGTGTATCTACGAGCACTGACAGCAAACAGACAGTAAAAAAGACCAACGTTAACTCCTCATGTGCACCTGATCCAACCAGCTTCACATAGTTAGCAGAAATTAATAATACAGACAATATTGCACATAGAAATGAACAAAACTTGTTGACTTCTTTGCTTGTTGACAAAGTCAGCTACACATCTTTTGTGGTCTTTGTCCACGCTAAAAGGAAACTCACAGCAGAAGCACTTTGAATTTTTCCTCACAGAACAGATTCATTTCACTTTTATTAAAATCTGCACAAACTGCACAGACTCCAACATTCATGCTCATATACAACCTGTTTTTTCCTTTTCTCTCTCTGGTACACTTCACTCTTTGCACATGCAGGCAAGTCATACAAATAATGAATGTATCATCTAGATCTTTAACGATCTCTATCAAGACACCCAGTTTCACTGTTGGCTCTCCTTTTCACTGTTTGATTATCAGTTCATTTGTATAAAAACTCACCTTTAGATTCCTGATATTGCTGATCTTGGCGAAGACACTTTTTTCAGCTGCTCACCTTCAGATCCTCGTAGATGAAACTAATCATTCATTATTCTTACTTACCGCTGACTCAATTTATTATTTCTGTAATGACTGAATTAAAACTAGCATATTTAACGCTGCATGACTTGGAAGCATAAAATTATTTTATTAATGTAATTTTTATTAAATAATAATGTATTTTTATAAAAGAATAAAATTGAGTTGGCTATAGAGCGAAAGTGCTGCTGCCAAGATGCCTTGTTAAACACTGGGACACAAAACAAACACCGCGTTGTTATGAAGAGACTGAATATTGATTCAAAAGTGTAATATCCAAATCTCAGAAGCTGCAATTTGATAAAGTTAAAACGTGTCACAACATGCAGTTATAAAGAAGCTTTGTGGTGTTACAGAGACGTTACGGTATACAAATCATATCCTCCAAATGTCAAGGAACATGCATGTTTGCTACAGACCTGCAAAAATCATCTTTTATATTATGCATAAAATTTGAAACTAAAGTTACGACTTTTATTAAAAGCGCACAGATCAGAGCGTTTTAAAACAGCTCTGCAGATACGAGCAAGACCTCTGCAGTGGCTTCATGCTGCCTCCAAGTATCTCCTGAATATTTTGCTTGAATATCTTTGGCTCATCAGCGTGACCCTGCAGGAAGTTCACTACCATCAACACACACACACCAACAGGAATAGTGACGCTGACGGCTGACACTAACGAGTAATGACTCTGATACCCTTATTTTTCTGTCTGATTGCACTTTAGAGACGCCCTGAGGTACTCGTCCAGCTTTCACAGCAAGGAAACAGTCAAATGATTAAATGTTGTACAGTTTGTTTTTTTTCCCCAATTCCTCCATCAAACGAAGTGTAGATGTAGAATTTGTGACCTTTGATAACAAATTATGCTTTTTACTTTCTTGAAGAATAATAAAGAGAAACGTTTTCTATTTCAAATAAAATATATTTTTTCAGAGTTGCTGTACAAATGCAAAGCAAACATTTAGCATTTCTACTTTTTAAAATTTTTTTTATTAATTTTATCAATTTCCAAGTTCTACTTGTTCTTCCGTCAGAAACTGGAAACCATTTTAACTCTTCTAACATTACTTTATTGTCTTTGGTTGAGGGAAGAGTGTTGCTCCTTTCATACCGAATAATAGTTTTGTAAAGCGGCGATGCAGAAGATTAAGGTACCTTGAAGAAATGCCTTTATGTTAACTGTGATGACAGATTTTTTTTTTTACACAGAATAAATTAAGAACGAAACTGTTTCTTACTCATAGGAAACGGACACAGATGTCCAAAAAAATGTATAAATGTTTTTGTTCAATCAACTATATTTCCAGTAAAACTAAAGATTGAGAATCTCAGTGTGGTGTCTGTCATTTTTATTAAAAATAGTCATTTTAAAGGAGAGTTTGCATGTTTTGGAGCCTCCACTTCTCCGGTTTCTTTCCACCAGATGTTGAATCTCATGTGTGCGGGGTGTCCACATACTTCTGGCCATTTAGTGTATGTCTCTTTTCTGCATCTGCAATATCTTTTGTTTTTTTCTTTTGTAGCAGCAGAAATTGTTTTGGTGATTTTAAACATCAGGATTTGGTGATAAATCTTGAATCTTAAAATCAAAGCATGAGGGAGCTGCTTCATAAAGTTTTATATCATTACAAAATAAAACACATGCAACATGCACTTGATATCTCCCCGTCTGCATTTTATTTAAATTTCCCCACCTGCGAGTGGCTCCCTCCTTTTTGTGCATGACCTTTTTCGTCAGGTGTTTACCAGCAAAACTCATTTAATCACTTTTCCAGTTCGAATGCATTTCATTCTCAAAAGCTGCTTTGAATTACTGTGTGTAGCTGACGTTCTGTGAAATGAGCTCTTTCCACCTATGTGCAGATAAAACTCGTAACTGAATACAAAAGGAGGACATTTTTAAACTTTAATTCATCCCAATCAATCAACAACGAAAATCAGGTTAATTGAATAAAGGAACAACCTTTTACTTTAACTGGGAAAAGTTGTGCACACAAGAGACTTTGAGGACTTTGAGGACTCTGTGCGGTCTCTGCGTTTTATTAAAAATTGAGGAAATAAAAGAACAAACAGTCCAATGGGGATTTTTAAAAACAGTGCCATTTTAATGTTTGTGCTTGAAAGACAATTCTTTAAACCTCAAACAGCTATCGTACAGATCAAAATCATAGGTTGACTAAAATCTCTCCTGTACATATGTATAGATATATTCATATATTTATATATATATATAAACAATGTCCGCTTTAAAATAAAACTTGTCCTTCAAAGTAAAAACGTACAAAGAACACAGTGATAATGGAAAGCAAAAAATAAAATTACACTGAAGGGCTCAGCGGGGCTTAAACTGAACATGTGGGGGAGGGGGGTATGATGGGCATTTAAAATATTTCTTATGGCTTACAGTTGATTGAGGACATCCTGTGTTTTATACAGTTCTATTACTTATTGCCACAGCGGCTCCACTTTGAAACAAGTGAAGGCTTCAGAACCAAACTTACAAACACTATGTACAATTTTCTTTTTTTCAGCAGTTTTGCTTTAAGGTTTCGTCACTGTACAAGCGTCATACCACGTACACCAATCTATAGAGCATTTAAACGTACTAATTCTTATTTACAAATATATTTGGTAAAACCCTGATTAATTTCAACAGTATTTAAACCAACCTTGCAACTATTTAAAGATAAAACACTTAATATCTCAAAATACTTAATAGCAAAAAGAACAACAACGAAAAAAAAAATTAAAGAAATTAAAAACCTGCTTGTTTCTTTCTTTGATCCAAAAACACTTTTCACTAAAAAGGTAACACCTTCAGTTACTCTTCAATGGCCTTATACCAGTATTTCACTTTAAGTACACTAAAATACCGCCAGTACTGTTTTTGAGGCAGTTTCCACCATCAAATACAAATATCTCCTCTCTTATTTCAAATAATCCTCACACATTCTGCTGAATAACATCCCGTAATATGCAGGTTGATGATCTGGACTGGAATAAGGCGACAGGAAAGTAACCTGCTAGTCGCTTCTGTTGTTTTTAAAAGTTTTTATCCTTCTTGTTCACCCCCCCCTCCCGCGTAAAATCTCACCAAACCAAACGATCAAATACTTCAAATACTGTAATAGAATAAAACTATGGTCCCCAAGTACACAACTGTAGTACAGTGTAACAAGTACGCATAACGAGTACAAATACTAGAAGTCAAAGGTCGTCAGGTACCTAGTCTTTACATTATGGAGGGAGGGGGTTCACGGCGGAATCATGGAGGGTGGGGGTGGGCGTCTACTTGCTGCTGTTGTTGTTTTCATGCAGGTCTCTGTGGAGGATCCAGATGTCCTCGTGTGATTGGTTGTTGTCGTTGATGTTGTTGCGGTAGTAGTAGTTGTTGTTGCTGCTGCTGCTGCTGGGGGGGGCCTGCTTTGTTCTGCTGCTGCTGCTGATGTTGGCTGATCTGCTGCGGCTGGGGGGCGTCAGGGTTCGGCTGGGGCTGCCGCTGTGGTGGTGGTTGTTGTTGCTGCTGCTGCCGCCGGGGGCCACGGTGGAGGCTCGTGTCTGCTGCCCCCTGCTGCTGGGGATGGGGAGCTGCGATTTGGCGCGAGGGCCCGAACGGCGGTCGACGCTCTGGACGGCGGCCTGGCTGGACTGACGGACGGCGGCCTGCAGGAAGAAAGTTTGGTGAGCTGGAGTCATTTTAAATGCACACTGTTCTTTAACATGTAAATCATCTCTAGCATCCTTTGCACTCTCACCACTGCACTATTGTTACACTTTTTGTATACGTATATAAATTTTTTTGATTTTATTGTTGTAAATAAGTCAAATTCCTTTTATACGTGCACATACCTGACCACAAAGCAGATTCCGATTTATACACAATTCAATCTGTAAACTTTGTTTTATAATTATTCAGATCATTCAGTTAGTCCTGTGGTCAGTATAAAATAAAACAGACGTCTAAGTTCATTCAGTAAAATTCAGAGTAGAGTGCTTAATGAGTCTTAAAGAAAAGGAAAAACATTTAAATATCATTGTCTATAATTGTATTTTGATATGTTTGGTCTCTTGATGCTAAAATAATTCACATCTTTTCTGTGTTGGTATTATACTTTTTTTTTTCCCTGCAGGCCAAAGGTCCAGAACAAATTTAATCTCAAACCCCAGAAATGTTCAGAAAAGCCAAAAAAAAAAAAATCACAATGCAATTAATAAAATTCAACTGACTTTATTTTACAAGCTGAATCATAAAAACACCAAAAACAATGAGCCCAGAAGAGCTGCTGCAGTAACGACTCACTTTTCAACAGCTCGATCCTGAAACTGCTAAATACCGGACGGCTCAGTTATGTGTGAGGCGACTCCGACCGCAGCAGAGACAAGTGATTTCAAAGTCGTACAAAACAATCACACACACCTTCATTTTAAATTTGACTCACCGGTTTTGTGGCTCACTTGGGTCGTTTAATTACAATGATGAGAGATTAGTGGAGGGTGGTAAAAATAAAAAAAATGACCTGCTGCAGACAAAAATAAAACTTGTTTCTATATTCTTGTGCGCAGTTATATCTGCCGTACTGGAGAAATGTATGTTGTCCCAGCAGATTATCTTTTGTTCATTTCCAGGCATTGATGTATTTGCACTCTTTATTTTCTCACCGTCTGCGGTCGCTGCTGGACGGCCGTTTCCTGCTCAGCCTCGCGGGGCAGCGTCGCTTCGCTGGGAGAGCTGGAGAACAGGATCAGGTTGTCTTTGGCCCGAGAGATCTGCGGGAGAGAGATGAACGAGAGCCGGACGTTAAGCGGTGGGTGAAACCTCGAACCGAACGTGAGTAACGACGAAGCTTAAGCGGAGCAGGTGAGGACTGTGATTATCTGAAGGGAATTACTGTGTTGGGACGTCGTGATGAGGTGTCCTCAGGTCTGAGATTAGAGGATTACCTTTTAAAGTTCTGATACCAATAATTTAGGGCCAAAGCCGGCAAGAGATGATTTTAAAACTTCTTCTACTTGTTTCAAAGACTGCAGAAGTTGATGAAAATATCTCAAACAGCATTTTAGATCATCTTTTGGACACTAAACTCTCCCTCAAATGAAAGTCTTTAGCACAGATTTCAAAAAGACGCACCCCCTTAACAACTGCACAATCAAAATCAGCCCGTTAAAACAGGTCTAGCTCTCATCTTAAAACAGCTAAATGTCATTACCACACCAGCGTAGTGACGCAGACACACACGGCCTATATTTGGGAGGATGACAGCGATGAATTAAAGCGAAGGAGTCAAAACATGTGACACAAAATCTCGGTGTTTGGTACGGTAATTAAGACTTGAGAGACTTCTGAGAGGCAAAACTGTTTTCTGAGGTTTATTTGGTATTTCGCAGGATTACAGAGACGCACAGGTCCATCTGTGTATTTTAACTTGAAGACTGTAGCATCAAATAGATCAGTCTAATCTAATTTCATCTGCACGTCTTTAAAGATGAATATTACACCATCTGTATCTTGACAAACTGTATAATGAATTTAAAGCTGTAATATGGTGAACTTTTTAACAAACAGTTCTGGCGGTAAACAAACATTATCATCATTTGGAGTCGTGTCTGTTTTCACCTGACAAGCGTGAGTCCGACATTTACCCTCTTTTAGCTCTGTTTTTGGTCTCCACCACCTCCTGTGGGAAATATATATAGTGTATATATGGTGTCTGTGTCTGCTGTTAAGTGGGTTTTTGAAATAATACAGTGAAATTTGGCCTGACAGATGAATGAGGAGCTGAAACTAAAAAAAAAAAGCTCCATAAAGCCGAGAGGAGCTGCAGATTCAGATTATTCTCTGTAGGTTCATCACATCGTCTCCACTTTGTTTTCACATTGTCATCTGATTCATTAGAATAAAAATACCAGTTACAGGTGCATTAATAGTTTTTAATATTTCCCTTAAGATTCAGGACCTGACAAAACTGTTTGCTGACTGGTTGTTAAAATTTCTGTTTGCATGTCGTTGATTGTCGTATTTAAAAATTGAAAACAGGAACAGCCTGACACCAACAGCAACACTGACGATGGTGTGTGTGTGTGTGTGTGTGTGTGTGTGTGTGTGTGTGTGTGTGTGTGTGTGTGTGTGTGTGTGTGTGTGTGTGTGTGTGTGTGTGTGTGTGTGTGTGTGTGTGTGTGTGTGTGTGTGTGTGTGTGTGTGTGTGTGTGTGTCAGTACCTTGCTGATGTCTGGCTCTGACTTGCTGGAGCACATGGTCTGCAGCTCTCTCTGATTAAATCTGTCTCGTCATCGGAGAACACAGACAGACAGACGGGCTCCCTGCAAACACACGGAAATTAAATTCAGCGTTGCATTTGAAGCTTTTAATACGGCGACATGTAACGTAACGACAAATTCATTACGGCTGCTCAACGTGCTGATTACGATGCCTGTCGGAGTCCTGTTTGTTTGACTTAACCCGACACACGTTTCATCGTTTCATTAGAGACGCAGCTCTGCTCTCTGCTGGCAGTACCAGCACCAAAACTACAGCTGCAACTAAATGTGACACTAATAATCAGCATTAACACAAACCTCTGGACTTTCCCGTTGGCGATGAAGCTGACATCAGTGCTGGACAGTGAACCTGCAATCACAATTACAAGCATAAACTTATTAATAAATCATGACTGAAAAGCTGATTTTTTTTTTTTTTTTACTGGAACCTCTTGTTTTATTTCCCTCAACTCAATGAAGGTGAATTTAATTTAGTTCTCAGTATATCTCAGTATATCTATTATCTGTTATCTGAAAGACCAACAATGTCCCTGTTAACCAGGACCTTTCTGTCAACAGCTGCTATCCAAGGTAAAATATGGTGGAAACTACCCATCCTGAATAACTGGGACATAAGCAGCATGCAACAACGCCCCCTTGTGGACACAGATGGCACAAAGCCAGTTCTTCCACAGTGACCCTCTAGACACCACAACGGGTCAGTAAAGTCTGTTTTATTTCAACCATTCAGATGCGACAGAAAAATGCACCCATGTTTTACCTGAAAACTGTATTTTTTTTTGCAGCCATTAATACTCCTTATTATTTAAATGTTTCTTATTGCCAGCTGTAAATATGTGTAGGCTACCACTGCTTTTTTGCAGAGACATCTGAGATGAAACTCTTAAACTGACTATAAATACAAATTCCAAATTGACCTGGATGTCTTTTTTTATACCATCAGATTTTTTTTTGTTTCTTTGCAGGAGGAGCAACAGGTTCAGTTTCTTTTCCCTTCAGAGGACCTAAACCTCTGACTTTGTTTGTCTCACCCTCTCTGAAGGAACCGCTGCAGCTCCAGTTCAAGGCGGGGCTTCCCTTCTTCCGGGGGCTCGTGTTGGAGCGTCTCAACTTGCTGCTGTCCCGTCCCTTTCTTCCTCCTCCGCCGCCGCCGCCGCTTCCTTTATAGGAGCCGATGGCTGACAGAGGGAAGGTCCCGCCACGAAACTCCAGCAGGTACCTGTCGATCTCTGCCGAGCATGAAGAAGAAGAGAAAAATACACGTCAGTATTTCATATCGTTCCTGAGTGAAACAGCAGCTGGTAAATGTGAATGAACCCTCTTCATCGTCTGTGACGCCCACACACACACACACACACCGTGTCGAGGCAGAGGGCATCCCAGGAGAACAGCCTTGTTGACCAGGATGCTGAGCGCGGCTTTCACCACAGCCTGCTGCCCGGCACTCAGCCCGCAGTTGCTAGGAGACGGTCGCTGCGACGACGGCGAGGAGGAGGAGGAGGAGCGCTTGGCTGTTACCCGGGAGATGATGGCTTCTTCCACGCGGGGGACGACCACGGCATTCCAGAGCCGGGCCAGCCACCTGAACAAACACACACACATATATTTTATCCTCCATTTTGATTTATTAGTAACAGCGAGCCTGAACGAGAAGAACGAGGCCTGCTCTCTATTATGTTATTAAGACCACACATGGTTTATAAAACAATTTTCTGGCCTTGATCAGTCTTTAACACGAACATTTGGCTCCTGGAAAAACAAGAGACAGGCTGATTTTTAATGCCAAAGCAATATTTAATGAAACTGATGACTGAATCGACTTAAATAATTAATACTGTGATCGATTTTAATTGTTTTTTCATCATTTATTATGAGAAAATGCCAATCCATGCCATTCTCTTGTTCCAATGTGCTGATTTGGAGATGTTCTGTTTTATATCACGATAATATTTTGGTTTTGAACTGGAGGTCATCTTGGGCTCCTGAAATTTGGGAATGGCATTTCTCACTAGTTTCAATCATTTTATGAATTAAATGATTAAAAGAGAGATTAAACAACAATGACATTAACTGTCTGTAGAGATGCAGCTGTACTGATTTATCCCAAAGAACAGATAAATATTCACTGTGATAACAGAAGGAAAAATATCGAGGTTTGTACAAGATCAGGCCTAAAACCCTGAGAAGAATCGTCACCTCGTTACACACCTGACGACGGCCTGTGTGTTGTTCGGGATCACGGGGCAGGACAGGAAGAGCTGTGGGCCCAGCAAAGCCTCGTGGGTGCCCAGACGGGACAGACAGGCATTGAGCTGCTGCCACACCTGACCGACCCACGACACCGACCGCTCCATGACGCCGTCGGGAGTCCAAACCCCCGTCCCTGTCTGGAGGAGAGACAGAGGGTCAAAGCTTTGACTTCTTTGGTGTCGTCTCGCCGTTAAAACTCGACTGAACTGGACTCGGAGCGATGAAACAAAAAGGACGTTCACTAGTTTTCTCGATAGTGAAACAGCACAGTTGTATATATTCAGGATTACTTCATACATTTATCATTTATTTCATCTCTCAATTTTTAAGTCAAAGCACCGTGATGCAGCGTGTGTTTTTACCATTACAATCTTCACAATTCTTGAATCCAGTCAAATTGCTGAACCATTTATCTGTTAGCTGATTATTTTAAACATTGAAAAACATAAGTTTGTTTTTGCATTTATCTTCCTTACAGAGAGAGTGACAAAGAAACATATCAATCATTATGACAACTGTTTGCTCATTTAAGCCCTCAAAATGGAAAAAAAGTTGATGATATTAACCGCTGACGTCCAAATGTGATTTTGCATTTCACTGGCGCAGCGAACAAACAATCCACAACAAACCCTGTAATCTGCATCTGAACTAAACCTCTCGCTGACCTTATGAAGCAGCTTCCGGCGGAGGTGTCTTCCCAGCAGGCCTTGCAGCGGCTCCTGGTCCCAGCGCAGCGTCACCCAGCGGAAATGCTGCTGGAGGCGGAGCTCCGATCCCTGCAGGCGGGGCTTCGACAGCGTCGCGATCAGGAAGCTGCCTTCATGGAAGTGGTGAGGACCTGAAGGATGAACAAACAGGAGGGAAGAGAGGAGGTTCATCTTTCTTTATTCGGTAGATTATTTTATTTATTTGGCTGTTTTTAGGATGCGACTTCTTAGGATGAGTTTTATTTATTTTTTTTTTTTAGTTTACCTCACACTTGCTGCACAAAGTTATTCTAACTCTTCTAAAACATTTGTGATATTGCTTGAAAGAATAAAATATATATCCGATACTAATCCTGGATAGAACCTGGATTTCTCTTTTCTTCCACAAATAAATCAGCTTTTGATTTTTTAACATTGTTTAGTAGAAATGTCAGGACAATGTTAAAAACTCTGAGCAGCATTCGAACATCTGTCTTTGGTGCCCCCCACTGTAGTAAAAATGGGAATATGATGCTTTAATCACATAATGAGCACATGGTGGCTTTAATGTGTATCTGATGCTGCTTTAAGTCGAAGCCTGCCTGCGGGGAGTCGTACCGCTGTGGAGAAGCAGCGGTGAGGCCGAGCCTCGGTTGTCCAGACTGTGGCAGAGGTCTCCCAGCAGGCCTGTGAGGGACGAAGCCTTCTCCAGCCCCTCCAGCAGCACAACCACACAGTGACTGGTGTGACCGCCCGGCACCGCGACCCCTGACCCCGCCGCCGGCACCAGGAAACCTGAGACGGGAAGAGACACGACCCAGCAGTGAGATTTTCTGATAATAACTTTAAGTAGACAGCAAACAGGACGGGGACGGTTAATGTGGAGCTCACAGTGTCTTCACATGTAATAAACTTCTGAATAAAAGTTTAATTTCTACAAATTTAATGTTTAATTGCAGTGATACAAGAAGTTATGGACCGACAACCAATGACCATTTCTTCACATTTAAATAATAGACGGACCCAGGGCGGCGCCTTGAGGCACCTCAGCTACATTCTGGCTGTTTAATCCTCGATCAATACTGATTAATGTTCCAGATTTCACACACTGCACTCATCTGTGTGCCCTTATCTGTGTGTATTCTTTAATTATAGCTGTTATTTCAATAATAACACCAAAGCTGGTAGTTATACCAGCTGTCTGAAGGTAAAGTGTTTCACTAACCACCTGTTAATTACTTTACTCTTTGTACTCTTACTCTTGTGGATTCGAATTTGTGTGTGTTTGCTCTTACCACAGGTGATGAACGTCTCCAGCAGCTGCTCTTTGGTTAGGCTCTCCTCCACCTCCACCCTCACCACGTCACAGCCGAGCCCCCCTGCCTCCTGCTTTGACTGGTGGAGAAAGAGACACAGACAGAGAGAGGAGAGGAGGGGTGAGGGATGAGCGAGTAGACGGAGAGGTAAGAAGGGCGCACGTTGTCATGGAAACAAAGGAAATCTACTACTACCATGCGCCGAGAGAAATGGAGCAAGGGGAGAATTTGAATGAGCCGAAAGGGCTTTTCCAGGCACGTCGCTGCTATCAGAGAGAGTACAGTCGAGAAGAATCGTTTTCCTTCCACCCGTCCAGTGTTTCTTGTTAAATTTTGAAGCATATCAGTGTATTATACAATGATATATCTAAGTAATGGGTGAAGAAGTGCAAGAACTGAAGCAGCGCTGTGAAAGGCATCAAATACACGTTTAAAAATCTGATCCTCATCTTGACCTTGAAACTAAATTGAAGGAAAAAGTCGTTTTAAATCGTCCATTTTTTCGTGCCAACACATTTTCTTTATCTGGTCATATTAGATTTCTAAAATAAAATCAATGCTATTATATAGTATTATGTAACAATGCAATACAGTGCTTTTTATATAATGGGAACTCTGCAGTGATTCTGCTTTGAATGTCATTTTGTTTTTATTCTTCTGGATGACTTTTGACCTGTAGATGTAAATGAAGCTGGCTGGCTGACCTGCAGTGCGTTTCATCACGTTGTGCTGAGATATTACAGAGCGGTTTGCTGTTTGCATCCAATTTCTGTTTCATTGCATCATGCCGTGCGACAGAGACTAATTCAACTGTCTTCTTAAAAAAACGGGGGGGGGGAAGCAGAGGTTCACAAAAGTTTTAGGATCTCAAAAACCTCTGAGATGACAAAAAAATATGGTGAAGATGGGGAGGAATTTAGTCTGAAGAAACATCACTTTATGTAGGTTACATGGGAACTCTTACCTCACCTTCACCTGTGTGTACCTGATTATATTTGGCCTTTGATTTCAAAGTTCAAAGCTCAAAGTAGCTAAACCAGAACAACTGATAAAATCCTTCCTAAACCATCTCCATAAATCTCTTTCTAAACGTATCTCATGTGAGAATTTCCACTATCGGAGCTAGACGGCAGCTTTCTGGCTCAGCGCTCGTTGGACTGGTGGGCGTACCTTGATGCAGCGAGCCACCAGAGCGGCGATGTCGTCCTGACAGCTGCCCTCGAGCCCGTGAAAGATGAGGTTTCCATACTGTTCCACCTGGACAGAGAAAGAAGGAGAGAAAAGTGGATGAATTAGCTCAGAAATTAACTGACAAACAAGAGTAATAGTGAGAATAATGTAGGATATGCAGCTTTTCTACCACTGCACTTTTTGAAATTCACTCCTGTTAAGAGTATAAACTGAAGACCTCAAATAAAATAAAATTGATCATGAATGAAGAGATAAATACATGAACAGCTGTATTAAGAGGGGAATGAACAGGTTTCTGGATGTGTTGAAGAAGAAAAGATTTATTACAGATAATTTGCTATCACTCTTTATGGTGATGATGCTGATATTTTTACCTCACAAAGTCAGAGAAACTATTAGTGAAGAAATCAATTAGATGAACTACTGGAAATAAAAGCAAGAACACAAAATCAGGTTTTATTTTCAGATCAAACTGAATAATTTGCTACTAATTTGTGAAGTGCCTTTGACAGAATTTGCGATATTTCATAGATCGAATGAAAAGATAATGTCGATTTATTAATAATACAATAGTCTGGACCCAGACTTCTTAAACTCAGTTGCTACAGTGATGATCTAAGCCGCAGAGCGTGTTTCACTGTCACGTCGCTGCGGATTAAAGCATCAAGCTTACTGTCAAAAATGCAAATCAGTTGAGAAAAGTGGGACATAAAACATTTACAGACTGTTGGGATTCTTCTGTTTTCTTTGTTTGTACTATCGCTGGTGTTTCTTTCATCTACATGTGCCGTCACATGTTTTATTGCTCTTGTAAAATGTTAATTCCTTCTGACAAAATTAAGCCTCGATTTTTTTTTTTTTTTCATCTCCCCTTTCTTCCCCCTTGACATCACCAGCAGGGGGCAGTGCAGCTGAAAATATTCAGCACTTTAAATCCTCTCTCTATTTCCTTTCATCTGTCCATCACTTCATCTCTCTCTCTCTCCTCTTCTGTTGCTGCAGTCTTCGAGCTTCTTTCCTATTTTTCAACGTCTTACTCATCTAATCCCTCAATCCCTACTTTGTGTGTGTGTGTGTGTGTGTGTGTGTGTGTGTGTGTGTGTGTGTGTTTGCATGAATATGATTGAGTGTGTGTGTGTGTAAGTGTGTGTGTGTACCAGGCGGACGTAGTTGTGCAGCATCGGCAGAGGGAAGAGGTATTCCAGAGCCAACTCATCGAGACACGACTCAGACAGACCTGTCAGAAACACACGCACAAGAATTCACACAATAAATCCTCAAATCCGCTTCGCTTTACAAGCTCGGTGTCAGCAGCCGACAAATGCGGGGGCCTCGGCTCTCAGCTTAAATCACACAGCAAAAAAACTCAAGGTGCCCTTGCAGTAAAGCTGTCCTGAAAGTTAAAACGCCATACAGGTTCGACGCCTGAGGCCTCTCAGCTCAGGGCCTGTGACATCGAAAATGTAAGCACTATTAATGAATTATAACAGAATAAGTGATCAGTGTGGTTATTTACTGACTTACTAGCTCGTAATGCTTTATATCAGAGAGTAGGAAGAAATCAACCTTTTCCAGTTTGTCCTTTTAATGTTTAATTGTTGGATTTTTTGTGAAACACACACACTGGCAACGTCCCATATTCGTCAGCAGTCCATTGTTTTCTATGTGAGACCAAACGCCTACACGACACCTTAAAATGTGTCATCGAAGCTTGACGTACGTTGTTGTCTCGTCAGGGCGCCGCCGCTCTGTTTCCCCCCATCAACGCGCGTAAACTCTGCACATAAGCAGCAGTTTTGTCCCCTAATTTCAGCACATCCCAGCTGCATGTGCTGCAAAAAGAGGTCATCTTATCAACTTTAATGTTTTATTTTACAGATATGTCAGGTTTCTGGAAGGGCCTTTTGTATTTTTTTTTCCACTTAATTAGGCGAAAAATGGAGACAAAGCTCTGAGACAGTTATTGGAGATCAGTCAGATGCGTTGAGTTTATGAGCAGTTGTTAGTTTCCAGGCGAAAAACACCCAAAGTAGATATTTATTTCATATTATAAACCTTTTTCTTATCTATAAATGTTAAAGTGTATGCTTTATTTTCACATTCATCTGACCTGCTGTGCACAAACAAGAATAATCTCTAGATTAAAAAAGGAAATTAATTGTAAATGTATGATAACGGTCTCCCTTTTCCTTACAGTTGGTACTTATTTGCACAGTTTTTTCCATGATCCTTCAGATGAATTTTGAGCTCCCTATTTGGGAGATTTTTGGAAATTATAAGACAAAGAAGAAGAAAACAAAGAAGGACTTCAGGGGTGCAACACGTTTGGATTTTCTGTGTATGATTAATGACGATCAGCCTTTTCTTTCTCTTCATCAGATCTCCTCTGAGAAAACAAACATCTGATTTATTTCTTACAGCTGCACCAGCGTTCAGCAACAGATGTGAGAAACGAGAGAGCGAGCAGAGGCTGGAAGCTGAAGCGCCGGACGTTTCCTGGCTCAACTACATCGATGGTGGGTGGACGGACGGACGGACGGATGGACGGACAGGCAGGTCAATACGAACCTCTGAGTCAGGACATCACACACACACACACAAGCCCACCCTCCCACTTCAGGAGATGTCTTCAGAAGGAAGGTGGCCAGGAAAGAAAGATGGAGAGAAAACGCGTCAGACTGAGATGGAGAGGGGTGGGTGGGGGGAGGCAGAAGAAGAGAAAATAAACGAGCGGAGAGAGAGAGATGGAGAGCTTGGCTGCCTCCCCTCCTGATTTTACACTGTGCCAGACTATTGTTCAGTCTTTTTTTTTTTCCTGACTCACTGAGACGAGAAATGCAGCAGATAAAGCGATTCAAGGAACGGAGGCAGCAGACAGTAAGAAAAATTATTCCAATATCTGCAGCGCAAGACTGTCAGCTGCTCGGAGCTGCTGCTGTGACTCATCTATAATCATTAACGGTGGCGTCTGGAGAGACCTCCGGGGTCTGTGTCCGGCCCTGTTCTGGTCCCGGTTTTGTCTTAAAAAACGGTGTAAAACAGAGACTTGTTTTCACTGAGATGGTGCTGGATATTTCATCTTAAAATCACATTATACTGGTTTATCTTTAGGAATGATCTGTATCTGTAGTGTTTCCTTATCACTGAAGCTGAGTGGCCGTCGTGGCAGTGATTTGGTTTGATGCTTTCGTTGATGAGGTCCAATCAGAGCTTTGGAGGCCAGATTAATGATGGAGAAGTCGCAGAGCTATATCCGTGAAAAACAGCAGCTGTGCAGGTTGTTTTAAGTCAACTTTACAGAAATAAATCAGTTCATATTTGATCAAAAAATGTTAAGTGTGAAAAGTTACTATACTTCTACTAAAACATCTGTTTAAGATACACAAGGTTGTATAAACTCCCTTATCAAGTTTTTTTTAACTACTTATAATTGCAGATATTTTGATATTTTTCCTTACATGATTTAGTTTAACCGATAACGTAGTGACGTCTAGCTGTTACAAATGAAAAATGAAGAAAAAGAAGATGACAAATGCCCAAAATGTGCCACTTTGTCTTTGTTTCTTGTGTGTACTGGAAGAGAAGTTAATGATGCGTTCTGCTAGTGTTTCATCTGGACCATGTATCTATTATAAGCAGTGCTTTTATTTTGAAATACTGCCTCTGATGCAGCACATACGAGTTTTAACAGATAGTTATTTTAGTTTTGCTTTCACTGTGTGAAATAAAACTGAACTGTTGAGTCAGTCCATGTGGAGAGTTAAGAGATGCAGACACATGCCTGACAATAAAAATAATGTATCTGATCAATTACATACAATCATTTATTAATTCTAATTTAGTTCAGACTGATTATTATTTAGTCAGAATACTTATTCTGCTATCTGGCCCAAATCTCCCATCATGCAGTGCAGCTCAGCAGGAGGCTCCTGCTGCATCTCTGCCCACACTGCAAATGCATCCAAACTGATTTGTAAGGCCCTTTCATCGACCAAATGGCATTTTTATCAGCGATGGCGGCTCTGATTCTGGTTTTGGCGCAGCGCTGCAGAACGAACACGGACTGTGGTTGCCAGGTTTGTACCTTTGAGGCGGACGGTGATGCGCTGGCTGAGAGGCTTTCTGACTAGGTCCCAGGGGGATAAAGGCAGCTCCTGACCTGGCAACCACTCAGTATCTCCTGGAGAACGAAAGAAGAAACACATTAGGATAGTTACAAAGAGAACAAGTTGATGACACACACAAACAAACAATGCTGCTGGCTTAAAAAAAACTAACACACATACAGTACATGCATAAATTATATGTACCACAATGTATAATTCATCTGCATGTTATGTCTATTTCTGCCGCACAGAATGTACTTTCCTGGAGCAAAAGCTGCAGAGATTCGACATTAAGACACAGAATATTCTCCTTCTGTAATATATGATTCAGGGGGAACAGTTATGACTGCTTCTCTCTCAGGAACTAATTAGAGAAAATACACATCACATTAGGACGTGTAAGATGATGCATCAAAAGAGCCGTTTTAGCAATTAAAATGTAAAGTGCATTTCTTGGAGATGCAAATGATATCAAACCTTAAGATCTCAAGATTAAGAATAGAAAACCAGTATGAAGCTGGAGGAAGTTTGAGAATAAAGTGGTGAGAGGACTGTGTTGATTGAGGATTCAATATTTTATTATGTGCACAACAATTACAGACATCTTCAATACTTTAAGACAGCTGCGCCTGAAATCAAACACATTTTCCTATTTTCCCATGTGCACTTGAATGCATTGCCACACAACAACACAGCAGGATGTTCAGGATACTGTCCTCTAAAGCAGTTCATCTCTTAGTCTCATCTTCATGTCAGCGCAGGCTGTCTTTAGGTTCTGAGACTTTTTGCTCATTTATGAAACTGGAACTATCCCTGTAAAACCTTTTAAACCTAAAGTCACCAACACTTTCTGATCAGCAGACATCCATCAGGCGACTGTCAAAGAGTCTTAGCTGGCGAACACTGCTGCAGATCTGATGATGTTCAACAAATGACATGCTGAACAACAGAGTTTCTGTCATTTCTGCTCACCATAAACAAACAAAACCGTCACCTGTCCTGTAGTTTTTATCAAATACACCTTGGACCTGAGCACTGATGAGGTTTAAGTTAATGTAAATGCTTTGAAGGATGTTGCAACTTGCATAATAAGACATTTCTGCTTTATCTGATGATGTTTTTAGGTTTTTGAGACTGGCAGTAAAACACTATACAAAGTATTTTACACCAAAAAAAGTCACTATACACTGTAAAGTCTTAAGATTTTCCAACATTGTTCCGTGGAAAGTAACAATGGGGAAATAAAAAAAAAAGGTCATTTGGCATTTCAACAGAGCAGCTGATGATTCAGCTGGAGGCTCACCGACAGATGACTCAGACCAGAAGTTTAAAGGGGGAGCAGCTCTACACTGTACAGTGAAGTCATAAAATCTTCCAGAAGTGGGGGTTTAATCCCCCGTGGTGACAGAGTGCAGCTTTTTCCCCCATTTGTCCGGAAAATCTACCAAAGTGTTGCTGGGCTGACATTTCATCCCCAAGAGAAACTATTAAAAGGAAAAAGGCTGAGTTTTCTCTCACTAAATGAACATCCAACTTCCTGAAAACTAAACTTTAAACTTCACATTGAACTTCCCTTTTTACAAAGAACTTTTCTCTACTGTAACAAGTAACTGCAGAGTGAAAGTTGGTGAACATCGGACGTCTGCAGCTCAGACTACTGAAACTCGCCGACCATAAAGAAACTACTGCTGCAAATAATCATTTTTATTTTGGATTTAACTGAGTATTCAGAATAACTGATTGGTTCTTTAGTCTATAAAATGGCAGAAAATGATGATGGGCATTTTGCACAAAGCCAAGCTGACACCTTCAAACTGTGTTTTGGATCTTTGGTTGGATAAAACAAGCAAAGTTACTGGAAAACCAGCAAATATTCACAGCTGGAACCAGTGACAAACGGTGATTTTCAGCACTGAAATCTCCAAAATCTCTGTTTCTGCTCAAGTGTGCTTTATAATCTATGTGTTTTTCACAGATCTTATTCAGGATTATTCCTTTAAACAGGACTTTTGAGCGAACTGAGGGACTTTCCCAGTAAAATAAAGCCAAACATCAAAAGTGCTGCTTAATTATCTGCCGATCGACACACAGAGATTGACTACGAGCCTCAACACCGGCTGAAACATGTCAGCAGTCGTCAGAAGGCTGCACGATTCAAATGTGAATCCCCAACAAAAGTACACACACACACACACACACTGAATGAAATGGGAAATATATTCAGACACGTTGAGGCAAATGAGACACGCACACAGACACAAAGCCAGACACCAAAGAGTGTCTGCAGTTTGATCCCGGTCGACACAGAAGAGACATTTTCTCTTAAATTGGTGTCTCCCCCCCATCTCATCCATTATGCATCCCTACTCCACACACACACACACACACACACACACACACACACACACACACACACACAGACACACACACACAGAGAGAGGTCTCTTTCCATGTTGCATGGATAAAGGCGGCGTAAGAGACCGTAAATGTGACATACAGAGATGTGACGAAAAACTGGAGGCAGAGAGAGAAGCAGTGCTGGCCATTTGAGGCGATCGATTTCCTTTCCATCAGTCTGGGACACACACACACACACACACACACACACACACACACACACACACACAGTAACTCTAACCCTAAAGCAGCCTCGAGCTGAAGAGAACCAACCCCGGGCGGGCGGCTGACATTTGATCGCCACAAAAAAAAAAAAAAAAACAGACACAGAAGCAACATATGCACTCCCTACATGTTCCAACAGATTAATTATTCATCACTTCAAAGAGAAGTGTGTGTGTGTGTGTCAGCCGAACGAACACAGTCTCATCTGACACGGCACATCTCGTCCCAGCTGAACACTCGGGGAGCAGCTGAAGAGGCTTCAACAGTGACACAGAGGTTACACCCAGTCTGAGACTCAAGCGACGCCGAGATAAACTAATATAACAAAAGTTTCACTCAATGTGTCGAAAACAGACTCAGAATAACACAACAGCCAACCTCCTAAATATTAGAAACATCCCTCCCTTTAACACATTAAACACATTTAAAACTCCCAAACTAAACATAAATAAACCTTCATGAAGGCATTAGTCTTTACTCTAAGATTAAGATGTTAATAGAGATAAGATTAATCATTAGGTCGATGCATTTACAGCTGACTTCAGTCAAGTTTTTATTTCTACAGGCCGATATCAGAAATCCCAGTTTGCCTCAAAGGGGCTTCACAATCTGTACAACATACGACCCCCTCCGCCTCGACTCGGATGAGGAAAATCTACTGGAAAAAAAAAAAAAAAAAGCCTTTTACTGAGCAAACAAAATGGAGGAAACCATCGAGAAGAGAAACTGAGGAGGAATCCTTCTCAGGATGGACAGACGTACAATAGATGATGAAAAAAAATCCACAGTAACATCACACAAGTATAATTTGATAACACAGATATAGATTTTAAAGAAAGTGAAGAGGGTGCATCCAGGACGACATTGAGCAGAAACGTACGAATGTAAATGTGTCACTGCTCATAAAACAAACCAGCTCTACTGATTGTTGTTCATGATTTTATGTGACACATTTTAAAATAGTTCTGTATTTACACCTCGTCCTTACTCACCTCAGTAACCTAAATAGTTTTTGGCTTGGTTGGATTACTACGAAGCTTCTACTTCAAGGCCGAATAATTCACTTTTAGCATCAACACACAAATACTAGTTCTGATTTTAATATCACACATTGCAGTACTATAAATGCATTAATTTATAAAACTATATAACTAACTATATGAACAGAAAATCAACAAAATGAGCCAGAGATCCTTTATCAATCCTTATCAGCAAAAAATGTAAATTAATCTTTTCCAATGACGAAGAACTACATTTAACACAATCTGCTCTTTGCAAACGCTGCTGGCTGAGAATTTAAAGTTTTCACAACACAGACAAAGGCTGCAAACACAAACCTAAAGTTAAAAACAGAGCGAGAGACAACAAGAAGGAAAAAACAGCGCCAACAGGACACACCTCATCCTGCTCTTCATCACGTTTCGGTGCTTCAAAGTAAACTAAGAGCAGCAGCTTAAACATCAACAGAGAGAAAACATTCGCTTAATCCACCCAGTTAAAGTTCCCTCAGGTCAACAGGGATAAAGAGGGATTATTAGGAGGGGAATAAGAGCACATAAGGAAGGTGGGACATGAGGAAGAGGAGTGCGAGGAAAAGAAAGATTAGGTATGAAGGACGATGAATGAAAGGAAGGAAAAACTGGATAAAAATGAGAAGAGAAGGAGAGAACGATGACAGGGAGTGAAGGATGGAGATGAGACGGGAAGCAAAGGAGGAGTTAAACGACGTTAAAAGCGACGCGTCTCCTCACCTATGAGGATGGAGGCGATGCTGGCGGGAGTGAGGCCGAGCGGCGGGCGTTGCGCCTCCTCTCGGGCCGTCTGAGTTTCTCCACAGACCGTCTGGAGGTAGGAGGTGAAGGCGTGGCCGAGGGCAGAGGCCAGCTGGGACCAACGCGTCACCTGGTCGACAGACACCCTGCCCAGCACCGACTGGCTGCTGGCGCTGGCACTGGCGCCGCCCTTCACCTCCTCCTCCAGGGCCTCCACGGGACACATGGACCCCGATCCTCCACTGCCCGAACACTGGAGACGCACCAGGACCCGGTACAAGTCTGAAGAAAGGAAAGGTCATGAATTATCAAAAATAAAACATCATGCTTACATCATGTTTATATAATGTAATTTAACATTTCATTTATATATAATCCTCCAAATGCAGGCCTAAATTCCAGTGGAAGTTGTCACATCATATATATACTATAAACCATATTGTCATGGTACAGTATTGTTAATATTAAGTTAATAAATTGTATATATATATATATATACACATCAGAAGAATACGGTATAGATGATTGACAGATCTTATAAATCTTTCAATGATTTGTATTGAGAAAGTTGTCAATGTGATAATGTGATCAGCAATGATGAGTTAATGATATAACCAATAAGAAATAGAGCCAAAAATGAACCCTTAAACCCTTTAAAAAAAAAAAAAAAAAGCAGAGTTTATCCTCAAGGTTTAAACACATGTGCAAACACACACACACACACACACACACACACTGGCGTGAGGTCACTCACGGAGGTTTTCAAGTAGAGATCTTTGCAGTCATCGGTTGCCACGTCATGTATACATGTGTATAGTGCGATTACACTTATCCCTCCTCTCGATGTCCTGTTCACTGTGGCTGCACAGCACCTCCAGAACACTCCACACACACACACACACACACACACAAAACTATTTGATAAGACGACAACAAGGACAGGTTGCTTGGCCTTTGCGATAATAAACGTGTACAGAGGGTGTGTAACCGCCTACATGCGTTCTCGTGTTATAAAAGCTCGTTATCAACGAGCGCTCTTCATTTAAATTCGAGTCAGACGCTCGGTCTGGTCTAGTCTGGTGTCTCCTGCGTTTGTGTGAGCTGAATGGGACGTTTCAGCCCTCAAGGTCAGCTGTCCCATTAGCCTGCCACTGTGGAGACTGATGGCAGCGCTGGACATTAGTGGAAGACGGAGTGGACTTATTATAGGTAAGTGTACATACAGAGTCAGTGGACATAAATATACACAGCAGTGGAAACATCTGAGCATTACAGCACAGGCTGCAGAATAGCAGGAGGCTGATGTAAAGCATATTTTATCACTTTATTAAGAGTCATTGCTAACATAGCGTGAAACCGCAGTGACAGATACGGAGCAATATTTTGCATTTATTTGCCCATTTAACAAGTGTAAGGTTCACTTTCTGTCTGCCTTTTAGTAGGTACAGTAGGTCCTCTATCAGAGCTTAAACCACACAATAAATGAGTCAATATGAGTCAATATGGCTTATTAGAAGTAGACCATTATATACTTAGTGGATCAAGGGAAATTTAGGGTTTGATTTGGGGCCTTCATGTCACAGAATCCCACACAGAGTGTATTTCTGCATCTGAACATGATGTTTTCATATCATTTATGTCTATAGGCCGCATTGGTTTTCTACAGTAGGTTGTTCGTTCACATACAACCATCAGATATGACCTGCTGTGAATGTATATGTGCACTTTACCCCCAAAATAGTCTTATAATTAATAGTCTTTTAATTAATGCAGAAAAAGTCAATCACAAAAACCACTTATTATCACTGAAGTTTGTGCACAAACCAATGAGTAATATTTTTCCATGAAAACCATGATGCATTTCAGCACACAGAATAAGCCCTTCAACATTAAACAGTAATTCACTGAGATCAGTTTTTGGCAGCTCGTTCTCACCTTGAGGCCCAGAGCCGCGGCCATGTGTGCAGCGGTCCAGCCGTCATTGTTGGCCTGGTTCAGCAGGGCGGTGGGCAGCGCAAGGGCGGCAGGGGGGTCGGGGGTCACAGTGGGGTCACCCTGAGTTGGGTGGCAGAGGAGGAGGTGCAGCGTGTCCACATGTCCTGAGCGCACCGCGGCGTGGAGAGCCGTGCAGCCGTCCTGCAGAGAGGTAAGAGGTGAAGCGTTACTGATATAAAACTCTCAGTTCGCTTAATTAAAACAAGGAAAACAAGTGAATATTCTCATTTTAAGAGTTGGAACCAGTAAATTTTAGGCTTTTTTTTTTCCTTTTCCTGCAGCAAGAGGACATTGATCACTGTGGTTCACAAAAAAAAAAAGGTCCTCATGTGGCAAAAACAACTCAAAAACTGGTTCTGGTAAAGAGAAATTGCACACCAGCTGCTTATTGTGCAGCAGAGTAACTAAAACACAAAGTCATTCTTCTCTTGAAAAGTTTTTTAAACATCCAAAATGAACATTTATTTAAAAAGAAATAGAATAAGACATAAAAATGGAGTGTATTGTGCTTTGAATTCAGAGTGCACTCTCTTAACCCAGTTTTAAACTCCTCGATTATGTTAAATCGTTACGTTTGACCCAACACACTGGCCAACATTTTCTGCTGTCTAAAAATACATCTGTGCCGCAGAGGTCAGATATGCTATAGAGACTCTGGCAGCACTCTGGCTCAGCGGGGACGCAGAGCTAAATGTGGAACAAAGCAGGTAACTAAATATAGGGTCTCATCACACGCTGCCACGGCAACCAACGGGCCCCTATGGTTACCATGGAGAAATATACATCAATTAACCAACACCGATCACACTTTAATCTTTTACGTAGAGCAAACTGAGTGTGAAACAAAAAAGAGTGTTACTAATGAGTGACAATATGTGAGAAAGGCAAGAGTAAATGAAGAAATCAGCTCTCTTTTCTTCAATGAGGAAATGCTCAGAGATAATAAACTCTAATAAAATGGAGTTAAACACTAAAAAATAAAACTGGTAAATGTCTGAAGTAGGTGATTGAACATTCCTGTTTATCCATTTCAATTTGTTGTCTGCATTTTATCTTTAATTTAATAAAATTATCAAATAATTAAAATGGGGGGGGGGGGTGGTGTCACTTATTTTCTCACCATCATGAGTCCACTAAACTGAATTTCCTGATGATTAAATCTCATTTGGGACATGTGTTCGAACGGCGGAGCAGTCTTACCGTGGTGCTGAGAGAGCGATCGGCCCCGGCGTTCAGGAGGACCCGGACGCAGTCCAGCCGTCCGGCCTCACAGGCCATAAACAGGGAGGTCTGACCCGCCGCCGCCGAGTCCACAGCAGCTCCTGCAGCCAGCAGCGCCTCCACACAGCTGCGGGGGGGGGGCGACGTTAGAAACACATACACATACAACATGCAGGAGATCCAATATATTGATCTGGAGGATATTATTGGTGGATATTATTTGTTCATTTTGTACTGTTAGAAGTGTGGACATGTTGCTATATTTTATTTTTATGAGGCTGTCTAAACACTTGGGTCAACATATTTTTAAATGTTTAATTCTCTAATATTTACTGAACTCAAAGTCTAAAACTAGGATCAATATAAAGATAAAAATATATTGCTTCCTGATGTGTATCAGTGCTGTAAACTGCAGAAATAAATGTTTTAGTTATTAACTTGTAAGTTAATCTTTGAATTTTATTATTAATTGAATAATTATTAGTTTCTGATTAAATTTTAAGTCATCATGTCTGTACTATAACTGTCTTCTTTGATAATAAAGTTTATTTGTCAACTGAAACTTTGTGCTTTAATAATCAGGAATCTTTCCAATCTTTCATTTTATTTTTCTCAAAAACCCAAATATGAGCTCATATACAGTTATCAGATTTATGTCATTATTAAATATTGATATTAGTTTTGGCATAAAAAGAAAAATCAGGCTTTAAAACACAAACTTAATATGTCACATACGCCTGTGTACGTGCATTCACACACCTGCTGTTCTCTACGTGCAAATATAAAAATCACAGAGACAAAGAAATAAAAGCAGTGATCACACACACACACATTACAGTTCTGAGTCGGAGCAGCACCTGTTCAGAGACAAGGGAAGAAATCAATCAGCCCCCCCACCAGCAGTAAGAGGCAGCAGATCATCTGAGGAAAACTGAGCCTGTCTGCAAACACGACCACTGAGTCACAACCACTGAAAAAACAGTTAACCCCATAAAATAAACCCTCTGTGTGTGTGTGTGTGTGTGTGTGTGTGTGTGTGTCAGCATGCCTTCTGGATATCCCCGCTCTATAAATAACACTGTGATCAGATATTACAACACTGCACATTCCCCAGCTGGTCCTGGGCATCGTGTTTTTTGGCAAGCACATACACACACACTACAGCTGACAGAGCCTGAGGTTCGTGCCTCCAATACCTCAGGATCAATACGCCTGATCAGAAGTGACGGTGTCTGTAGCGTAGGAGCAGATGTTTCCCGTCGTCGTTAATAATTAATACCGAGAGCCGCGGCGATGTTTGAGGAGGAGAAACTAACAATCAGCAGAAGTTAAATCAAGCCGTGAGCTGGAAGGACAGCTGCCGGAAATCACCCCGAGGAGCTTCACCAGAACTCGTCCCGACCCGACATGACACCGGGCCACAAAAGCCACCAGCCCATACGGGCGCGGCAACGGTCCCCAGCAGACGTGCTGGCTCTGCTCTGGGCACCGAAACCTGACGCGGTTGCCGACTTTGGTTCAGCGGTCGGATTTCACACATGGGGGGGCTCCAGCTGTGCTCGTCTCCAAGCAGAATATGAGTCAGCGATTTAAAACACATGAAACACTGAGATAATATCAGAATTACTGTGATACCGTTAAGAAGAAGAGAATAAGGACTCTTAGACAGCAGTAATAATAACAATAAGCAATAAGCCGATTAATCAATAAGTCGATCAATGAAATATTAAGCAAAACAACATTCTGATAAGCAGTTAACCGTTGTGTCATTTATTTATTATCATCCAGTGCAATATGTTAGTTTATTTTTTGTTCTTCTTTTCAGATTTTTCTTTCTATTGAGCTGCTGAAACAAGTGAATTTCCCCGATGTGGGATCAATAAAGTTTATCTTATCGAAGCATGATGCCAAATACTTACCGGCTCCTGCTTCTCCAACATGAAGATTTTTCTCTGTCTTATATCATTGTGAATGAAAAATCTTTGGACCGCTGCTCAGACAAAACCAGCAACAATTTGAGGATGCCACTTTCAGCTCTTTGAACTTAGGGTCGGTATTTTCCACGATTTTGACAATTCTGACATTTTAAAGACTAAACAATGAACCAAAAACTGAAAGAATTAGAGGACAGACTTTGCTTTAGTAGTTTTAGACTGAGGTTAGTCTGCGGTCAAACTACTTCCCCGGTCTGTAGGTTGCGGTTGGTGCACAAGCAAAATTCAATAAGTCCCTCTTTCAGTGATAAAAATCTTCTTGGAAAAATCCATCACAAATGATTTAAACGAAGCCAGTTAGGACTTTGGGGAGGAGCAATAAAAGAGTGATGCTATCCAATCATACTTCATTTATTTTTCTCCCAGTTCAGATCAATGTTGGGTTAACAGAGGGTCAGATAAATGGAGTCAGTGGTGCAAGAGTAAAATAAAAATCAATATAAAACTACTCTAATGATAAAACATCTTACTGCAAGAACATAAAAATTAAATCTTCTGAAAAAATAAGGCCATCAGTAGGTCTGATTAAGGTTGGAGTAAGCCTTTAAGAAATGATGGGAAGTCAAAATAATCTTATAACAAGTAATAAAAACAGCAGAGTGTGTGTTCGCTCAGGATGGAGGAGTTGCGGTAACAAAGAGGGGAACCTGTGTGAGCTCACCTGCCGTGGCCGTGGGCGGCGGCAAAGTGTAAAGGTGTGAATCCATTTTCGTCCGAAACATCAGCAGGCGATCCCGAAGACAGCAGCAGCTTCACACACTCTGACGGAGAGAGAACGACAGAAAGATTTATCGTTTACAATCCTCCCGCTGGACATCCTGAAACATGAGCGGGCAGAATAATCACAGCCCAGCAACGTCATAAAGATTAAAACATCTCGAGGTAATTAACCACAAACACACATACAGCGCATAGCAACCAGCATCTTGTTGCCATGGATACTGTGGATGGTGTAGCAGGTAGGCAAAATCCTCCAAAAAAAAAAAAAAAAAGCTTTTCATGAATCTCTTGTGTACGTAAGCTGCCATTAATTGGTTTTGGGAAGTTGGGACAAACCAAAGAGGGTTTGTTCTTTTGTTTGTTCTGAAAAAGATGAAACGTGATGCAGCACTTCCATTTTCTCTTCGGTCTTCTCAAATAAATACTCTTAAATGGACTTAAAAATCTCCCCTACAAAATAAAGCAACAATAATTGTCTTAGCTATATTTGCCCTGACCTGCTGTTATAGAGGTGAAGTATTTAATCTTTGTTAAAATGACATTTTCCAAGTTTTACTCTCCAGCGCTATGGTACCCATTTATCTTAGAATATGAACAGAAACCTCCAGATGATGCTCCAGCTTTCAGAGAGACTGATGAAAGAAATGCTTTGAACATTAAAAGCTGCGAGGTGAGGCAGGACGGTGATATCCGCTGACACAAAAAGAGCTTCAAACACTCACAGATGTAAATATAAAAATCAATGTACTCTGTACCCACCAGAACAACAGTACAGAGTGAATACAGAGTGACTTAAATGTAAGAAATACACATTTTCTTTGGTATGAAAATGATTTTATAACAATCGCCTGTCTGTTTCTTTGCTTCCGGCTGCATCTCACTCAGTGTTTCATGTTTCCGGTGTTGCTCTACTTGTGCATTGTACTGTAAGACTGTGCAGTAAAAATAAAAATATATGACTCTGTTAATGTGGGCAGGTTAGTGGTGATGTGGTTTAAACATAGATACATACTTTATCTGTGGAGGAGAGGTAAACGGAGCTCAGACAATTGGATCAGATGAGGAGGAAGACTCTTGGGAAAAGCAAAGTACGATAAAATATTGATGGGAGGAAGACTAAATGTGTGTGTGTGTTTGTGTGTGTTATCTGTGTGCACCTATGAGCTCTCAGCACAGCCGTCCTTCAGCTGAATTAGTCGCGTTCATGGATCAACGCTCCTCGACTGACAGATTGTTACTAAACTTCTCTGCAGGGAAGCAAACCTTGATAGACTCACGTGTGTGTGTGTGTACATGCATTAATTATCCTGTGTGTGAGTGTGTGGTTGACAGTATGCGCGGCTTCATTTCGAGCGTGTCAGCTGAACGAGCACAGAGTCGACATCATCCGCGTGCAGGTTACGGCGCCGACATGACGGTCCATCTCGTTTAATGGCAGCCAACATAATGGGATCACCACCAGCTCACACAATTACAGGATTTACAGCCACACACAGAGAGAGTTTATCAGCGCAGAGTCTTTGTCCTCTCGCTGCCATCTTCATAAAGCTGCAAAAGACCGCTTAACAATACTAAATTTTTCAGACTTACAAATGTAGGGCTGCATCTAACCATTGATTTTCTGCAGATTATTTTCTTAATTAATGGTCTGGATTAGATTAGATTAAAGAATAGAAAACTGTGAAAAATGCCCCTCACAATAAGTCATGACCTCAACAAATGTCTTGGTTTATCTTGCCAAATCCCAAAAATATTAAATGCATAATAACGCAATATTAGAGTGCATGTTTATAACTGTATATAAGATGCTAAACCTTTACACAAGCTTGGTCTCATTCTCCAGTCGAGCTGCATGATCGAGGGAATCTTTTATTCAGACTGACCACAAACTAAACTTTAGCATCTCATTTTCTTTTCACCAAAAGCCAACGAAAGCAACGAGTCATGTTTAATTTAGCTGAAATGACAATCTAAGTCCACGTTGCTGCAGAGACTTTTTAGTTGTGGTGAGAAATCAGGTGGCAGGAAGGTTAGTGGTCACAGTGTCTCTTAAAAAGGGAAATGTCACGCGTTTGATGACTGGAACATCTAAGTCATGTTCCCACCGCAAGATATTCAACCTCGTATCACTCGATCCGAGAAAAAAAGGGCAACAACTAAATGACAAAAACAGAAAAATCTCTTTCGCGGAGGCCCTGAAATGCTTTATACTAACACACCTCCACTATCACACCGGAGAAAAGAGCCTCTTTTATTCAAATGTCACTCCGTGATGATGCTCTTGCTGTTGACGGAGGGGAAAAACATCACCGCGGGCGTGTTTTCAGCAGTTAATTCAAACTCCAGAGCCTTCACGCAGGTTGTCGAGAAACATAATTGAATCTTGAGCGGCACCTATGTCACGACAGCGCGACTTTAACACGTACAACAGATGGATGCCGCCTTCAGTTTGCAAACATACCTGCTGCACTTTAACTCTTCATGTAGAAGTTAATTAGAATATAAGAGAGAAAGAAATGTATTATTCAATAGCTAATAGTTGCACTTGGCAGATATATATATATATATATATATATATATATATATATATATATATATATATATATATATATATATATATATATATATATATATATATATATATATATATATATATATATATATAATGTATATGCTATATATAATGGGAATGGGGAAGGCTAATAAGAGGAAACTACGATTAATGTGCTGTCTGACTGAATGCAGAGTCCATTTGTTCTCCTTTTTTTGATATGAAGCAAAAGGAAAATGCTGAACAGAACGAAAAATACACCATGTAACTGTGGGTGTATTTATATATTTACAGACTGACTTTACAATCTGTATAATGGTGGTGTTTTATGACCCTGTAAGGAACGCATCATGTATTTTATTCAATCATGCCTCATCAGAAACAATCAATCCTGTGTCAGAGCTCTGTTTGTATTTTTGATGCATCACATTTTCTTAATCAATCGATGGGAATCAATATGGATGGGTGCTCCTTGAATACTACTCTTTAAAAATCAATGAATCAGCCAACCGCCGACCAAAACCACAGATACTGTGGGGATTTAATTCCCTCTGGGCTCACCTACGCTTTCAAATGTACACACACAACAAACACACACACAATGTTGCTGGAGGATGTGTACAGACCCCTTCTGTAACCTCAAAATGACTCTTAACACATTAATACACACTAATATGTATCCGAGAGTTTGTGAAATGACATCTTTCTGGGGGTATTATCACTTAATTAAGAACATTTCTTAAGGGCCGGGTCCATGATTTCCACAACACCCACAGCCGAGAAGAATCTGACCAGCCACTTAATTATTTGAATTTTACCAAAATGGAGATATATACTTAATTTTATTTTCATGGTAATGTTTCAGTGGGGAAATTCTGATGAGTTATTTATCTAATTCCTGTTGACCAAAAAAGTATTAAGATTTTCAATTTGACGGATCTAAAAATAGAGCAATCAGCAAATGTACACACTTTTTCCAGGTTGCAAAAAAAAAAAAAAAAGTCTCTGCCTCTTCTGCATTAGGGCGATGAGGCGGCCAACACCTGCCAAACCAAGCAGCACTGATGAATCAAACGCGTCGGGTACCTAAATTCAAATTCAAATTTCAAATTTATTTATTTATTTAGAGCCCAAAATCACAAACATTGTTTGCCTCGGAGGGCTTTACAATCTGTACAGTTGTGACACCCTCTGTCCTTAGACCCTCGAACCGAGTCAGGAAAAACTTCAAAAAACCCTTTATGGGAAAAAGAAGAAACCTGAGGAAGAGCCACAGATGAGGGATCCCTCTCCCTGGGACGGACAGACGTGCAATAGATGCCACATGTACAGAGAACATCATCAATCATATTATGGAATTATACATGAGTCGTAATAAGCTGTAGCTATACTGAGTACCTGTGTGTCCGTTTTGAGCAGCAGCAAACAAGGCAGAGGTTAGGTCGTGGTCATGGTTGTGGTAGAGGTGGTGGTCTTGGTCGAGATGATTGGGCTTGTTCTCCATGGCGGTGGTGGAGGTGGCGTTGGTGGAGGTGGTGGTGATGGTGGTCGGGTCTGGTTGGTTAAGCAGCATTGACAATAAAGTGACATTTCCCTGGGAAGCAGCTTGGGGGAGCAGGGGGCGCCCGCCGTCCAGGGCAGCAGCAGGCCCACCGCCGCCGCTTAGAGAGGAGACTACGGAGGGACACCAGCCTGCAGGGGGGGGGAAGGAGGAGCAGGAGCAGGTTAAACTAGGAAGAGAAAGAGCAGGAGGAAGAGGAAGCTTCTAGAAGTGCTGTGCATGGGAGGGCGAGGGTGCGAGAAGGCGGACGGATCGGACGGGAAGGACAGCACACTTCAGTTCCACACATACAGTGGAACTGTCTCTTTTGTCTGAGCAGCAGGGTTGCAAGTTAAATGTAGTCAAATAAACATATGCGTGGTAGAAATGGGAGCGGTGGTTGTATTAACCCCGAGCAGATGGCCGCTCGTTAACGGGACAGCGAGGACGAGCTCGATCTCGCTGTTCATACCCTCACGTCTTTATTTAAATTCCAGCAGAGATCCCAAAGTTTCAAAAATACCACATCTGTCAGACTGAATTTGGGCAAAATGTTTTTAAAATGAAGCAAATATTTGCACGATATCTGGATTTGGAGACTGTTCTGCTGGTAACGTTGCATTTATTTCAGTTAGCCACAAGGGTGCCGCAGAAATCAAACACTGAACATCTAAAAAGAAGCCACCCAGTCGGTTGTTCTGTTAGCCTGAAGCTATTCTAGGCTAAATCTCACATGATGGTTGGTTATGTTATGAACAAATCAGTGGGATTACAGCAGGATTACGGGGAAAAAGCAGCAAACAGGTAAAGTGACATACTCAGGCTTTGTTTTTAGCCACTGCTGGAAGTCATCCAGCAGCACCGCGGTTAAAGCTCCACTCCCTTCGCTATCTGCGGCTGGAAACTTCTGCTCAACCACGACTCCAAACTCCACAACAATTTGAAGTGTGGCTTGAAAAATATTTCAACTAAATTAAAACTCGTTAGGTTTTTATTTCACATCTTAAACTCCTGATTACCTCCTTAAATTTACGTTATAAGAGCAGAATAAAATAAGGCTTTTCACTTTTTCATGGCCGACTATGAAAACAGAAATATTCCAGATATTTGATTTAATAATTAAAACACATTTTCTTGAAATTCAATCTGACATATTTGGTATCTTTGGACATTTGGGATCACCACAATAATTTAAAAAAAATCTCTTGAGCAATGCTTTGTCACACAACTCAAGCTTGTAAAAATTAACCCACCGGGAGGAGCTGACGATTTAATTTTGAATTTTGAAATATGCTAATCCCCACCCCCCCCCCGGGGAAAACCCATAACGCAGGAGCCCTGTAATATAATGTTAATGTGTGTAATTTAATCGATGTGTGAGGCGTGCTGCTGCATGGACAAAAGAGTCAATCATTACATCAGATTAAGAGTGAGATGATGGATCATCTTCCAGTACAATCACTCACATACAATATAAAAATACATACATTATTTAGAAGAATATCATCACAATCATACAGCATTATTATTCTAAAGGATTAAGCACAACATACAAACAAACAGGTGAAGTCAAGAACAGAAAAACAGACCTAATTACTAAACCCATCAACTAATTCTACTGACTAAACTCTACTAAGAGGCGTCATGCTAAAGACTGGAGATACATTAACCGTGGTGCTATTATTATCTGTTAAAGATGTGTTAGAAAAAAGCAGAACGGAGAATTTCAAGGCAGAAAGAGACAGAGATATAAAAGAGACCTGAGAGAAAGTGCAGCAGAGAAAATCTCAAGGACACAGATAATAATAATAATAATAATAATAATGGCAGCCGATAAGGTGGCGCTTCCCGTCTGAGTGGGTGGTATTGGTGGGAAACAGGTAAAGTATAATGGCTGTAAAAACAATAGCTGAATTTAACAAAAAACAAAGAAAAACACACTACAGCTTTATCATATCTGTAATTGGGAGATGCTGCAATAAAATGCAACAAAATCAGAAAGGTTGGCAACACTGGTGTTTTAACTTGTCCTCAGTGTGCAGTTACATATATCATTTTAGTCCTACAGAGGCATCTAACCCTTAAAATGTCAGTAAACAGCACTTGGAGGGCAACCTGAGCAGTAATATCATCTATAAACACATGGTATGACAGTTTTCAGGTTTCAATAGAGCGTCACTTTGTTGATGATTTGTCATTTTCGGTGTTTCATTCTCGGTGAAGCACCTGGTTATATAATTATTTTTCCCTGAGGATACATCAGCATGCAAAACTTCCAAAAATGCAGATTAGATTCGGTAACTAGGAACTCAGACTACATTTAAACACTAGTCAGACTGAGCAAGAAACGTGAGCAGCCAGCCAACAGTTAAGCCAAATGATCTAAACCAGTTTATTTGGAGGTAAAAACCCAACGTGAGCACAACTAAATTACTGGTAATAATCCTTCATTTACACAGTGTGTGCAGTAAGAAGGGTAAGCTGAACCAAGAAGTCATTCTGTAAAGCCTGATGGACGTTTGCAACAAACAGTTTGGGTAATAATTTCAGTTGGCTTTTGTTTACTCTTCCAAATCTGTCTGACTGCTCATGTTTCCACCATCTGGCTGACATGAGGTCATAGTGAGTATAATATTATCATTATCGACAGAAATGATGGTCGAAACTATGGAGATAAGACCACGGCTGTAATAAACTGGAATTATTCTTTAGTCCTAGTGCAAAGTATAACCAAGCGTAACACTAAAAACACGTCACACATTTATACCAAAATGCATAAATTACATTTAAAAGAGCCGTCAGTGACACAGGAAGCAGATTGGACAGGGGTTAGATGAATTAGTGGACGCTAAATCAGGAAGAGTGCAGGAAGCAGACAAGTGGTCATGGCATGCTACTGGAGGATGGAAAAGGGAAGGGGAGGAGAGAGCAGCCTCTGGCATCAGCTTCAGAGAGGACAGGGGTTACTGGTAGGAAGGCCTACAAAAAAAAATCTAAGTGGGGAAACATCTGCTTTGCCTCAATTAACCCTGACGCGCACCCTCTGCTGCGGGAAAGCTAACCTCTGGTCTCTGAGCAGCAGTCAGGCACATGTTAGAGGCATGTTGTCACCGTCGGCGACCGATACTGAATCCGACGGGGCTAACGCGACAACATGGGAGACGAAAAGTGCTCAGAGGGAGGACATATTAAAGGGCAGAGAAAGAGATGAGCAGGGAGAGAGTGCAGTGAACGACATCAGATCTTGCAGGATAATTTGGGGGCTGAAGGGTAAGAGTAAGTGACATAAACTGAATTGACCCGTGTGCTATTCTGCGTTGCATTTATGTGGTCGGACCAGTTTCCCTGTGACCTGATTGCTATGCTGCGCTATGCTATGCTAGCCTTGTGCTGTGGAAAGACAGTCGAAGAAAAGAGGCAGTGGGGAGGACTGGAGGGAGACGGAGCATGGAGGAGCCCCTTTACCTGATGCTGTTGCCAGGGGGCTGCCTGCGGAGGCACGGGGGCTACGGGAGGATGCAGCACTAACGGAGGAGGAGGTGGAAGGGGGATTTATGGAGGAGGGGCTACTGACAGTGGTGGCAGGGCTGATGACGGGGGGGCACTCTGCACATGCTGCTGCCGGCTGCCGCTGAGGGCCCCGGCCAGGCCCCGGGGAGCGCGAGGGGGGACAGGCACCCACCTGAGAGGCCGTCAGGGCTGGGACCAGGTCCAGGGCAGGTTTGGGCGGCAGCTGGGGCGTGGCCGGTTTTAGCCCAGCCCCAGGGGAGCGGCTGCTGTCCCCCACCACCTTGATGGGTGGATGAGGAGGAGAGGGGGTCTGGGAAAGCCCTGGCTTTTTGGGAGGGATGGGGGGAGGGTTTCCCCGGTCGATCCTGGCCACCGTGGGCGACTTGAGGCCGATGGGATGGCTCAGGCGGCCGGGAAAAGGGCCTCCCTCTGAGGCAGAGTGGGGCAGGCCTGGACGCAGGGGTCCACCGCCTCCTGCTGGAGGGCTGGTGAAGCGTGAGAGGACCTGTGTGACGGTGTGGCGTGCTTGCTGCTTGGCAGCAAAGTTGTCACGGTTGGTGGGGGAGAGGTCACGGGCCGGAGGACTCTGGGACGCCGTGCCATTTTGGTCCTGTTCCTGGAACTTGTAGCGGGCCGCCTGGACACGGGGGCTGACTCCAGTGGGTAAGCCGTGCGGAGCTTGGCCCTCTGAGCCATTCTCTGTCTGTGCCAGTCCTCCTGAGCTGCTGTGGACGATCCCTCGGCCACTCGTCTTTGGCAGGCTCAGGCCCACATAGTTGGCAGGGGTTGGTTTGACGGGTATAGTGAGGGGGGTCTTCTTGGGACCCTCCACCTCGGTGGGGGGCAGGTCCGTTTGGCAAGACGCTGTTCGAGAGCTGATTGGCTCTGTGGCTACAGAAACAGACGTCACAGCTTTAGGTTTGGGTGGTGTGCTGGTGGCAGCAGCAGGTTCTGCTCCAGCAGCAGCAGTCTGGGCGACGGCGGCACCGTCCTTCCCATCGCCCTGTTCAGTCCTGAGCTGCTCCACCTGCTGCCGCAGACTGTGGCTCTCGGCCTCCTCGCGGCCCAGCCTGGCACGCAGCTGCTCCCGCTCTGTGTCAAACTCCGACAGCTGCTTCTCCATCTTGGCCTCCATCTGTTGGCTACGCTTCCGCTCTGTGCTCAGCTCCTCCTGCAGTCGGCCAGAGGTGCGACTCTCCTCGTCGAGGCGAGCCTGGAGCTCGTCAAAGCGCTGCGACTCCTCCACCACCCGCGTGGCGAGCTGCTTGCACTCGCGCACCAACATCATGACGATGTGCTTGTTCTTCTCGCGCTCGTCCTTCAGCTGCGCCGTCAGCTTGCGGTGGTCCTGCTCCAGACTCTGGAGCTGCAGCTTCTCCATCTCCAGCTGGAAGCAAAAAATACACAAAATCAGAGAACAGCAGCAACAATCAATGCGATATATCATAAATACACACAAGAATGAGGTTTACGTTTGGTAGATCTACACAAACACACATTCTTTATCTACTGCTGAAATGATTAGTCAATTAATCGATTAGACAATTGACAGAAAGTTGGTCAACAATTTACAGGCAAAAATACCTTAAATGTGATGGCTTTAATCTATTTTACATATTTACAGATCTGACAGTTAATTGAAAAAATTACTGGCAGCAGCCCTCGTCTCAGCATTACATGTGAACAGATATATGAGCACATACGTCAGTCATCAGGCGTCTTCAGTTACAGAATGACCAAATAAACTGATATACGCGTGACTTTTACATCATCTACCAACTTTCTTTTCCTCCCCTTTTAATCATAGATAACCTGCAATCAATCAAAGCTGCCACACAGACTGTACATACTGTACAAGTTCCACGAACCTCCCATGTATGTCTAACATCCACTATCTTTCATAGACATATTTTACATGCAGCAGAAGCAACCCTCACGGCACCTGTCTGCAGTGACCCACTGCCAATCTTAGCACACCGGGCATCACATGCATCCTGAAAATATCATCAGTCACCTGAGCACCACAGAAAATGTTTCAATTTAGTTTGTAACAAGGTATTAGATAGAAAAAACAACTGCCTTGCAGTCTGGGGTAATAAAACTATCCACATTTAAATAGTGAGTCATTTATTAGTCTCAAAGATAAAATGAGCAAGAACGATTTTCTCAAGAAAAGCCAGATTAATCAAATGAGCTAGACGAAATGGCTCGATTAAACAGACAGGAAAAATAGATGGGTAAACAAATATTTACACAAATAGACACTTTATTAATCAACGGGGTGGCCTGGGGAAAGAGTCTAATTCATCTGTTCAGAGAGTCGTAGTCTCTGCATACGGTTGAATTTCGATGACTTGTCAAAGCCCCGGCCTCTATATCTGGAGCGCTGCTGCTATTGTTAGCTCAGAGCTGGCTTCACAGAGGGTAACAAGGCTTAACCGGGGCTCTCCACCCAATTGCCAAGACCCCATCGCTCTAACAAGCCTCAAACAAAAGAGTCGACACCCCGCCACCGCTGTCCAAAACAAGACCCCCTCCCTTCCCCGCCCCTCCGCTCCTCCGCTTCCCCTTTTCCAAACCATCAGGGAGTATATATCACCACCAGCTGATACCGAGGAGGAACGAGGGGTTTATGAAGCAAAGAGGGGGGTGGGGGGGTAAAGGGAACGCCAGTCATCACTCGAAAGGAGGTGCCACGACTAGCTGCTAATTGGGCGAGGATTATGTCTGCTGTAAGTCAGCCTGATGCCTGGGAAGAACAAATTTAAGGATGCTGTAAAGGCGGCGACAAACGGGGCTGCTGCACAGACTGGAACCAGGCAGGATTAAGACAAGTTTCAAACACATACACCAAACGCCATCACTGTTATCACGACCAAAACGCACTTCCCTAAGTCCCTAAAGGAGCCAATGCTTGGGCAGAAGTACTTGCTTGAGGGTAAAAAACACCTCGCCCACACATTGATGACCAATTTGTGTCCAATAATTTGTGTTACTAAGACATTCCCACTCGTTTTTTTTCATTCTTTAAAAAAATATTTCTGTCACTTTGCAGATGTACAAAAAACACTACACCTTCTGGAAAAGATCATCTGAAAGTGTCCGCTCTTGTACACATAATTAACTTGCCCTAGAGGGTGGCCATTGGGACTTCCTCTTTTTAAGTACAACCTAACCACAAGTCACTAGGCCTCCCAAAAATCCTTTTTATTTAATCAAGAAAGTACACAAAGACTCTTTTCTTGTAGTGTCTCAGTCCCTCACATCCACATTGGGAGCTGACGTGTAATGAGTTGCATACAAACAGCAGAAGGTGTAACTGAAGACTTCGGGACATTTGGGACATTTGGCCCCTTTTGAATCCAGGACAAGGATCTGAAATAGGCCAACAACATCCCCCCAGCGCAAACCATCCAGTTGTTTATCATCTGTTTCAGCAGATGTTATTTCTAATCCATCTTGACCCTTGCAACGTAAACTGTTCAGCATCATCCAGCAAAGGAAGACCAGGTAAACCTCCACAGTGATAAAGTTTGAGCCTGGATATTTTACTGGGTTGACCCTGCAATTTCTCTTTTTTTCCAAGGACCCCTACTCCAACACAGTGGTCTCGTAAAAAAAAAATGTAATGCAGTGTTAAAGTTAGAACCCAACTAGAAAAATATGTTTGAGACGAGCTTCTTCTGAGACCGTTTTCTTTGTTTGATCTGATTTAATGCGGCATAATGAGGCGGTTAATCTTCTCTTCTCAGTGTTGCGGTGATAACCACAGCAGAATGTAAAATCTTTGCTAATACTTGTCATCCATATTCACAAACCCATTCTGTTATCATCTACAGAGTGAAATAATAATGACATTAAACGAACTAATTTCTGAGGAGATACCTTGCAGGCACCTCAGGTAGCTGCGGTGCTCCCTGGACCTGAGATCCCCCCCCCCCGTGCTGTAATAAAACTTACAAGTCTTTCCTTAGAGGTCTATCCTTACACCTGAAAGGCTGCAGCATCGAGGTATCAGAAGTGGGGAAGAGGGAAGAAGGAAGCGAAGGAGGAGGGCCTGAGCACTATTTTAAGAAAAAGGAATTTCAGCACCGGCGGTCGTGACCTTACTTCCAAACATCAACAACACTCGGCAAGCATGTTTACCCACAAAAACAAACAAGTACAGTGTTTCTTCGACACTGTTGTGAGTGTTGTCTGGGTTTGGAGGGGGGCTTCCTCCAACGTTCATGACTGATTCATGGAGGAGGAGATGAGGGAGTGGGGGCGTCTTCATTATGCCCCCGAACCGATTCAGAGTGTGTTACGTATAACCGCCCGCCTGCCTGCCTTCAGCTTGCCTAACACCTCATGGATAATTCAACAACTTACTCACAGGAGAGCGACAAGACTGGAAACGGATGGAGGGGATAAAGATAGCACGGACAATCCGGGTGAAATTCACTCTACCCAGCAACCAGAGGACCTCGCTGAGCACACCGAGTCTTTCAGCGGTGTTGGCTTGTTGTCGTGGTCATTTTGCACGTTCCAACGAAACCACGTGCGTCCCTGCCTGACGGGTTCGTACCCCGCCGTTGATTATTTGGGTGCGACCAGTGTCGACGTGGTGATTCATTCTGCGCTAAAACAGGGCAAACTGCTGATTTTTCTTCTTTTATGCACGCTTTCAGGGTCAAATGAAGTGAAACCTCTCGGGGGTTAAAGTCGCCTCGCATAGCTACGCTTCTTCTTAAGTGCTGAAAGGGATTATAAGGGAGTGGAACTAAGACGGCTGAGCTTTCAGGTGAATTTTGGGCTATGAGAGGAGCGCTGAATAACCCTTGCAGTGCACCAAAATGCCTCTCTGTTGATGCTCTCTGCATAACAAACGCTCGTCTCACCTTCAAGTGTATAAGGACAAAATCAAGCTTTTCCAAAAAGGCAATACAAGACTTTCACATACATGCTGACATCTCTGACTCTCTCTGTGATCACTAACTTTATTATAGTGTGAACTGTAATAAAAAATAAAGTCCCAAAGTGGACAGATCCTTTTTGACAAGTAAACAGTTGGTGGACGGAGTTACATCAGATCCCACGGCGTGTTAAATGTCATGCAAAGGTTCATCTGATAAAAGATAAAGATGATGTACGCCTTTTTTTAGCCTCTGAATACCAAATACAAGCATCACATGTTGATTTTGATTTTATTTTTCCCATTTTACTATAAAGCCACACTAATGCATTCGTACTTTGTGAGGAAATCTGAACCGTCTGTGTGTTTTAAAGCTGCAATGCAAAAAAAACAAACTTTTTTCTAACCTCCATCAACACTTTTTAACTAAAATCTTTGGCTGAAGCAGAAACTCCTGCCAAGCCATTTCAAATATTAAAAATATTAATACAAATCAGTCACTTTGGCAGAGAGTATCTTTCCACATTCAGAAATGTATTAAGAGTGTCTGTAACAGACCGATCATTGTGATTTAAGCACCTGAACACAGTCCAAACTGAACCATTCCTCCAATAACACAATGATAATGGTATTGGATGAAATGTGTCTGCAGCACTAAGCATTAAAAAGTGCCAAGTAGTAAATGTTAAATGACTGGTCAGACTAATTCACATATATCAGGGAACTTTTTCAGCTTTGGACAGCATTTTATTTGAGCAAATGTCTTTAAAGTGATGCATTGAGAACATTTTGTTAAATGAAAAAGGAAAACTGATACTCACACTCACTGAAATAAAGACCGAGATGCTGCATTTTCACATCGGACGGACGGAAGCGAACGCACACACTAAACCGCAACCTCGAAAATCTATTCAACCAGCCTCCCTGTCAAAACAACCAACTCCTACCTCTCCCTTCCTTCCTCCCTCCATACCTCCTCATCTGTGTGTGTGAGTGTTTCCATTTGGCTCAAAACTACATCTTCTCTGTTATTATTACAGAGTTCAGGGACAGGACACACACACGTACACATTCGTGCAGTATTTTCTCTATTACTCACCCGCGTTCACTCTGCCAGCCTCTCATCCAAACACTTTCACACATCCATATTCCTCAACAGAGAGATGGAGAAAGAAAGGGAGAGAGAGAAAAATGGGACAGGCCCATAGCAGACATCTGGCTGCCCAGTTAATCACGGCCACATAATCCTAAAGAGAGCTGGGACAAATACACATCCACTCACAGACGGCCGTGAGAAAATAGAAATGACACACCAGAAAATATGAACTAAGGAATTAAGTTCACACACACACAAAATAGACTAACCGATGTTTTTATCTTACAAATTCAAAATGCATACACCAAAAAAAAAAAAAACATTCGTACACACAGACAAACAGTTTTCTCTTCCCACATCTTCCTCCGGAGAATTTCAGAGATTTGAGTCGCGTGTAAATAAACACAATCTGTGATCAAACAGAAGAAATCCCTCTACCACATCTGCTAACGTAAACACTGCCATGTCTTATTTCTATTTACCCTCATTTAATGTGACAACTGACTCACAGCCATTAAAAGCCGAAAGTATATAAACACCAGGTTACAAATGAGGGGTTTTGTAAAATCTAAGTGATTCGTAGCCTCTAAAGACGCCGATGTTGGTTCATCTGTTGGTCCAACGGAGAGTAAAATATATCAACAACTGGTGAATGGACTCCCGATGAAGCCGGCACAGACATTTATGTTCCAGAGGGGACGAAATCTAATTATTTTGGAGATCCCTGACTTTTTCTCCAACACCGCTTACAGTTACAAATTCAACTTGAGTCCAGAATAACTCCAAGTCTAATGACTGGATTCATGCCAGCCTCCCCTTCCTCGTGTAAAACAAACTAACTATTATGGGATTAATGTTAAAAGGAAATTATGGAGTTCAGAGACTGTCAAAGAACTTTTGGAGCTTTTTGGGGCTTCAAGAAATTAATATTCAGTTTGTCTATTTCAAAATATGTTAATTCCCAACCATGCTCACGTAAGCTGGGAACAGAACCTGAGACATTTTAATTTCTACATACAAAGATATTTTAGTCTGCACAGTCAGAGAGGAATCTTCAGTAACAGGTGAGTTAAGGTGAGGAGAGACATTTTGTTAGGATGCCCACCAAAATCCTGTGAAAAAGTTCTTGTCTGTCAATGAACTGAGACAAAAGCTATCAAAAACTGTTCATCTCTGCTGTAATCTGCATGGAAAAGCTAAAGTAAAGGAGGGAAAATGCAACATTCACACAAGGTGGCAGCAACCAGGACTGTAAAGTTTGCAGAGGAAGCTGGAGGGGAGCTGTGGCTCTGCACAGAAAGATAATTCTCACTCACTCATGGCACACCACGTTTTATCACTGCATGCTCTTTTTCAGCCACTATTTTAATCTTCTTCCACAATGTGATGGCGATGCTCCGTGTTGTCTGTTTATGCATGTTTAAAATAATCTTGACAAGACTGACTGACAGCAGCTGCATCAGGAGGCAAAACAGTTTCACCACATTTCTTCTTTCAACTTTATCAGATCGGCCGTGACGCTCGCACATAATTATTGGCAGCAGCAGTAACACGTGTCCAACCTGAACCAGCAGCGTGTTTGTTGGTCACGGAGACTCTGACAGCCATGTGGGAATTAAATATCTCATCAACACATGAACGATGCTGATCACTGGACTCATGACAACTTAGCCAACGTGTGAATTGTCTTTCATTCGCCGCCCCGCTCAGGTGTCTTACCCTCTTCTGGCGGCTCTCGGCGGCGGCCAGCTGGGCTGACATGCGTTCCTGCATCTTCCTGCAGTGGGCCATGACGGCCTCCAGGACAGAGATGGGGCTGGAGCCCAGGGGCCGCCGCTCCTTGTCTCCTCCGGGGACCCCACACTCGAAGTCCCTCTGAAGTGCCAGGAAGGGGTCTGTCAGGCTGTAGTGACCGTATCGCTCTTGGAGAAACACCTCCTTCCTCTGAGCCTAAAGGGAAAAAAAGAGGACGGAAATATATTTTTTTAACTATATAGATCACAAACAGCTTTAAATCAGCATCAGCACATTAAACTTGGATGATGTAGGCTTCACACATTTATATATTATAGGTCTGGGATCAATTCTTTATCACAATCACTGTTTCAGAACACGTTTCTGTGTGGTATACCGCAATGTTCAGCAGTCAACATCTCATACACTTAGGATGAGGAAAGACGAGTAAGTAGTAAGAGAAAGTATTTCAATTTTGTATGACTAAATAAAGCAACAATAAAGTAAAGAAAAAGACATCATCAAGTAATACTATTTAAGAGTCTAACGCTCAAAATTGCTGATTTGCTTCATCAGGACCGTGTCAGTGTGGTTTGATCAGATTTGATCAGATTTCATACTGTAAAACAACTCAGACCTTTCTTACTTCTGATTGGTGCACTGGAATACGCAACAGCGCATTTATTCCAACCGAACCTTGTTGGTTGTAATATGGTGTAATGGTTATAATAAAGCTTTTAAAAAGTGCTACTACTCTTCTTAAAGCAGCATCAGCATCCAGCCTCTGCCTCCCTCCTGCACTCAGTTCAGGAGGAAGTCCAGTCCATCAGGCCTCGCCGTGCCGTGGACCCTGAACGCCCCCCCATCCCGACCGCTGTGAGCCCGCCTGCCTGACTCCACCACCGCTCAGCACTGCAGGCTGCTCTCAGGTTACACAGACAGATGGAGATGGGAGATGGAGTCCTCCAAAGCAGGAATATGTTAAACCGGGCAGCACAGCAAAGACCTGGCGTCGCTATTTTCATACCACGATTCAACCGAATGCCTGTAAAACTCCAAAATCTTTTCCTTCTGTGGATAATTTGACTAGACGAGCCTGGACGGGCCGCACAGCTGCAGCCTCTGATGTTTATCATTCATCTTCCAGCTCTGACTTCCTGGAGAATGTAAACAGAAAGACGTTCGCCAGATGAATCTGAGGTACGGGATGCCGAGCTTTCCTGACAGCATGTGAACGCGGCATAACGGTTTTAAAAACAAAGAAAATAACTACAGTAAATTCATCATTTGGCAGACAGCTACTGCAGTTCTCGCCAAATCTGCAGAAGTTTTTGATAAAAAAAAAAATAATATCCAACTTTCTTGTGCTTTCATATGTCTTTTGGAAGAAGTGTTATCATCCACACGGGCCAACATTAGAGCTTCTTGGATTTGCATGACTTCACACATTAACCGAACATGAACCTGAAGAAAAAAGGAAAAAAAAAAAAAAACACTCAAACAGCAAAGTGGATGAACACGAAGCAGCGGCATCACAACACTTCCCCCCCTCCCCGCACGTTCCTCAGACGACTGGGTGCTGACATTTGGGTGAAAGTTTATCATTCCCATGTGGCGACACGCAGAAAAAAAAAACATGACAAAGACAGATGGACGGACAAAAGGTGACGAGATAATCTGTGAATGAGAGACCTGAAAAACACCTCCTGTCAGGAACCAGGTCTGTATGAAAAGTAAAGTAATTCTCCTTCTATGCAAGACAAGACTCTATAGACTCTGTAGACTTAAATATGATGACAAAACAGCTCAATCTAATTAAATTTAATACCAAACTTTGAATTCTAAGCAGTGTTACCTTGGCAACACTACACTTTCTGGGGTCAATACTTAAAAATATACAGTATAATAAACTTTCTTTCATTTACATACACTATTACAGCAGTAATTTGATCATTTTTGTCTTTGCTAATACCCTCTATAATTATTTCTGCAGTGTTTTTATTGGATAACAGTCGGTGGTGAATGATGTTACAGTGTGGTCGTATTATTTTGGAGCCTCCCGGTCGTCAAACATCCCGGCCTCGTCTCTGGACGGGCGGCAGAGATCGTGGTTTCATCACACCTCTTGGATCAGTCGATGGGACAAAAGCAGCTGTAAAGTCCGGTGTTATCTAAACTGCTGGCTCTCTTACATTAGCCTCGTTGAACCCGCTCTTAATGATTTCTGACCACAACCAGGTGACCGCTCGCCGTTAATTAATCCCACGTTCAAATAATACCCGACCACTTGGCTGCAGCACCAAACCCTCCGAGCGTGAGTGACGGCGAGAGAGAGGAGAGACATCAGGAAGGTAAAATCACACAGAAAGAAAGAGAGTGATGTAGAAATAAAATACCAGCAAGAAACACTTGACATACATTTAAAATGGAGATGAAATAGTGCGATGAAAAAGGCAAATGAGGAACAAAAAGAAAAGGTTTCAGATGATCTTTGAGTCAGATTACTCGTCGAGGTCAAACACTTGTTGGATGTTTAAACAGCTTTTTTTCTCTCTCATAATGTCGACTTCAAGTGTGGACAAAACATTTTTTTTAGAAGACTCATGAGTCATATCTATCAGCAGCAGAAGGCTGGTGAGGGAGGAATATTCAATAACTGGGCGAGAGACATTTAAATTAAATGTGGAGGCGAGAGAGAGAGAGAGAGAGAGAGAGAGAGAGAGAGAGAGAGAGAGAGAGAGAGAGACTGGAGAACAGAGAGAGAGGAGTTGGTAGACAGCAGAGACGGAGAGGAGCGAACGACAGGAAGGCGTTTTGAGATGCTTTGCCAAAGAAGGAGATGGAGTTTGGTGGAGTGGAACGACACACACACACACACACACACACACACACACACACACGCTAAAGAGCACAGGCCGTGAAGATTGATGGTGAATCCAGGAGACTCTTCTTGCTGATGGCCGACTGAGAGACGGCCAATGTAAACACACAGCCGAGGAAAGGTGTGTGTGTGTGTGTGTGTGTGTGTGTGTGTCTGTGTGCTGCAAGGGAGAGGGAAACAACTAAAAGATAGAAAATCATTCAAGAGGTTGATGAAAAAAGGAGAAGACATTGGTGTGGAAAAATGGGACTGAAATTGAAATTTGAATATCTCTTCCAGACTACTAAACACACACACACACACCTTTCTCTGTGGTGTGTTATGTTACCTCTGCTCACAGAGGTAACACAACACAACACTCACAACACTAATCGATTTAGAAACATCTGAAACTACACTAAACCGAATCAAAAATTTAAACCTGCACTAATTAGAAACTTTCTGCCCACATTTCACATTTACCACTCAGTCGACATCAAGAACTCAATTAACTAACTTTTCTCAACAGATCAGTTCCTCATTTTGTCTATAAAATGGTAAAAAACAGTGAAAAATACCCATTACAGTTCACTAAAGCCTGCGCTGATACACATTTACAATCACATAAAACCAAGAAAACAGCAAATCCTCCCAACTGAGAGGCCGAAATCTTGGAACATTTTTTGCATTTTTACTGGGAAAAATTGCTTTAATTATTCAATTAGCAAAATAGTTGACTCTAAAATGATAGACGCCTACTAAATATCCCAGAAGGCACCTCTCTGAAGGGACTCCTCTGCAGATAATCACACGCCGACGTGAGGCCGTCTTTAAACTCTCAGGACCGTCCTGTAAATATTTACTCGGACTTGGAGACCATTACAGTCTGCTGCTTTTCCCTTCCACATTAGGAACGTCACCGATCACACCGAGGGGCTCTGGATGTTTAAATGCACTCCTTTCATGGAGAAATAAAAGAGACGTTATAAATTCTGCTGCAACTTTATTAAATAATTTAGTTTAGATTTAGTTTTTTTTTTTAAATCTACAGGCCTCAACTCGTCATCCCGGTTTGCTTTTGAGTCTTTTACGATTATTATTTTGTATTTTCCTGGTTCTTTCCTCTCTCTAATTGTCAGCTTTGTATTTTATGATGGTTTATTTAATCAGTTCAGTGCCAAATTAACTCATCTGGAAGAAGTTAATGACCAGTCAAGCTTTTGAACATTGCTAAACACTGTAATCTGCTTCTTCCTGTCCTCACATACTTCTTTAGATTAAATAAATAAGAGGGGTCCGATAGACAGCACACAATTCATATAGAAAATTAATATATAACCGATATAACTCTGGTCATTCGTCACCCTTTAAGCAATGCTTTCTGATATACGTCTGTGTATCAGGGGTTGATCTGTGCATTGTTTCTTCCTGGTTGGAGCTATGGAAAGGTTTCGTCGATACTTCCTGGTTGTGAGGGTCAGGGTCATGGGTCAACCTATTACAGCGTCCGGGGGGTTCGAGCTAAATCCTCTGAGATCTCATCAGCTGTCAGATGCTGAGCTCCCCCGAGGCTCCATTGATCCCATAGATCCATCGGCTGTCATTAGAGCAAAGCTGCGGTAAACAGTAGAGCTCAACGGCGAGGCTTCCCAAAGAAAAGAAAGAAAACATCTCCAGCTCTGTATTATATTTGTATTTTCAAACTGCAATAACATCTAACAGTCTCACTGACCCTGTGTGTAGGATCAGAGGCTTTAACGGACTTCAGTAATGACAAAATAAATGACTAAGTACTGGCTTTAAATGGAGATTCCCACAGTGTTGATCTGTGGATGGAGGATGCTCAGTTGTCATGGAGATGGTTAGATGTTTCCATGACAAAAGAAAAGAAAATTTGAGCTGAGAATTAATTTTTTGATTTATCTTTCCAGGGTGGATTGAACTTTATTACTCAATTTGAAGTTACAGCCATTCGAACTTTATGCCGACTCTTAAAAAAAGCAGCATTTGTAATCAAATGTTCTGGATTACCACACCTGGATTACAGCATCTTCACCACCAACCAACACCACATAACAACATGCAGCCTGTGGTTCGGCCTTTAGGCTGAGCAAACTTACAAAATTACACTGTTTTTAGGGATACGTGCACTTCAAGTTAGTCCTGTTAAAACAACAATTCAATCAAAGCCAACTCCAACTTACAACACATTTAACAGTGAGGGGATTTAAACTCAACATGTCCATGTGTCCTGTGTGATGAGTGATAAGATGTTTACCGCCTGGTTTGGAAGGTGTGCTGTGTGTTGTATTGTACAGGAGTGGCAACACTAATACTATAGTAATACTATAGTATTTACAAGTGCAGCAGCAGCGGAGGACTCCAGTATTATTAGCATCAACCTTTACAGGCATGCTGCACTCAGTAGGTGAGAGGGTTCATGGAGCACGGCCAGAACAAGAGAAAAGAGTTTGCAGGAGGTGGATCGCTGCAGGAGGAGACGGAAAGAAAGTGGAAGACAGATGAGAGAGGTGGAGAAATGACAAACGCTGCGAGGAAGGACGGCGGCAGTAAACAAAATCAGACAGAAAAGAAAGAGAGGAGGAGACGGAGAGAGAGCATCGAAGCAGGAAATAAAAGGCCGAACAGCTGGGACAAAAAAAAAAAAGTCTCTCAGCTGAAAGAAGCCGAGGGTACTCCAAACTTCACATGGAGAAAAGAGCAGCGTGTATTCAAGTGTCTCATTTCACTCCATTCACGACTGCATGAATGTCAAGTCGTCGGCGGTCTGCCAATCCAGCTCCGACACACTAAAAAATCATGAGGTCAAACAGAGAAGCTGTTCATGTCCAGGAAAAACACACAAGCAAACATCAGATCGAAAGAAAGGGACGTGCTCGAGGATGCTCCATTCAAGTGTGTGATCCCCAAGACGCCGCTCGGCTCGGCGTCCGACAGCAGAGGGTGTGAGAAAGAGCTGAAACATTTGGGGGAAAAAAAGCAGAGGAAGGCGAACGACTCCACATTCTTTAAGTAAAGATGAGAGGTACACTGCCAAAAAAAGTGCTTCCAATCAGCTGACTTCACTTAAAGGAATTGAGTCCAAAACAATTAAGAAATTAGATGCAAAAAAAGCAACTTCCTCAAAACGCTGCTCATGAGGAAGCAGAGAGACTATCAGAAATAAACTCAGTCTAACAGGCGAACGCTGTTTGACGAATCTCTGCCAGCAGCCGAACTTCTTGGTACGAATGTAATGAGAGCTCACATGCTGATGCGTACGTAGAGGCAGGTCAACCAGATCACGGTACATCGAGCAGAGTCAAATGAAAGGCAACCGACTCATCTAAACCTCTTTTTACTTCTCCATTTAAAGAAGTGCACAGTTTAGAAGAAGTGCTAACATATATAAGAGTATCTACACGGTTCAAATTTAAAGACATTTAACTTGAATCAATGATTTATGAAAAAGTATATCAACAGAAAAATGCCAGCTATTTTAATAATTAATAATAATGGCTCTGTTTTATATCTCCTGTATTAAATAAAATGCGAATAAAAAGTGGTAATAAGGACAACAAAAGAGCCTCCTGTGTGAATGTCGCCTGAGTAAACATTATTTTGACATTATGCTGACTAACGTATAAACACCGGAAGTCCAACTTGTGTTACTGTGACGAAATTAAAAGAGACAGAAAGTCGAGAAAGCACAAATGGATGCAAAACATACAAAGAAAGATGATTTAATTGCAAGTTGAAAGAAAAATCTCTATCAACTGTACTAGAAATAATTTAATGCACTTAACATATATTCAAGTACTGAACCACATTTAATTTTGTTTAAGAGCCTGTAAATGTCCTTTTACATTAAACGTTTTATAAGCAATCATGCAACAGAGCAGGAGGCATCAGTCCAATGCAGACAGCGCTGCTTACTTTAACGTATGGAACAAGTGAAGAGCCTCACAGCTACTAAAACTAAAGTGTTTTTTTCTAAGTGGTGCCGGTTTCCTGCCGGCGGGCTTTCAATCAACGTTTCCTGTCAGTCACTGTGCTGCCGGTTACGCCTGTGCCCGGGCTCGCCGGGGGAGGACGGTCGCATCAATATATCGACCTTTTCCCTCTGCGGGTTCTCGTTTCAGCCGCGCGGGGTCGGGTCAGCGTGACGAGGCTGGCAGCCGCGTCCCGAGCTCTACCTTCACGCTCAGCCGGCGCTCGCATTTGTCATGTTTGGTGACGTGTTGTGACCGATGTGGAGCGTGACGCTGCAGCTCGAGGGCAGCTGACATTTAAACATTTGCTCAAGTCTTATTATTCAGTTTGTCCAGTACAGTTTGCTTTGTGAGGGGTTTATTTTTTTACCTGATGCTCGGGTATTCTTTTGATAACATGGTTGAGGGATGCCGCTTTCACTAAGATGTTTACAATGATGCAAAGTGTCTGATTAAAGTATAAATTATATTTATGTTATAGTATATATGTAAAGAGTGGCCTTAATAAAAGACAGTTCAAGAACAGTAGAGGCTGAGGAGGTTGAATGTGATCAAGAAAGCAATTAATCAATTAGACTGAAAAGTATCAGAGTTTGTGACATTGAGAGCCAAAATATGATTTCACAGTATGATTTCAATGGAAACTCTGAGCTATTGTTCAGCACTTGTATTGATTAAAAGAAATTTAGATCAATACTTAACTGAACTGTTTGAGAGGACAGCACTGCTTCTGAAAAATGGCTTTTTTTGGGGGGCGGGGGGGAACATCATCCACATACCAAAATTAAAACTGGACATTCCTCCGTTCAAATTGCCATCAAGTTCACAAGTTAATAAAAAGGTTCGTAGATTGATGAAAATCCCCAAAAGAAAAAAAAAAACTCTCTAACTTTTAATGCTGAATTTACAGACTTCCACTTCGCCTCGCGGCTTTTCTCACTTAAACACAACACAACACACAACACGTAAACACCAATCTGTGCCATCACAATCGCAAGAACTTTTCCAGGTACAAATGTTAGAAAATTAGAAATTACGCCTCGGAGCGTCGACACCAACCGACCTTGTTTACGTCGGCGCTCCTGAGGTGCCTCCTCATCGACTCCGGTCTTGATTTGATTTTTTAGGTCAGAGCGAGCTGACAAACAGCATTGAGCGAGGAGCGAATTAGGAGCAGAGGATGGAGGGAGGGGGGTCTTTTTGGATCTATTTCTGGTCTCTGGAGATACAGAAGACTCTCACTGTATGTGTGTGTGTGTGTGTGTGTGTGTGTGTGTGGATAGTCCCTCGGGATGCACTGACCCTCAGGACGTTGGCAGCAATCCTCAGGCCCATCTGTCATTCACACACTTGCGCACACACACACACACACACTCTAATTAACCCATCTTCGCTTCAACGCGCATCCTCCCAAATTATCAGTCAATGAGCTGTGAATTGGCAGCGACATTTAAACACAATAAAGCATGGAACATAAAGCAGAGCTCGGACACTTTGGACCGACACGGCGTCACCTGCAGCTCGTTTGGTAAAAGCCTGAAGGTGAAGGTCATCGGCCACAAGCGGCACGAACACAAAAACCCTCCAAATGATCGGTGAGGCGTTTATATCAGAACACCAGTACACAGTACAATCTCACCAGCCCAAACTGACGTCTTTCTTTTGTTCAACCAACCATTCAAGACATCTTTTGAGCTGCCTTGTTGTTTTAAAGTACTATAAAAAGAAAATAGAAAAATAGAAATCGATAATAAAAGAGTTTGAGAGTTTAGGAGCTACAACCTCAAGAGCGATGTGTCTGTTTGTCTCAAGCCTGAAGCGAAGAACAGCCAACAAACGCTGATCAGAGGAGTTCATATGACTACAGGTGATATCGGATGCAGTAGCTCTGAAATACAGGCAGGTATGTGACCACACGGCTCCAAACCTGATCACAACAACTGGATCTGAAGCCTGTGTGATGAAAACAGGACTGGTGTTACGTGAGTTTGTTTGGAGGACCGGGTCCGAAGGTTGGCAGCAGCATTTTGGACCATTTGTGAGCGATTCGGTCTTCATTTCAGTCACCTCTGTCTCAGCTCAGGACACAATGTTTAGCAATGTTTCTCAGCCGGTAGAAACAGGAGCGAACGAAACTAATTACGCACAGGTCAAGACTCAAATCCTGACCCAACACAAGATGAGCAGCTTATTTTTTCAGTTTAATCTGGCTGTAAACTGTAAATCTACCACCACAATGCAAATCCACTGCAGCAATGGTAAGTATGCTACAGTGTGATAAGACTGAGTGACTCCTAAGCTCTTCTTTGTGGATGATTTCAGTATTTAGATGGATATTTTATTGATCCCCCCGAGGGAAATTGAGTTATCATAACAGCCAGGTACATTAAAATACAATCAAATATGATGAAATATTGAGGTAGAACATAGGAAATAAGTGCAGTGGACGTCTAGTAAGCAGTCAAAACACGTAAAAATGTGAGTCAACAGACTTCACTCAGCTTGAGGTGATGGGTAAAAATTCAGATAACACTATATATTAACAGCTATAATATTAATAAGAATAAGAATAAGAATAAGAATAAGAATAAGAATAAGAATAAGAAGAATAAGAAGAAGAATAAGAATAAGAAGAAGTTTATATTCCTTCATGTGTGATAAAAGTAGTATATAAAATGATGCAAAAGATGATGCAAAGGACTTTGAGAGGCATCCTTCACCTTTACAAACACACACAGAGCACATAAATCTCCATCAGCATGCAGACCCATGATGGTTGCTGGTTGCTGGTTACTGTAACACTGAATCAGATATCTATCCCGAGCGAGAGAGAGAGAAACTGACACTCGGTGACCTGCGATCACGAGGGATTTCACTTTGCCAGAGGGATCGATGCGAGCGGACTGATTTGACTTGACAAAGAGCAACAGATACAGCGTGGGCAGAGGAGGAGAAGGAGGAAAGGTATAAATTATATGGAGATAAAAGGGAAGAATTGAGGTTCAGAGGGAAAAACAGATGGGAAAAGAGAGAGAGAGCTGCAGAGAGAATCGAGGAAAAAGGGGGATGAAAGGGAGAGATGAGAAAGAAGCGGCAGAACAGACAATGACTGCCTCCTCCGCCACTGGGCTGCGTTCTCACACACACACACACACACTCGACCCCTCAAGAGTTACGCAACGCTGACGGATCAAAGTGTCGCCGAGCCTGAACGCCATCATCTTTTCAATCGCACAAAAAACATCGTCCAAAACAGAGAGATGTTTTATTTTAACTTGTGGGAGAGGCGACAGTCTGGATGTTAAAGTCGAGGATTCACTCACAGCGCCAAAAACAACAATTATTTGATTTATTTGTGGGTTTGATTCGTTTTTCTGATGAACGAATCACCTTTTAAGTCTGAACTGAAATGTCAAGGCTGATTTCCAACAGCACAATGAGATTAGTTAGTTTTGTTAGATCAGAACACATCCGAGAAGCTGTAACCGGTGAAAACGTGGCATTTGTGCTTGATAAATGATTCACACGGCTAATTGATTGATTGATTGATCGATTGATAAGAATCGACTGATCACTGAGATGCATTTCACCCATTAACAGAGGTTGAACTGGTCCAGGTGGAAGGCTGAGGAAAAATTCAATCTGATGCTTAAACACACAAATAAAAAGCACTAAAATAACAATAAAGATCAGAACACCACTGATAATAACACAGAAAAGACATGTTGAAAATAAAATAAAGATATGGTAGCATTAATGAAAGGCTTTTTAATAAGCTTTAACAGGTGATTTAAAAGATGTCAGTGAAAATGGATGTTCATACAGATTGCCTGTCTACCTACTTAATGCATTATTTTTACTTCATGCCACTGTAGCTGAATCAGAATAGAGTCGAGAAAAACAGTGAAAAAACAGAAATGAGTCAACGAGGCCAGTGATTTCGGAAACGTTTGACTTTTAATTGCAGTTCCCTCTTTTGGCTGCTATAAAAAGAAGTTCGGTTCAGAGCTACAAAAGACCAAAAACCAACGACCAAAACATGACAAAGGTGTGAACTTCCGCATCCAAATAAAACCACCGCCAGCGCCTGCAGCTCCGACTGTGTTTCTACTGAACAAAAACACTGAAGCTGCTTTATTGGCTTATTGATTTGCTGATAAAAAAAAAAGAAAGAAAAGAACAACTCGATCAAAACTTCCTCCACCTTTTCACAATAAAAGAGAATAATGGTCTGTTTGCCTGATTTTACTGTGAACCTGCAGGATGTTCTTCAGTTCGTTCTGTCTGTTTCCCCCAAACAGACTCATGACTCACGGCCGTCCTGTCGCCCCCCGTCAGGGTGACAGAGCTGACACCCCCGCTGACATCACTCCGAGATCAGTCAGGATCCAGATCAGTGTTACGCAACCAGCCCAGCGACAGGACACGACAGGAACCGCTCGCTCCTGCTGCTTCCAACATGTTGTTATAAATTTCTCCTCAGGTTCAGAGACAAATGTGAACTTTGATAAAAATACTCTTCTCATTTCAGCTTATTGTGCTTTAAGAGCCAGTAAGAGCAGAATAAAGACGGATATAAGAGATGATTTTACAGAGGGGATCATTTTACCCAATGCTTTCTTCACCTCTGATATTCAGGGAAGAAATGTGATTTTGTTCATCTCTTAGCAAAGAAAGAGATCCCATCATTTCTTTTCCAAACAAGAAGCAGCAACATCAATCATTTTCAAGAACATTTTTTATACTTTGGCTGTCGGCTCTTATCTGTTTTCTATTCATTTTAGACATTCATCAAGAATTAATAATAAAAATAATCAATAAAAATAATCATTAGTTGGAGCTATAAAGAGTTTGCACTGCACCATCTTTCTTATGTTCTATACAACAGAAATATTATTGATTTCTTTTTGTTTCATCTTATTTTTGACATAATATCTCTGGAAACTTTGGGATCTCCACTAGAATTTAAAATAACTTCTGTTGCTTCAAACAATGTTTGGCTGCGAACCGTCCGTGTGATCCGCCGGCAGGTCGGCGAGGTTTAAAGCGTCCGTTGAGAACATCAGAGTCGTTTAAAAAGACGTGAAACCAGACTAAATCTAAAAATACATTATTCCTTTTTAAGTTGAGAAGATTTTTCCTTTTGTGAGGCCGTTTGCCAAACACCGGAGTTACAAAGACACACACCTCCTCTGCTGTGTGTTACTATGCAGACTAGAGGCCTAACATGGTGATATTTTTACCCACAAACCCACGCGGTGGCAGCTTTCTCCACTCATGTTTAATGAGCTCAGCTGACGGCCTCAATGAAAGCTTGATGAAGCCCCAGATAATGTATGCACACACACACACACACACACACACACACACACACGCATACATACGCACACACACACACACACACACACACATACATGCGCATAGGGAAACACCACAACACAAAAACACACATGGGGGCAGAAAACACACACAGACACACACTGTGAACTCATATTCTCACAGCTCGACAGCTCGATCGAATGATAAGTAAACCTCACGTGAACGAGCATAAAGACCCACTTTATACGCTCATGTAACGTTTCCTCTCTTTGGCATGCTAACAGTTTCCCCCTGTTTCCATGTTTTGTGCTAAGCTAAGCCTGTCCTGACTCCAGCTTCAGACATGACTGACTGATGTGAAGTGAAATTGTCAAGTTAGACGTGTTTAAATGTTGTTTTGATGAGTGAAAAATCTCATCGGCGTCGACAACAGCAGATAAAATCTGATGGTGAAAACAAAAACAACAATAGGTGAAGTCTGACCTGCAATAATAATAATAAAAAAAAGAGTCAAATAAAGCCTTTGTTAGGTTCTACAATAAACCAATAAACCACCGACACACACTTAAAAACAAACACACACACACACTTACAGCCCATAACCTTTTCAATCCCTGACCTATATGAAATATTGCCCTTAGAAACAAAACATATTTAAACTGAACATACTGAGACAAACATTTTAGAGCGAGCCCACAGACATACATATTAGTCAATGCAAACACACACACACACACACAGCATGACTTGCAGCTGTGTGTGTGTGTGTGTGTAATGTGTGTGTGTGTGCCCAGGTGCAGTCAGCTCCTTGCAGCCTATTTTTATCCTTAATGCCACAGTCCAACAACACAGGCCTGCTGCTTGATTAAACCTCACAGTCCCGGTGGGCAGAGGCACAAAAAGCCCCCCAACATCTGATAGGGCCCATGCAAGTGTGTTTATTACTTACTCTGTGTGTGTGTGTGTGTGTGTGTGTGTGTGTTGTGTTTGTTTGTACATACATGTGTGTCAGAGTTTGTGATGCAGTCATGCACATGCATATCTATTTTTCTGATTAAATGTGTGTCAGCACTTTATATCCGGCTGATTTAACCCCATGCTGAGGGGAAAAAAAAATCCTACACACACACACACACGACACACACACACACAGAAACATGCAAATACATGCAGTCTAAAACAAATAACTAAAAAATAAGAAAACATTTTATGGCTGATTTGTGGATAAGCACAAAATCGAAGGTATTATTCAGGGACTACACACACACACATACACACACACACACACACACACACCTCGCCTCAGTACATGTAAACACTCGCACACTTTACTGAACCTGAATGTGTGTATTACCACCGGCTTGGCAAGGGAGGCGAGATGAAAAAGGCCAAGGTACAAGCCAAAGGGCTCGTATCCAACAGCTCCTCTGATATCACACATCAGTTAAAAATCACAGAGCTCAGCAACCCTGGACACCTGACCACACACACACACACACACACACGCTGGCCTATCATAAACAAAGACAAATATAGACGGAAAAACAACACCGAGATGCTTCAGGCAGGAAACTAAATTGTTTTTTAAAAGGTAGCAGCCAGTAAAGGTTGAAGCTTCACTATTTTACCAGAAATGACACTTTTAGAGAAAGAAAAAAAAACAGGACGTCTGAATGAGGGGTTACCTGCCAAAGTGGTGAGCAGGGAAGAGAAAATGTCACAGCCACAACCAAACTCCTTTTTATAGAACGTCTTGGTTATGACCGGTGGTCACTTCTCACCCTGGGAAAGGCAACGCCGAGCCCTGAAGACCGAGTGTGTTTCCACCGTTTAGACTCCCAAACTACAGCAAGAGGCAACAAAAATCCACCTTTTAAAGCACAGAGAGCTGAGTAGTCTTAGCAGGACTGCATGTGATGATAATGTCAGAAGAAATGACAACTTTTTTTTATAAAATATGAGATTAAGTTTATGAAGTTTTGGGTAAAAAGGAGCGGCGGTGCTACATCCAAACAACAAAGATTTTTAATAAGAGAGGTGACTGTTTAAAATGCTCCACAAACAAACTCTCTGGAAAAACCCTTAACATCAGAAAATCATAAAGGTACTAAAAAATGTCCATCCCCACATCTGAGGATACACTTAAATTTCCTCTGATTGCTTATTTTGTCTACACATCAGTCCAAAATGCAAAAAAATATTCAGTTTACTTCGACATAAAACAGAGAAAAACAGAAAAACTACACATAACAGAGGCAGTGAACAGTGACTTAAATCATGAATAAACCAAAAATTAAATTACCTCTTCATCTTATTTACTAATTATTTATTCTGAATTAATTCATTAACTCACAAAAACAGCAGCATAATCTGCATGAGTGGACGAATACAAATCCATCATGTTACTAAAAAGGGGAGATGATTTTTCACAAAAAGAGAAAAGTGAGAGCGTCTTTTCACATCTTTCTTTTGTGTTTCCACCAGGAGTATTTAATCAACGTACAATGGCTGCAAACCTCATGACCGGTTCCTTGTAATGGCACTGATGTAAAATTCGAAGCACACTCAATGTTTGCTCACCGCGGCGCAGCAAGTCGCTCAGAATAAAAAGTATAACAAACACATCTGCAAAAAAACGGGATGTGAAAGCATCAACAGGAGAGGAGGAAGAAAACGGAGGCCAAAAAGAAAAAAAAAACGTGCAGTCCGACAGTTGTGAACGACGAGGTGAGAAAACCTAAAAAAGGAGAAGAAAAGAGGAAGTTCCGCCATTTCACTGCTTTTATTTGAACCAAGACTTGCAAAAAAATTGAGATAATTGGCTCAGAGGTTGTTGTTTTTTTTCGCTTTTAGGTCTTGAAAATGAAAAAGATAATAAATCAGTCCAACTGATGGATCATTTAACGTAGACAATGAGTTACAAGTCGGAGAAAAGAGCAGCGGAGCATAGTGGGCTGAAGATTTCAAATCCCAGCGACACTTTGGCCTGAGTGATTCCTTCGCCGTCTGCCCACTCGCATCAATTAAACAGGCTGCGAGTGTGAGCGTATCCTTTCGATAGACCATTTCCACTTTTAATTACACACACACAAACACACTGGAGGAAGGCCGTCGCTCCTCAGCAGGGATCAGAATTTGGATTTTTTCCACCAAATTTTCCTCATCGGAGTAAAAAAAAAAAAAAGCAGCGCCACAGCTCAATAAAGTGGTGAAAACTGGTGGTTAAAAGGTTAACGCTCAACTAACCTTTAAAACCAAGACTCTCTGGCTTTGTGTAACCCCATTTTGAGAAAGAGACAAGACCACCACTACTTCTACGTACAACTGCATGCTCATTAGATCACAGTTTCCCCTCCAGCAGCTCAGGAAATGTCACACACACACACAGGGAACATTTTAACCAATACCATCGATTGGCCCGAGGACGCCTATAAAGGGCACTTTGCAGGGAAGAGGAAACTTTCCAACAGGGTATGTAATCTATAAGGGAAAAAAGATGAAATGGTTCATTAACAGATGTTTTAAAACACGATATTTCTAATAAAGCCACGTAGAAGATGCTTCGGTTTCTAGATTACATGAGTCACGGCGACGCTCTCTGTGACACCGAACTGACCGCGTGAGATAAAGAGGTACAAGGACGAGGGACAAGAGCAGGAACAGCGGAGGAGAGAGAGGCAGAAGGGCTCCTCTGTTCAGATAAGAGGTTATTAGAGTCAGGAGAGAGGAAGTAGGGGAGATAAAGCGTGAGCGTTTTTCAGCCTCGGGCAGGTTTCCTCTGTCAGACTCTGCCGTCGCGTGAGAGACGGCTCGAAACCGAGGAGGAAGATTTTTAAAAAGTTTGGTTTGGTCGGTCAAGTGTCAGCTGAAATGTAATAATAACACAAAAGGAGAGAGGAAAAATTGAGACAGCTGTCAGAGAGTATTGTGTGGATGTCTTACAATCCAATAAAATTTAATGCAACTATTTCACCCTTTTCAAAATATGAAGCCTTCAAAAATGATCTCAAAAGTTTAATAAACAGTGGCCAGTTTCTTAATTACAGCTGGAAAAACATGATGCATTTTCACACAACAGCCCTGCAGAAGCTCCTGGTTTCATGAAGGTTGCATTATACTGTGAGGTGTTTCTGAGCTGTAGACTACCTTCACTGATAGAAACAGGGCAGACAAGAACCTGTCTGCATCCATCTTTGAAATCTCGGATAAACTAGAACACATTTAAGTCCAGTTGGAAAGAGTTTCGATTTTGTATTTAGTCTGGAAAGTCTCAACAGGTCGCCTCAACGCACCGTTCTGAAGTGATGAAGTATGAAGCAGCTTTGTGTAAAAGACGCTATTTGAATAAGACTGTGGCTTTGAGATCTCTCAAGATCTTTAGTTAATGACATTTAGTTCATCATATTCAGAGAAAGAAAGAGGTATGTCCCACACAAATGACTACAACTTTCCTCTGCTCGTAACTGCAAATCTTTATTCTAACTTTAACCCCAAACCCGAGCCCTGTTTTGGTTCCTGGCAGCAGTGAAAACTTCATCACTTTGAAAAAAAAAAAAAAAAAAAAGTCCTCACTCTGCACGTTCAAAGACAGAAGGTAGAAATACTTGAACACACACATGCTTGAAAACAACCCTTGATAACTTAACATCAGCTCGACATAAGCTCCAACCCCCCCCCTCTGTCTCTTTCTAATGCCTCCTCCTTTCAAAAGACCTCTTATGTACATACCAGGGCTTCCCATAAAGAGGCCGCGGTGTAATGACGCGGTGCCTCTTGGCACTGTTAAAAACAACATCTCTCAGAGGCGAATCAAAACAGCCTGGGAAGGGCAGAATACAACCGTCCCCACTGATGAAGGTTTGTGGCGTAAACGGGGCAGTAAAAGGCGTTGGCTTCACCGTAAACTGGTTTTAACGTCGTCTCCGGGATCCAGCTTGATAGAAAACAATAAAAGCGAAAAACTATTTTATTGAATCTGGTTTCTGGTATCATGTGTTTGATACTGAACGTGCATTATATATAAAAGGCATTAGATGCATGGCTGAAAGTTACGCCATTAGTCTTAAAATGTAAAAAAAAATTGTGAGAAATTCCCTGAAAGTTCACAGAGCTCAAAGTGAGGTCAGTAAATCGTTAACTCTTTCCAAATAACAATCCAAAATTCCTGATTATATACAGCATATTTACATAGACGTCTCATATATTCCTGTGATTACTAGGTGACAACATAAAAAAAAGAGAGTTAATACCAAATGAATTATCAAAAAATGCCCAAAAATGTAAGCAGAAGTCCTGAGGTGACTGATAATGTGCACTTTCTGCCCCAACGCGGATTTGTAAGGGCATTTCTACATTTTTCTGAGAGTGTTTCTCATTTTGGGATCAAACTGTTTAAGTATTTTCAAAGTAAAAGCCCTAGAATTACAACTGAGAGAGTATCATGTGTTTTCATTTTCCAGTTTGACCAAAAGAAGCGCTCGGCTCATAATATGTGTTCATTAGCTTCATAACCTCCGCAGGGTGGATGCTGAACTCACGCCGTTCTACTTTGACTGCCAGGAGCCGAGCGTTCAGTCCGATGTTGACGCTGTCCTGCCACCACGCGGTTGGCCGGTTGGCGAGGTGAGAAGCAGCTCCGGTGTGAAGCCGAGGGTCGCTGGCACACCGGCGGGCCCGAACAGCAGGTACGGCCTCGACTCTGAGAGCTGGCACTCTTTAAAACAGCTCCTCTCAGGCCTGTGCCATTAAGGCCCCGGAGTCTGCAGGTTTTCGCTCCAACAAACCACCACAGCGGCCGATTCTGCTGATTAGCGAGTCTTCATGCGGGGGGGGGACTAATTAGTGAAATGAGCTGGATGGAATAAAACCCTGCACACAGCGAGGCCTAAATGACACCAGGACGAGAAGCCTAAAGAACAGTTTCTCTTCGTCGCTTAAGAGGAATTTTATATTTTAATTATCGATATGCAGAACGTGGCCTTGAATTTCTCTGTGCGTTCAGCATTTTCTGTTCGTGGTTCAAAAGTGAGTCGATTCTTTGATCGACACAATATCAGCAACGCAACATTTAAAGTCAAGTAGCAAGAAAAAAGTCCAACATTCACAGATTTCAGCTTTTTAAAGTTTTGTAGCTTTTCTGTTTCACATCTTTATAAGCTGAACATCTGGTCGGACAAAACAAGCAAGACATTTAGAAAATACAAAACATTAACTGAAAAATAATCATGAATATTATTAGTTGCATCCCTACCTTAGTTAACATTGCAGCAACTTCTCAGAGCGTGACTCACCTCTTATTTATAATTTCCTCTAATATGCAGCTTTTTAATTTCACTTACTGTTGACATACAAATCTGCAATTAAAAAACACCTTTAATCTGAAAAACACCCTTCCCAAACTTATCTTCATTTTAAAAGAGGCTGTGTTGATGTGCAGATATACAGAAAGGATGCATTAAAATCACCTGATTAAAAAAATCTGATTCTCACTTGCAAACTATTTATTTTCTTTCTATGACATCATTTGTTCTGGATACACTAAAGCCTTGTCTCTACAGTCCAACAGGTGTGACCCCCCCCTCGTCCCCTAATGTCAGATAGAAAATGCCTCAGCACGAGATGCGACCAACATGCAGAGGAGTCCATTTCCACTCACACACACACAGAAACACTGTTTTCTGCTGATCCAACCAGAAGCTGTTGTCAAGGCTGAGAACAGAGCTGCCGGTGTTTTTTTTTTTTTCTTTTTCGGGAAACTCGACGTCTAGACAAAGCGGTAGCTGTGCCGAAGCAGAACTCACAGCCCCCTCGACAGCACTTTCTTCGCCCACATCAGTCACGACCTCCGGCCCCCTCCCAGGGCTGAGCGCTCCGCTTCACCCTGAACACGACGGCGTGAAGAAGATCACACTATGGAAGGTGTAAAAAAGTGGAGATGGAGAGGAGGGCAGGGTGTTTTTTTTTTTGTTATCGCCGTCTCCTTGGAGAGGAATATGAGAGCAAAAAAACAAAACGCAGACGGAGTGCTGTAGTAGCTGCTGAATGCTTGTAAATTTAATTGCTTTCGCTACAGTGCATTACTGTGAAGCCAATGGGGAGGGAGGAAGTCGTGCTGGAGGAGGGAGGAATAATCGATTAATGGCAGAGGCCCTTAATCCCACACTGACTCGACTAAAAACCATCCAGCGTGCACAACATCAGGAAAACGCAGACGGTTAAACCAGGGATGAATATTCGACAAAATGTACCGTTTACAACACTTATTTGTTTCTTTTTGACCGAGCGTTCTTTTTAAAATCACATAAAATTTTTCATTTTTACATTAAAGACTTCACACAGACAGTTTTCTATCAGGTTGCATGCTTCGCTCACGTCGTAGGAGCTATATCAAACTCTGATTCTGTGTCAAATAACATGCGAAGGTGTGGGCGCTAACCCAAACTGTGGGTTTTTAAAGGGGACTGTACCAAATGGTGGGATAGCTGTTTGGATTTGGGACCACCATGACAAACTTGTGAACTATAATCGACAACTTTTGTTTGCATACTACACACTATTGGCATCATTACCAGCACATTTTGGGTTTGTTAGAACACATTTAACAAATTTGGGGATTCGATGTTATTCCTGTGATAAATGTGGGGATTGGATCAAATATAATAAGATACACAGGACAAGACTTAAAATCTACCGTCTCTACTAACCTAATAATGCTGACATGCTGGTGTTTGCTGACATTTGCTAATTAGCAGGAGACAGAGATGGGAATGTCGATGCTCTTGGTGGTGGTATTAGGAAAATTACAACCTGATGATGCCGCTACAGGAAGACTCAGAGGATCCTCAGAGATACTACAACTCATCCTGGGGAGGGACAGGAGTGTCTGTTTCAAATATCAAAGCAAGCCATCAAATAGTCGTCGGCGCATTTTACTCAACGCCTCAGGTAAAGTCAGCAGATCGAATGAAGTCAAGGGGGATTCATCCTGTGACACGAATGTCAAAACGAATGAACAAAATCGTCATGACAATCGACAGTAAATCGATAGTAAACAGTAATAATGAGAAAAGAAAAAGAAAGACAGTATTTATATACACAGCCTCACCCAGTTAGATGTGCAGTGGTGAGGTGTTATTGCACAGGTGAATATGGATATATAGCAGATATGAATTAACTGTATAAGTAAATTAGTGGAATGAAAAAAGTGCAAAATGACAAAGTGCATAGCTAGGACATCAGTAAACATCAGTGCATTGATGAAACATCAGTAAACATCAGTCCTACTGTGGTATGGAAGTGAATTATAGTTCAGCATTAAACAGGCTGACAGTGTTTCGGGTGAAGGACCTGTGGAAGCTCCTTCCTACACCTTGTATGTCTGAGTCTGTTACTGAAGGAGCTGCTTAAGGCCCCCACAGTCTGATGCAGAGGGTGGGAGGTGTTGTGGATCATAGTGGACAGTTTGGCCAGAGCCCTCCTCTCCCCCATCACCTCGATGGACAGATGGACAGACTGAGCTGGCTCTTTTAATCAGTCTGTTGAGCCTCTTCCTGTCCCGCTCAGAACACCAACAGACAGGCCGACACAACAACTGAGCCTCTAAAATGTCTAAAAAATATATTTAACATGTGAAAAAACACGTCATTGGTGCCGTCCGTCTCTAACTTCCTGTCTTCACTTTGCATCAGCCCCCCATCTTCGAACCCAATCCATTGACATCCTGGCCCGAACAGCCCTCAATTTTGTGGTGACTCAGAGCCGTTCTTTGACATTTAAATTGGAGCGTCTCTTCCACTTGCAGCCTCACTCTCACTCTCACTCTCATTCACACACACACACACACACACACACACACACACCTCCCACCTCCCATCATTTCACACACGTGTTGAGTCTCAGTCGCCATCTTTCTGTCACCATGTCGCGCACAAGCTTGGCAAACGACCACCCCCGTCCGTGACACACATACAGTACATTCACCTGAGGTGTTAGACTGCACTCAGAGCAGCTGGGAGGTTCACTTCGTTTTGCTCAAAGGCACTTCGACTAAAAGGAAGGAGGGGGTGTATTTGAACCTGTGCGATAAGAGCTGCAGGCTGAGAGACCCTGAAGTGCACCTTTTCTCTCGCTTCTTCTTCCTGCCTATTTTTCAGGCTCTACCAACAGCACATCAAACATTACCAAACCATCATAAGATGAATACTTCTGAGTGTGGAGTGAAAATTAACCCTCATGTTGTGTTCTGGTCAAATTTGACCGATTTAAAAGTTTTATCTCTGAAAAATGTACTTAATTTGATCAGACTGACCTTAGATTCCATTGACTTTGTCCACAAATAAAGAGGATTTCAACACACAAAAATAAATTGTATTGATTTAAATATAATTTTGTGTGTTTTAACTTTTGCAACTTTTGTACACTCACTTGGTGTTCTCGGTGCTCTGACTGGTCATTAGAAATGAATGGGGGAGACAACAATTAGTGTATAAAAGTGAGCTCAAGGTACATCCTCATTTGTCAGATGAACACGCACACACACACACGCATGCACGAATGTGCAAAATGGACACACACGGACACACACACTTTGGGTTCCCTGGCAACCGCTATGCGAACCTTTGCCCAGTAGAGTTTCTAACAGTAACAACAGAGTAACACCAGCTCTCACAGACAGCTGCAATGTAGTTTCAATAACACTGAACTTTTCTCGTAGCTTTGGTATTTAACGCTCACGGTTCATTATGTGGCAGCACCACGGCAGGCCGATATACCGTAAGTGAGGCTCTTGATTATATATTTGATCACCACACTGGTGAGGAGGAGAGAGAGCCAGGAAACTGGCAGTGAGGATGGATTAGATTAGGAGGAAGTGTCAGAAGATGAAGATGACAGAATATAATCCAGAGCAAGAAATAACTGATGTGAAAACAAGCGTAAAGTGCCATAAATGCAATGCATATATTTTTGCAAGGTGCATGCAACAATCTGCACATATTGTCCAACATGTGCATGAGAAAAAACACCATTGAAGTTTGAGTTAACCCACTCCACCAAGTTTAGAAGCCTAATTTTATATCAGTGTTCAGTTTTTTTCTGTTCAGAAAAAAATCAGATCAAAATCAGAAAAAAAACTGATAGACTGATGAACATTGTGATGTCATGGTTCTTGTTAGTTGTTGTGGTAACTTCGGCTTTGAAAAAGACCACTCGACAACTTGCTGTTGCTCATATGAGCTTCATCTATAACTTTCTCTTGTACAACGTGAGAGGGAAAACCCCGGAAAGAAAAAGCATCTCGCACAAACAGCTACCATCTAGTGGATTATAAGTATTAAACCAGTTTATAGTGCTCATATTACAACAGTTGTTCTTTAATGTATTAAGATATTGATCATTGAATATTGTGAAATTGTTAAGTGTAGTGTTGGGATACATTTCCTTTGTACACAAATAAAATCTTTCCCGGTCACTTTTGACCAGGAACACAAAAGGTGTTACTTTATGTGACTGTTTCAAAATTTTAAATGGTTTCAAAACAAATGTCGTTGGTAACTTTGACCCAAAGCAGTCTGTGATAAACAGTATTTTATGTTTCATCTGATTATTTCTTAAAGTCAAAATAATCCAGAAATTATGTTTTTTAGAACTCAAATTCAAGATGTATAAGCTCAGATCAATGAGGCATACAGGCCATGAATAACAAATAGAAATTCAAAACTTGTAATGTTCACAAGAACTTAAGTTGATAAAAAAATCTAACACAACAAATAGTGATAAAATATGTATTATTATAGTTTTTATAATGAGTCTTAATGGAAAAAGCTGAGGAACAAAAAGCAGCTTCGACTAGTGACAAATTGCAGAAAATCATTTTGTAAAGAAGTGATATCTTGGTGTAAATGACACTGTTGTGCGCATCCGAAAATGAAGACATTTCCCACAAACCCTGCAGAGTCCTGACACGAACAGGGATGCTGCGCCCCCCAAAAAAGATAAGCCTTTGGTGTTTATGTACATCAGATTTCTTCAGCGAAGAGGCTGAAGAGGCACTTGATTTTCTTTTTAGGCTAATATTAATAAAAACATGTGAGAGTTATGCTGCCATTTTACATCAACACATATCATAAATAATCGCTTTAAAATAGACGCTAATATACCACTACAGTAAGTTAATATCCATAAATGCATCATTTAAGCTCTAATGGTAATTCATAACATCATAACAGAACATCATAAATGTTCATGTAGTTGGGATTAATGCTTCTTTCATCTGGAAAAGGTATTAATTCATTCATTTATTTTTAAAGTATGATGCTGAGCTGTAGAGTAGCTGGAAAAAAAAAAGCATGAAAAGATCCAATTAGACACATTCTGCATCCCTCATGACGCCACAACAAATGCAGCGTAATAGTGGGTGTTATTTCACGATTATGCGTTAATTGCATCTTTTTTTTCTCATTTCTACCACAGCTAATGGCGGTAAAGTTTTATCGGCTGCGCTCTCTTTGAGCTTCGCTGCAGCTGGAAAACTCCCACGCTCCTCTCTGCTGCCTCCGGCTACATCGGCAGCAGGAGAGGAGCAGGTTAACAGGCTGAACACATGACGGCAAATATTATTTCAGGTAGAGAAACACAGCAGGAGGAGGAGGAAGAACAGCAAACGGTGCTGAAAAGACGAGAATAAAATAAAGCCAAACGAAACGGTCTGTCATATTTTTAGTGTTCCTCTCTGTTGGTCTTTCTCTCTCTCTACGGTAACCTTAAGTCGGCCACTCACAGCTGCTGCTCTCATTTTGCTCCAGCTGAACACCCACACTATTAAATGGTGTGTGAGACCACACACACACACACACACACACACACACACACCCCTAAAGGCACTGTGTGTGTGTTTGAGTGAAAGAGTGAGTGTAAATGGATGTGAGGGAGTGAGAATGTGTGTGTGCATTGTGCATGAGAGAAGTGTGTATTTAGTGTGTATTTAGTGTGTATTTACAGTGTGTGTGTGTGTGTGTGTGTGTGTGTGTGTGTGTGTGTGTGTGTGTGTGTGTTTTCATCATGTCTATCAATTTTATTCCTTCATCACAGAGGAGGCATCCTGTTGCTGTAGTTACACCGCGGCCCATCGCTGGTATGAAGTCGAGATGTACAGTGGCTCAACAAAATGGCAGTTCAAATAAAAATATACTGAATGTACAGCGAGACGATAGAAATTTGTCTTCATATGGAGGGTTTTCCCACAAGGACTGCAACTAAGGATTGTTTTTTATTATTATTTCACTTCCTATTCCAGGTCCTTCATCCCATCCAGAATAAGACTCTGCGATTAAACATAATATAAAACTACTGTTCATCATCACCATTTGTTAAATCTGTCACTTTAATCACTTTATTCATATGATGTGCAATTTATTCATCTAGCACAATAATCATGTATATACAGAGGATGTATATATAGTGCATTTTATGTTTATAGTGTGTTTGTCTTTTTTATTGTCTTTATTTTTACCTTTTTTTGTGTTTCTTTTCAGATTTGTCTCACTATCGAGCTGCTGTAACAAGTGAAGTTCCCCGATGTGAGATTAATGAATTTTATCTTATCTTTATCTTATGTTATTACTTTCTGGATGAATCAGTATGTTGTTTAGTCTATAAAATGCCAGAAAAATAGTTTAGTTTCCCCATGGTCTTCAAAAATCTTTTTTTAAATACACAAATCAATAAAAATAAATACAAAAATACATTGTATAATATTTGATTAATGATCATATAAAGAGAAAAACAGCAAATTCTCAGCATTTGGAGTATTTCTGTCATCTGCAATAAAAACTGTTGATTTTTTTTAGATATATTTGACTTGTCCATTAATTATTTCAGCACAAATCCCTTTAATATGTCTGTTTCTCTGCTGCAATCAATAAAACACAAACAGTTTCTCAATTAAGTTTCTTGAAAAGCTATATTATGATTTATATCTCCATCACAACGAAAGATTTTTATCCATTCATACATCCGAGGCCTTTTAGATGCTCATGAACTGCCTTTTACTTCTCATTTGTCAACATCAAGATAAAGAACAGTTAATCAGAGCAGCAGTTTTCATGATACTCTCTGTATGTATGAGACAGTTATCAAGTTATTAAGAAACCAAACAACCAACTGACCAAAAGAAAAATGAGAAATCAGGTCAAGTCTACCCAATTTAGTTTCACGCCTTTCATACGAAGTAAGTACTACACACACACACACACACACACACAAACTCTGCTGTACAAGTGCTTGGAGTTTTTTGCTCCAATAATTCCTTCACAGGTGAGGTGAGGTGAGCAGAGTCGACTATTTCTGTGTTCGTATCACCGTCTCTCGTTTCTTTCTCCACCTCATTACGTGAAGCTGCACAGTGTGTGTGAGTCTGAGAGTGTGTGTGTGTGTGTGTGTGAGGTAATGTGCGTGCGTGTGCGTGTGCGTGTGCGTGTGCAAAGTGGCCCACATCAAACAGCAGCCATGTCATCAAACCAACTGAGCGAAAGACCCTGAGAGAGAGAGAGAGAGAGAGAGAGAGAGAGAGAGAGAGAGAGAGAGAGAGAGAGAGAGAGAGAGAGAGAGAGAGAATGAGGAAAAGAGAAAGGAGAAAGACCCCGAGAGAAGAAAAAATGAGTTGCAGAGAGAGGTGGAGGGTGAAAGAAGTAAGGCGAGGAGAGAAAGTGGAACAAAGATTTTAAACTGCTTCATTTGAAACTCGCAGAGAGAAGAAAATATACATGTATGTAAGGGAAGAACAATTTAAATTGAATGTACGATAATTAAAAAATAAACAACAGCAAAAATTGGGAAAAGACAGAGATGCTCTGCTCTACAGATTTCTGGGTTTGTGCAGCTTCTGATTAAACCCTGCAACTTCCAGATTATCAATCATATATTGGATCTGAATTTGTGGGTTTGTTAAAGATCACATGTGCAATAAAATGCAATTCAATAACTCTGCAATCACTGCTGCCTTCAGGAAAATGTGATTTTTTTTAGTGGTTGTTTCAAACCTTTTGTCTTTTCTGAGGCGTTCGTTTGTGGTTTGACTGTGACTGAGATTTTATATGTGAAGGGAGACAAACACTGTGTATGAGCTGTGAAATAACTTTGACTTTCAGCTAAACACAACCTTGAAAAACTGCTCAGCTGTTATTGTGAAGATATCAAAAGAAAATAAAAAATGCACTCAGCCAATCAGCCCGACTGACAACTTGGGGCTAAAATAAAGAAAAGCATCTCGCTCCCACTAATGAAAACAAACCAT